>JBBPBQ010020324.1:27814199-28000533 GCA_037974755.1 Cicer yamashitae | reverse complement strand
TATTATTATTATTTTAGGCGTTACTTTTTCTTTTTTCCATCCCTCTTCTCTCTATTACTTTTTCATTCTTTTATTATTTTTTATCTTTTCACTTTAATCTCTCATCTTTCAATTTACATTTCTCTGTTCTAAACTTTGAAGTCTCTCTTTCTCATCATGTTTAATATTTTATCAATATTTACTTTAATAATATATATTAGTCTCTCTTTGGTTTGGCTAGATTAAATATTATTAAAAATTAATAAAATTATTTTATAAAAAAGGTTCCTTGTAAGTTCTATTTTCTTTTTTATATTGAACAAATTTTTATTTATAAAGGTGTAACAAGTGGATTTAATTCAATTTTTAAGAAAAAAATTAAAATCGAACACATGACATATGTGTTTCATTGAAGTGTTTTCTACATAAAACTTTGAAGTATATTAAACAAATTATAATTTTCTGTATAAATTATACACAAGAGGAATATTTATAATTATACACAAGTTTTGGACCAAAATAAGCGCAAAAAAATGACATTTTATCAAGTTTTGGACCAATTCTGTTTGGGGACCAAAACTAAGGAGAAATAAAATAGAGAAATTATTTTCGTAATTCAGCTAAAATAGGGGGATCAAAACTGCAATTAAGCATTTTTTTTTAATAGTAAGGTCATTGCAATTACCACTACCCTTTTTTAATATTTTCCATTACAAAAATGCACATGTGGCCGTTACGGATATAACATGGTAAAATTAATTCATTTTTTAGTGAAAAAATAATATTTTTAAATTAATTTGTATTAAAATGTATTATTGAAAAATCCTAGTATTATTATCTTTTCCTTTTCATCATCATCTTCCGATACTTTAATAAAAACCCATAAATTTCAACAAAAATTCAAAACAAAACCCAACAAAACAATCTCCAAGTAGAATGTATGGGTTTTGTCAAAAATTCTGGGTTTATGTTTAACTATTGAAAAATGATGAATCGTAGAAGATGAAGATAGTAGAATTCTTCAATAATACATTTTTAATAAAATAATTTAATTTAGAAGTAATTTGTTTTCACAAAAAACTATAATTTTGCCACGTCAAGTGTGTAAGGACATATGTGCGTTTTTGCAATGAAAAATATTAAAAAGGATAACCGTGTAAATATTTTATAATTTAAAAGTCCTGACTGTTAAAAAACATAAAACAACGAACTAAATTGTTATATTCGTGAAACTTAAAGACCATCACATATATTTTTCCATTAAAATAACTTACTCTTATTTTGGTTTCTCGTAACAATAAGAAAAGTATCGAAAATTAGTATAATCCTATTGAAAATTATAGTGAATTGGAGATTTTTTTAATGGAAATTTATGTTTATTAAAACAAAAAAGTGTACTAACAATAACTTATTGATTTATAAAATAAATTACTGATTTATTAAATAACAAAAACGACTTCTTGAAATTCATTAATTTATAAGGTCCTAGAAACTCACCTTTTTCGGATGCTTCCCACTGGAAAAAATTCCAGAATTAAGATAACAATGCTAAAGACGAATAAAGATGGGGGAGAATAACGTTCTAAAGCAACTTTTCAAGGGTCACTTTGATGAATACCCAACACACTTACCCTATAAGCTTTCTGTGATGCTTTCTTTTTTTCATCAAGCTCAACACATAACTTATTTTCTTCAACTGCTTTATTATTGACTAAATGTCTTTGAAAAGATAAAGAATATTATACTAGTGTGAAAGAAAAATTTAGATACGGAATAAAAAACAAAATTTCTCTCTAATTTTGTAGTTAAGGGAGTTTAAATGTGATGACCAATTTTATTTTTATAGTCTCTAATTTGTGTTGCTATTTCAATTTTTCATAGTATATATTTGGAGCAAATTGAAAGGTGTATATAGATATTGAGATTATTTTCAATGTAAAATTATTTTGTATACTAACAATCAATCTCAACAACACATCAAATAAAAACTGAAAAGAAAAGATATGTATGTGTTTAATGTGTTAGCTTATTGTGATTGATTTTCTATATCAAATTACTATTCTAGCCAAGTCCAATACTCTACAAAATTACCAAAATGGACAGGGGTGAAATAGTCTTTGATCAGAAAATTAATTTTTAGCATCATGGAAAGTCATGGAAGAAAGACAAAAGCATCTAGGAAAGTTGGCAGCGATTATGTGCAAGTGCATGTCTACCTTATTTTTTTATTCTAAAAAGACCATCTTCGTTCTATTTATAGGCCTTTACAACATTTTGGAATATCGACAAGTGGCTTAATTTTCCTATCTCAACTTTAATTAACAAAGAATTGGCACAAGGTAAATGCACTCACAATGAATGTTCCTCTAGCACAATTTTAAAGAACGTTAATATTATTTCCCTTAGAGGAATCGGGTTCTTAAACTTTAAGAATATGTTCTTACTGAGTTTATACTTGAAGGAGCTGGATGAGCCTAACTTGGCTGCCATGGTGTAAAAATGATTTTTTATTTTTTTTGAAAGACTATGTTCTCATGATTAAAGAAATATTTTACGGCGGTAAATAAATGGGATGTTTTTAAGTTTGACATGTGGCTCCCATGTTTTATTGATAGTAGTACTTGTATTTCCTATTTGTTTGGTTGAAGTTGGACATTTTTTAGTCAATGCAAATGTGAAAATATTTGTTAAGAATTATGTAATATCTAATATTTTTGATTAAATATGTGTTTGACTGTCTGATAAGACATTGATTTCATCGAGTTTTTAATTTTATTTAAATAATTAAAGTTTTTAAATTATTATTAATATCAACGTATCAATTGTCATCTCTGTGTTATCATATGTATTTCATAGATTAAAAGATTAATTCCTTCAATAAATTTTAGTTATCTTAAAATATTACTACAATTATCCTTTTTGAATTTGAATTCTCTAACGTTATGAGACTCGAATTAACACAATCATGATCTTACGGTCCAGATTGAGATTCTATTTTTTTTAATGCAAATTTTTATTTCTCATTTTATAATTAAAATTAACATGCTAGAATCTAAACTGTTCGATTTCAATCCAACGACTACCAATATTTCGACGTATAAACGCAAGGAATCTCGACCGGGTCCATCACTTTTGCCTTTCTGTAGTTTTCATTATATCTATTTGGTGCTATTGCATGTGTTTGAGAAACGACATTAGTGAAAGATTACTTATATATCAATTTATTGTCTCTAGTTTCTCATTTGTAAAAGAGAAACAACAACATACCATAAAAGTTGCAATTGCACCATCAAGGTTCACTAAAAATTCAAAGAAACAAAGATGAGTTCTTCTCAAAAAGACTCAAAACCAAACCAAGATGATTACAAGCTAAAAGACACAAAACCAGAGCTAGGAGAAAAATGGCCACATGGAGGACAAAGAGGTGGCACTGGTTGGATCTACACAGAGAGAGCAACAAGCACCTACGACCTCGTAGAACAAATGTTCTATCTCTATGTTCGTGTTGTTAAAGCCAAAGACTTACCACCAAACCCTGTCACAGGTAACGTTGACCCTTATGTTGAAGTCAAAGTTGGCAACTACAAAGGCAAAACAAGACACTTTGAGAAGAAAACAAACCCTGAATGGAAACAAGTTTTTGCATTCTCAAAGGAAAAGATACAATCTTCAATCGTTGAAGTTTTTGTTAGAGACAAAGAAATGGTAGCTAGAGATGATTACATTGGTAAAGTTGAGTTTGACATGCATGAAGTTCCAACAAGAGTTCCACCTGATAGCCCTTTAGCTCCTCAATGGTATAGGCTTGAGAATTTGAGAGGTGAAACAAGAACAAGAGGTGAAGTTATGTTAGCTGTTTGGATTGGAACACAAGCTGATGAAGCTTTTCCTGAGGCTTGGCATTCAGATTCTGCTTCTGTTAAAGGTGAAGGTGTTTATAATGTAAGATCAAAGGTTTATGTTAATCCTAAACTTTGGTATTTAAGAGTTAATGTTATTGAAGCTCAAGATGTTGAGCCTCATGATAAAAGCCAACTACCCCAAGTCTTTGTTAAAGCTCAAGTTGGTCAACAAGTGCTTAAAACTAAGCTTTGTCCAACAAAAACAACAAATCCTATGTGGAATGAAGATCTTGTGTTTGTAGCAGCTGAACCATTTGAAGAACAGCTTGTGTTGACTTTGGAGAATAAGGCTAGTCCCGGAAAAGACGAGGTTGTGGCCAAGTTAACGCTTCCGTTGAACAAATTCGAGATTCGGATGGATCATCGCCCGGTACATTCGCGATGGTTTAACGTGGAGAGGTTCGGATTCGGCGTTCTTGAAGGCGATAAAGGGAATGAACTTAAATTCTCAAGTAGGATTCATTTAAGAGTTTGTCTTGAAGGTGCTTATCATGTTCTTGATGAATCAACAATGTATATCAGTGATACAAGAACAACTGCGAAACAATTATGGAAGCAACCAATTGGGATACTTGAAGTTGGAATTTTGAGTGCTCAAGGACTTCAATCTATGAAAACAAGCAATGGAGGAAAAGGGTCAACAGATGCATATTGTGTGGCAAAATATGGAATGAAATGGGTTAGAACAAGAACAATCACAGAGAGTTTGAATCCAAAATGGAATGAACAATACACATGGGAAGTTCATGATCCTTGTACTGTCATAACTTTTGGTGTTTTTGATAATTGTCATTTAGGTGGAAATTCTCAACAACCAAGTGGTGCTAAAATCAATGATTCAAGGATTGGTAAGGTGAGAATTCGTTTATCAACTTTAGAAATGGATAGAATCTACACAAACTCATATCCATTACTTGTTCTAAAACCTTCTGGTTTAAAGAAAATGGGTGAACTTCAATTAGCAATACGTTTCACATGTCTTTCATTAGCTCATATAATTTACCTTTATGGACACCCTTTACTCCCAAAAATGCATTACTTGCATCCATTCACTGTGAATCAATTAGATAGTTTAAGATACCAAGCTATGAACATTGTAGCAGTGAGACTAGGAAGAGCAGAACCACCTCTTAGAAAAGAAGTTGTTGAATACATGCTTGATGTTGATTCACATATATGGAGTTTAAGAAGAAGCAAAGCAAATTTCTTTAGAATTGTTTCACTTTTCTCAGGTTTAATATCTATGAGTAAATGGCTTGGTGAAGTTCAAAAGTGGAAGAATCCAGTGACAACAATTTTAGTTCATGTTCTTTTTTTCATCTTGATATGTTATCCAGAATTGATCCTACCAACTATTTTCCTCTACATGTTTCTCATTGGAATATGGAACTTTAGGAAAAGACAAAGACACCCTCCACATATGGATACAAAAATTTCATGGGCTGAAGCAGCACATGCAGATGAATTAGATGAAGAGTTTGATACTTTTCCAACTTCTAAGGCACAGGATGTTGTCAAAATGAGGTATGATAGGCTTAGGAGTGTAGCAGGGAGAATACAAACTGTGGTTGGTGATATTGCAACACAAGGTGAGAGGTTTCAAGGTTTGCTCAGTTGGAGAGACCCAAGAGCAACATTTTTGTTTGTGAATTTTTGTCTTGTTACTGCTGTGGGATTGTATGTTACACCTTTTAAGATGGTTATTTCCATTGCTGGGATTTATTGGCTTAGGCACCCTAAGTTTAGGAGCAAGTTGCCTTCTGTGCCTAGTAATTTCTTCAAGAGGTTGCCTTCTTGTGCTGATAGCATGCTTTGAGGATTCAAGTTGGATCGCAATTACCTACAATATCGAGTATACGCAGTTTCACACAATAGTTAATATCAACTATTGATTTCAGATCAGACGATTTAGATCATAAAGTCAGTTTTACTGTGTGAAACAATTTCAGCCGTCGATCTAAATGAGATGTCTGAGACTTGTAGTTACAGTAGGGAATCCAATTCCTAGTTGACACACAAGAAGATTTCATGGAATCTTTTTTTTTGTATTTTTTTTTTATATTAGTTAATTGTGAATTCTTTACTTTTGGTGTGTACACTACACATTTATCATTGGCTTTTCCATTGTTATGAAGTTTTTAATTATGATTATTGTGTTATTTGGGACTATCTGTTATTATTAGGAAACAAGATAAAACTATTTTACTAAATAATTTCTCATATATTAAAATATGAAATGAATTAATTTTCAATGTATCATCTCAATCTCTTTATATATGATAAGAGAGAAGAGAAGAGATGATGTGTAACAACTATAACAGAAATAGAAAAATAACTATTTAATAACAACCTAGGACAAGTATCCTATAAGCTATTACAAGCAAGCTCACAGTTAGCTTGACTAACAAATGTTGACTGAGAGACTGGGAGGGTGATGAGCAAGCTGGCAGAATAGCATAGTGATGAGCAAGCTGGCTGGTAGACTAGTGGAGCAAGCTGGTTGGTAAAGCTAAGGCTGGCTGACTGGTTGGTGAAGCCGAGGCTGGCTGACTAGTTAAACTGAAAACGAGTGAAGACTGGCACATGAGCCAAATAAACCAATTATTCTAATATCCGCTGGAGCTTGATAAATATAAAGTAATCCAAGCTTAGAAACAAAATTGTTGAAGTACTTTGGCTACAAGCTCTTGGTGAATAGGTCAACAGTTTGATTGTCACTAGAGATAGGCATTAATTTAAGAATTCCAGCTTGAGACTTTTCCCTCACAATTTGGCACTATTTCCAAATGTTTGGTTCTCTCATGAAAGATTAGATTGGCTGCTATTTGTAAAGCACTCTAGTTGTCACAAAATAACAAATGTGTATTCCTAAAACTGATATGGATGTCACTGAAAAGGTAGATTAGCCACTACAACTGACAAGTTCTTGATGCTAAAGTCCTATACTATGCCTTTGAAGATGATTTTGCTACTATAAGCGGTTTCTTTCATTTCCAACTAATGATGAAATGCCCAAGAAAGAAAACAATATCCTGAAATAGACCTCCTAGAATCTTTGCATGTGGTCCAATCTGCATTACTGAAGCCAGTGTGAGCTTTACCTATGAATTTCTAGGAAAATAAAGACCCTTTCCTAGTGCATTCTTTACATATTTGAGGACCCTAATTACTGCTTGGTAATGTGTCTAACTAGGACTTGCCATGTACCGGTTGAGTTGTTGGACTGCAAAAGTGATGTCAGGTCTTGTGGTTGTCAAGTATATTAGTTTTCCAATAAGTCTCTTGTATTTAGAAGCATCTACAATAGAGATCCATCATGTTGTTGTAATCTTTGAGAAGAATTCATTAGTGTTGAAGCAGGTTTGCTTCTAAGCATACCTATTCTGTTAATCAAATCTAGACTATACTTTCTTTGACAAAGAGAGATGCCACTCATTGATTGTGTCACTTCTAACCCAAGATAAATTTCAAGGATCTCAGATCCTTGATGCCAAAGAGCTCCAGCAACTTGTCTTTGATCTGTTGATACTCATTCAAACAGTTCCCAACTAGTATTACATCATCTACATAAATAGCCAAGGCTATGAAAGTATTTGATTCGTGTTTGATGAAGAGGGAATGATTTGATATTGCTTATTGAAAACCATAACTAAGTAATGTAGAAATCAATTTCTCATGCCAGTTCTTACTAGCCTACTTTAAACCATTCAAAGATTTGATTAGCTTGCACACTTGGTTTGTTTTATTCGCAGTAATTCCAGATGGTAGCTTCATGTATACATCTTCATGTAGTTGTCCATGTAAGAATGCATTGTTGATGTCAAGTTTGTGAAGATACCAGTTAAAAATGGATGCCAAGGCAACAAGACTATGATAGTTGTCATTTTAGTGACTGGACTAAAGGTGTCAAGATAATCTTGTCCTTCTCTTTGGTCATATCATTTTGCCACAAGCCTTGCTTTGTATCTGTCTATAATCCCATCATGATTTCTTTTCATTTTGTAAATCCATTTTCTCGATATAGGTTTGACTCCAGGAGGTAGGTCCACAATCTCCCATGTGTTGTTGGTTTCTAGATCCTTCAATTCTTCTTCCATGACTTTATTCCAATATGAATGCTTACTTGCCTCTTCATAATTCTTTGGTTCTATTTTATTTAAGATAAACAGAGAAAACTCCTTGTGAGAAAGAGATAAATTAGCAAAGAAATATAATTATAAATAGGATACAGTGCACCTGGTTTGATTGTTGATAGGTTGGTCGATGCCTCTCCCTTCTTGATCTTCTTATGTGTTGATTGTCATTATCATTTTAGTTGTGCTGAGGAATGGAGTCATCACCTTCCTCAAGTTCATAAGATTGTAAGTTTGGGGCATGCTCCCTTTCCAAATCACTATCAAAATGAGCTTTATGCAGCTCAATAACAACAGATTCAGTTGTATTAACAGGAACACAATCCCCATTATTTAAATTTGAATTGCATGAACTATAGGGAATTATGAGTTCATCAAAAACCACATTCCATGAAACAACAAAACTTTTGTCTTGGATGTCGTAAAGTTTGTAACCTTTTGTACCTGTCTTATATCCCAAGAAAACACATTTCGTGGCATAACTATCAAAGTTAGATATGTGAAAAATAAGAGTGGATAACAAAGACATCAAAAAACTTGAAGATTGTTTATATCAGTGTTAGCGTTGTACAAGCATTGATAAGGTGACCTGTTCTTAAGTAAAGAAGTAGAAATCCTGTTAATAATATGAACAACATGGCAAACAACATAGGTTCAAAATATCTTACGTAAATTAGACTAAAACAAAAGGCCTCTAACCACATTTAAAATGTGTTGATGTTTTCTTTCCACCCTAGCATTCTACTGAGGTGTCTCAACACATGTGGTTTGATACACAATACCCATTTTCGAATACAAATATGAATTAATAAACTCTAAGCCATTGCCACTTCTTAAGACTTTGGTTTTCTTGTTAAACTAATTGTTCATAAGCCTAATGAAAGAGTCAATATGGCCTCTAGTTTCTGATTCTCTTCTCATGAAAATAACCCAAACAAATTTGCTGTAATTGTAAGACCCATTACCAATTTTCTAGAATTTGGCAATTGAATCCATACAGCTTAATAAAACAGAGATAAGTATTATAAATCAATAATAGCCATCATTAAAGTAACTTGTAACTACATTTAAATAGCATAGTTTACAACTCAGTTTAATGAACTATTTAACTAAATTACAGCAATAGTACTGAAATTAAAAAATTGTTCCCTAATACATCAAGTTACATCAAATAAAAATAAAGTTCTAAGTCCAAAACAGGGCTTGCAGATCATCCTCTAGTACTGGGACTGAGCATCAGTCACCTTTAGTTGCTAATGTATATAAAAAATAAAGAGGTGATATAAAATCTTAGTGAGTTCTGAAAATAAAGGGAGGGGTAGTTTAAAAATATTTCTTCCATAAATATGCATTATGAAATTATGATGCGTCTCCTGATGAAACTGTTAACTTCAATTTTTCATAAAAGCTTAACTGAAATCATTTTTTCATTATGATTCTGAAAACTATGCATGACCTCAAATCTCTTCCCTGAAACAAGAAAAAGTTGCCAAATATCTTGATGTCGTTCACCAAGATAATCGAGTTCTGATTGATAAAGGTGGTTTGGCCAAACCCCAATTACCATTTTGATTGTTCTCCTCTACCTGTTGTTCCATGCCTAAAACAAACCTGCATGTCCCACCGTGAATAAGACCATGCATGATCTGATTAATGAGAATGTAATGCACTTGAGATGTTATGTATGCAATGCCTTGATAATATTATGTTTGCAATGCATCATTACTCCATAACACTTATAATAACTTAACAATATATTGAAAATCAAGTGGGAATTAAATCCTAAGTCCCTGATCAGAGTTGGAATTAGAGGCAATGCATTTTGGAGTAATAGATAAGAGGCAACATGACTTGAGGCAAAGGATATGTGACTCAAAAGAGACTGCATAATCAGAGTCAGAGGATATGTGACCAGAGGAAAAATCAAACAGAGTTAGAGGATATGTAACCAAAGACAGAGTTAGAGGATACATGTCTAGAGACAGAATTAGAGGATACGAGTCCAGAGGAAAAATCAAACGATACGTGTCTAGAGGCAGAATAAGAGGATAGGTTTCCAAAGGCAGAATTAGAGAATACGTGTCCAGTTGCAGCTTGATCAGATGTACTTGGATCAGAGGAAAGACATAAGGGAAACAATAGATGCAAAATGGAAGGAGAAAATCAGAAGCAAGGTAGAAGAAGAAAAGTCATAGGCAAAGTAGAAGAGTATTATTATAGGCAAAATAGAAGCATTTTACTAGAGGCAAATCAGAAATAACTTACTAGAGCAAAATACATGAACCATAAAACAACTATCAAAGGCAAAAACAAAAGGAGAAACCAAAGGAAGAAATACTCAGAGTTGAAAATAGCATAAAAGGCAACATGCCAAGAAACGTAAGTTAACCATCAGAGGCAGAATTCCCAAAATCATGAGTTAGGAATCGAAGGCAGCAAAATAGAAAAGAATTATCGGAGGTAAAAATACTTGGGTTTTTGAAACAACAACCAGATGCAAAAACCCCCAAAGTTACAAAATGACACTGGAGGCAAAACTATAGAGGCGATGGTGAAAGAGCATTAAAGGCACACGCAATTTTCCTTCAGTAACAGGATCCGTACATTAAACTACAATCCTTTACTCAAAATCCTAAGAGTTCCTAAATTTCCAACACATCAATCATGCAGTGTTCAAACAAACAACATGCATGACATTTTAAAATCATTTAAGTGCAATTTCAAATCACCTATGCTAAAAATTCCATTTCCTCCCGCTCTAAGTTCTTCTAACCCGTAATGCCCCCAAAACAGTTTCTGACAAGAAGTAAAAAAATTCGGTGAATGAATTCCCAGAACCTTAATGCTAAAAGAAGTTAATGTAACATAACTCACAATTTTCTATGGAAGTTCTCCCCTTCGATTTGAGTTGATTTGGAGTAGTTATCTACTTTCCCAACTCTTTACCTCTTCAGTCTTCGTATCTTGCTCCAATTGTTTTGGATTTTTTCCTTATTGTTGCTTTTCTTCTCTTCAATGTGATTTGGTCGATTATTGAAAGTTGATGGTTGAACCCAAGCATGCAATGGGTCAAGGCCAGTTTTATGAAGTTTAGTAAACTAATGTTTTTGGAGATTTTGAAAAAGAAGGAGAAATTGAGGAGTTGAGGATGATGATGAACAATACGGTTTTGGGATGTTCTCCCAATTTTTGGAAAATGAGAAGGAAATAATGAGTTGATTGTTCCATGTTTTTCTGGGGAAGGACTTAAGTGAGGGAAAAGAATGAGATTTCCTTATTTTGACCCTTGGACAATTTCCTTATTACCCTTTTTTCCTTTTCCCATTTTAATAAAATACATTATTTCCAAATGAATATGTTAATGTATTTATAATCTTTATTTTAATAGAATTTAATTAAGTGGCTTGTTACTGTAATCATCCAAAATAGTGAAAAAATACTTAAAATGATTATGAGATTGAATAGTAAAAGGGCCCCATATATTGGCGTGAATTAAATCAAAAGGGGCACAAACATTGTGATCACTATTAGGACAAGGTAACTTCTTTTGCTTGAAAAATGACAAATGTCACAAATATGTTTATCACCATAAGCAATATAAGGAAACTGATTATTCAAAATTTTCATAAAATTACTAGAAATGTGACCTACACGAAAAATGCCATAAGGATGATTTAGGAACACGTTTAACATTGTGATTATTAATACTATTTATACTACAATCTTTACAATTTTGCAAATTTGACTTTGACCCCTTGAGGTAGTAAAGCCCTTCAACAAGGTCAGTTGTACTAATCCTCTTCTTGGTCCTTAAGTTCTAGACAGAATAGCCATTAGTATTGAAAATAATTAGCATAACAATTTAATTGATTAGATAATCTTGAAATAGAAATGAGATTAAAGGAGAACTAAGGTAAAAACAAAAGTGAATCTAATTTTAAGTCTTTTGAAACAAAAACAGTTCCTGCATAGTCAGTAGCAGCAAAAGTCTCATTAGGTAACTTAATATTAATTCATTTAATTATGACAAACTTAGTGAAAGCATCAAAATTATTACACACATGATCAGTTGCACCAGAATCTATAATCAAGACCACATCTTTGTGATGATTATTGATAGTATTTAAAGAAAGCTTACCTGTGGACTCGTTAGCTAGGGTTAAACCAACTTAGGAGGAGGAAGCCATGTGATCGGTTCCATGATTATTTCCCAAATTAGCCTGTTATATCAGGTTCAGAATTCCTTTGATCTGATCATGAGTGAATGGACCTTGTTGGCTGCCACAATCATCATTTTCCTCATTCTAGGCACTTTCTTTCTCACCATGCACATTATTCGTAGAATTACCATTCTTGAATTTGAAATTAGGAGGAAACTCATGCTTTTTGTAACAAATGTCCATAGTATGACCAAGCTTACCACAGTGAGTGCAGGTCTTGGAAATTTCCTTTCCTTTCAAAGAACATTTCTTTGTTTCAGCAACATTAACAAATGTTTGAGATTATGTGCTATCATTAGACCATCCATTATGTCTTTCTTGTTGGTGAACTAATGAAATGACTCTATTGAGATTTGGGAGGGGGTCCATGAGTAATACTTGAGTTTTAACCACATCAAAACTTTTATTTAAACCAATTAAAAAAGGATCACCCTATCTTCTTTGACATAGGTTTTGGAGGCACAATTACATGGTGGTATAGGGAAAAAAATTATCCAATTCTTCCCACAAAATAGTTAAAGTAGTAAAAAAATCTGAAACATTCATATTACCTTGTTTAATTGAATGAATTTTCTTTAGCAATTCTGAAACTTTGATTAGATCCCCTGTGAAAATCTTTCCTTTAATTCAATCTAGGCTCTGTTGGCACTATCTTTAAAAGCAAGATTTTGAGCTATTGAGGGTGAAACTGAATTGATGACCCATTAAGGAACCAAATTGTTGCATCACAACCAGTACTTGAGAGCTGGCTCAAAATCACTTGGCATAGGTAAAGATCCATCAAGAAACTCCATTTTATTATTTCCCACCATTTCTCTAGTCATCAAACAAGCCCAAAAATTGTAATTAGTTCCATTAAGAACTGGAGTTATAGTAACAAAAGAAAGACCCTCTCTTGGGTGAACGTAATATGCACTGCTGGTGTTTTGCGAATGATCAAGATTGACATTGCTATTGTTGTTATTTGATTTTTCCATGGTTGAAGATGATGAAAGTCCTCAAATTAAGCACAGTGATACTATATTAGAAAACAAGATGAAGTTATTTTACTGAATAATTCCTCATATATTAAAAAATGAAATGAATTGAATTCAATGTAGCTTCTTAATCTCTTTATATATCATATGCGATGAGATGATGAGACTGATGAGCAAGTTGGCTGACTGGCAGGCTGGTGGAGCAAGTTGGCTAACTAGTTTGTGAAGTTGAGGCTGACTGACTAGTTAAATTGAAAAAGAATGGAGACTAACACATGAGCCAAATAAACCAACTATTCTAATAATTATCATTTCTCAACATTTAATTAAGTATCAATCCGCAATATTTACATTTTCTTATCGGCCATTGTTGGAAGTGATTATAATTTATGGTTTTAATTGTAATATGAAATATTAATTAGATATTGTTGGATTTCATTCATAGTGGTAAATGGCACATTCCTATCTCTCTTATCAAATTCTTCACACCGTTGCTAATCATTTGCTTTTCACCAAATTCTTTCACACCTTTGCCAATTATTTGCCTTGCCTCTTATAGCATGCTCATGAATATTTTTTGTCAACCGTGTTAGAGGAAGGGAAGTGTTTTTAAGAGAATATATACTCACAATTTACTTGATGGTCAATATCAAGTACAAATAGCTTCTTCATTAATACTTGTTTCTATATAGTAGTTGCCTTAGATTACTATACAACTCTCGATCTCCATCCTAGAGCTTTGTAACTTTCTTCAAATTTTTCATAGAAGAGCTGCACTTATTAGTAGTATCTTCCATCTTTCTGTTTTGTATGTGTCCATTTATGTCTCTAAACATTGATTTAAACAAACCTTGTAGTGAGTTAGAAATCATGGACACTACAACATCAGTGGACAACAACAAATAGTAATTTGAATTATCCATATTTTCAAGCACTATTGTTTACTATCGACTTAAACGGGTGTACGTTGAATGAAGACAATTTCTCTGCAAATGAATTTTTGTTGGAACAACGAATAATGCGCAGCGGGTAAGAAGGAGAAGAAAGAAAATGATTTGCAGAAAAAACAGATAGTTCTATCAATCCAGGATTGATCTTCTTGTTAATCCAAGATCGATCCTGGATCAATCTTCACAGATAAATTTTATTATTTTCACATTACAATTCACTTTTTACAAGATGTTAGTTATATAGACCTTTTATATTTAGTTGCAAGACAACTAATTAACTAACTAACTATGTATAACAACCTTTTATATGGCAGTTATAGATTAAACTTAACACTTCCCCTTAATTCATAATTGTTGTACATTTATAACACCAAGCTTCTTTCTCAAAAACTCAAATCTGTCAAGCTTCAAAGCCTTTGTAAAACCATCTGCTAGCTGCACTTCAGTTGGGCAATATTGCACCTCAATCATTCCATTGCTCACTTGCTCTCTAATGAAATGGAACCTTGTATCAATATGCTTACTTCTGCCATGTGAGATTGGATTTTTAGCAAGGCTAATTGCTAACTTGTTATCAATTCTGAGTTTAAGAGGCTTCATCACTTCACACCTTAGTTCCTTCATCACTGAATCCAACCATATTGCTTGACAAGTTGCAAATGTTCCTGCAATATATTCTACCTCGCAAGATGAAAGTGCAGTCACTGGTTGCTTCTTTATACACCAAGATATGGCTACTTCATTGAACTTGAAAACATAACCAGATGTACTCCTTCTATCTGTGATGTCTCCACACCAATCACTATCCGAGTATCCAATGAATTCACTTCCTTCACCTTGGCTGCCATTAGGGAATAGCAGACCAAACTCCTTTGTGCCTTTTACATACCTAAGTATCCTTTTAGCAGCTGTCAAGTGAGTCTTCCTTTGATCATTCATGAATTTGCTAATAACATTGAATGAGTAGCATATGTCAGGCCTGCTGTTGCACAAATATTGCAGTGAGCCAACCATTTGTCTGAACATTGTTGAATTGACCCTTTCTTCCTCACTGCACTCATCAATCTTTGAGCTTGTCTCTGATGATTTGAAACTGAATTGTAGCTATTCATCTCAAATTTTTCCAGCAATTCACCTATATACTTCTGCTGATGCATAACTGTTCCTGTTTTCATCTTCAGAAATTCCATTCCTAGGAAGAATGAGAGTTCACCTAGATCAGTCATTTCGAATTCAGATTTCAGCTTGTTTTTCCCCCTTTCAATCTCTAATGCTTTGCTTCCAGTAATGAGCAAATCATCCATATATAAACAGATTATCATTGTTTCTTCTGCACTTGAACTCTGCACATATACACCAAACTCTACTGCACACTTTGTGAAGCCTATCTGAATTAGGAACTGATCGATCCTCTTATTCCAGGCTCTAGGGGCCTGCTTCAAACCATACAAAGCTTTATGGAGTCTATACACCATGTTTTATTTTGCCTTGTATTTCAAATCCAGGAGGTTGTGACACAAACACAATCTCTTCAAGTGGACCATTTAGAAAGGCTGATTTTACATCCAAATGGTAGAGTGACCACCTTCTCTTGCAAGCTAGAGCCACCACTAATCTTATAGTCTCAAGCCTTGCAACTGGAGCAAACACTTCATCGTAATCAATACCATGTTTCTGTAGGAATCCTTTAGCTACCAACCTGGCCTTATGTTTTGAAATTTTCCCATCAGGATTAATCTTCAGTTTGAAGACCCACTTCACATCAATCTTCCTTTTCTTATCTGGCAGGTTAACTAGTTCCCATGTTTGATTCTTCTCAATTGATTGGAGTTCTTCCATCATAGCTTTCCTCCATACATCTATCTTCATAATTGAGAGGTTCAGGATAAATGCAGCCTTGTTGATTCTCTTCGCTGTACACTTGTTCCTCTTCCCATTTCCACTTCTCAGCCTCATTTACAATTACATCCCTACTGATATGCACCTTTTGAGTTACAGGATTATAGAGCTTATAGGCACCCGTGGAATGATAGCCTATAAGTATCATAATCTCACTCTTATCTTCAAGTTTGCTTCTCCTAACATCTGGTACATGCTTATAGCACAAGGAGCCAAAAACCTTGAAATGCTTCACACTCGGCTTTCTGCCACACCAAGCTTCCTCTGGAACCTTCTGATTCAGCTTCTTTGTAGGGCATTTGTTTAAGATATAAGCAGCTGCAGTGACTGCTTCACCCCAGAAGTTGTGTGGTAGGTTTTTCTGCTTGATCATGCTTCTTGCCATATTCAATAGGGTTCTGTTTCTTCTCTTAGCAAGTCCATTGTGCTGAGGTGTATATGGAGCTGTCACTTCATGCACAATACCTTGATTACCACAGAAATCTTCAAATTCTTTTGAGGTGTATTCTCCTCCACCATCAGTTCTCAAGATTTTAATAGATTGGTCATTTTCTTTTTCAATTAAGCTCTTGAATTTCCTGAATACCTCTAATGCTTCACTCTTAAGCTTGATTGTATACAGCCACATCATTCTTGTAAATTCATCAACAAAAGTGATGAAGTATCTGTTTCCCCCCAATGAAGATACTTCAAAAGGACCACATATATCAGAGTGGACCACTTGCAGTGCTATAGTAGCTCTTTTAGGTGCTTCAGACACAAATGGGAACCTGCTTTGCTTACTTTTCACACATACTTCACAAATAGTTTTTCTGTCATTCAGCTTTGGCAGCCCATACACCAGTTCTTTGGAATTCAAATCACTAAGATTTCTAAAGTTTAGATGACCATACCTCTTGTGCCATAAGCCTTCAACATCTTCACTAATTGCTGCAGACATACACATCATTTTCTCACTTGAAATGTTGCACCTGTAGGTTCTATTCTTTGACATGTTCGATTTGAGCACCAACTTCTTCTTTGCATCAAACAGCTTCAAAGAATCACCATCCATAGTCACTGAGAATCCCTTTTCAACCAATTGACCAATGCTCATGAAATTACACTTCATCTCAGGAACATACATCACATCTGTAATAATGATTCTTCTGCCATCATTGCTTTTGATCACTATATTTCCACTACCTTCAGCCATCAGGTTTCTACTGTCAGCCAGTATTATGCTTGTTTTCTTGCTAGCATCAAAACTTGTAAGCCATTCTCTATGTGATGTCATGTGGTTTGAGCGTCCAGAATCAAGAAACCACTCTTCATTCTTGATCTTCTCATCACTGGTAGTAGCTATCATCAACACTGTACTAGAATCATCCCCATGAGCTAGATTTGCTTATTCATCATCATTTTGATCTTTCTTGAACCAACATTCATCTGCAAAGTGCCCATACTTCTCACAGTTGAAGCATTGTACCTTACTTTTGTCAAAATCCTTCTTCTTGTTCTGACTTTTGCCAAAACCCCCTTTCTTTGAAGATTCAAATTTGTCTTCAATCATGTTCTTACCATTGTTGGACCAATTTGCTCTTCTCTTTCCCTTTTTCTTGAAGTCCTTCTGATTTCCCTCCTTCTTGGTAGTTTGAACTTGAAATGCTTGTTGAACTGATCTTTCAGAATTTCTATCAAACGCCAGGAGCTCATGTGCTTCCAATGAATTTTGCAGCTCTTCAATTTTCATAGTCTTCACATCCTTTGCTTCTTGAATGGCTACCACTATGAAATCGAATTTTGGACTTAAAAAGATCTCATCACCTTTTCTACTACCATCTGATCTGTAATGTTCTCCCCACAAGTTCTCATTTGATTGACTATGGCTGTTAATTTTGAGAAGTAATCACTTACTTTCTGATCTGCTTCCATCTACATCATCTCATACATTCTTCTATAGGATTGTAGCTTCACTTGCTTCACCTTTTCTCCACTAGTGTGATAGTTTTCTAAGATGTCCCATGCTTCTTTGGATCTCGTGGCTTTCGAAATCTTCTCAAAATGCTGGTTGTCAACATTCTGCTGAATGTAAAACAAGGCTTTGCAGTCCTTCTTCTTGGCTTCCTTGAATGCATTCCTTTGTGCATCAGTTGGATTCTCTACCAAGTCCTCATAGCCATCCTGCACAATTTCACTCACTTCTTGTGCTCCAAATAAAGATTTCATCAATGCACTCCATCGATCCCAGTTCTTGCCATCAAGAACCAGAATATGTGATCCAAAACCATTGCTATTCATTATGCCTATCAAGAATCTATCACTTTGTGTTTCCCTTGATTGTTCCCCTCACTTTTCACTCGTGTTTCCCTTGATTTTAACCCAGCTCTAGATGCCAATTGTTGGAAGAACGAATAATGCGCACCGAGTAAGAAGGAGAAGAAAGAAAACGATTTGCAGAAAAAACAGATAGTTCTGTCAATCCAGGATTGATCTTCTTGTTAATCCAAGATCGATCCTGGATCAATCTTCACAGAGAAATTTTATTATTTTCACATTACAATTCACTTTTTACAAGATGTTAGTTATATAGACCTTTTATATTTAGTTGCAAGGCAACTAACTAACTAACTAACTAACTAACTATGTATAACAACCTTCTATATGGCAGTTATGGATTAAACTCAACAATTTTAAAATGAAATTTCCAACCACGATGTAGACAACAATGTCGACGAGCTCTGTTTCTTAGATGAAGTTCATTTCATGCATATGGTATTCTAAGTTCACATGAATTGAAAAGCTTAAGGCATCTACAGTTTCTATTTAATGACATAATAGTTTTGGTATGTTATCTACAGTTTCCATTTATTTATAGGTTATTGGTATGTTATTGTGCCTTACGAGTATTATTTATTGTAATATAAAAATTACATGTTGGTAATAGGAATATTCATCACATGTTGGAATATTCATTTCATGCTAATAGGAATATAATTGGTTGGTTCTGTCATTTCTGTATTTTATTATATTTAGTTTATTTTATTCTTAGACCATGTACATGAAACAATTTACATACAACAAGATAATGCACCATGCCATATTTCTGTAGATGATGAAGAATTTTGTAGGGCTACTTCTAAATGTGGACTCAATATTCGTTTGATTTGTCAAACACTTAATTCTCTTGATTTAAATGTTTTGGATCTAGGTTATTTTAGTGCCATTCAATCATTGCAAGAGATGGAGAGGATTGGATTAGTTGATGATCTTATTCAGGCTGTGAAAAAATCCTACGATAGTTTTTCTAGCAAAGTTTCGAATAAAATTTTCCTCACACTTCAATCATGAATAATTGTAATTGTGAAGGCCAAAGTATCTAGTAATTACAAAATCTCTCGTATCAAGAAAGATGTGATGCTTAAATCAAGGGAGACTTCCCACTAAATTAAAATGTGATGGAGAATTAGTTCATGAAATTTCTGAATACTTACATAATGGTGTTTAAGGTATGAAACCCTTATTTTATAGTAATATTTTTTTATGTGAAGTTTTGATTGAAGTTTTCTAAATTTTCAAACTTGATAGACTTTTTTGCTAGACTACAGTTTAATTCTTGGGTATTGTTTGTGTGACCAGTGGAAGCTAATTATTGGATTTCTTAGCTTCTTCAACACCAAAACACACAAACAAGTGTTCTTAGCTTATTCAAAATATTTAATTATATTTTAATAATTAAAATATACCAACCATTTAATTATCTTAAAATATATAAATATATAATCATCATACATTTAAAATCGTTAATCAATAATTAAACTTGTGCACAAATAATCCAACGAGATTTAAATTAAAATAAATAAATAAATATTAAAACAAACAAACCGATGTAAAATAGCAAGTCTTTGCAAAAAAACCAAACAACAAAAGATATTTTTTATAAAAATAAATATAATATATATCTACAATAACATTTATCTATAGATATAGTATATATAACCAATGCCTGGATTCGAACCGGACACTTTTAATACATCTAAAATTAAAATTACCACTACACCAAAATCAGATATACAAGATTAATAGAAAATATTTTATATATACAATATTAATTGAAAGTATTTTATATATAATCTATTTTATGTTGCACCTTCAATAAAATTTGTCAAGATATATCACTGTCACCAGAGGAAGAACAAACGTCAGAGGAAACGAAGACAAACTGGTCAATGAAACAATATAAAAAATAACGTGCATCATGCCTCTGATATTTGCCTATGAAGGTTTGGTCTGAAGACTGGCTATGAATCTGCGTCTGAAGACTGCCTCTAAAGAATTATGTGCCTCTGAAGATTCATCGTGCTTCTAGAGTCTTTGTGCCTCTGATGAACAATGTTCCAACATGCTTTGATGAATAGTGTTCTGCATGCTCTGATGAACGGTGTTTCATCATGCCTCTGAAGTTTGAAGCTACAACGATAAAGTCTACATATGAAACATTCATTCTACTTGCTCTGAAGATTGCAACACGTTTCAAAATGTTGCCTTTGATACGCAACCCACACTATGATGTTGCTCTAACTCTGATGACGCAACAAAGGTAAAGTTGCCCATGCCACTAATTCTAAGTCACGCAACTTTGCATCTGCCTCTGACTATGATCATTCAAGCAACACAACATCTGACTCCAACAATCAAGTCAATGACTCTAATGAAGAAAAGTCAACGCCTTTGATGGAAAAGTCAACAATTCAATTAAGAGACAAATTTCACTTAGCCGTAGCACAAACTCTGAAGGTCCAAGTACACAGCTCATATCCATTCCCACTCAAACCAATCAAGCTTGTGAAGGAAGATTCACATGAAGAATTTTGGAACAAGATCCAAAATTGATACGATAGCAAAGTTCAAATGATTCAATTTGGAAACAAAAGATTACAAACGGTCATATTATCAAATCATATCTTTTCAGAAATAAAATTGAATGAAATCTTTGTTAACCAAGGTGAAGAAGAGATACGATTTAGAAACTCACATATAGTCACAATTCCTAAAATTATTCCTATAAATTTGTTCCTATAATGAACAAATTCCTAAAATCAATTCCCACTCTCCCAAAATATTACAGTAAATTTTTTTTGAATGAAACATGTGGCAGAACACCTCTACTGAAGAAGTAGTTACTCAAAGCTTAAATAAAAATAAGACACAAAACACAAGATATAAAAAATAACTAGATGCTAACCCGCGCGTTGCGTGGGTATATTTTATTTATTTAATTTAAGTGGATTTTAAAAAAAATAATATGATGTTTTATGTTCCAATTGTCCAATGATCCACAATTTAGTAGTTATATCAATAATATATATACAATTGTACCAATGTAATTTATAGAAGAGAAGTACCATTGTTAGACGAATGACTTGAATAAATAAAGTAACGTATTAATATTGAGATCGATGGATATGCCAAATGTTGAAGTGATGTATTTGATAATTGAAATTAAGAGATAGACTCAATTGATATACAATTGAGTTATAAAATGTATTACTTTATTGCTGAAATTAAAAATGATTAAAGTGAAATAGTTGAAAATACATTCATCTTGTATTCCCAATTTTAAGTTTTTCATTTTTTTTGATTTTTTTGGATTAATCAATTTCATTACACTCCAATTGTTTTTCTTTTGGTTTATTATTTTTGGTTCTCCTTTTAAGCTATGTAAAAGGACGGGCTCTTCGTTAGAGGATGTAATATTCTCCTTATCATTATCCTCATCTTCATACTTCACTTCTTCATGTATCTTACATTTTTATTTTATATCTCCTTCGTCATTTGAGTTGGACTTTGTCGGTTGCGGTGACTTGGGTTCTTTAGTTATCCTCATCTCCAATGATTCTAGTATGACTATTTTTGTAGGCTTGTCAACAACATAAACTTGCTCTTCATGTCCAACAACATGCAGTGTTCCAACGATGTCTGCAATCCAAAAAATAGTTAGTACCAAATGATGTTTCTTTGATAGTTTAGAAGTTGAATTTTGTATTGAAAGAATTATTTCCCGTTAGATTTACTTTATATCTCAATCTTTGTGCTAGTGATTTGAAGGAAGTAAACTCAAAGTAATGGTTTTGAATGGTAATTTTTGGGTCTTGGATTTTGGTTACAATAGTTGTTGTAAAAAACAATGTCATCTTTGTTCCTACAATAGGTCTGTAAGAATCATTTGTCGGTGATATTTTTAGATTTGTTATGTTGTATATATCATTTTGTATACTATTTTTGAAATTTGAGAGTAGTTCTTTCTTGATTGTTGCATGCAAAGGTGTTTCCTATGAGTTAAAGTCAAATAATTTTAGAGTTAATCATTCAAAAAGATTTAAATATATTTGATTTTCAATAAAATAAAATATGAAAACAAAGTTGATATATATATATACACACACACACGGAATTGAATGCAAATAACAATCTTCAATCATTGTGATTGCATACCTTTTCATCCAACAAAATCATGTCTAAAGAGATTGGTTCATCATCACTTTGTATGGTGTAGACAATATACATGCGAACAACTCGAACTTTGATACTCCAATTATCGCGTTGATCATTAACATGTTCAAGAAAAGTATAGTCCATCTGAATTTGTTTTGCAAAGTTTGTATTTCATAGATGTGGAGTTTTTTGTATTGTAAAGCGAGTGAGAGAACAAAAACTATTTGTATTTGATTTTCTACTTTGAATATTGGTTAATATATATATAATATATAAATATTTAGAAATGATGGACAAAGTCATGTCTCTTTGAATTTTGGTCAGTTTTATTTTACTAAAATTAATTAAATTTAATTTGTTGTTTTATAGTGTTAATTGACATGAAATTAAAGTAATTCATTTGCAATTATTTGTATTTGATGTATACTTATAATTGTTTGACAATTAATATTTTGTAACCGAATTGTTATACATTTTGGATTTCGTTTTTGAAACCAAAATGTAAATGATTATGATTACCCTATTAATATTAAAAATAGTTTGAATGTTTGTAAATTAATATTAATATTAAAAATAGTTTGAATGTTTGTAAATTAAAATTCTAATATATCTGATTTAAAATAAAAAATTTCACAACTCCCATAAAGATCGTTTATTTTAACATTTGAAATTTGAAAATTTTCCACAATACATGCAGATTTTTGAAATTAAAATGATCGAAGCCAATAAATTTTTGAAATTTAAAATGATCCAATTTGTCTTTTTTGTTCATATTTTAATTATTTCCCAATTCAATGGCACATATCTTTTAAACATGATTAGAATTTACTTCAGTCAAACTTTTTCTTACCTGACAAGTGATCATCTATATGATAAGAAGAAGTGAAATGAACGTTGAGAAAGCAAGAACACCTCCAATCAATTGCGGAAAAAGTTAATGTCTTCTGGCCAATTGTTGTAGTGGTCTGCATCAATAGGGCTTGTGCTTCCCGAATTGGAGAATTCACAGCTTCGACTGCAACTTGTAAGCTACTCAGCATATACTACATTAAGTAAAACTAAGAATATGAGACACACAAAGCAAAGTGACACTTAAAAACAACTAAAGAAGGAAAAGGGTTCAGAAGGGTGAGGGAAATAAATATTGATGTATAAATATACATTGTCGTAACATTAAGTCACTATGAGCCAGATTGATTTTGGGGTATAAATATACCTTGCAACGATCAAACCTATAAATCTTTCAGGGTATCTTTGGAGCAGAGTCGGTCAGGGTATCTTTGGAGTAGAGTCGACGATTTCAAAGAGTTGTTACTGTGGAGGGACGTCAAAGAAGATGATTTCGTAGAAGATGATTTTGCGAGGATGACGAAGCAGAAGCGGACATTGAGGACATTGATTGAGGCATACACAAGAGGGAAGAAGAAACTGTTGGACGAAGCCTTTAAAAACACAAGAGAATTCTCTAACAGAGGCGTACACATTAGCTTTTTTGCTGAGGTGGGATATGTTTGCACATGTGAAGGAATTAGTATGAAGTGGTAGCAAGAGAGTGATGAATCTCTTTTAAATATATATAATAGATAGTTGTTCAATTTTTATTTCATTTATTCCTTTTTTTAACAATCAATTATTCTTATAAACTTGAATAATTTTTTTGAGATCAAATTAATACATTATAAATATCATCTTCAAACTTTTTTAAAAATTTACATAGAAAGAAAATTGTAAAAATTATACCACACAAACTCCCTCATTAAAATCAATCTTGTCATGAGGATTGAAGATAAGACAATGTTGTTGGAAAATAGTATTTACACAAATTGCTTCAAAGTTGAATGAACCTTTCCAAAGAACAAGAGTGCATCCACCGGGATCCCTTGAATTGTGAGGATCGATATGCATGGTAAAAATAACGATTGTCACCTCGGTACTAGTTCTTGCATTTGAAGAAGTGTCACAGTTGCTTGCGAGACCCTAATACCTAGTTAGAACACAACACATGTTTCTCTCAAATTACTTGCTATATAACCAAGATAATGAAACAAGTTCATACAATTGGAGAAGCTCTTGGCATTTGTTCCTACTTCAAAAGACAAAAGACTGTAGTGGGATGACTACATTTTTTCCAAACATGATCACAATTTTTTCAACCAAGATCATACATATTCCATGAGTTCAACAAGTCCATATCCCTCCATTTTATTTTTTGTAAGTTGTCGAATCAACATCGTTTCCCTCTTTCAATTGTGCATTTCCATTATGTTGAAAGACAATTTCATCATGATTATAATAATATAAACCTTGTGCCTTGTTTTAGGTCTCTTTTTGCGTAGATGTCAATGATAATATACACCTTGTGTCTTGTTTTAGGTAGATGTCAATCATAATCATAATAATATACACCTTGACATTAGAAGTATAATAATATAAACCTTGTGCCTTGTTTTATGTTGAAAGACAATTTCATCATAATAATATACACTTTGTGTCTTGTTTTAGGTTTCTTTCGTGTAGATGTCAATCTCTCACATACTCACATCACACTTTTTTTTAATTTATTTTTTTCCATTTCAATCTAATATCCAATGTAGGGAGAAATCTGGGAACAAATAATATTACGATTTAATTGCAATTTTGCTCCTCTATTATTATTAATTCATGAAATTGGTCTCCATATTTTAAATGTCGAGAATTTTGATATTTTCCTCTGATTTTTTAATTAAATAATGACGATTTGACATATTTTAAATGATGTATCATACAATTCTATGATATAGAAATATCTAGATACATTAATTATTCTTATGTCATTAGTTAAATTAAAAATATGAAAAAAATTTCAAAATTAAAAACTAAGTTGACCAATTTTGTGAACCAGTAAAAATAAAGAACTAAAATTATAATTAAATCTAATATTATTAAATAGACTTACAAAAGACATAATAGCAAAAGACAAATTTAAGGCCCAGTAAACGAAAATCAATCTTAACCTAAGACAACTCTATTTTTCTCCTAATTTATACAACAAAATAAGGTTAATATCTCATATACTTTACACTACCTTATCCCAAAAGGACCAAAAGTGGCGAAACCTTCGACCTAAATCCAATAAATGGTTTTCAAATTTCAAAATTTGTATCCCAAACTTTTCTCTACACTGCCTTCCATTTCCAAGAAAAACCCAAAATCAATCACAGCTCCCATAGTCTCTCATCCACAAATCTCCAAAGAAGACCATCAACCATCCCTTCCAGTTCTTACAACAGGTTTAATCATTATTTCTCAAGAGTTTTAATTCTTATTAATCATTTATTTATCTTTTTGATAAATAAGAAAATAATCTATATTAAAAATTAATATTAATATAACTTTAAAAAATATAATATATATAAATGAAAAAATATATAATTTTAATATTAATTAAATTATCAATAATTAAGCAAATACCATTACAATAAAAAATAAAAACTCCAAAATTAATAAATTATATCATACAAACCAAAAATAAAACACACTATAATTAAATAATAATATTTAAATTATTCATACAAATCAAAAATAAAAATAGAAAAAATTATTCAAAATTAAATCAATACATTAATCATCATAATAATTCATCTCATGCGCTCAACTACCTCCATCATCACTATAATAAATCATAATAAATTATTAACTATAATAAAATATTAAATGACATTTAATTAATTTCTATTGTTAAATAAGTTCATATAAACCAAAATAAAGACTATAAAAGTATATAAATTTTTTGTAGAGACTCAACTACAAACTGTCATAATTTTGTAACGACTAACAATATATATTTAATATCATTAGTTTTAGTAATATTTAAAAAAAAATAATAACTACATTAAAATGATAATTTTTTACAGATGTTTTAAAATTGTATTTATCATATATATCAACTACGTACTTTCTAGTTTTTTTTTTTACAAATCCTACTAACATTTTAAAATATGAACTTTTTATGTCATTTTGAAACAACATAAAAACCTTTTATATGTATAATATTACATATTTTATAATTAGATCAATATTATAAATTTGCTTTCTTTTTCATAGTATTATTTTGTTGCTGAAAAAAATTTATTGATATGAGTATTGTTGATTTATCTTATTATTATAGATGTGAGTTATTGTTGATTTTAAGTGAAGGAGATTATATTAATTATTGAAACTGATTGCTTATTATAGAAAAATTATTTATTTTTCTAAAGTATTTTTAGAAGAACGCAGGTATCATAGTCAATTTTTCTGGTTACCGCACCGGCTGAGAACAATACTTAATTGTTTTAAAATTTTGTGCATTATTCACTTGATTTAGTAGCTCATTAAAGTATTGTTTTAAAAGACAGAGACCGCTAACACTACGCGAAAAAACGCATTTTACATTATTATGACCCTATTACAGCACTTCTTCAAAAAAGCGTTGTAATAGGTGCATTCATATAGATGATTTGTTATGCACCTATTACAGCGCTTCTTCATAAAAGCGCTGTAGTAGGTACATTCTAATGCACGTATTACAGCACTTTTTCACAAAAGCGCTGTAAAAGGTGCACTTATATAGATGCATTGTTATGCACCTATTACAGCGCTTCTTCAAAAAAGCGATGTAGTAGGTACATTCTAATGCACCTATTACAGCGCTTTTTTGAGAAAGCGCTGTAAAAGGTGTTTTTTTTTTTTTTTTTTAGTTTTATTAAATAATATGCTGTAAATTTTAAAAAGTGCTTTTTTAGAAAGCGCTTTTTTTAAAAGCGCTGTCTTTTAATCAAGAATCAGTTCACAATTTTTATTCCAAAATCATTCCTTTAGAGTAGATTAGGAATAAATGGACATAATGTTTACATTGTATTTTATTTCGGGATTAGTTATAAATTGACCAGATTTGAATATTTTGATTATTAAAGAATTTTAAGTTATATGAATTTATTTTAAGGATTTCATAATATTATTTCTTCCAAACAATTCATTATTTTATATTAGTATTTTATTCTCTTATATAAATATGAAAGTTTTTCGTCATTATCTCAATTGTTAAACCCGCATAATTAGGCGTTATATTTTGGTATCAGTGCCAGGTCGAACCTAGATCGTATTGTGGTGTGGGTTTACTTAATTTTTATTTTTTCTATTTTTATAGAAAAAAAAAATCAAAATTTGGGTTTTTAGGATTTCTTATTATAGTCATAAATTTTTCATACTACTATGTTGGATATTGGGCTTGGTCGACCAAGTGTTTAATTGGGTGACAAGTGTGGGACGAATGACACACTTGTTGAGAATCTCATCTTGATAGTTGTAGCCATGGAGAACAGACGGAGACTCTGTCTTTTGAAAGGACCCAATATCGGATCGATAGCAGTTGTAAACCCTCAATATGTTGGATTTTCTTAATTTCGAAAGAACAATCCACCACATTTTGGAGGCAATTCTAATCCTGTTGAGGCACAAGGATGGTTGCTAAAGTTAGAGAAAATCTTTAGAGTCATGCGTTGTGCTGACACTCAGAATGTAACACCCCAATTTTTAACAGCGCGAGTGTATATTTTTTTCAAAATAAATTGATAAAAATACCAAGTTAAATCCATAAATGAAGAAAATACTTTTGGATAAAATATTTAAGTCGTAACACAACAACAAAGGTCAACAATAATTACAAACAGCAGAAATGGTTTTGAACAAAAATCCAAAGTATTCAAATATAAAATACACCGACTAAAATAGTTTGTTTCAAATACACAAGTTCTCTTTGCAACACAACCTTGAGATAAGAAAGGGAAAATAAATAAAATTCTTAAATAAAACCTTAAGCTGATCATTAATCTAACTGATGGTGACTGGGTACTGAGAATCCACGAGCGGCATCAAGCCCCACTGCTTTCGATCACAAATCCATACTCATCGCTATGCCACACCTTAGGACGAACCTGGTTCTAATTTGAGGGCAAAGCCCAGATTTCCACAATAATTGTAAAGAGTCACCAACCGAAATTAACAAATAGCACATAGCATTTAAATTTTTAATGCACAAAATAACCTTTCAACTTAGCATACATCTAGAAAGGGTTTGCATATGCCAAACATGCATAATCAAAGTTGAAAAATGAAGTTTTGGACCAAACTGCACTGTCGTATTCGAATACAGCATAATTGTATTCGAATGTTATTTTGCAAGTCAGAAGTAAAAAAACAGCAAAAACAACAGAACTGTATTCAATTACAGACCTGTTGTATTCGAATACAGATGCAAAAACAACAAAAACAACACAAACAGCACAAACAACACAAGTGTATTCGAATACAGCCTCCTTGTATTCGAATACAGATGCGAAAACAGTGAAAACTTTTGCAGATTTTGTATTCGACTACAACCTCCTTGTATTCGAATACATTTGCGAAGTAAGTGGCAAAAATTTGATATCTGTATTCGACTACAACATCCCCGTAGCCGAATAGAAGTGCGATTTCACAAGTCAGTAGAAAAATTGAATATCTGTATTCGTCTACACACTGCTTGTAGCCAAATACAATTGCTAAAATTTGCAGATTTCAGTTTCGAAAACCTTTCGCAATCATTCAACATTTACTACACAAAATCAATCAATCACACTCATCAATTACGGCACAAATACAAACAACAATCGAGTATGTATATACAACCATCACAATATATCAAACATGACTCGCGTGCCAAGCACCCTAATGCAATGCGCATATGCCAAAATGCCTGATTCCGAAATTCCAAACCAAAACCCTCCTCGAAGGGGCCTAAATCGTAATTGTACTTCCTATCACAGGCCAATACTAATTACCAAGGTGCCACCTATCACGGGCCCACACAATTTACTTCAATGTAGCCTATGACGGGCCTACACTATTTTTTAGAGTGCAATCGCTCACAGATCAGCACGACGTGATAATCTTCATAAGGATAAGATGAACCAACAAATCACATGGCATCATCTCATGGCCCATCACGGACACCACTGTCACCATGGCCCATCACGTTCACCATATACTATGAAAATGCATGAGCATACTTTGACTCTTTTCACCATTTTTAATGCTCATTTAACACTAATGATTTTTTAAATTCAACACAGAGCATACTCAAACATATTTAATTCATAGTCCCATAATTCATTACGTAATGGTTTTTCAAACATTTCACCGAGTACACCCAAAATATATTTTCCTCAAACCCACATCGTATTTAATCCAAAATTCACATTAAATTCAATTCAATTCACAATACATACCAAATTTCATCAATTTATTTTCCACAAAACCACACATAAATCACATTAATTCAAAACTCCACATTTCCAAACATAAACCACTAAATTAAATCTCCAAATTTTCAACCATAAACCACCAATTTAAATCTCCAAATTTTCAACCATAATTCACCAATTTAAATCTCCAAATTTTCAACCATAAATCACCAATTTAAATCTCCAAATTTTCAACCATAAATCACCAATTTAAATCTCCAAATTTTCAACCATAAATCACCAAATTCAAAACTCCACAATTTCACCCATAAACACATTAAATTCATTTTCCACAAATCTACACCTCAAACACATCAAATTTATTTTCCACAAATTCACACATAAGGTCCTAAATGCAAACTAAAAGTTTGGAAGGAGCCCTTATCTCAACGGTAGCTCTAACAACCAATTACGGCACCGCGATTAATTCTGGTAAAAACTTCGTTCGCGTCGTCGCTTCCAAAGTTGGCTCACTAGTACCGTAACGTGGCAAGGAGCAACTTTCCCTTCTGTCACTTCGCAAAATGAAGCTCAGAAGTCGAAGAAAAGTGAAGGTTTGTGTTTGGCGGTTTTGAAACCCACCAACACTCGGTTTCGCAACAGAGAAAAAAGAAGAAGAAGGCATACGCGGGCAGGGAGGGAAAAATGTTTTCCTTCTTGTTTTCTTCCTTTCTCTCTCTCTCTCTCACACACACACACACACACACATATATATATATTAAACCAAACAAACAAATTTCTAAAACTCTCACACAACATCTCAACTATTTTGATAAAACTATCTACTCTCGTTGCAACTCATTTGACAAATAGAATTTTCAGCAACCAGAGATATTTTTAACAAAACTGTCCGGTATTAAATTCTTTGTAATAAATTATTCTTCGACGAATAATTTTAACCGGGTCTAAAAATATATATATATATATATGTAAAAGTAAATGTATAATAAACATAAAAAAAACTCTAATAAAATATGCTTTTGGTATTTAATTCGCAAAATGAATTAAAATTGGGATAAATGCCTCAACAATTTAACACCAAATATTCTAAAATTGCATAAATTAGAGTTTGAAATTAAGGGTCTTACACAGAAATTGGACCTCGCCATTTATATGTTAGAGTATGATGTTGAACATTGTTGGAATTGTGCTAGAGGAGGGTATGCTGACACAAGGACTTCATATTACTTGGGGTAGATTTAAAGAGATATTTCTAGAAAATTATTTTCCCCACAGTGTTTGCATTCAGAAGAAAATAGAGTTTATTCATCTTCGTCAAGGAGATATGTCTTTGGGAAGTAAGTTGCCAAATTTGAAGCTCTATCAAGATACTCTCGCTATCTTAAGGACAATCCACGGGATGAACGGAAGGCAATCAAATTTGAGCAAGGACTTAAGCTTGAGCTACAAAGCTTTACCAAAATTTTAGAGATTCATGACTACCCCACCTTGGTAAACAAGTCTAGGGTGGCTGAGAAAAAGATGCAAGCGCTGAAAGTTGAGAAACCTAAAGAGAAGTTTAACTTTGGTGGCAAGAGATTCCACAACAAGGACAATAAGTTTTAGAAGAATATATACTCTGTACCCAAATTTCAAAGGACAAGCAAGAAAACACTTCAACTAGTAAGAGTAAGAGGTGTGAAAAATGTGGATTAAATCATGGAGATTAGTCGTGTCCTGCGACCCGAATTACATGTCTTAAATATGGAAAGGTTTGACATTTTTCTAGATGTTGCAAGAATGGGGGACAATCCCAACTTATGACTATTGATTCATTTTTGTTGGAATGTTTCGTGTCTGCTTTAGCTTGTCATAAATATTTAATTGAGTATACTCAAGGATACATGCTTTTATTTACTTTAAAGGTAGAGTTTGAGGATAATTTAACTTTGATGATGCTTGTAGCTTGTGAGTTTCTTGATGTGTTTCCTAATGATGTATCTAGCTTATGCCCGGATAGAGAATTAAAGTTTTCCATTGATTTAATGCCACAAAGTTGACTAGTATCAATAACACCTTATAGGATATTAGCACTAGAGTTGGATGAATCCAAGAAACAATTGGAATATTTATTAGGAAAATGGTTCATTAGGTTTAGTGTGTCACCTTAGGGAGCTTCAATACTTTTAGTGAAGAAGAAAGATGGGAGTATTAGGTTATGTGTAGACTATATAAAGTTGAATCAAGTTACCTTTAAGAATAAATATTCGTTTCCTAGGATAAATAACCTCTTATATCAGTTGCCAACAGCTTTAGTATTTTCTAAGATAGACTTGAGGTCTAGGTACCATCAAATTTGGGTCAAGATATAGCACTAGAGTTATTAAATGCACAATTTTGAATATTAAAGAACTTTCAGTTGTAAGAGTTTATTTTAAGGATTTCATAATATTATTTCTTCTAGACAATTCATTATTTATTAGTAGTACCTTATTCTATTATATAAATATGAATGTTTTTCTTCATTATAACAGTTGTTAAACTCATGTAACTAGACACTACATCTGCACCTATGCATCCCACATGATCTCTTGATAAGGATGAATCAACCATCCTCTGAGTACAGGTTAGTAGGTTTCTGGGATGCTGACTACATACCCTCGGGATAAGATAGAAAGGAAAACACTAGTGAAAGTTGTACATTCCTTGGTGAGAATCAGATTTTCTGGTCAAGCAAAAGACAAGGAACCATTGCTCTATCAACTGCTGAAGTAGAAATTATTTTAGCAGCTAGTTGTAGCACTCAACCGTTGTAAATGAAACATCAACTAGAAGACTACATAATACATGAGAGTAACATTCCTATGTTATGTGACAATACTTCTACTATATGTTTAACCAAAATCCTATTTTACATTCAAAGGCAAAACATATAGAGATTAAACATTACTTTATAAGAGATTATTTTCAAAAGGATATTTTAGACAATAAATTTGTTGACACTAATCAATAGTGGGCATAAAGTTTTACAAAACTTTTTTTTGAAGAAGATTTAATTTTATAAAGAAAAATTTAAATATTCATTTTTTTAAAAGAGTGGTGTTGGAATCCTTGTATTCCTCTACCTCTGGTAAAACAAACTTATTGGTTAAATATGTATGCTTTACCTCTGATAAATATAATTTATCATCTGCCTTTAATCGATTTAAATTCAATTTATTCTTTATATCAACAGTTCTCTTGAAAGTAGTGTGCTGTGTAATTTTTTGACACGTGCTAACTTTTGTCTGTTAATGCATGTGTGGTAGTTAATACTTCTCACTTTTAGAAACTTAAACATTTTACCAAACACACCAACCCTCAAGTCATTTACTACTTTCACGTATTAACCATATTTTTGCTACCCTTTTCAAACTATCTAAAAACTCTCCAAGAATCTCTTTAATTCTCTAATGGCTTCAAGTTTTACTTCTCGTTTTACAATCGGTAACAGTACTTATGCCCCCACTATGGCATGTAATTTGGAACAACTAGATGTTCACAATGAACTGCAAATTGATTTCACTAATCTTGCAAAGAATGGGTTCGACTTCATCGAAGATTTTGATAATATTAAATGGTCTAAGTATTTTAACCTTGATCAACTCTCTGCCCTAAATGTTGTAATTAAAGAATTCTGAAGGTTCGCAAATGCAAACAAAAAATGGAGATGTTTCTAGTTTGTTTTTGGGGTTTCTTATCAAGATCACTCAACAAACCATTTTCTTGTTGGAGTGAGATGCTGTATTTATTGGATAATAAAAGTTAAAGGCAAAATTGTGTTACTTAGAATTAATGGCTTTGGAAAAATTGCATTGTTGAATCATCAGAGTCAGTGCAACATTAGAGACTGCATATCAGAGGCAGCATTTTGAGTGTGTTGCAACTTTTGATTAGCGAAATATGAGCTTTGAATGCTTGACTTGAATAATCTCTTCAGAGTTAACGATAGCTTGATTTAATTAAACTCTTTAGAGAAATGCTGAGTTTGTGCACATTAGAGGCACACAAGAGCTTCAGAGGCATGCTTCAAATTTAGTCTTTAGATGTCTTCAGAGGCATTCCTCAAACTTATTCTCAAAGCTAGTCTTCAGACCCAATTATCAGAGGCAGCATCCAGACTCAAACTTCAGAGCTAAACATCAAAGGCAGTCTCCGTAACTGCTAGAGGCACGTTGCTTTCAGAGGCATATGTTCAAAGGCAGAAGCTTATGCCTTTGTGTTCCTCTGATCTCATCCTCCAATCACTTCCTCTGGTCACTTCTTCTGATAAACTTCCTATACCTTCCTCTGATTTCCTTGTTCTAATCGTGCACACTTAATGATACCATTAGTCTAAACAAGTTGTTCTCACAAAATACCTTTGTTAACATCAAAATCACAAGAGAAAAACCAAATGGGTTCCAACAAGGTGTAGGTTATTAATTTGCACCTTCTAATTGTTAGGTGTAGATTAACAATGTACACCTTTTTATTTGGAAAAAAAAAACCCTCAAATTACTAGTAATAGTAATTTCAATTTTAAATTAAAAAACTTCATAAAAAAGTATTCAATTTAACGACTTGTACTTTAGTTTGTTTTACTTTTTATAAAAAAAAAATTGATGATAATAAAACAAAACAATATTTTGATTATTTTATTAAAGAAAGTTAAACTATATTTCAAGTGCTGGTTGATATTATACAAGAAAATAATATTACTAAAGCTCAAAATTAACATATTAAAAATTGAAAATATTAAACAAACATTATGGTAAACTTTGTATAAATAATTAATGCTAAAGTCTTAAAATAAAGAAACATTAATTATTTGTAAGAAAAATAAGAAAAACAAACCTTAATAGCAAGAAGATAAAAATAAATTAAAAAATTTAACTTAAAAAATGTATATTACATGAATACCCATTGAATTAAATGGTTTTCAAATTGAAAGGGTTATGAGTGTAAATTAACAATCTCCTCTTCATTTAAATTTATCTATAATAAATTTTAAGTCTATATCTAATATTATTTATTCTTTATATTTTTTTGGTGAAATTTAAACTATATCTTTACTATATATATTGTGAAATATTTTTAGATTTGAATTCATAAATGTTATCACTTAATATTATTTGGGTTTGAGACGTTTTATTATAGTGATATATAAACAAAAGACAACTTTACTATATTGATTTTGTAAAAGATTTTATTTGAAACCAAAATTATTTTCTTTAATGACAATGCATATATTTTGTAAAAGAAAAAGATTTTTTTTGAGACAGAAAAAAATTATTGCAATCTTATATCTTGCAATTAATGTATCAAAACAAAAATATTCTTATAATTAATACAATTAGATCCGTTTGATGGACCAGATAGGATAGACACAGGATATGATAAGGAGCATGATAGAGACATGATAGGATATGAGTAGGATAAAGAGTTATCATGTCATGTGTTTGATGTGCACATGATAACAAACTTGATAAGATTAGTTTATCCTATTCAGCGTTTGATACACAACAGATAACAAGATGATATAATTTATATTTTGATAAAATGACAAATTTGTCCTTAAAATCTATTTAATTTTATTTCTTTCAAAATAACATTCATATAATTTTTTATAAATAAATAAAAATGCTAAAAAATGTAAATAATTTATTAAGTAATTTTATATACTTGAAAAAAATGTGATTTCTCTATCCATCACAATTGAAGAATGACTCACTATCATAAAAATTGTGATTTCTTTATCTATCACATTTGAAGAATGACTCACTATCATAAAAATGTAAATAATTTATGAAGTAATTTTATATACTTGAAAAAATTGTGATTTCTCTATCTATCACAATTGAAGAATGACTCACTATCATAAAAATTGTGATTTCTTTATCTATCACAATTGAATAATGACTCACTATCATAAATATGTAAATAATTTATGAAGTAATTTTATATACTTGAAAAAATTATGATTTCTCTATTTATCACAATTGAAGAATGACTTAGAGTTTGTTTGATTCAAATCCCAAAAACTCTATTTTAGTATTTTAAAATTTAAAAACTAAATAATTTGTTTGTATTACATGTTTTTTTAAAAACTATTTTCTAAAACTATTTTTAATATTATACTTTTTAAAACTTAAAAAGCAAAACAGATAAATGGTGTTTTACTTTTTATTTTTCAGTTTTTTTAATTCTCTAGTCAAAGACTGTTTTAAAAAATTAAAGTTGTAAACAAATTTTTTTAAATTTACTTTTTAAAAACAATTTTTTAAAATTTATTTATAAAATAGTTTTCAAAAACTAAAAAGTAAAACATAATCAAACAAACCCTTACTATCATAACATCATCTCAAAACGAAAATAATTATTATTTTTCATCAATTTTTTTTATATTATTATAGAATAAAATAAATAAAAAACAACCAAATATATATATATAAAATCAATTAGAAAATTATTTCATCAAAACAATAAAGGAAATTAGGGCAAATATAAACAAAATAAACAAAATGGAAGAGTGCTACAGTGAGATTCGAACACGACTCGTTGAGGTCTGGGGAAGAGAGAAACGCGAACAACAATATCCGTTAACAAAATACGGTTGCAACCTAATTATTTAAAATTTTTTATTACCGTATTATATTGCTGCATCAAACAAAGGATTAAGGAGAGATAGGATACGTGTATAGTCTCGTTATCTTGTCCATCAAACGGGCCCTTAACTCAGTGAGTTGCCAAAAAAAATAATCTATTAGGACAATAACAATTCTCTATCATTGTATAAGCTTGGTTGTTGATCGTTTTTTCGTTTTCTTCTTTCTGAGAAAAATCCAATGGCTTTTATTGAGGGAACCAACCTTGCAACCAAACCTAACACCCACAAGAGAAAGTTTGAAAACAAGAAAATGGAAGATGAGGAGAACAAGTCTCAACTTTCCTTCACAAAACGCAAATTAGGGCTTTTCAATAAAGTCACCGAACTTTTTGTTCTATGCCAAGCCAAAACTGCGTTGATCATCACTTCAAAAGAGAAAAAACTCTATGTGTGTGGCTACCCTAACTTCGACACCGTCATTAACACTTTCTTGACGAACAACAAAACCCCGTCGATGGCGAGAATATGATACTTTGTATTGGAAAAAGCTTCAAAGAAAGTCGAGTCTCATGGACATTCTCTTCATCACAAAAAATGGTGATTCAATAATTTCCTTGTAAGCATCCTTTTGAGGAACTTCGGAATAATCACCTTCAAGGACTAACATTGCTTCGTTCACCTCACTCTCTGGTTTAAAGAGACTTAAAATTTTACCACCATCTTTCTCTTTTCTTTCAATGTCAATATATTGATGACATTCCTCCTTTAGAGACACTTCTTCAAGCACTTGCAATAGAGAATTATCAAAGTTAGACAAATAGTTGGAGTCAATTTCTTGCCCTTTGTCTCTCAAAGGTTTCTCCTCTTATTCTTTCTTTTCTTTGATTTTCTCTTTCTCTCTCAAGGCTAGCTTCTTTACTTGTCTTACCTGTTTTGCATATCCATTTTCGTGCAGATATTTCACATACTCCGGATCAAATACAAAATCTCGAATATATTGATAATATGACATACTTAGGAATTTTGTCAAACAGGTAGTGTGCAATACTTTTAACAACACAATTATTTTTTTGTATATTCTGTTTTTTTTTCTGTTGTGTTTTTGTTAAGTAGCACCAACACACAAATTAAGTAAAGATAACAATTCAAACAAAAGAAACACAACTAGCAATTTATGTTTCACCAAAAAATGCATAAATAAAATTTTACTCAATTCCAAACCTAGAGACAAGCTCTGGTACCAAATGATATGATCGTGTTTCTCATGAATCACTTTAAGGATCGTTCTAGGTAGTAAACTTACAGATTGCAGTCAAAATCACGTTTTGCTGCAGAAACGCGATAACCGAAGCTACGAAACTCAGAATCAGACGATTCCAAAACGAGGTGAAAGATGACGTTTCGAAACACAAGTTAGGCTGTTGAATCATCGAAAAAAAGTATGTAGAACTCAGTATATGATCGCAGGTTATTGAACACGAAAATTGGTAGAATTTGTGTATTAGGGTTTGATGTATAGGAAACTCAAAATTATTATTCAATAAAGGAACCAAGAACAGAATGGCGCCACAATCTAGGGATTCATTAGCCAAAAGAACACCACAAGGATTGACAACCTTGATAAGTTCAAAATGAATTCTTTCAAGAACTCTAGAGAGCAAAGCCTCACAAAAATAATGTTCAAAATCTCCCCCTCAATGAGGTTACAAATGCATATTTATAGTAAGTCTATCTCTAAACCTAAATGGGTCATAAGTGACACCATTCTCTAGGCCCATATTGGGCTTACATCATATTTTTTCTTAAATAAACTAAATGTAAGGAAGTAAAGTATCTTCACTTACACATAACATAAACTAAATTTATAATAAAACTATTACAATTCCAAATCAAAGCAAATTAAGAATTATTACAAAACAAATTAAAATAAATAAAGTTCATCTTAATTTATTAAAAAATATGGATCATCTTCATGCTCTTGAGGTCCTTATCACATATCCTCTTAATTTTTATGGATATGAAAGTCAGTTCCCCATCCTATGAGTCCACATTCTGGTCATCTAATCATTATCCTCTGATTATGGGGTTACCTTCAGAGCCTTCTTCTGCTTGGATTTCAAAGCCAAAGTCTTCTGCTTCTACTTATGCTCATCCTCTATAAGCTCAATTTCATGTGATCTCAAGGAGCTAATTAGTTATTCTAATTTAAGAGTATTCAGATCCTTAGCTTCTTGAATGGCTGTAATCTTAGGTCTCCACTTGGTTGGCAAACTCCTAAGAATTATTTTCACATGATCAGCAGTAGTATAACTCTTTTCAAGAACTTTTAAACCTGATACCATAGGTTGGAATATGGAAAACATTGTTTCAATGTCTTCATCGTCTTCCATCAGAAATAGTTGATATTTTCTAACAAGGAGGTTGGCCTTTGCTTCTTGAACTTGATTGCTTCGTTCATAAGTCAGAACCAGATTGTCATATATATTCTTTGTTGTTTCTTTGTCAATGCATTTGTCAAACTCCTTAAAGGTGATTGCATTTATCATGAAGGTTATGGACTTGTGATGCATCTTGTACATCTTCTTCTGTTTAACATTCATCTTTTTCCTAGCAATATCAGTGCCATTAGAATTTGTTGGAGCAGTGAAGAAATCTTCCACTAAGTCCCAAAGTTCAGGATTTTATGAGATAAAGAAGCTTCTCAGTCTGCCCTTCCAATACTGAAATCTTTCTCCACCAAACAAAGGTGGTCTATTGATATTTCCACCAGAGGCTTCTTCACCGAATCCAAAGATGTTGAATCTTTGGATATTTCCTCAAACATTGTAAAGTGCTCAGTCTTGAGACCGGGCTCTTGATGCCAATTGAAGGTACAAACATGAGAAGAAGGGTATAATTGTGTTTGTCTAAGTTGGATTCTTTTTAGTTATTTATTCAAGAACGGGTTTGAGTTTGGTGATTTTAACTATAATAGAGGCAATCACAATCAGGCTTAAGTAATCAATGGCAACAGTAACGTAAAAAGTGCATAAATAAAGTGACACAAGCAAATTTATCTTGGTTCACCACCAACTTGATAACTAAATCCATTCCCTTCACTTAAAAGGGTTTAACCATTAATTCAAATCCTTGAATTACACAACACCCGACCCTACAAGTCAGTCTTCTCAAAACAACTTGACACTCACAAAATTTTTAAGGCAAATAAACACTTTCACCCTACAAGTCAAGTCTTCTCCACACAAACTGAAACCACAGATTGTTGAAGGCAACTACACCTTGAACCTACAAGTCAAGTCTTCTCAACGCAACTTGAAAAACCACAAATTGCTCGAGGAACACTAAAGCCACTATTGGACCGGGTTACACAAGTTTGGAACGAATTGTTTTTTTGCTACTACTAAGCATATTGTTACAATTGATTTCTCACACTAAAACACTTAAAAAGTATTTTCTGAATTGTATAGAACTTAAACCTTTAAACTTTGAATACTTAGGAAATTTGAGCTCTCAAAAGTTTTTCTGAATTGTATAGATTTCTGAGTTTATGGGTTCGTGCTTTCTCCTTCAACCTTTAGTATCTATTTATAGAATAGATTAGGGTTTCACTTTTGTTCTTGTAAAATCTGGATCATATATTTATTATGAACAAATTCCGAATGTATCTTCTTGTGAACAAATTATGAGCATATCTTCTTGTGAGCAAATTCTAAGCATATCTTCTTGTGAACAATATTTTGACCATATCCTCTTGTGAATAATATTTTGGCCATATCTTCTTGTGAACAATAAAATGGCCATATCTTCTTGTGAACAATATTTTGATCATACCTTCTTGTGAACAATATTTTGAACATATCTTTTTGTGAACAATATTTTGGCCATATCTTCTTGTGAACAATATTTTGATCATATCTTCTTGTGAACAATATTTTGACCATATCTTCTTGTGAACAATATTTTGGCCATATCTTATTTTCACATTGATAAAATATTTCCTTCAATTATAATTGTGAGTCATATCTAATTTCAGAGTGCGTTCAAAAACTTAGTCACGCGAATCTTCCTTCATACTCTTGATTGATTGGAGCGGGAATGAATTCCGGCTTGTTCTTGAATATTCAGAAATTCTAATTCGGCAAAGTCTTTTCTTCAGAATGAATTATTTCAATCAGAGCTGTTGACTTTCCATTAGTGCCGTTGATTTTCTTGTTGGAGTGATATGTTGTGTTTCTTGGATAATAAAAGTCAGAGACAAAATTGCTTAACTTAGAATTAGTGGCTTTTGGAAAATCACATTGTTGAATCATTAGGGTCAATGCAACATTAAAGGTTGCATATGAGAGCAACAATTTGATTGTGTTGCAACTTTTGATTAGCGGAATATGAGATTTGAATGCATGGCTTGAACAATCTCTTCAGAGTTAATGATAACTTGATATAAACTCTTCATAGGGTTGCTGAGTTTGTGGACATCAGAGGCACACAAGGGCTTCAGATGCATTCTTCAAATTCAGTCTTTAGACCCAGTTTTCAGAACTAGTCTTCAGACCCAGTTATTAGAGGCAATCTTCAGACACAAACATCAGAGGTAGTATTCGTAACCTTCAGAGGTATATGTTCAGAGACGAGTGCGTATGCTTTTGTGTTCCTCTAGTCACTTCCTCTAGTCACTTCCCCTGGTCGCTTCCTCTTGTACCTTCCTCTGATTTTCTTGTTCTAATTGTTGCACACTTAATGAAGTCATTAGTCGAAACAAATTATTCTTATAAAATACATTTGTTAACATCAAAATCACAAGAGGAAAACCAACTTGGTTTCAACAATGTATAAGTTATTAATTTACACTTTCTAATTGTTAAGTGTAGATTAATAATGTACACCTTTTATTTGGAAAAAAACCTCAAATTACTCATAATAGTCCTTTCAATTTTAAATTAAAAAACTTCATAAAAAGGTATTTAATTTAACGAATGATATGTACTTTAGTTTATTTTACTTTTTATAAATAAAAATGTTGATGATAATAAAACAAAACAATATTTTGATTATTTTATCAAACAAAGTTAACTATATTTCAAGAGCACGTTTATATTATAAAAGAAAAGAAAAAAGATATTACTAAAGCTCAAAATTAACATATTTAAAATTGAAAATATTAAACAAACATTACGGTAAACTTTGTATAAATAATTAATGCTAAAGTCTTAAAAGGCAACAACATTAATTATATACTTATAAGAAAAATAAGAAAGCAAACATTTATAGCAAGAAGATAAAAATAAATTAGACAATTTAACTTAAAGAGTGTAAATTACATAAATACTCACTCAATTAAAAGTTTTCTAATTGAAAGGATTATGAATGTAAATTAAGAATCTCCTCTTCATTTTAATTTATCTATAATAAATTTTAAATATATATCTAATATCATTTATTCTTTATATTTTTTTTGGTGAAATTGATTTGAATTCATAGATAATGTCACTTAATACTTATTATTTGGGTTTGAAACAGGTTTTATTATAGTGATATATAAACAAAAGACAACCTTACTAAATTGATTTTGTAAAAGATTTTTTTTAAAATCAAAATTATTTTAATTAAAGACAACGCCTGATCGTAATATTTTGTTAAAGAAAAAGATTTTCTTTTTGAGGCAGAAAAAAATAATTGCAATCTTATATCTTGCAATTAATGCATAAACACAAAAATATTCTTGCAATTAATGCATCAACACAAAAATATTCTTGCAATTAATGCACTTAACTCGGTGTGTTGCCAAAAAATATAATTTAAACACCTGCGAGTATTATATAAGGGAAGTGTGACAATATATTTTAGGACAATACCATTTTCTATCATTGTATAAGCTTGCTTGTTAATCGTTTTCTTCTTTCTGAGAAAAATCCAATGGCTTTTATTGAGGGAAACAACCTTGCAACCAAACCCAACAACACCCGCAAGAGAAAGTTTGAAAACAAGAAAGTGGAAGATGAGGAGAACAAGTCTCAACTTTCCTTCACAAAACGTAAGTTAGGGCTTTTCAATAAAGTCACCGAACTTTCCGTTCTATGCCGAGCCAAAACTGCGTTGATCATCACTTCAAAAGATGGAAAACTCTATGCATGTGGCTACCCTAACGTCGACACCGTCATTCAACACTTTCTTGACGGACAACAAAACCCCGTCGATGGCAAGAACTAGATGATGCAAGAAGAGGAAGAGACTGTTGAAAACCTAAGGGTTGAATATGAGGTACTTGAAGATCAACTTAAAGAAGAGAAGAAGAATTTGCAAATTGTGACTGAGGCACAAAAGAATGGTTCATGTTTCCCTTCTTGGTGGAATGATTCTATTGATGATATGAGTTTGGAATCTCTTGAACTCTTTAAGACTTCTTTGAAAAATTTGAAGCTCAATTTAATTCTTTCTTTGGACCAAAAAAGGATCCTTTCATCTTCTTCCACCATCACCAATAATCAAATTATTGGATTATAAAGAAAAATCAAGAATCAAATTGCTCAATCTTGAGAGCTACGATTGACGACAACAACATGATGTACATGCACCACTACCACTCTTCAATTTTATAATAGTATATTTCAATTGTATAAAGACATTTTTTTGGTTTGTTCTGTTGATTTTATGTTTTATTTCTTAAAGACATAGAAAGAATATAATGAACAATGTTTTTCTTTACTCTGAGTGCATAAATATCAATCGTGATGTTCTTGCTTTTGTTTTGTTTATTGTTTTTTCTCGATTGAATCTCACTTTCCTATAATCGCGGAGGAAATCAATTGACTTAGTCCATGATCAAATGTGAAATCAATATATAATAATAAGGTTATTGGTATTTCATTCTAGCAAAAAAAAAAGTTTTTGTTTTGGTGAATATTTACATCTGATTGATTTCATGTATATTAATATTATCGATATCTTTTATTTTGACTTTATTTCTTTCGTTAATTATCTAAATATATAGCCCGTTCTTTTCATACAATATTCTAAATAAGAAAGAATTTGATTGGTATTATATATAATATTTTCTTACCACTTTTCAATTAACATAACAAGCACTAATTTTGAGAAACAATGTTTAAAATCAATAAAAATCACTTCATGAAAAGTCAAGAATTATTTAAAAACAGGATGACAATTTCGTCAAAAAATATGATAATATAAAATAAAAAAATATAGGCTATATCATAGTCGATCTTTAAATTTAAATATAATATATTTTTAATAGATTTCTCTCGTTTAAAATAAATAATTATTTTTATTTTTTTGAGTGAAACTGAATAGTTAATATAATGAAAAAAAATTGTATCATAATAAAGTGAGTGTCTCACATTACTCTAACTATTCACTTTCAAAAGCCAACTCCAAATTCAATATAGTGTAATGTTGTAAAGTTGTAACAAAAATAACATTCACACCTACGGCGGTTATTATATTAAAAAAATAAATAATTATTTTAAAAAGATAATCATAAGAACAACAATGCTTCTTAAGTCAAGTGACAAACTTGATGATTCTCACTAATTTTAGTGTTGCGTTCAATTCTTATGAATAAAAAAACATAGAAAAAAAATACATTTTGCAAGATAGACACTACAAAATAGGCTCTCTCTCTTGCACAAGCTATTGTACTCAAAACTCAGATAATATAAAACTTGTGGTAAACATTTAAGTAAATCACAAATTTAGTTCCTTAAAGTGTAAGAGTTGAATAATTTGGTCCCTAAAAATAATTAAATTATAAAATATCCCTAAACTTGAAAATTGTCGATCGCGCAAGTCTTTTGGATCGATGAATTTAATCTTAAAATTGTTACTGAGGAAATAACCATGATTGAAATCTTTAAACTTTAAGAATGGTTTTTTTACTTTGTTAATTTTATAGACTAAATTGTCTGATACTAATACATATATATCACTAATAATAAAAGGAAAAAGGAATAGGCACATTTTGACCACCCAAATATATTAAAAGAGAAAAAGGAATAGGCTCTTTTGAGAAAATTCATGGAACTTGTATTTTGAAATCTTCAATAAGAAGATTGTAAATGTTGAAGTTTACAAAGTTTTTTAGAAGGAACATGCAGAGTTCAACATGAAGAACATGAAGAAAGGTTTTAAATCTCAAGAAATGCAACAAAACTGTTTCCAAAACCTGATATTAAAATTGGATTTTACATTTCTGGTTGTCAAAAACTGCAGCAACAGGTCCAATGTTGACCACTCAAATGTTGAGAAGAACAAATTTTTACTTCCTCTTATCTTGATTATAACCTCACAGTTATTAAAAAATTTAGATAAGTGCATTCTCATGGAAATTTGTTACATGTGAATAAATGATTTCACTGATAAATAAAACATATAGTACTCAGTGGTATTTAGGAATAACATCATTATATAAATTGAAGTGGATAAATTTGCTTATATTTAAAATCATTACATAAGAATATTTTTTTTTCTTATATTCGAGATTGAAGAAGTTTTAAAATCACTACCAAGATCCAAAAATATATCAAACTATAGTTGCAATGAAAAACTTATTTTACAGACAGACTAAGATGATTTAGAAACAATATGTGAATATTTATAAAATTATAAAACTAGTTTCAAGGCAAAATAAGTTATGAATATATATGTTGATAATTATACACTCACTAATATCTATTTCTATCTGATAATATAAAAGGAAAAACTGAGTTTAAACAACCTATGAGATGAGATGAGAAATTTGTCAATCAAAACAAAATAGAATATAATATTCACTAAATTCGGAAAATAAACAAAATTTTAAGATTAATGAGCTAGAATACATACATCTTGGTTCGTGATACATAGACCAGAATGAATTTTCATTTTCTGCCTTGTTTAACTTGCAGAAGCTGTCTAACACTATCAAAGAGCAGAGGGATGCTTGACTGCTGAAAGCCTGTGATTGTCAAGGTTACTGAAATTAATTTTCTTTGGTGAAAATGAAATATTATTATACAATCTATAAATGAAAAGCACATATTTTAATTTTCTAGTTACACAGAAATTCTTACTGTCAATTGATCCACTAATTCATTTCAGCAATGAACTGGAATTAGTTCTGGTGAAGCTATGACAACTAACAAAGGCTTTAAAATAGGATAGTAAATTAGTAACGAATATTACGTCACAGCCATTGTGTTGTCACTGTCTGAAAATCAAATTTCATCATCCATACTGATATAAGCCCTCACAAGAAAGATGGCTGATTTAGAAAAGAGATAAGGAATGTTTGAAGGTCAGGGAAGCTAGATGGATGAGGTTGGGTGGAGGGGACGATTTCCAGAGGGATGGAAGAGGTAGCAGAGTCAAATGGAAAGGTGGGGAGGGAAAAGTCAGAGGAGCCAGAGACTACGCCGACAACGGTTGGTGCAGCAGACACTCTGTCGAGGGGAGAAGGATGTGGAGGAGGCAATGAAGTGTGGTGAGGTGCAGTAGTGAAGGAGGGAGGAGATGATGGTAAAGTAGTGGAGGGGGTAGGAGTTTGAGTGGGTGGACGAGGCTTGTGAAGGTAGGAATGGGTTTCGTATCCAAGTTTAGCGAAGTGCTCAACTAGGGTAGCATCAAAGATATCATTTGACGTATCAGAGTGAGAAGATAGAGGGGGCAGGATCAGAGGAAGAAGGGACAAATTTGGTTGGCTGGGGAGAGAGAACGGGAGAGGTTGGTTTAGGTTCAAAGACGGGGAGAGGGGTAGGGCGCTCATAGTCTGAACTTACCTTTCGTTTCTTCCTCTAAAGAGAAGTTGTCGTGTTTTCATCGGCACTGGGTGTGACATCCATATCCTCTTCAATGCTTAGGGAAGAAACCACTATTTTCCTTTTCTTTGCAAAAACCTGTTTAGCAGAAGGCGGAGGCAAACACATTAGGGCCTCAACTTGGCCAGATTGACACATACATATATATTCTAGAACGACTTCTTTGTTGTCTTCTGCGAATATGGGAGCGAATGAGTCATCAAAGGTGCAGCCACAAATCCACTTCCTAGACTCGTTGTTCTTCTGGAGTCACCACTGGGTCGAATGCAATGCTTGGGGGACACCAGCCTCATCTTGATCAGATTTAAGATGTTGAAAGTAGAAGCAGAGGATGAAACCAAATGTTCCTCTTTAACATAACCTCCAATTTCCTCTAGAGCTGGTATAAGAGGTGTACATAAGAGGACAACAGTGATCAATCTAGGATAGGGAATGGTCTTGATTTTCCCTATTCTTAAGTTGATGATGCATAACTGCATATGCTCCAAGATGAAGTAGGGAAGGTTCGCTTGATTTCGCAAGAGATCTTCCACATAAGACCTTTGTGGACCTTTCTAACATGGTCAATCGACCCACCCTTGGGCACCGCACACCCAATAAGAATTTTGAAGAGAACACGACACCTAGGTTTAAGATTAACAGACTTGGAACTCACTGAAGGTGCAAATACGAGAAAGGGATTGAAATGTGTTTGTCTAAGTTGGATTCTTTTTATTATTTATTCCAGAACTGGTTCGAGTTGATGATTTTAACTAAAACAGAGGCAGTAGCTATCAAACTTAAGTAATCAGAGGCAGCAGTAAAGTAAAGAGTGCAAAAGTAAAGTGACACAGACAAATTGATCCTGGTTCACCACCAACTTGGTAGCTACACCTAGTCTCTTAACTTAGAAGAATTTAACCACTAATTCAAATCCTTGAATTATGCAGCACCTGACCCTACAAATCAATCTTCTAAAAAAAACCTGACATCTACAAATTTTTTGAATGCATAGTTTGAACGATCTCTTCAAAGTTAATGATAGTTTGATATAAACTCTTCAAAGGCACATTGAGTTTATGCACATCAGAGGTACACAAAGGATTTAGAGGCATGTTTCAAATTCAATCTTAAGACAGTTATCAGAGGCAATCTTTAAAACGTAGTTGCAGAGCCAGTCTTCAGACCCAATTATCAGAGGTAATCTTCAAACCAAAACTTCAGAGCCAAACATTAGAGGCAATCTTTGTAACCTTCAGAGGCACGTTGCTTTTAGAGGCAAACGCGTATGCTTTTGTGTTCTACTGATCACTTCGTCTTGTGACTTCCTCTGGTGACTTCTCTGGTAGCTTTCTCTGGTCGCTTCCTTTGGTACATTCCTCTTATTTTCTTGTTCTAATTGTTGCACACTTAATGAAGCCATTAGTCCAAACAAATTGTTCTCATAAAATACCTTTGCTAACATCAAAATCACAAGATAAAAATCAACTTGGTTCCAACACTCACCCTTGGGTCCTCAAAAAGTTCCTTATTGATTTTGGTTGTGTCAACCCTTGATTCATACCCATTTTCCCAAACCATTCTTTCGTTAGGACATTTTGTGATAACGGCTAGGGATTGTTGAGTGATCTTGATTGGTGGACCTAGCATGATGTTAGAGACATCGCCATCGACATTTGCATCAACAAATCTCCGAAACCCTTTTACTAGTATGTCTAGAGCAATATCTTGTTCTAGGTTGAAGTACTCAAACCATCCTAACATTGATCAAAAGAGGCATAGTAACTTTTGGAGGAAAGTAGAAATGTCAGCTCATGGGGCAAGACAGAGTTAGTAATGACACCTCTCCTTCTATTAAAGATGCTTTATTTGTTAAAGGTCTTAAACATAATTTATTCACTATTAGTCGATTAAGTGATAATAATTATGATATTATATTTAATAAAAAAAACATGCAAGGAAATTAGTCAAAAGGATGGATATACACTCTTTACAGGTCATAGACAAAATAACATATATAAGATAAATTTGTTTAGTCTAGATAAATAAGATTTTAAGTGTCTAATGTCAGTAAATGAAGACAAATTGATTTGGCACCAAAGGTTAGGCCATGCAAACCTTAGACTAATCTCAAAATCGAATAAACTTCAACTAGTTAGAGGTCTATCTAAGCTTAGCTATAAAACTGAAATTATGTGTGAAGCTTGTCAAAAGGGAAAACAAACAAAGAACTTCTTTAATCCTAAGAACTTGGTCTTTACCTCAAAACCCCTTGAGCTCTTACATATAGATCTCTTTGGGCCAGTGAAAACAACCTCACTAAATCAAAAGAAGTATGGCTTTGTGATAGTAGATGATTAGACTAGGTGAACTTGGGTAAAATTCTTAAGAAATAAAGATGAATGCCACAAAGTGTTTATTGCATTTTGCAAGCTAGTAACGAATGAAAAAGGGTCTTAAGATTGTAACAATTAAAAGTGATCATGGAGGAGAATTTGAAAACAAGTTATTTGAAAGTTTTTGTGATGGGAATGGAATCTCTCACAATTTCTCGTCTCCTAGAACACCACAACAAAATGGAGTTGTAGGAAGAAAGAATAGATCCCTTCAAGAAATGGCCAAAACCAAGCTAAATGCGATGGATATTGCTAAACATTTTTGGGCAGAGGCAATTAACACTACATGCTATATTCAAAATAGAATCTTTATTAGGTCAATATTGAATTAAACACCGTATGAATTATGGAAGGGTAAAAATCCTAGCATCTCATACTTTAAACAATTTGGTTGTACTTATTATATGTTAAACACTAAAGACAACCTTGACAAGTTTGATTCTTGATCACAAAAGTGCACCTTCATTGGATACTTTGAAAGATCTAAAGCTTATATAGTGTTTAATAGGGAAACTATTATTGTGGAAGAGTCAATACATGTTAAATTTGATGACAAACAACTTGACCTTAAAAAATCAAAGCAAGTTGATGATAATGTAGGTCTAATGGAACTAGAGGAAGCAAATGTAGACAAATCAGAAGAACCTGAAAAATCAAAAGATACAAGTAAACTAGAAGAAGATGACAAATAATCAGAGGATGAATCTAACCAAGTCAGAAGCAGTCAAGATAAGTCAGAAGGGAGATCTAGATAGAAGTACAAGTCATCCCATCTTGAAACTCTAATCATTGGAAATGCAAATGATCCTTTGAAGGCCAGATCACCACTGAAAGACATAACTTTGTTTGGTATACTATCATCAATTGAACCTACATCTATTAAGGAAACACTAGCAGATGTTGGATGGATCCTTGCAATGCAAGAAGAGTTAACTGAATTTAAAAGGAATGGTGTTTGGGATCTAGTACCTATACCAAAGAAAAACATTATTGGAACCAAGTGGGTTTTTAGAAACAAGCTAAATGAAAAAGGAGAAGTGGTCAGAAACAAGACATGACTTGTTGCACAAGGCTATAGTTAGCAAGAAGGCATTGATTACATTGAGACATTTGCTCTCGTGGCCATGTTAGAAGCTATTTGTATCTTAATCTCATTTGCTGCTTATAATAACATTACATTATTTCAAATGGATTATAAAAGTATATTTCTAAATGGGTATATATGTAAAGAAGACTATGTTAAGAAACCCCCAGGTTTTGAAAGTTTAAATTTTCTGACCAAGTATTTAAACTTAGGAAATCATTGTATGGTCTAAAATAAGCACCTAAGGCATGGTATGATATACTAAGTAACTTAATGCTTAAAAACAAATTTAAAGAGGACAAGTAGACAACACCCAATTTAGAAAATTAATAAGAGATGACATTCTTATAATTCAAATTTATCTTGTTGACATTATTTTTGGATCTATTAACGGCACTATTTGTCAAGAATTTGCTAAGTTGATGCAACTTGAATTTCAAATGAGTATGATAGGAGAACTTAAGTTCTTCTTAGGGATACAAATTCAGCAAAGTCAAAAAGCCATATACATTCATCAAACCAAATATACAAAAGAGCTTCTCAAGAAGTTTAAGATGAATGATTGTAAACCTATGACTACACCAATGCACCCTACCTGTTCACTTGAAAATGATGAATCAAGCCTGAAGGTTGACCAGAAAACATATAGAGGAATGATTGGATCATGCTTTACCTTACTACCTCCAGACCGGATATTATGTTTAGTGTGTGTGTGTGCAAGATTTAGGTTGATCCAAGAGAATCTCATTTAATTGTTGTTAAGAGGATCCTTAGATACATAAAAGGTACTACCAACCTTATTTTTTTCAACAAGAAATCTACTAAGTACAAATTAAGTGGCTATTGTGATCCTGATTTTGTTGGAGACAAACTTGAGAGAAAAAGCACAAGTGGAAACTACACATTTCTTGGTGAAAACTTAATATCATGATCATTAAGAGACAAAGCACAAGTAGAGGTTAGGTACGTTTTTGCAGTTGGTTGCAGTTCTCAATTGCTATGGATGAAACATCAATTGGAAGATTACAAGATCCCCATATTGGAAGATTAGAAGATTCTTGAGAGTAACATTCCCATATTCTGTGACAACACTTCTGCCATTTGCCTAAACGAAGAACCTAATCCTACATTCTAGCGCCAAACACATAGAAATCAAACATCACTTCATTAAGGACTTTGTTAAAAAAGGAGTACTAAATATGTAGTTTGTAGACACTCAACACCAATGGGCTAACATATTCACCAAACCACTAGCAGAAGATAGATTTAACTTCATAGGGAAAAATCTAAACCTTACCTTTATACCTGAATGATGTTGTGCCAAGCTTAAAGTAGTTTAGATTTATGCTAGGATCAATTTTTTGTTCTGTTCATATTAGGCTATGTTTTATGTTTTGTTCATTCTAATAAAAAAAAGAGTTTCACTTTCAAGTCTTTTTGTCTGATGACAAAAAGGGGAGAAAAATATTTGAGAACGATAATATGGGGAGATAATGAAAAAATTACTTGGACTTAGGGGGAGCCTTAAGTCACGGGGAGTCAATTAATAAAAGAATTTTTTTAATCAAAAATGCAGTTTTGTCATCATAAAAAAAAAAGATTCTTGAAACCAAATTAGTTTTCCAATTATAGTTTTGATGTTAACAAAAGTATTTTATGAGAACAATAAATTTGGATTAATGACTTCATTAAGTATGCAAAAAATGGAAGAAGAAAATCAAAGGAAGATACCAGAGGAAAGTCACTAGAGGATGAGATTAGAGGAACACAATGTATACGCGTCTGCCTCTAAACATATGCCTCTGAAAGTAACGTGCCTCTAAAGGTTACGAAGATTACTTCTGATGTCTAGGTCTGAACTCAGGGTCTGATGTTTGGGTCTGAAGATTGGATTTGATAACTGTTAGAACCAGAATGGTTTGGAGAACAATTTCTTACCTTGTTTTTGATGATAGGAACGACACGCTCCCTTTGCTATCTCCAAACGTGATGCCTATAAGGATCTGGCTTTGCCTCTAAGTATCTGAGTTTTAGGATCTGACTTTGATAATCTGCCTCCAAGGTTTTACCTCTGAAGATAAGACTTTAAAGTCAAGTGTGTCATGCTCCAATAAGCTACCTCCAACAAAGCAACTAAGAGGCAAACATCTGACTCTGATTTACAATGCTGACTTTAACTCTACTAAGTTTCCTCTAGCCAGTAATTCAACACTAGAAGATGATTGGGTTTGACTCTAAACTTCAAACTACTTCTGACTCTGATTTTTAGACTCCGCCTCCGACAAAAGCAAGCGTCTGACTTTGATGAAAATGTGAACGCAACATGAAAAAGTCAACAACTCTAACTCTGATAAAAGTCATGACTCTAAAGACACATTCTACATATGACTCAAAAAAAAAATCTAATGAAGGCTCACTATCTCTAACTTTGATACTGAAGATTCAAATGACCAAACGGTTATTTATGTCCACATTTGAATGGATTGAAGTGTCAAGTTAGTTATATTCTTAACTGTACCGAATTTAATATCTCATCAAATAGAAATGGTCCAATTGAAATTCACGACAACAGATCTATGCAATCAAAGATAGAACATCTTGGAATCAAAGCAATGATCAATAATTGATTTTCAGTAACTAACAAACAACGATAAAGAATTGAATTTCAATAACTAACAAGAAATGAATTTCAACAATCGTCAAACAACGATCAGAAAACTCAAAGCTCAAGAACAAATTCAAAGCAACAGTCGAATAAGATGAACACAAATCAAAGCAACGATCATTAGAACTTTAATGCAACGAGAAGATTAGAAAATTGAAGTAACCATAATTAAATAATTTGAACGTTGGAAGAAGAAAAAGAATAAGCAATTTGAAAACTCAAACAGTTGGCATCTATAAATGGTTCTCACCACTTGAAGAACCCTACACAACTATACACGAAGCAACAAGAAGAAAAATTATACGAGTTGAATATCAATCAATCATCAAATACTTCATTTTTATTTAGCACTAAATTGTAATATCATTCTTGTTTTGCTAAGTCTGTGAGAAATATTGCACCCATCCTTTAGTGAGAGTAAACCCAGAAACAAAAACTAAACACTTAGGTAATCTGGCACAATAGTGGCTGTAAATCCACAACAATTTGTGGTTTTCAAGTTGGATGTTTAGAAGACTTAACTTATGAAGTTAAGTGGTTGTAATTTGGTTTGAATTACTAGATTAGATCATTTTGGGTGAAGGGACTAGATATAGCTACCGGGTTGGTAGTGAACCAAGATAAATGATTGTGTTATCCCTTTTCCCTTTGTTTACTGCCTCTGTTTTTACTTGTTCTATTTTCACTATTTGTTAGCCCATAAATTTCATAAAAACCGAATACACAATTCAAACCCCCCTTTCTTGTGTATTTTCCACCTACAATAACTGGGTCTGAAGATTGCCTCTGAAGAATGGCTCTAAAATTGAGTTTGACGATTGCCTTCTAAAGACTGAATTTGAAGCATGCCTCTTTAGCCCTTGCATGCCTTTGATATGCACAAACTCAGCATACCTCTAAAGAGTTCATATCAAGGTATAATTAATTTTGTAGAGATTGTTCAAATCATAAATTCGAAGCTCACAATTAGCTGATCAAAATGGTGCAACACATTCCAAATGTTGCCTCTAATATTCAGCCTCTAATGTTGCACTAACTCTAAAGTTTCAAAAAGGTGATTTTCCCAATGCCACTAACTCTAAGTCATGTCATTCTGCCTCTAACTATCATTATTCAAGAAACATAACATCTCGCTCCAACAATAGATTCAATGCCTCTGATGGAAAGTCAACGACTGGAATTGAAAGAATTAAGTGTAAAAGAAGACTTAGCCGAATCAAAAACTTGTGCAGATCCAAGAACAACCCAAATCCATTCCAATTCAAATCCAAGAATATGAAAGAAGATTTGTGTTTTTGAAGGCAATCTAAAATAAGATTTGATCGAGATTTACCACAAGAAGATATGAATTATTTATAAGAAGATTTGATCAAGATTTATCTACAAGAAGTTAAGAATTATTTACAAGAAGACTTGATCAAGATTTATCTACAAGAAAATATTATTTACAAGATTTGGTAAAGGTTTATCACAAGAAGATATGAATTATTTATAAGAAGATTTGATCAAGATTTATCTACAAGAAGGTATGTCAAACTACAATTTACTTATTTAAGAAACCGAATTATGTCAAAGATATATTATAGTTAAAATCAAGTGTCAAAAACTACAATTTACTTAATTTAGAAATCGAATTATGTCAAATTAAATTTATCAATCCTATTGATATTCGAATTAAGCAATCAATTTAACAATATAATCGAATAAAAAGAAATATAATCATCAACGTGAAAAAACCATTATGAAATGAACCTCAAGGTCTTGATGAAATTCTGAAATAGTGGATTGATTTGAGAAATTAGTCTTCCATCGAAAATGTTCTATTTCCCAAAATAAAGAAAACACTAAGTATCTATATATGAGTGTCTAAAAAACTGAACGAGCCCTTTCTAAACAAGTACCAAAATAAATAGTACTCGAATTTGGGCTCTAAAAGCTCTAGGGAAAAAAACAAGTGTCCCGATATTAAATATTATTACAAAAAATGCTCAGTTCACGTAATCAGTAGTTTAGACCATGTAAAATTTCCAAATTGGGATTTTGCGCCAACATAAAAGTTGTAAATCTAATTTTTAGCTTTGAAACTCCTGCTCGCATGTGTCAATCTGATATCTAGAGCTCAAGTTATGGCCTGCAGAGCGAGCAATGATCAATTTGCAAATAATAACATTAAAATTCAACTACGACCCAAAGTTTAGAAACATGCTAAAAAACTAATCTAGGCTATAAAAAGCTTTGAAAATGTCACAGTACAAAGATAGAAAATATTACAATGAGGGGACTGGACGTAGCTAGCAAGTTAGTGGTGAACTAAGATAAATTAATGTGTCACTTTAATTTTGGAATTCTTATTTTACTTCTGCCTCTAATCACTTAACCCGATTGTCATTACTTTTATTCTAAGTAAGTCACCAAACCCGAACCACTTTTCAATAAATTAGCAAAAAGAATCCAACTTCCTGCATAACAGTTAAGAGTTGTAGCCAACTGCTGAAATGTACTCAGCCTCTATTGTTGACATTGCAATTGTTCTTTGTCTCTTACTTGACCAGGAAATTAAGTTTTCACCAAGAAATGTGCAATTTCCACTAGTGTTTTTTCTTTCAAGTTTGTCTCTAGCATAGTCAATATCACAATAGCCACTTAATTTGTACTTACTAGACTTCTTATAGAACAACCCAATGTTGAAAGTACCTTTCAGATATCTAAGGATCCTCTTAACAACACTTAAGTGAGATTCCTTTGGATCAACCTGAAATCTTGCACACACACACAACACTAAATAAAATATAAGGTCTTGATGCAGTAAGGTTCACGAGTGATCCAATCATTCCTTTGTATATTTTCTGGTCAACTTTCTAGCCTAATTCATCTTTTTGCAGTGAGCAAATAGGGTGCATTGATGTAGCTATAGATTTGCAATCATTCATCTTAAACTTCTTGAGAAGCTCTTTTGTATACTTGGTTTGATGAATGTATATGCCCTTTTCATTTTGCTGAATTTGTATCCCTAAGAAGAACTTCAGTTCTCCCATCATGCTTATTTGAAATACAAGCTGCATCTACTTAGCAAATTCTTGACAAAGAGTGCCATTAGTAAATCCAAAAATAATGTCATCAACATAAATTTGAATAATAAGAATGACATATTCTATTGATTTTCTAAACACATAGTCTTGAAATTCAGATCTTTCAAAACCTAGGGGTTGCTTAACCTAGAATTCTTCACTTACATACCCATTTAGGAAGGCACTTTTAACATCCATAATGTAATGTTATTATAAGCAACAAAGGAGAATAGGATATGAATTGCCTTTAACCTGACCACTAGATTAAATGTCTCAGTGTAATAAATACTTTCTTATTGATTGTAAACTTGTGTAACCAGTATGGCCATGTTTCTAACAACTTCTCCCTTTTCATTTAACTTATTTCTGAAAACTCACTTGGTTCCAATAATATTTTTCTTTGGTTATGGTACTAGATGCCAAACATCATTCCTTTTAAATTCATTCAACTCTTCTTACATTACAAGGATCCATCCATCATCTGCCAATGCTTCATCAACAGAGGTATGTTCGATTGATGATAGTAGACCAAACAAGTTTGTGTCCTTTAGTGATGATCTAGTCTTCAAAGGATCATTGTAATTTCAAATAATTAGAGTTTCAGGATGGGATGACTTGTACTTCCATCAAGTTCTAACTTCTGATTTGTTTTGACTGCTTCTGACTTGGTCAGATTCACCTTCTAATGTTTTGTCATCTTCTTCTAATTTACTTGCATCCTCTGATTGTTTGGGTTCTTCTGGTTTGTCTGCATTTGCTTCCTCTAGTTCTAGTAAACTTGCAGTATCCTCAACTTGCTTTAACTTTTTAAGGTTAAGTTGTTTGTCATCAAATTTAACATGTATTAACTCCTACACAATTTGAGTTTCCATATGGAACACTCTATAAGCTTTGGATCTTTCAAATTATCCAAGGAAGGTACACTTTTGTGAGCGGAGATCAAACATGCCAATGTTGTCTTTAGTGTTTAACATATAACAAATACAACCAAATTGCTTAAAGTAAGAGATATTAGGCTTTTTACCCTTCCATAATTCATATGGTGTTTTATTCAATATTGGCCTAATTGAAAGTTTTATTCATATGCCTCAGCCCATAAATATTTTGTGACATCCCTCTCATTTAACATGGTTCAAGCCATTTCTTGAAAGGATCTATTCTTTCTTTCTACAACTCCATTTTGCTATGGTGTTCTAGGAGAAGAGAAGTTGTGTGAGATTTCACTCTCATCACAAAAACTTTCAAAAAACTTTCAAATTCTCCTCCATGATGACTTCTAATGGTTATAACCCTATGACATATTCATTCATTACTTGGTTGCAAAATGCAATAAACTCTTTGTGGCAATCATCTTTATTTCATAAGAATTTTAGCCAACTCCACCTAGTGTAATCATCTACTATTACAAAGCATATTTATTTCCATTTATTGAGGTTGTTTTTGTTGTCCCAAAGAGATCTACATGCAAGAGCTCAACGTGTTTGGAAGTAAAGACTAAGTTCTTAAGGGTAAATGAGTTCTTAGTTTGTTTTCGCTTTTGACAAGCTTCAAACATAATTTCAATTATGTAGCTAAGCTTAGGTAGACCTCTAACAAGTTGAAGTTTATTCAATTTTGAGATTAATCTTAGGTTTGCATGGCCTAACCTTTTGTGCCAAATTAATTTTTCTTCACTTACTGACATGGGGCACCTAACACCTTGTTTCTCAAAGCTAAATAGATTTATCTTATATAGGTTATTTTGCCTCTGACCTGTAAAGAGTACAAATCCATTTTTTTTGACTAATTGCTTTGCATGATTTTTTATTAAATATAATATCATAGTTAATAAATTATATTTAAGACCTTTAACAAACAAAATATCTTTAATGGAATGGGAGGTGCCAAAAGTTATTGTGCCTCATTTGGTCAAAGTTAGGTCTTGGAACATAAACTTTTCTCTCGTCATATGTCACGAGCACCCACTGTCCAGGTACAGTGACTAGTGTTTCAACTTGGTTGCTGAGAACATCTACAACATAGATAATTTGGTTCTTAGGTACCCAAATTTGGTTTCGTGCTGGTTTGTTAGTCTTGAAAGGTTTCTTGTCTTTCCTTGTGTTTAACCTGGGACAAGATATTTTGGAGTGACATTTCTTGGAACAAAAAGTACATAACACATCAGGTTTGATAAGTTCCGACTTAGTTACTATTTCTTAGTATCCTAGACCTCATTCACCATTTCTACTAACTCCTTAAATCATAGCAGCATACTTTCTTTTTTCTAAACTGTTAGCTAGAAAATCTTGGAATGCTACTTCATATTTATCAGAATTACATATGACCTTTTTTGAAGATTTTGAGACATGATTATCTTTCCTAAGTGCTTTCAGTTTTAGAGACAAATTGTGGTTTTTATTTAAGAAATCATTTATGATCAATGTCAGAAAATACCTCAATTTCTTCATATGGTGATTAACTTCCAGACTCAAAATCAGAGTCAAAATTATGATTAGTGTTGGATTCAGAGTCAGAGGTAGTGTGAGCTACCAGAGCCAAATCTACTTACTCTTCATCATCAGAGGATTCATTAGAATCATCTCATGTAGCCATCATAATCTTCTTCTTGGGTCTGGAGTCTTTCCTCTAATGTTTCCCTTTTTCCAGATTTGGAAATTCAGACTTGGAATGCCCAAGTTCATTGCATCCATAGCAAATGATGTTTTTCTTTCAGACTTTTCATCATTTCCTATGCTGCATTGCATGTAATTTCTTTGAGGGAATGGTTTCTTTCTGTTATGCCATATTGATATGATCGTGTTAGTCATGAATCACTTTAAGGATCGTTCTAGGTTGGAAACTTACATAATGGAGCCAAAATCACGTTTTACTGGAGAACGCGATAACCAAAGCTACGAAACTCTGAATCGGACAATTCCAAAACGAGGTGAAAGATGACGTTCCGAAACGCAAGTTAGGCTGTTGAATCACCGAAAACAAGTATGTAGAACTCGAGATATGATCGCAGGTTGCTGAACACGAAATTGGTAGAATTTGTGTATTAGGGTTTGATGTAAAGGAAACTCAAATTTATTATTCAATAAACGAACCAAGAACAGAATGGCGCCACAATCTAGGGATTGATAAGCTAAAAGAACGCCACAAGGATTAACAACCTTGATAAGTTCAAAATGAATTCTTTCAAGAATTCTAGAAAGCAAAGCCTCACAAAAATAATGTTCAAAATCTCCCCCTCAATGAGGTTACAAATGCATATTTATAGTAAGTCTATCTCTAAACCTAAATGGGTTATAAGTGACACCGTTCTGTAGGCCCATATTGGGCTTACATCATATTTTTTCTAAAATAAACTAAATGTAAGGAAGTAAAGTATCTTCACTTACACATCACATAAACTAAATCTATAATAAAACTATTACAATTCCAAATCAAAGCAAACTAAGAATTATTACAAACCAAATTAAAATAAATAAAGTTCATCCTAATTTATTAAAAAATATGGACCATCTTCATGCTCTTGAGGTCTTTATCATTCTCTCCTTCTTGAAGAAATTCAACCACGAATTCAAGCTCGATTATATCGTACATGAACAAATAATCCAAATAAACCACAAGCTCATCATATCCACCGGGGTCAAATGGAAATTTGGAAAAGTCACCAAATGTGACAAGTCGGTGAATCACATTTTCATCTTGAACAATTAATATCTTAGTAAATTTATGGTAAAGGTAAGAAATTCTAAAGATGAAGATAAAGTTATACCTTTTGAAGTTGATATTGATGACCAAATTTACCTTCTTTGAATTGAAATTTGTGGCAAACAATATGTTACTTTGTATTTGCAAAGGCTTCAAAGAAAGTTGAGTCTCATGGACATTCTCTTCATCACAAAAAATGGTGATTCAATAAATTCCTTGTAAGCATCCTTTTGAGGAACCTTGGAATAATCACCTTCAAGGACTAACATTACTTCGTTCACCTCACTCTCTTATTTAAAGAGACTTTCAATTTTACCCTCACCTTTCTCTTTGCTTTCAATGTCAAAATATTGATGACATTCCTCCTTTAGAGACACTTCTTCAAGCACTTGCAATAGAGAATTATCAAAGTTAGACAAAAAGTTGGAGTCAATTTCTTGCCCTTTGTCTCTCAAATGTTTCTCCTCTTCTTCTTTCTCTTCATTGATTTTTTCTTTCTCTCTCAAGGCTAGCTTCTCTACTTTTCTTGCCTGTTTCCACTCAATTGCTCTCTTCAAGTTCTTAATTGAATCAACAAGAACATATTGGAGCCAAAATTGGGTAGAAGAAAGTAAAGTAACACAAAACAACGGTAATGTGATTCAATAATGCTCTGATACCAAATGATATGATCATGTTTGTCATGAATCACTTTAAGGACCGTTCTAGGTTGGAAACTTACAGATTGGATCCAAAATCGCGTAGTCTTGGAGAACGCAATAAACAGAGCTACGAAACTCTAAATCGGACGCTTCCAAAATGAGGTGAAAGATGACGTTCCCAAACACAAGTTAGGCTGTTGAATCACCAAAAACAAGCATGTAGAACTTGAGATATGATCGCAGGTTACTGAACACGAAAATTGGTAGAACTTGTGTATTAGGATTTGATGTAAAGGAAACTCAAAATTATTATTCAATAAAGGAACCAAGAATAGAATGGCGCCACAATCTAGGGATTGATAAGCCAAAAGAACGCCACAAGGGTTAACAACCTTGATAAGTTCAAAGTGAATTCTTTCAAGAACTCTAGAGAGCAAAGCCTCAAAAGAATAATGTTCAAAATCTCCCCCTCAATGAGGTTACAAATGCACATTTATAGTAAATCTATCTCTAAACCTAAATGGGTCATAAGTGACACCGTTCTCTAGGCCCATATGGGGCTTAAATCATATTTTTTCTAAATTAAATTAAATGTAAGGAAGTAAAGTATCTTCACTTACACATAACATAAACTAAATCTATAATAAAACTATTACAAATCCAAATCAAAGCAAACTAAGAATTATTATAAACCAAATTAAAATAAATAAAGTTCATCCTAATTTATTAAAAAATATGGATCATCTTCATGCTCTTGAGGTCCTTATCATATATCCTCTTAATTTTTATGGATATGAAAGCCAGCTCCTCCTTAGGTTCGTCCTCTGCAAGCTCAATTTCATGTGATCTCAAGGAGCTAATCAGGTCTTCTAATTTAAGAGTATTCAGATTCTTAGCTTCTTGAATGGCTGTAATCTTAGGTCTCCACTTGGTTGGAAAACTCCTAAGAATTTTCCTCACATGATCAGCAGTAGTATAACTCTTTTCAAGAACTTTTAAACCTGAGACCAGAGTCTGGAATATGGAAAACATTGTTTCAATGTCTTCATCTTCTTCCATCAGAAATAGTTCATATTTTCTAACTAGGAGGTTGGTCTTTGCTTCTTGAACTTGATTTCTTCCTTCATAAGTCAGAACCAGATTGTCATAGATGTTCTTTGTTGTTTCTTTGTCAATGCATTTGTCAAACTCCTTAAAGGTGATTGCATTTATCATGAAGGTTCTGGACTTGTGATGCATCTTGTACATCTTCTTCTATTCAACATTCATCTTTTTCCTGGCAATTTCAGTGCCATCAGTATTTGTTGGAGCAATGAAGAAATCTTCCACTAAGTCCCAAAGTTCAAGATCTTATGAGATAAAGAAGCTTCTGAGTCTGTCCTTCCAATACTCAAATCTTTTTCCACCAAACAAAGGTAGTATTGATATTTGCACCAGAGGCTTCTTCACCGAATTCAAAGATGTTGAATCCTTGGATCATTCCTCAAACATTGTAAAGTGCCCAGCCTTGAGACCGCGCCCTTGATGCCAATTGAAGGTCCAAACATGAAAAGAAAGGTATAATTGTGTTGGTCTAAGTTGGATTCTTTTTAGTTATTTATTCAAGAACGGGTTTGGGTTTGGTGATTTTAACTAAAATAGAGGCAATCGCAATTAGGCTTAAGTAATCAATGGCAACAGTAAAGTAAAAAGTGCATAAGTAAAGTGACACAAACAGATTTATCTTAGTTCACCACCAATTTGATAGATAAATTTGTTCCCTTCACTTAGAAGGGTTTAACCATTAATTCAAATCCTTGAGTTACACAACACCTGACCCTACAAGTCAGTCTTCTCAAAACAACTTGACACTCACATATTTTTTGAGGCAAACAAACACCTTAACCCTACAAGTCGAGTCTTCTCCACACAAACTGAAAACCACAGATTGTTGAAGGCAACTAAACCTTAAACCTACATGTTAAGTCTTTTCAACGCAACTTGAAAACTACAAATTGCTTGAGGAACACTAAAGCCACTATTGGACTGGGTTACACATGTTTGCAAAGGATTGTTTTTTTTTTTTTGCTACTACTAAGCATAATGTTACAATTGATTTCTCACACTAAAACACTTAGAAAGTATTTTCTGAATTGTATAGAACTTAAACCTTTAAACTTTGAATACTTAGGAAATTTGAGCTCTTAAATTTTTTTCTAAATTGTATAGATTTTTGAGTTTATGGGTTCGGGATTTCTATTAATGTTTCACTTTTGTCCTTGTAAAATCTGGATCATATATTTATTATGAACAAATTCTGAATGTATCTTCTTAAGAACAAATTATGAGCATATCTTCTTGTAAGCAAATTCTAAGCATATCTTCTCGTGAACAATATTTTGACCATATTTTCTTGTGAACAATATTTTAACCATATCTTCTTGTGAACAAAAATTTGACCATATCCTCTTGTGAATAATATTTTGGCCATATCTTCTTGTGAATAATAAAATGGCCATATCTTCTTGTGAACAATATTTTGACCATACCTTCTTGTGAACAATATTTTGGCCATATCTTCTTGTGAATAATATTTTGACAATATTTTCTTGTGAACAATATTTTGACCATATCTTCTTGTGAACAATATTTTGGCCATATCTTATTTTCACCTTGATCAAATATTTCCTTCAATTATAATTGTGAGTCATATCTAATTTCAGAGTGCGTTCAAAAACTTAGTCACGCGAATCTTCCTTCATACTCTTGATTGATTGGAGCGGGAATGAATTCCGGCTTGTTCTTGAATATTCAGAAATTCTGATTCGGCAAAGTCTTTTCTTCAGAATGAATTATTTCAATAAGAGCCGTTGACTTTCCATCAGTGCCGTTGATTTTCCTATTGGAGTGATATGTTGTGTTTCTTGGATAATAAAAGTCAGAGGCAGAATAGCTTAACTTAGAATTAATGGCTTTTGGAAAATCACATTGTTGAATCATCAGAGTCAATGCAACATTAAAGGTTGCATATGAGAGCAACATTTTGATTAGCGGAATATGAGCTTTGAATGCATGGCTTGAACAATCTCTTCAGAGTTAATGATAACTTGATATAAACTCTTCATAGGGTTGCTGAGTTTGTGGACATTAGAGGCACGCAAGGGCTTCAAATGCATGATTCAAATTTAGTCTTCAGAGGCAATCTTCAGACCCAGTTTTCAGAACTAGTCTTCAGACCTAGTTATCAAAGGCAATCTTCAGACCCAAACATTAGAGGCAGTCTTCGTAACCTTTAGAGGTATATGTTCAAAGACGGACGCGTATGCTTTTGTGTTCCTGTGATCTCATCCTCTAGTCACTTCCCCTAGTCGCTTCCTCTTGTACCTTCCTCTGATTTTCTTGTTCTAATTGTTGCACATTTAATGAAGCCATTAGTCGAAACAAATTATTCTCATAAAATACATTTGTTAACATCAAAATCACAAGAGGAAAACCAACTTGGTTTCAACAAGGTATAAGTTATTAATTTATACCTTCTAATTGTTAAGTGTAGATTAATAATGTACACCTTTTTATTTGGAAAAAAAAACCTCAAATTACTAATAATAGTACTTTCAATTTTAAATTAAGAAACTTCATAAAAAGGTATTTAATTTAACGAATGATATGTACTTTAGTTTATTTTACTTTTTATAAATAAAAATGTTGATGATAATAAAACAAAACAATATTTTGATTATTTTATCAAACAAAGTTAACTATATTTCAAGAGCACGTTTATATTATAAAAGAAAAGAAAAAAGATATTACTAAAGCTCAAAATTAACATATTTAAAATTGAAAATATTAAACAAACATTACGGTAAACTTTGTATAAATAATTAATGCTAAAGTCTTAAAAGGCAACAACATTAATTATATACTTATAAGAAAAATAAGAAAGCAAACATTTATAGCAAGAAGATAAAAATAAATTAGACAATTTAACTTAAAGAGTGTAAATTACATAAATACTCACTCAATTAAAAGTTTTCTAATTGAAAGGATTATGAATGTAAATTAAGAATCTCCTCTTCATTTTAATTTATCTATAATAAATTTTAAATATATATCTAATATCATTTATTCTTTATATTTTTTTTGGTGAAATTGATTTGAATTCATAGATAATGTCACTTAATACTTATTATTTGGGTTTGAAACAGGTTTTATTATAGTGATATATAAACAAAAGACAACCTTACTAAATTGATTTTGTAAAAGATTTTTTTTAAAATCAAAATTATTTTAATTAAAGACAACGCCTGATCGTAATATTTTGTTAAAGAAAAAGATTTTCTTTTTGAGGCAGAAAAAAATAATTGCAATCTTATATCTTGCAATTAATGCATAAACACAAAAATATTCTTGCAATTAATGCATCAACACAAAAATATTCTTGCAATTAATGCACTTAACTCGGTGTGTTGCCAAAAAATATAATTTAAACACCTGCGAGTATTATATAAGGGAAGTGTGACAATATATTTTAGGACAATACCATTTTCTATCATTGTATAAGCTTGCTTGTTAATCGTTTTCTTCTTTCTGAGAAAAATCCAATGGCTTTTATTGAGGGAAACAACCTTGCAACCAAACCCAACAACACCCGCAAGAGAAAGTTTGAAAACAAGAAAGTGGAAGATGAGGAGAACAAGTCTCAACTTTCCTTCACAAAACGTAAGTTAGGACTTTTCAATAAAGTCACCGAACTTTCCGTTCTATGCCGAGCCAAAACTGCGTTGATCATCACTTCAAAAGATGGAAAACTCTATGCATGTGGCTACCCTAACGTCGACACCGTCATTCAACACTTTCTTGACGGACAACAAAACCCCGTCGATGGCAAGAACCAGATGATGCAAGAAGAGGAAGAGACTGTTGAAAACCTAAGGGTTGAATATGAGGTACTTGAAGATCAACTTAAAGAAGAGAAGAAGAATTTGCAAATTGTGACTGAGGCACAAAAGAATGGTTCATGTTTCCCTTCTTGGTGGAATGATTCTATTGATGATATGAGTTTGGAATCTCTTGAACTCTTTAAGACTTCTTTGAAAAATTTGAAGCTCAATTTAATTCTTTCTTTGGACCAAAAAAGGATCCTTTCATCTTCCACCACCACCACCACCAATAATCAAATCATTGGATTATAAAGAAAAATCAAGAATCAAATTGCTCAATCTTGAGAGCTACGATTGACGACAACAACATGATGTACATGCACCACTACCACTCTTCAATTTTATAATAGTATATTTCAATTGTATAAAGATATGTTTTTTGGTTTGTTCTGTTGATTTTATGTTTTATTTCTTAAAGACATAGAAAGAATATAATGAACAATGTTTTTCTTTACTCTGAGTGCATAAATATCATTCGTGGTGTTCTTGCTTTTTCTTTTTCTCTCGATTGAATCTCACTTTCCTATAATCACTAGGGCGGAGGAAATCAATTGACTTAGTTCATGGTCAAATGTGAAATCAATTTATAATAATAAGGTTATTGGTATTTCATTCTAGCAAAAAAAAATGTTTTTGTTTTGATGAATATTTACATCTGATAGATTTCATGTATATTAATATTATCGATATCTTTTATTTTGACTTTATTTCTTTCGTTAATTATCTAAATATATAGCCCGTTCTTTTCATACAATATTATAAATAAGAAAGAATTTGATTGGTATTATATATACTATTTTCTTACCACTTTTCAATTAACATAACAAGCACCAATTTTGAGAAACAATGTTTAAAATCAATAAAAATCACTTCATGAAAAGTCAAGAATTATATAAAAACAGGATGACAATTTCGTCAAAAAATATGATAATATAAAATAAAAAATATGGGGTATATCATAGTGAAAGTTGTATCACAATAACGCGAGTGTCTCACATCACTCTAACTATTCACTTTCAAAAATCAACTCCAAATTCAATATAGTTTAATGTTGTAAAGTTGTAACAAAAATAACATTCACACCTACAGCGGTTATTGTTTTAAAAAATAAATTATTTTCAATTGCGTCAAGTGACAAAACTTGATTCTCACTAATTCTAGTGTTGCGTTCAATTCTTATGAATAAAAAAACATAGAAAAAAAAAATACATTTTGCAAGATAGACACTACAAAATAGATTCTTTTTCTTGCATAATCTATATTTTTGTTTTCACTATGTTGTCTTCTCTGAAAAGATCGACACATAAAGAGTTGAGTGATTTCCTTTAAGTTGGAACAAAAACACCAACAACAAGTGCTCAAGTCAAATCAATTTTGATTGTCACATACCATATCTGCTTCTGGAAACTCAATACTATATTTAAATGAATGCTTCTAATTGAGAATAATCTCAAAGATAACACCTTCAAGACTTCCAACAATACACTTTGTTCCAGGCACTTCCTTCATCGGCAACTGAAGCTTAGAAGCTTCTGAAACAATTATTGAATCCATCCTATTGTGAGAGAAATCTTAGTTGAATGACAAAATAATTGTAATCTTGACCATATCATATCATATATACACAAAATTAGGAGTGTTTATGGTGCAAAAACCGAACCGCATTGGACCACGTTAATGGTTTAGTTCAGTTATTGAAAATCTATTTTAAATCAAATTCAGTGCAGTTATAAACCGGTTTAAAACTAGTTTATAAATATAACTACTTTAATAGTTTGAACAAAATTTTAGTTAAAAATGATTTCAAAATAGTTATTCAGAAAAAGAATTTTGAATGAATGTAAAAAATTTTCCGATAAAAATTTTTTTCAAAAAAATAATTTTGAAATTCTTTTGGCAAAATTTTTTCGATTTTTATCAAGAAAAAGTTATTTCAATTTTTTTCGAGAAAAATTGATATAAAAAATTTCTCGATAAAAAAAATTCAATAAAAAAATTTCGATAATTTTTCAAAAATAAATGTTTTCGATTTTTTTTCTCTAAATTATTTTTCAAAAAAAAATGATTTAATTTTTTTTTTGATATTTTCTTAATTGAGGTTAAATTTTTTTTTAAATTGTTAAATTGGTTTTTGAATTAAGTTTGGTTAACTGAATTATTTTAAATATGTGGTTCAATTCATGAACCATTTAAATAGTTTGGTTTTATCAATATGGTCCAATTAACCATATTTTTTCACATCCCTAAACAAAATCAAAAGCTGTACAGATTGCAAAAGTTATTGTACTCAAAACTCATAATATAAAACTTGTGGTAAACATTTAAGTAAATCACAAATTTGATTCGAAATTGTAGAGTTGAATAATCTGGTCCCTAAAAATAATGAAATTAAAAAATTATCCCTAAACTTGAAATAACATTATTGAAATCTTTAAACTTTAAGAATCGTTTTTTTAGTTTGTTAATTTTATAGATTATATTGTGTGATACTAATACCTTTGGGATTTTAGCAAAAAATAGAGACTTGCTAGTGATAAAGCAAAAGACATGGGAGGCCGACATTGTTAAGACAAAATCTCTAATTAATTGTTTTGATGATAATTAAACAAAAGGTTAATCAAGAATTATAATTATGATTCTAAGTGTTTTGATATTTAACTTGTGTATTTGAGTGTGTTAAACAAGATAGGTACCAAGCAATTCAAAACAAATCTCATTAAAATCAAAGAAAGCAAAAACAGCAAATCGAAGATCAATCCTGCCATACGTCTGTAAAACGAAGATTGATCTTCACTTCCATCAAAATCAAGAATGATCAATCTTATGCAAAAGATTGCATTCTAGAAGCTTTATCAATCTTATATCTTTATCAAGAATAAGCAAGGAAAAGCTTAAAACAGAATCAACCCAGAATTTGAAGAATCAAGACAAGCTTCATGAAGGAATATAAAAGGAAGATCATTCTTCATTTGGTACAAATGCAAGTACAATAGTACAGGCTGTAAAAGTACACCACAGTTGTACTATCAAATCAAGCCTGCACACTGACTCAAAGCAAGCAAGCAACTTCAGAAAAAGTATTGGATCGAGTACAAGTCAGATCGCATTTAACTCATCTGAGGATCGATCCTGGATTGCAAGAATGCTCTTGGATTCAGCTTGTTCACTCTTGCTTTTGGCCTGCTTCGGTCTACTCACTGTTCTATGACAGCTGGCTTCATCTCAACGGCTATGTGAGCTGTCCTAACCTCTCTTGAAGCTTATAAATACAGCATCAAGATGAAGAACAACACACAACTCAAAGTGCCAAGCAAAACATCAATCATACATTCATATTCGAGCTCTCTCAAATATCATTCTTTAGCTTGCAAATCCTTGTCTTTGTGTTGTGTTGCAAATCAGTAACAACTGAGTCTTAAGTTACATAATCTATTTCTCAAACAAGAGTTATATTCAAATTCTAAACATCTTCATTATCATTATTTTGTAACTCAAGGCTAGTGTATTATCATAAGTTTGAGAAGTGTGTGGAAATCCTTTTATGTTGTAAAAGGTAATTCGTGAAATCCTTACTGAAATAGGTTAAGGTAAATCTGTGAAATTCTTTTCTAAAGTAGAAAGGTGGAAGTTTTGTAAAGATCAAGATTGATTTACGAAAAGTTGTGTAACAACCAAGAACAATCTTGCCTTGAGCACTTAGTGGAAAATCTCACATTTGTGAGGACTGGACGTAGGTCAAGTTGGGTGAACCAGGATATATGCTTGACTAATCTCTCTATCTCTATCTCTATTTATTGCATGCATTGCAATCAGATTTTTTGATAAAATCAATATTGCTGTTTTTACACTAACCAATATCGTTCTTCGTATTACCAAGATCAATCTTGAGTAAAACTTTTAGTTTCAAACAGGAATTTTTTAAAAGAGGCAATTATAATTCAAACCCCCCTTCCTTATAATTGACATTGTTACTTCAGACATACATATATATCACTAATAATGAAAGGAAAAAGGAATAGGCACATTTTCACCACCCAAATATATTAAGAGAAAAAAAGGAATAGACTCTTTTGAGGAAATTCATGGAACTTGTATTTTGAAATCTTCAATAAAAAGATTGTAAATGTGGAAGTTTACAAAGTTTTTTAGAAGGAAAAAGGCACTCTAGAGTCCATGACAAAGCAGAGTTCAACATGAAGAACATGAAGAAAGGTTTTAAATCTCAAGAAATGCAACAAAACAGTTTCCAAAACCTGATATTAAAATTTGATTTTAGATTTCTGGTTGTCAAAAACTGCAGCAACAGGTCCAATGTTGACCACTCAAATGTTGAGAAGAACAAATTTTTACTTCCTCTTATCTTGATTATAACCTCACAGTTATTAAAAAATTTAGATAAGTGCATTCTCAAGGAAATTTGTTACATGTGAATAAATGATTTCACTGATAAATAAAACATATAGTACTCAGTGGTATTTAGGAATAACATCATTATATAAATTGAAGTGGATAAATTTGCTTATATTTAAAATCATTACATAAGAATATTTTTTTTCTTATATTCAAGATCGAAGAAGTTTTAAAATCACTACCAAGATCCAAAAATTTATCAAACTATAGTTGCAATGAAAAACTTTTAGAAACAATGTGAATATTCTCACGTCCAGTTTGTCTGCGAAAAAAGGAGTCGCCATCAATTTTATTTTATTTTAAAAAGGAAAATTAGATAAAACCTAGAATAAAATTCTTGAACCAAAAAACGGATTCGGGAGTCAATTACGAATAGGGAAATTCCGTTAAAACGGTTACCCTATAATTAATTGTATACAAATTATTTATTTATTTAATTATTTATTTTACTCCCCAAAAAATAATAAAAAGGAAAATAAATTATTTACATTAATAAAAGAAGGAAAAATATTTTTTTTTATTAATTTGGTTTGACAAGGGAAAACCTTGCTCCTACGTATCCCCAGGTACAATAGTGAAATCAAAACACACGTAGTTCTTGGATACAAAATATTTATGTGTTGTCCAATTTTTATTATTACTCTATTTTAATTATTTTTTATTATAATAATTATTATATACATATCTAAAAATAAAAATGTAATAATAATAACGAAAAAAAGAGGTGACATGTCTGCTCACATATTGTATCTTTTTATTTTTGTTTTAAATAAAAATTGATTTTTGTTAGAAAACAACGTGACGCGGCGGTATGTGAGCAAAACAGATGGACGCGATAATGAAACAGCCTGTTAAAGGATTTGCTCGTGCGTTGTCAGATCTGTCGCGACACAAAGGCCACCAACAATTGGGGATGAGTGATGTGGCGCGGCGAGCGAGGATGAATTTCATCCGGCGGCAGCGACCATTAATTCTAATCCTAAGAGAAAAACTATTTATTCGTTGTTATGATTTTTTTTGAGTTATTTGATAATGACGTGATATGAGTTTTATGTTATATTACAATAGGGTGAAATTTGTTTTCTTGGTGATTGGTTTATAAAATCAATTAGTTATAGTTTTTTTTTAGTATTTTGTGTTGCAAAGAAAACAATTTTAGGAACAGACAACTTTAGAAAAATGAAAGTTTAACATATGAGTTTATTTTTGCATAAAGAAAAAGAGAGAAAAAAAAAAGGACATTTTTTAAAAGGATGCAATACAAAGACTAATAAGAAGAAAATTAGATAAATAATAAGAAAGTGATACCTTACTACTGAATTGATTTTTTGCTGAACTGATTTTCCCAAGACCATATTCTTTACTCCTCTTTTTCCTATTATTCTCTCTTTTTTTTTTTTGTGCTCTCAGTAGTGATCCCCTCCTTTTTTACTCTTAGTATCCACTACAAGAAAATAGACATATACCTACAGAAGCTTATAGTGACAACATAAAAAACTGTACGTATAGATAACCTATATCTATAGACAAACTATTTGTTGTTGGTATAGGTGTCTTATACCTTCGGTGACATAAATTTGTCACTAATTGTTATAGTGACACACTTAAATATGTGACTATAGACATCAAAACTTAAAAATAAATATTTTTTAAAGGAGGCAAAATCTTAATTGTTTGTGAAAAAAAATTTGTACAAATTTTTCATAATGTAAGCCAAAAAAAAATTAATGGAGGCAAAATCCTAATTTTTTCAATGCAGCCAATATCAATGGAGCCAAAATCTTAATTTTTTCAATTGAGCAAAAAAAATTTCAAGTTAGCCAAAATCCAAATATTTTCAATTGAGCCAAAACAAATTTTAATGGAGTCAAAATGTAAACTGAACCAAAACATTAGCTTTTGTTCTCCCTTTGCTTAAAACACAAAACACGTTAAATCCTTCTCCTCTTTCACCCAAAACCGGTTTGCCACGCTATATCCCTAAACTCTCAATCTCGAGCCCCAATCTGTTGCCTTCACCTCGACGACACCGTGGCCACTGTTCTCGCACCACCGGTCTCGCACCACCGGTCTCGCACCATCGTTATCGCACCACCGTTCTCGCACCACATCCACGATGACAGCGTGACCACCGTTCTCACACCACCGGTAAATTTAGATTTTTTTTTTATGTTAGCTTAAACTTCATATGAAATATATATTTGAAATATTTGCTTAGTTATATGTAATTTCTGTGTTATTTTGAATTTTTGCGAGTTTGATTGAGAGTTACGGTTCATTTTAGGGATTAATTTTGAATTTTCGCGAGTTTGATTGAGAGTTAGGGTTCATACTTGAGTTTCTGAGCTAGTGCATATTTTTGCCCTGATTGCGTTGAATATGAAAATGTGCTTAATTGGCAATATATATACTCATCAATAAAATAAAAAATTGATCCAACTAATTTCCCTTTTTACTCTGTTTGTTCTACTATTATGTAGAGCTTTGTATAAACCAAATATTTTCCAATTAACAGAACATAAATGCAGCAAAAAGACGATATTAAATCAAAATTTGATCAGTTTTACAATTGTAATATGAACCAATTTTTTTTAAAGGCATGGTATGAACCAAATAAAATATACCAAATCTAACAATTGTCTCTTGTTTGGTTTTACACGGGCCATCATTATAGGTGAGAACCCAACTTTTTTCTTGCTAAACCCCCTTTGAAAATCCAAAGCTCATTATTCTAGCAGGTCTGCAGATACATAAAAGTCGCCCTCTTAAACACATGCTACTAGTAGCTACTTAACATACAGTGCACAGCCGCTAGCTATTTGGGGTGTAAACTAGTATTTTTTGGAAATGTTGGAAGTGGATATTTCCAAGAGTTACAAGCACTTTCACATACATCATTTCAGGTAATGTAGCTTGGCGTTGTTCATTTTAGGCATTGTACGATAATGTAGCTTCTTTAACCCTGTTTATTATGTAGCTCAACAATGGCTTTTCAAGATTAGGTTTGGGGTATAAGAAGATTCATGCTTGTCCCAATGATTGCATATTATATTGGGATAAATATGTCAAATATGAAGTATGTCCAAAGTGCGGTACGTCAAGGTGGAAAACAACAAATGAAGATGTACAAGGTAATGGAATGGAGACTTCTGAGAGGCGAAAGAAGATACCAGCAAAGATCCTTCGATGGTTTCCATTGAAACCAAGGTTGCAAAGGTTATTCATGTCCTTCAAAGTTGCCGAATCAATGAGATGGCACCATGAGAGTAGATTGAATGATGGTTTTCTTAGGCATCCAGCTGATTCCCTTGCTTGGAAGAATTTTGACGCTCGGTATCCAACATTTTCGTTAGATCCTCATAATGTTCGATTAGGAGTGGCTTCAGATGGGTTCAATCCTTTCAAGACTATGAGTATTACACATAGCACTTGGCTTGCCATTCTAATTCCTTACAATCTTCCTCCTTGGATGTGCATGAAACAACCATACTTCATGTTATCACTATTAATTCCGGGTCCAAAAGGTCCTGGAAACAACATTGATATTTATCTGCAACCTTTAGTACAAGAGTTGCAAGAGTTATGGGATGATGGAATTCAAACATTTGATGCCTATAAGAAAGAGACATTTCAACTTCGTGCAGCTATAATATGGACTATTAATGACTTTCCAGCATATGCTAACTTGTTTGGATGGAGTACTAAAGGTCAATATGCATGTCCATGTTGTGGTATTGAAACTACCTCACAATGGTTACGTCATGGTAAAATTTTTTGCTACATGGGTCATCGTCGTTGGTTATCTCCCAAACATAAGTGGAGGTTGAATAGTAGGGATTTTGATGGAACACGGGAGCTAAGGAGCCCTCCTAGAAGACTTGATGGGACTGATATTTTAAGACAGATAGATGAATGTAGAGAAAAAGGTCTAGCAAATGGAGCACAACCTTGGAAAAAGAAGAGCATTTTCTTCACATTGCCTTATTGGCAATATAATGTATTGCGTCATAATCTTGATGTGATGCACATTGAAAAAAATGTATGTGACAACATCATTGGTACATTGTTAAACCAAGAGGGAAAATCCAAAGATAATTATAAGGCACCAGCTGATCTTGTAGATATGGGCATAAGAAGTATGCTCCATCCTCAACCAAGTCCTAATATAACTACAATGCGTTTTCCTAGAGCATGCTATTAAATGACTAACAAAGAAAAGGAATCTTTTCTAAGCATTCTCAAGAATGTAAAAACTCCAGATGAATACTCATCAAACATCCCACGTTGTGTGCATGTCAAGCAACACAAGATGTTTGGATTAAAAAGTTACGATTGTCATGTTTTGATGCAAGAGCTTCTTCTAGTAGCATTACGGGGTTCATTGCCAGATAAAGTCACTTCAGTGTGGAATTTTTATCACAATTGGAGTCTCAAATAGTTATCACACTCTGTCAGTTGGAAACAATTTTTCCTCCTTCATTTTTTACTGTTATGATGCATTTGGTAATTCATTTGGCACACGAAGCCCAAGTTGCTGGACCGGTACAATATCGATGGATGTATCCGATTGAGAGGTATGAATGGTTTATAAAATTTTTAATTAAAAGTGTTAAACTAGTTTTTCTTGGATGTTGAGAACATAGATATATTAAATTTTCTTCACTTTCAGGTTTCTTCTTACTCTTAAGTCTTTTGTGCGTAATAGAGCCCATCAAGAAGGATCAATTGCAGAAGGATTTTTGGCCAATGAATGTTTGACATTTTGTTCGCAATATCTATCTGGGGTAGAAACTAGGTTCAATAGACCTAGCAGAAATGATGATGAAATCTCTGGAAGGCCATTAGGGATAAAGTTAGTCACAAAAATGATGCAATCGCTCCATTTATAGAGTTAGTCATAAATCATATTTCAATTTTATACTATTTATATTATTTTTTTTTACTTTTTTTAACTCTATTACTGTTACTTTTTTTACATTGATACCCGCACTCGTAAAGACGGATCAATTGTCAATGAAAAGGCTGCAAGATTGATTGTAAGTTTTGATAATAATTAAATGGTACCAATATATAAAATGTGTATAAATTAAGTTTGACAAAGTGCTGAATTTTATTTTCAATTGTTTTCAATTTTATTTGTATTTGAGGCCGATAGTTGACTAGAAAAAACTTATTTGTATGATGATCGTATTGGTTTTTTACTTGACCTTTTAGGAGATGTTGTACTTGTTAGCCTATATGGAGTGTTGATGTTTTTTAATTGGATCTTATTGTATTACTACATGCTTTAAATGTCAATTTCAATTTGGTATTTTCAATCATTAATAATTTTTATTTTATTTTTTAGGAAGAACTAAAAAATCATAGTAATGAGGTTGGAACTTCTCAATCAACTCAAGAAACACAAGGTTCTATATCTTGGAAAGATGACATATTTTATCTAGTACAAGGACCTGATGAAAACGGACGTGTGCGATGTATGGGCAAGATTGCTCATTCCAAAAAATCGAAGGTTTGTGTATTTGAAAATGAAGAGTTGCGCGAAAGAGTTAAGAATATGGAAAACTTGTTAGCAAATGTGATGACTTTAATTCAAAATCGATTTTCTGGAGAAGATTTGAATGATATAATACAAGCTACAAGACAGGTATATTGTAAGTTATTAATCTTATCCAACTAGCTTCATAAGTTCCATACTCGTATTTTTCACAAGTAATATTTTCTATTTTTTGTGATAGATTCCTGATGCTACTAATTATTTATAATTTTTATTATAACAAAAAATTAATATTTATAGTAAATTTGTTACTGTTAAAACCTATAACAACAGAAATAAGTTGTCACTTAAATGTATAGCAACAGAATCAAAACCGTAGGTATACCTTTTAAAAATTATGGCTAGACTATATACCAACGGTGAAATTTCCGTAGGTAAAATTAAATGTTTATAGCGACTGAAAAAATTATGTCATTATAACCTATAGCAACGGCGAAAAATCCGTAGGTATTGGGTAATTATTTACCACGAAAAAAAACTCCATCGGTATAGGTAATTTTGGTTATCCCTACGGTTTCTATACTTTTACCTACAGATTTTTACTGTCATTAAAGGTAAAATTTCTTGTAGTGATCGATTATTTATAGACTTTTTGAGTGTAGGTTACAAAAGACAAGAGAATAACTGTCAATTGATCACCATTTTATTACTATTAATTTGTTTCTTTTCGGTTTCTTTTCATTCAATTGATTATCATTATACCGATTTTTATTACCATCAATCCATTTCTTTTTGGTTTCTTTTCATTCAATTGATCATCATTATACCGATTTTTATGACCATCAATCCATATTTTTTCGGTTTCTTTTCATTCAATTGATCATCATTATACTGATTTTTATGACCATCAATCTTTTTCTTTTCGGTTTCTTTTCATACCTTTATCTTTTCGGTTTCTTTTCATACCTTTATCTTTTTACTTTTTTTTATATTTTAGAAAAGAGTGTGAACAGGAATTAGAGGCAAACAAGAACTAGAAACAACCGTGATTGTCTAAAGTTTATAGCCCTAATTATTTATTTTTATTTTTATATTTCTTCACATTTATATATACATTTATTATTATTATTATTATTATTATTATTATTATTATTATTATTATTTCTTTTTTTAATAAAAAGTAAATATAAATAAATAGATAAATAAATAAATAAAAAGCGGACAAAATTAGGTGTCAACAAATATTTATAAATTTATAAAACTAGTTTCAAGGCAAAATAAGTTATGAATATGTTGATAATTATACACTCACTAATATCTATTTCTATCTGATAATATAAAAGGAAAAGCTGAGTTTAAACGATCTATGAGATGAGAATTTTGTCAATCAAAACAAAATAGAATATAATATTCACTAAATTCTGAAAATAAACAAAATTTTAAGATTAATGAGCTAGATTACATACATCTTGGTTCGTGATACATAGACCAGAATGAAGTTGTCTAACACTATCAAGAGCAGAGGGATGCTTGACTGCTGAAAGCTTGTGATTGTCAAGGTTACTGAAATTAATTTTCTTTGGTGAAAATGAAATATTATTATACAATCTATAAATGAAAAGCACATATTTTAATTTTCAAGTTACACAGAAATTCTTACTGTCAATTGATCCACTAATTCATTTCAGCAATGAACTGGAATTAGTTCTGGTGAAGCTATGACAACTAACAAAGGCTTTAAAATAGGATAGTAAATTAGTAACGAATATTCCGTCACAGCCATTGTGTTGTCACTGTCTGAAAACTAAATTTCATCATCCATACTAATATAAGCCCTCACAGGAAAGATGGCTGATTTAGAAAAGAGATAAGGAATGTTTGAAGGTCAGGGAAGCTAGATGGAAGAGGTTGGGTGGAGGGGACGATTTCCAGAGGGGTGGAAGAGGTAGTAAAGTCAAATGGAAAGGTGGGGAGGGAAAAGTCAGAGGAACTAGAGACTAGGTCGACAACGTTTGGTGCAGCAGACACTCTGTCGAGGGGAGAAGGATGTGGAGGAGGCAATGAAGTGTGGTCAGGTGCAGCAGTAAAGGAGGGAGGAGATTATGGTAAAGTAGTGGAGGGGTAGGTGTTTGAGTGGGTGGACGAGCCTTGTGAAGGTAGGAATGGGTTTCGTATCCAAGTTTAGCGAAGTGCTCAACTAGGGTAGCATTAAAGATATCATCTGACGTATCAGAGTAAGATGATATAGGGGGCAGGATCAGAGGAAGAAAAGACAAATTTGGTTGGCTGAGGAGAGAGAACGGGAGAGTTTGGTTTAGGTTCAAGGACGGGGAGAGGGGTAGGTTGCTCATAGTTTGAACTTACCTTTCGTTTCTTCCTCTGAAGTGAAGTTGTCGTGTCTTCATCGGCACTGGGTGTGACATCCACATCCTCTTCAATGCTTAGGGACGAAACCACTATTTTCCTTTTCTTCGCAAAAACCTGTTTAGCACGAGGCGGAGGCAAACACACTAGGGCCTCAACTTGGCCAGATTGACACATACATAGATATTCTAGAACGACTTCTTTGTTGTCTTCTGTGAATATGGGAGCGAAAGAGTCATCAAAGGTGCTGCCACAAATCCACTTCTAGACTCGTTGTTCTTCTAGAGTCACCACTGGGTCGAATGAAATGCTTGGGGGACACCAGCCTCATCTTGATCAGATTTAAGATATTGAAAGTAGGATCTTGTATAAGAGATGTACACAAGAGGACAACAATGATCAATCTAGGATAAGGAGTGGTCTTCATTTTCCCTATTCTTAAGTTGATGATGCATAGCCGCATATGCTTCAAGATGAAGTAGGGAAGGTTCGCTTGATTTCGCAAAAGATGTTCCACATAAGACCTTTGTGGACCTTTCTAACATGGTCAATCTACCCACCCTTGGGCACTACACACCCAATAAGAATTTTGAAGAGAATGCGACACCTAGGTTTAAGATTAACAGGCTTGGAACTCATAGAAGGTGCTAATACGAGAAAGGGGTTGAAATGTGTTTGTCTAAGTTGGATTTTTTTTTTATTATTTATTCCAGAACTGGTTCGAGTTGATGATTTTAACTAAAACAGAGGCAGTAGCTATTAGGCTTAAGTAATCAAAGGCAACAATAAAGTAAAGAGTGCAAAAGTAAAGTGACACAAACAGATTTATCCTGGATCACCACCAACTTATTAGCTACATTTAGTTTCTTAACTTAGAAGGATTTAACCACTAATTCAAATCCTTGAATTATGCAGCACCTGACCCTACAAGTCAGTCTTCTCAAAAAAACCTAATACCTACAGATTTTTTGAATGCATAGTTTGAACGATCTCTTCAAAGTTAATGATAGTTTGATATAAACTCTTCAGAGGCACATTGAGTTTATTAACATCAGAGGTACGCAATGGATTCAGAGGCATGTTTCACATTGAAATTGTTCTCAGCTAGGTTTGTGAGATCAAATTTCACGTAATGGAGAATTTCAAGTTGATCGAGGTTGCATTGAAGCGTTGGAACTTAGGTTGCATTGGCAGATGAGGGAATAGAGGATGAGGTTTACGCAATTGAAATAAGAGAGTCTGAGGAGAGCGGGAAGTTGAACGATTTGCAAAGAACGAAAGGGTGGAAGATGTGAGAGTCATGAGTGATAGTGAGTGATGTGAGAGTCATGGGTGATGTGAGAGTCATGAGTTTAAAAAAAAATTAAAACGAGGTTGCACGTGTAAGACACTTGTCAAAATATCGCATCTTTTATGAAGTAAAGCGTTACATATTCACGAGTAATTGAATTCAAATAAACCACGACCATAAGTAAATTCAATTTTATCAGAGGTAGAGCATTAATATTTTTAACTAGTCACACTGTTTTATCATAGGCAAGGCATATAGAGGATTTAAATATCACTCTTCGATAATTTTAGTCTGTCCTCGGCAAGGGGTTTTACGAAAATATCTAACAACCAAGTCTTCCCCATACAATCTAACAACCCCACATTGTTCAAGGCACACTAACACCACTATCGGGTATGTATGCAAAGGTTTGGAACTTGAGTAGTTGCTTATAATAAGTTGATTATAGCAATAACTATTACACTTTAAGAAAAACACATAGAAAATATTTTTCATTCGAACAAGTTTTTCTCTCTTTGAACTCTAAGATGAATTTGGAAGTTTGAGCTTCACCTCTTCTACTCTTTTATGATTTTTCGATGATCTTCTTCTTCAGCCTTGAGTATCTATTTATAGATAAAATAAGGGCTTTAATTTAGTCCTTGTTTAATTATTTAATTGTATCTTCATTCCTAGTTTGGTCAACAATGATCTTGTTCAAAAATAATTTCGAACAAGATGATTTTTGATAATATGTTCTTTAGTCTATTCTTTATTTTTAAATCCAATCTGAGCAGTTCTTCTAGATTGATTATGTTCGTATTTTGTTCAGATTGAGTTTGTAAACTCTTCAGATTTATTTTATTCATATTTTATTCGTATTGAGTTTATAAATTCTTCATATTGATATTGTTCATATTTTATTGTAGATATATCTTAATCAAATCTTCTTGTAAATAATTCATATCTTCTTGTGATAAATCTTGATCAATTATTCTTCAAATCTTGACCATATCTTCTTTTTAACTTGGTCAAAGATTTTCTTCAATCATAGATCAGAATCAAATCTTATTTTAGATTTTCTTCAAAAACATATGACCATATCTTCTTTTTAACTTGGTCAAAGATTTTCTTCAATCATAAATGTGAATCAAATCTTATTTTACATTTTCTTCAAAAACATTTTACCATATCTTCTTTTCAACTTGCTCAAAGATTTTCATCAATCATAAATCAGAATCAAATCTTATTTTAGATTTTCTTCAAAAATATTTGACCATATCTTCTTTTCAACTTGGCCAAAGATTTTCTTCAATCATAAATCTGAATCAAATCTTATTTTAGATTGTCTTCAAAACATTAATATTCTTTCATACTCTGTGAAGTCAAATATACTGTTCTCATAAAATACTTTTACTAACATCAAAACTCTAAGTATAAAACCAACTTGGTTCCAACAACTTTAAGAGTCAGAATTTGTGCTATAACCAGTGGCATAGTTGGTATAAGCCATCAAAGCCAAATCAACTTGCTCTTTATCACTAGAGGGTTCATAACAATCATCACATGTATCCATCAAACTCTTCTTCTTGGGTCTGAAATTTTTCCTCTGATGTTTCCCTTTCTCTAGATTTGGACATTCTAATTTGATATGTTCAGGTTCATTGCATCCATAGCAGTTGATGTTTTTCTTGTCAAATTTATGATATTTACCTCTACTAGACCGCCTAGAATATTTTTGGGGAAATTTCTTCTTTCTGTTGTGCCACATCTGCTGATTTTTCCTTTTCCTCTAATTTGGGGCTTGGTTTTGGAATGTACCCATTTGTTCTATTTTTCTGCACACTTAATTTAGAACATTAGTACATTAAATTGTTCTCACAAATTTCATTTTGTTATCAACAAAACTAGTAAAGATATTGTTCTTCAAAACCATCTTGGTTTCAACAATCTCCCTTTTTTTGTTGATGATAAAACATAATTTTTGTGAACAATTTAATAATAAAAAATAAAGCATAAATTTATCAGATGCTCCCCCTAACTCAGAGCATATTCAAATTTGTTCAAAAGTATTTTCTCCCCCAATGTAAAATAGCTAATATGACCATATGATGGAAAATTTTCACATAAAATTTTCTCCTTGATTTTCAAAAAAGTGTTCTCACAATATTTTCTTTTCTCCGCCTTTGTCATCAAACAAAAAGAAGTATAAAACTCAAAATATAAAATATTAGAGAACATGCCGAAAATGCAAAGTTTAATATATCAAAGGCATGTCAGATATTGATTTGAACATCATTAAAAAATGTAAACAAGGTTCAGATTTTCTTTAATAAAAATGAACCTGTCTTCAGCCAGGGGTTTGGTAAAGATATCAGCACAATTATGACCAGTCTCGATAAATTTAATATCTAGAATTCCCTATTGAAAAAAATCTCTAAAGAAATGATGTTTGATTTCAATATGTTTGACTCTAGAATGCAAAATTGGATTTTTGGTTAAACAAATAGTAGAAGTATTGTCACATAATATAGGAATTTTACTTTCATAGAGTTTGTAATCCTCTAATTGATATTTCATCCATAAGAGCTGAGTACTACAACCAACAGATATATACTCAGCTTCTACTATTGACAAAGCAATTGTACCTTGCTTGTTGTTGGACCATGATATCATATTGTTTCCAAGAAAATTACAATTTCCACTTGTGCTTTTCCTTTCAAGTTTATCACCTGCATAGTCAACATCACAATATTCATCTAACTTGTATTCTGATGATTTCTTGTAGAATAGCCCCAAGTTGGTAGTGCCTTTCAAGTGTCTGAATATCCTCTTAGTTATTGTTAAGTGGGATTCTCTTGGATCTAACTGAAATCTCGCACAGAGGAAAAAACTAAGTAGAATGTTTGGTCTTCAAGCAATTAAGTATAAGAGTGATTCTATCATTCTTCTGAATGTTTTCAGATCAACTCGTGTTCCTAAATCATCTTTGTCAAGATTGCAGATTGGGTGTATTGGAGTACTCATGGGTTTGCATATCAATCCACATTGAACTTTATGAGAAGTTATGTGATGTACTAGGTTTGTTGGATTAGTACACCATCTTGATTCTGTTGGATCTGAATTACCTAGAAAAACTTAAGTTCTCCCATCATGTTCATTTGAAATTCATTCTACATCATCATAGCATATTCTTGAAACAACATGCCCTTATTTGAACCAAATATTATATCATTTACATATATTTGAACTATAAGAATATCCTTTTTTTTTAGTAAGAATGTCATATACATATTTTATATCAACTTTTCCTCTTTCAAAATTATTTTCAAGTAAAATGTTACTCAATTTATCGTACCAAGCCCTTCGTGCTTGTTTCAGACCATATACTGATTTTTTAAGTTTAAAGACATAGTCTGGAAACTCAACATTTTCAAATCTTAGAGGTTGTTTGACATAAACTTCCTCATTAATATGTCCATTTAAAAATGCACTTTTTACGTCCGTTTGATACAAGACAAAATTGTTAAATGCAAAAAAAGATAATAAGATTCGAATAGCCTCAAGCCTTGTTACTGAAGCAAATGTCTTTGTGTAATCTATACTCTTTTTTTGATTATAACCTTGTGCTACTATCTTGACTTTGTTTCTCACAACTTCTCCCTTTTCATTCAGTTTATTTTTGAACATCAATTTAGTTCCAATGGGTTTCTTAACCTCTGGTCTGGGCACAAGATCTCAAACATCATTTCTTTTGAATTCATTTAATTCTTATTGCATTGCTAAAATCAATCCTTCTTCTAAAAGGTCTTCATCCACAGACGTTGGTTCTTGTTTAGAGAGTAAGCCAAACACAAAAGTATCCTTAAGAGCAGATCTTGTCTTTAAAGGAACATTTGAATTTCCAATTATCAGAATGGGTGGATGTGATGATTTATATTTCCATACAATTCTTGGTTTTGTAGGATCTTGACTTTCTTTATCATTGCCATTCTTATCCTCTGATAAATAGGAAGATGTTTTTCCCTCTAATAGTTCATCTGATTTACTCTTATCCTCTTATTTTTTTAGTTTCGTTTGTTTTGACCATTTCTTCTATGTTGCTTGGTTCTTTTGAGTTTTTAGTTCCTTCTGGGATGCTTAATTCCTCTGGATCTTGTGTACCTACAGAATCATCGTCTTCCTCTAACTTTTTATAGTTAGGTTGTTTCTCATTAAATCTGATATGGATTGATTCTTCCACAATTTGAGTCTCTTGATAATATACTTTGTAGGCTTTTCACCTTTAAGAATATCACAAAAGAATGCATTTTTGTGATCTAGATTCAAACTTCCCAAGTTTTTCTTTGGAAATTAAAATATAATAAGTACAACCAAATTGGCGAAAAAAAAAGAAATGTTGGATTTTCTATTTTTCCATAATTCATAAGGTGTTTTATTAAGCATAGGTCTAATCAAAATTCTATTTTGAATGTAGCATGCAATATTTATTGCCTTTATCCAGAAATGCCTTGCAACATTCATCTGATTGATCATGGTTCATGCCATTTCTTGAAGAGATTTATTCTTTCTTTCTACAACATCATTTTATTGTGGTGTTCTAGGAGAAGAAAAATTATGTGAAATCCCATTCTCTTCACAAAAGCTTTGAAATAATTTGTTTTCGAATTCACCTATATGATCAACTCTAATTGTTATAATTGTAAAACATTTCTCATTCATCACTTGTTTATAGAAAGCAATAAATACTTTAAGACAATCATCTTTGTTTCTTAAGAACTTTACCCAAGTCCATCTAGTGTAATCATCAACTATGACAAATCCATATTTCCTTCCATTTATAAAGGCGCTTTTCATTGGCCCAAAGACATCTATATGCAAGAGCTCAAGATGTTTGGTAGTAGAAACAAGTATCTTAAAGGAAAAGGAGTTTTTTTTTTTCCTTTTTGACAAGCTTCACGAAGAACTTCTATTTTGAATTTAAGATTAGGTAGCCCTCTAACAAGTTGAAGTTTCTTCACTTTTGAGATTAATCTTATGTTGGCATGGCCCAATTTTGTGCCAAATTAATTGTTCTTCAATGGCTGACATGAGGCATTTAACCTAAGTTTTAAAGATTTATTTTGTACAAGTTATTATCTCTCTGACCGGTAAAGAGTACATATTCCATCCTTTTGACTAACTGCTTTGCAAAATCTTTTATTCAAAATAATATCATAACCATTATCACTTAATTGACTAATACTTAACGGCTTATGTTTAAGACCTTGAACAAATAAAATATTTTTAATATTGTACCATGCTCGATGATCTTTCCTTTTTGGCTTCCTCAAAAGCCCACAGTTCGTCCTTCCTTCATGATCAGGTTTTGGAACAAAGACTTTTCACCCGTATATGACGCGAGCACCCACTGTCTAGGAACCATGGTTGGAGTTTCAGCTTTGCTGCTGAAATCATATGAAAGATGAAAGATTTTGCTTTTAGGTACCCAGATTTGATAGAGTCTTTGTTTGTTAGAACTTGAAGGTTTCTACTTTTCCACGTTTTTGACATGGGACAAGATATTTTGTTATGTACCTTTTTAGAGCATATTGTGCAAACAACCTCTAGGGAAATGGTATCCTTTGTTGGTTCTTCAAATCCTAATCGTCTTTTACCATTCCTACTGACACCATAAATCATTGATGCCATCTTACGTCTGTCAATGCCATTTTTCAAAAAAAATTGAAATGATAATTCAAACTTGACAAAATTACAAGTCTTATCCTCTAAAGGTTCATATATGTTATTACCTAGAAATAATTTTTTTCTTTTAAGTTCTTCACATTCTTTCTCAAGAAGGTTATGTTTTTCAGTTAATTCAATATGACTTTTTCTTAAAAGTTTTAGATTTAAAGACATAGATTGGTTTTTATTTAAAAAAATCCTTTATGGCAGTAATAAAATCATTTTGAGATAAATTAGAGAATACCTCTACTTCTTCATCACAGTCTGAGTGAATGTCTGATGGTATATTAGCCGATAGTGCCATGTTTGCATATTCCTTATCATCAAAGCATTCTTCTTACTCATCCTATGTGATAAGACTCTTCTTCTAAGTTTTTGATTATTTGTTCTTATTTCTAAGTTTAGGAAATTTAGACTTATAATGTCCAAATTATTGACAATCAAAACATATCACTTTCCGTTTATCAATTTCCTTTTCTTTGTTCTAAAATTTCTTGAAGTCCCTTTGAGGAAAAGATTTCTTTTTATGCCACATACGTATAATTTTTCTGGAAATGAAAGATAGTTCTTCAGCCTCTGAATCCTCGTTCTGTTCGGCTTCTTTTATGCTTGTAAGGCTTTCTTGTCTTTTGATCTAAGAGCCAAGGATTTTTGCTTTTTCTTTGGTTCATCCTCTGCCAATTATATTTCATGTGATCAGAGGGAACTGATGAGTTCTTTCAGATGAAGACTATTCAGATTTTTTGCCTCTTGTTTGGCAGTGATTTTTGGTCTCCATTTACTTAGAAGACTTCTAAGGATTCTCTTTACATGGTCTACCATAGTATAGCTTCTCTCCAAAACCGTTAGGCCCAAAACCAATGTTTAAAATCTTGAAAACATTGTTTCAATATTTTCCATTTGGAATAATTCACATTTTCTTACAAGAAGGTTTGCCTTTGCTTCTTGTACTTGTTTGTTTCCTTCATATGTTAGAACTAGAGCATCAAATATGCTCTTGGACGATTCTTTGTTTATGCATTTGTCAAATTCTTTGAATGTTATTGAAATTATCATAAAGGTCATTGCCTTATGATGCATTTTATATAGTTTTTTTTTTCTATTCAGTACTCATTTTTTTTAAACACTTCAGCGCCACCAACATTTGTTGGGGCAGTGTATCATTCTTCAACTAAATCCCATGATTTTGAGTCTTAGGAGATAAAGACACTTTTTAACCTGTATTTTCAACATTTGAAGCGTTGTCCATCAAAAAGTGGAGGTCTGTTAATATTTCCACCCATGGCTTCTTCACAAAGATTAGTCATGATAGAAAAAATTTATTGGATCTTTTCTCAACACTGTTAAGTGCTTACTCCTTGAGACCAAGCTTTGATACCAATTGAAGTTTCAATAACACAAGAAAAGTGGGCTTGATTTATGTTATGGTTTGTTAAAATTGTTTTTGAAATTTAATCATGACTTGGTAATCAAAGCAATTCAGAAAATAAAAGCAACGGGAAGAAGAAGAACACACAAGGACTTTATATGTGTTTAACTCTCAATGAGAGGATATGTATGTCTAACACTACCTAACACTTAGATGAATATGTGTTTGTACAAGTGCTCAATATTAAAAAAAAAACTATGTTTGAATTTACTATAAGTATTTGATGATGATCAATGTGTTTGATGTTCAAAGTAGGATCAATTGTTTGTATCAATGTTCTTCAAACCTTTCCTTGTTTCAATTTTGTTCATATTTGAATCGATGCTTTGAACTAGTGTGATGAAGTATTGTTTCAATCTTGACCGTTTCTGTAAATTTGAAAATTATTTCCGTTGTCAATGGTGAAGCTTTGCAACCCGTTTCTCCCAATTAAAAAATACTTACCCAAATATTCCATTTAGTGCAATCAGTAGGTAACCGACTGAGAATTTTTCTAGTCTTTTTCTGAACAACGGCATCTTCCAGAGTCATTGACTTGTTGTCAGATGCATTGACTTATAATGTGTGAATATCAGAGGCAGAGTCAAACATCAGAGGCAGAACCAATAATCTTTTTGTGTTGAATTGGTTTCAAAGGCAGAGGCAACTTATCAAAATCATGTGCATATTAGAGTGAGAGTTGGTTTATTAGACTGAGAATTTCATAGTTAACATTGGAATGAGTGCATCAAAGGCAGTGGAGTGCATGCACATCAGGGCGCATTTCCTTTGATCATGTTGTTTCCTCTAATCATTGTGTTTCCTCTGATCTTCGTGTTTCCTCTAATTGTTTCGTTTCCTCTATTTGTTTTGTTTTCTCTTATTTGGAACCTGTGTCTGGAATGTACCAGTTTGTTTCATTTTTCTTCACACTTAATTTAGAACATTAGTACATTAAATTGTTCTCACAAATTTCCTTTTGTTATAAACAAACTAGTAAGGAATTGTTCTTCAAAACCATATTTGTTCCAACAATATGATGTAGCCATAAGACCTTTTTTTTTTTTTTTGCAATTGAAGCCTTTTCTTTGGGATTTTCCCTTATCAAGTTTAGGACATTTTGATTTTAAATGACCTGGTTCTTTGCATTTGTTGCAGATGATTGTTTTCTTGTCTAATTTTTCACTTCCTTCTCCACTATTTTGGGATCCTCTGAAATATCTTTTGGGGAAATTTTTTTTCCTGTTGCTTCACATGCACTAGGTTTTTCTTAAGATAAAGGACAACTCTTCATCATCTGAGTCTTCAATTTGATCGACCAATTCATTTTCCTCTAAGTCATCAATATCTTGTAAGGCGTTGGAGTTTGTCTTCTTTCCTTGGGATTTGAGAGCTAGTGACTTTGACTTCTTTTTAGGCTCATCTTTAACAAGTTCAATCTCATGGGATTTAAGTGTGCTCATTATTCTTCTAGAGGTAGTTTGTTTAGATCCATAGCCTTTTAAATTACTGTTACCTTTGATCTTCACTTGCTAGGAAGACGTTTCAAGATATTCTTGACGTGGTCAGAGGTAGTGTAACTCTTTTGGAGAACCTTCAATCCAGAAACCAGAGTTTGGAATCTAGAAAACATTGTCTCAATGTCTTCATCTCCTTCCATCTAGAAGAGTTCAAACTTCCTGACAAGTAAATTTGTCTTAGATTCTTGTACGTACTTATTTCCTTCGTAGTTGAGAAACAGAGCATCGAAGATACTCTTACTTATTTCTTTGTTGCCGTATTTTTTGAACTCTTTGAAGGTGATAACATTCATCATGAAAGTTTTGGCTTTATGATGAATCTTGTATTATTTCTTTTGATCAACATTGAGATCCTTTCTAGATATTTCAACACTATTAGTGTCTTTTGGAGCTTCATAGCCATCTACGACTATATCTAAGAGGTCAGGATCATGAGAGATGTAGAAACTTCTAAGTCTGTCTTTCCAGTACACGAATCTTTCTCCATCAAACCGAGGAAACCTGTTAATGTTTCCACCTGTAACATCGTCACAAGGTTAGTCGTAATAACACAGATCTTTACTCAAACACGGTTTAGTGCTCAGCTTTGAAATCAAGTTCTGATGCCAATTGTAGAACGAGAAATACAAGAAAGGGGGTTTCAATTGTGTTTTATTTTAAAATTGTTTTAAAAGGCTAAACTAAAGCGATGAAAACAAATCAAATAAAACGAAAAATAGAACGACCCAACCAATTTATCCTAGTTCACCACCAACACGGTAGCTACGTCCAATCCCTTCAACTTGAAGAATTTAATCCACTAATTCACCAACTGAATTACACTTCCACTAAACACCTACTAGTCAAACTAACTATGTTCAAGTCTTCCCAACCTTCTAGTTTAGTATAGTCAAGCTCTTAAGGGATGAAGCCACTATTAGGGTAGGTTACAAAAGAATAGGTTTAAGATTTTTTGAATAACTCTCACAAAAGGGTGTTTACAATGTTGTACTCTCAGAAAATATTTCCTAGCACTTAGCCAAGACAAAAGATTAAGAGCAAGAGTACAAAGACAGTTGTATTGTGGTACGTTGTTGCTTGTGCTTTTCAATAAGGGTTGCACGTCCTTTTATAGAGATTTTTAGGGTTTCTGGCCATTGTCCTCATTTGAAGAAATTAGCATGTATCATGAACCTTGTCATTAACCTTGTCAAAGATATCTTTGAAATTGATTATGCGAATCTTGATATGAAGACAAAAAGTGAAAAAGATATTATGATTAGAGTACGTCGCATAGATCTTCAAACAAATACAAGTTCAGGGTGTTTGGTAGAGGATGTGCAAAAGCTTTGTCTTCTTCAAAGCGTTGACTTTCATTAGAGCATATACTATTGACAGCAGACGATCAGATGCTTGATGTAATTATCAGAGACTAACAATCACTTGCTTGTCAAGGTTATGAAAGGTAGAGAGATCAGATGCTTGTTGTGTTTATCAAAGCCAGACTCATCAGAGCATTGCTTGTATTAGATAAAGTCATTAGAGGCGTTTTTTAGAGCGAGTTCACCTGACTTCAAATGTGGAGAATAGAGTGGAGTCTTGGTGTTCGTTGATGCAGCGTGAACTAATATAGAATAACCTAATCTAGAAACTGCACACTAAAACAAAATATTAGTGTTTTAATTTATTACCACAAAATAATTTTGTTATCATCAAAACAAGTAAAGGTCATGGTTCTTCAAAACAACTTGGTTCTAACAAGAAAGTTAGTTAGTAAGCTACAAGTAGCTAGTATATAAGAGAAGCTACACTAATAATTGATGTACTTGCAAATCACAATCATATTCAATAAAATTTGATTGTTTATCATTTCCTTGTGTATTAGAAACATTCAAATAGAGTGTGTGAGTTCTATAATTGAGAGTCTTGTAAATTCCTCAAGTTTATCACTTTGAGCATATCAAATCCACTGTGCATTACTGAGTTTTTAACCAACAAATTGGCATCAAGATCCAGGTTCAAAAGGAACAATGGCTGCATCAATAAGTCAAGGGAGTAATGGACATTTTCCAGCAAATTTACCAATGTTGAAGGGCAAGAACTATGATAGTGGGTGGTTTAAATGAAGGTCATATTCATATTTCAAGATGTGCTTGAAATTGTGAATGATGGTGTTCGTAAACTGGAGGAAGCCGGTACTGAATCTCAAATAACAACCAACAAATATCCAAAATAGAAGGATTGTAAGGTCTTGTTTCTAATTCATCAATCTATAGATGATGAGATCTTTGAAAAGATTACGGAGTGAAAAACTATCAAGGATTATGATGTTGCTGATAAGTTGAAGAATGTGAACAATTGCTAAGTACTTCATGAGGTTAGTTACACAAACCAACAAGATGCGCACAAATGGAGAAACCATCACACATTAGTTGAATGTGAAGAAGGTCTTGAGAACTTTGACACCTAAGGTTGATCATGTAGTAGTTGAACTTGAAGAATCCAAGAATCTGTCAAATATGAAGTTAGAATCATTGCAAAGGTCTTTTGAAGCACATAAGCTAAGGCTCAAAGAAAGAGAAGATGGAAAGACTGAAAATAAAGTTGACCAAGCTTTATTTGCTCAAGCTCACAAGAAAGGAGGAAATGATAATTGGAAGAATAAGAAAAATAAAGGCCAATGGAAGAACTACAAGAATAAGAACTGCAACAATGAAAAAGAAGACCAGTCTGATCATGAGAAAGACAAGACGAAAGAAGGTTGTAGTTAGAACAATAAGAAAATCAATAAAGACAAAATTCAATGTTATAATTGTCAAAAATGGAGAAATTTTGAAAATGAGTGCAAGAATAGCTAAGTGTCAAAAAAGAAGAATGATGGAATGATGAGGCTCAGTTTAGTCATCATAGTAGTTCAGATTGTGATGTTGTGATGTTGATGGCCATTACAAAATAAGAACCAGATCCTGCTGAATGTTAGTATCTTGATATAGGATGTTCTAGCCACGTGACAATGCATATAAGTTGGTTTTGTGAGCTTGATGAAAAAGTGAAGACAAATGTGAAATTGGCTGATGATAAGGCTGTTGTTGCATAAGGAATTGGTAAAGTTACAATTTAACTAAGAGATGGGAAAATAACAATCATAAGTGATGTGTTATATGTTCCTAATATGAAGAGTAATTTTTTGAGCTTAGGACAACTACTTGATAGAGGATACTCTATACACATGAAAGAGAATCAAATGGACATTTTTTATGAAAGAAATAACTTGATGTTGAAAGTTCCTATGTCAAAGAAAAGAACTTCAAGGTAGATATTAATGTGCTTGAACAAAAGGGCTTTAGTAAGAAGTTGAAGGAGTAATGTCGAAATGGTATAAAAGGTTTAGACATCCTAATTTTAAGAGCCTCAACCTATTGCAGAAGAAGGAGATGGTGAAATGATTGCTTTTATTTCAATTTCAAAGTCAAGTCTATGAAGGCTGTTATGAAGCTAAACAACCTATAAAGTCTTATAAATCTATAATTCCCACAAGAGCTGACATGAAGTTGTAGATCATACACTCAAATGTGTGTGGTCTCCATTTGAAGAAAAGTCACAAGGAGGTAACTTGTATTTTGTGTCTTTAATTGATGATTACAAAAAGAAAACATAGGTTTATCGCTTGAAAAAGAAGAGTGAAGTGTTTGGAATTTTTAAGGGATTCAAACTATTAGATGAAAAACAATCAAAAAGTGTCATTAAGATGATAAGAACTAATGGTGGAGGGGAGTATAATCCAATTGAGTTTTACAAATTCTACAAAGATGAAGGCATAGTACATGTTGTAGTAGCATCCTATATTCTAAATAGCAAGCTACAACTAACTAGTATATAAGAGAATCTACACTAATAATTGATGTACTTGCAAATCACAATCATATTCAATCAAATTTGATTGTTTATCATATTCCTTGTGTATCAAAAAACATTCAAAGAGAGTGTGTGAGTTCTATAATTGAGAGTCTTATAAATTCATCAAGTTTATCACTTTGAATGTATCAAATGTGTTAAATTATTGAATTTTTCACCATTAGGAACAATTTAATTTCCAATAGTGGGAACAATAAGAAACTTTGAAACAATAATAAATACTTTATTAAATAAAGATTTGTTTCTCTTCCCAACCTTTTTATTTCTACCCCATTTTCTCTACAAACTCTTATTTTTCTAGAACAGTTTCTCACTAGAACCATTTATCTTATTTTTCTCCTTCATTTCCCCCAATGTTCATTCTCCTCTCCACCATCTCCCATCACTCTTTTCCACCATGTCAAAAGACATAATGAGAAGGTTAGAATTGACTTAACACTTTATTGTGAACATGAGACTTGAGATAGGTAAAGGACTCTATCTAAGTCATGTTGATTTACTATTTGTATTATTGAATTTATTGCAGTAAACTTTTTAGTATCTATGGCTGTTAGGAATTTTGGTGGCCATTCAATCTTTGATCATATGGTCAAAAAAAGCAAACTTTAATTTTTATTTTATAATTTAAAATACAGATCTTATATCTAAACCACATAAATATAGGAGATTTCAATGGTAACCGATCTGGATCGGATTAAATCCACATAATTGTATAAATAGATGATTGGGTGAAATAGAGGTTTGGATGGGGTAGTTGTGGTAGAAAATTTGGCTTCTTTTAGCTGAAAAGTATTGAAAGATAGAAAGTAACGCGATATATTGATGATATGAAGAGAAAAAATAGATCATAAATGAGGTGTTGATCAGACATCGTATGTATGCGATGTATTGTTCTTCAAAAAAAACTTTTTATTTTAAAAAAATAATTTCTTTTTCTGTAGAATAATAAATTTTTTTGAAACATTATAACACAAATACATATTTGTGTTATTAATCACTTTGAATATTACATTAACTACTAAAATTCATGCTATTATAACTACTTATTAAACATATATCTCATTAACCATTAATACATGACATTAACTATTTTATAGTGTTTCTTTAACCACTAAATCGCAGTATTTTAAAGTGGTTAATGTGTTACATTTTAGTAGATAATGAGAAAAGTGTTTAATATCTTGCATTTTAATAATTAATGAAATATATGTCAAATAAGTGATTAATAAAGTATTCAAAGTGATTAATGACATAACTTGTATATGTGTCACAAAAAATGTCTCAACTATTAAAAAAATGGGAAAAAATAAAAAAACAAAAAAATTTTGTTTTTTATTTTATAAAAAGAAATACTGTTTTACTGTATAAGTACGGTAAATAATATATTCGGTGTCGCATATTATTTCAAATTTGGGTGCTGAAATAATATTCTTAATGAAAATCAGAGGGGTTAAAAGGTTGATATATATTACCTTCTTTGCTAATTATTAATCTTTCCCTTGTATCTTTCAGAGTCAAGAATGTCTGCCAAATAATTTCAATATTTTGGTCACCATTTACTTCTATTATTTTCAGTTCTATATCATTATATTAGTATTTGTTTAATCAAGTGAGAAGGGAAGAGAAGGCAATATATATAATAGTAAAAGAGAACATTTAACTTAAATTTAAAAGAAATTATAAAAAAAAAAAAAAAAATTACAAGACCATATATATATATATATAAATCTAGCTAGCCATGGCTTGTAATTATATAGCTATGGAATGTGACTCTACTACTAGTACTACTACCACCACGCGCCCTCGCACTATTCTTGGCGAGGGCGTGTCAACCAGAGAGAACTCAATGCTCGAAGACGATGGAAGTACTCAGACATAGCAACCAAACACCTTGCAGCTTGACGAATTGTTAACATCTGATGCAGACGATGAATTGTTTGGTGCCTCAGATTATCTGCCTGTGAGTTTTCAAATTTAAATATTTCATCAATTTTCAATTTTGTTTATAATATTCTGCTGAAAATAAATTAATGATTATAATTTATGGTCACCCACATCATATAAACAAATTAATAATGCTATGCTATGTAGACTTTTCTATCAAATGAACAGACAAATTAATTTGTTAATGGCTAGGAGGAAATATAAGAATGGTGCCAAGTTCTGAAAAATAAACAACCTTGCAATTTTATATATATGTTCTTCTCTGACTTTTTTTTTTAATAGTTTTTGCTATTATAGGATTGAATTCATGTTTTAATATTGTAGACTATTCAATTCTCTCACCACTAATTCAATCTCAGCTAATGACTTAACTAGCATTGACAATATTTGGGAAAACATTTTTCAAGTGATGAAAATTATGCATATGGAACATTCCTATTGGTAAGAGAATATTATTATGCATATTGAAACCATTCCTATTGCATTAAAAAACAGGCAGTAGCTAGCTAGATGGAAACATTTTCAAACATGATGAATGGTTTCTAAAATGCCAATAAATTAAAATAATGATTAATCTTAGTAAAGCTTGGACCATTCCACTACTTTGATTTAGCACAAATGGTTGAGTTTGATTCCTACTGGTAAAAACATTAAAGAAATTTCAAGTCTTTTTGTGGCTAGCTAGAACTGGAACAACAATCAAATCTTCAGTTTTCTTTTGATTCCTGTTCTAATCAGAGATACAATTTTTTTTATTAATTTAATTAATTGGAAGTTTTTATTTAAATGAAAATATAGTCAACAGCAAGAGGAGACAATAAAGTTTTGAATATTAGCTATAGGCCAATTAAAACTACAAACTGGTCAAATTGAAAAGGTACAAGCTTACAAATTAATTAAAGAATAAAGGTTGCTTGAGAGATTAAAATCAAATAATCATTATGATAATGTTGTCTACCTAATGATTCCTCTGTTTCTGATGCTTCTTGTGATAGGTAACTTTCAAATGTATTATTTGAAGACTTGTAATTTTATTTTTATTTTGTAGACAAACATAGTTGGACACTTGTAATTAAAATTGATCATTCAGCAGAGAAATTAAGCATAGTTAAGTACCAAAAATAAATAAAAAATTATGTAAAGTTGGTTGGTGAACCGGCCTAGTTACCAGAAACAGAACTTCACAGAGAAATTTAGGATATCTTACCAATGTAGTCAACTAATTCCACAATTTTCTTTTTGTCTTAGTCTCAAATACAGCTTTTTTTTATGCTCGTAAAAAAACAAAAATGTTTGGTAGACATTCTCTTTGAATGTATATATATCTTGAAGTTTTGCGAGAATAAGAGATAAAAAGAATAATTTAAATGATGTTATATATTGATTATGTCAAGAAGAAAGAGATAAATATAAAAATGAAATGTAGAAAAATTTGGAATATATGTGTACCATTACTATTAAAAAAAATAGTTTTCTTTTATTAGTCTTATTTTATTGGATATGCGGTGGGAAAATTTTGGAACAACGATTTTTCCTTCTGGCAGATTAAACTTTAGCTTGGTTGGTATATTGATCCAAAAAAAAAATCTGTAACTTGGTATGACTATTTTTAAATGATTTTCAATATCCTAACATTCTTTAAAAGTTCAATATTTAAAATAATTCAATATTGGAATATCAAGTGTGAACTTTAGGAGAAGATTGTTAGGCATCTCTCATGAAAAAATAGATATTAAATATTATATAAATATAAAGTCTTATAAATTTACTCTTAAAATTTTAAATAAAAATATGATATTCAAACAACTTGTGGTTTACTCTTTATCCAATGTCATAATCCCATACCTCTCATGACCTATAATATTCAGCTAGTAAAACACATTAATTATTAATGTAAAGATATGAAACAATAGAAATAGAAATGATTCACCTAATAAAATATGGAGTGATTTTAACAACAAAGTCTATATATATTTATTCATTTAATGTATGTTTGGCTTCACGATGAGAATAGTAAAATCACAGTGAACTATCTTAATTTTGCAATTCAATCGTGAAATCAAACATGTACTTAATATCCTTTTTAAAGTGATTGTGAATTAGACTATTTAACGTTCAAGCATAAATGATAGAGAATTTGACCCCACACTACTGCAATTTGACCCATCCCCAAAATTTAAAAAAAATCCAATTTATTCTTTCTTAGTTTATAAATATAAAAAAATTTATTAATTATAAAAGTTTGGTAAATATTTCATAAATATGCATATGTATAAAGAGAAAATAGAGAAAATAAAATTACATACCAAATATTTCAAAATAAAAATTTCTAGTTTACAAATACATACTGGAATTTTGAAAACAAAATTTACGGTATACATTTATAAAAGAGCAAAATTTTACGTACTAAAAATTTTAAAAATAAAATTTTCAATACTTGTAGAAAAATTTTACATACAAAAATTTCAAAAATTTTTATTTTTGTATTTTCTATGAGACTATTTTTGAAATTTCATGTCAAAAGGTGACAAAATATGAAAGCATTTTCTAAAATAAGTAAAATATAAAATGAAAAAATCAAAAATTAATTTATTGAGATTATCCACTTTATTCTTTAAAGTGAATTGCTAATGAAATCGGATCCATAAGTTAAATTGTGGTTATGGAATCCTATTGTGTAAACGGTTTATTGTCCAAAAAGTTCAAACAATTATACACAATTTCTCTAATATGCTTATGTACACTTTTACTTGTCTTTTGTGTGTCCAATGTAGAATTTCTCAACAATTGCAATATAGTGTAAAATATGAAATAAAAATAGAAAATTTTTACGCCCCGTCTATTTTATAGAAATATTTTCTATATTCATTTTTAAAAATGTGTGAAATTTACTTACGAATAAAGATGTGAGATACTTTTTTGAAATAAACAATTATTTATATAAATATTTAGAAAAAATAAAAATATTAAAAAACTGTTTTCATTATTTTAAAATACATTAATTAGCATTTAATATTTTATCCGTCTATAACAATAATTCACTTCAAAATTTTCTCATCATTAATAAAATAAACAAATATGTTAACAAAATAGAACATTAAAATGGTTTTGCAAAGTATAAATCACCTTAAATGTCTCCAAAACAAATAAGATACTAACTCTTATGGGTTTAACAACCATGCACTACTAGTAAAAATAATTTTATTATCGATCACAGATTAATATAATTATTAATTAATAAAAATTACACTTATAACTAACATGATAACATCAATGAATTTACTTTTAATCGACTTTTATTTAGGTCGGTGATATCTTATACAAGTGGGAGTGTTTTTCTTTTTACTATTACAAATATCCGAAAAGCAGCAAGTTATGGTGAGGACACCATTTTGTGACTTCAAGTTACGGTTACGACCATGACATCACACAGATATGGGTTTAAAATGTATGTTTGGATAAGGATTATATCAATGAGGGACCACGCTAATCTACCATAGTCTTACGTGTTTATGTTCAATTACACATTGTTCATTTAGTAACCTTGGTATTTCAATGTTATAATGCAATGATTAATTAGTATCCTTATAGATTTACATCAATCACAAACAGCCATGAAGGATATCTTAAAGGCCGTGCAACCTGTACTTATGATGGTACCATTGCTAAACTTTCCGATTCCTAGTATAATACTATTAAACTTCATTTAATCTTTTGGTGATATAGAATTCTTAATTAGAACTATTCCACTTGTCTCATAACGAACGATCGATTAGATAATTTTACATAAATTAAAAAAATAAATAAATAAAAGAATAAAAATAATAATTTTCTTAAATTATTTTTAAATTATTAGAGTATTTATCATTATCATTAATTAAAAATAAAATATAGTGAATTTAGAGTAACAGCTATGCTATTTGTCTTGAAAATATTTATCACTACTGGATCACAGATTATGTTTAACCAATAAAATTTCTTATCGGTCAAAAATCATGGTAATTGCATCGTTAAAAAATTTGTTGGCTCTATGTTGATGTGGTCGTGAATAATCTCGTGACACATTATTTCATGACAAATTGTTGACTCTAACATAATTTTTTTTTTCAAATGACTTATTCATTGTGGAAGTAAGTGAGTGCAAAATTAGCATTTTTCCATCTCTCTATCTCTTTTTGTTTGTGTCTTATAATTATATTTAGAGTATGTTTTTGACAAAAATTAAAGAGTATATTTCTTTTTGAGAGTATATTACCAAGCTAAAATTTGAGACATGTATATTGCAACTATAAGTTAATCATATATAGTTAAAATATAATTAGGTCCTTTCCCCCTCTAGTGTGTATATTCTAGAAAAATAATTAAGCATTGCCAAACCCTTCTAATATCAAAATGAGAGGCACATTTTAAAATCCATGTAGGTAGATTCTATGTAACAACTTCACGAGAGTGAGGCATGCATGCAATGCAAGTAGTAGTTTATCTAAGGGTTGGAGTAGGTGTCCCTACCCATATGATTGAAGTGGAACAGATTCTTGTTCCTACCTGACCCCCACGAGATCAGTTATGGACTTATGGAAACTTGGTAAAATTTTCAAGGGGGACCATTAAAACTAGTTAACTAAAGATCACACAATCTCAAAACTACTTGTACCACAAATTCAACATGCAATGATGAACATTAGTTTTCTTATTCTATTATTATTTTTTTCCATTAAATATACATGTAGTCATTAAAATAATAAGAATCAGTCAATTTATTCCCTAAAATTTGGGAAATACTAATTTTGTCCTTAAATTAAAAAGTGTACATTAATTTTGTCATTTCTCGCTTTGCAAAATCCAATTAGTCATTTTTCCAAAATTTTAAAGGTTTTATGTTTATTTACGCTATAAAAGACTATTTAAGTCAATATTATCTTTTAGTTTTGATGATTTTAACTAAAGATTTTTTCAATGGAGGGACTAAATTAATTTATATTCTTTAATTTAATAGATTAATTTATTATTTTATAAATATTTATATTAAGTTAATGGAACCTTACGATTTTAAGGATGACTTTGTTATTTGTTATTTACTCTCTTTTTTAGTTTATTTTTTGTTGGATATTATATACGTTAAATGTTTTAAATTGCAGTCATAGTCACAATTTTTGATATCGTTGGAATTCGCAAAAATTACGTCAGCAACCACAATCACAATCCAATTAATTACTTATACATATTGTAGATATTTTTTAAACCATTCTTTTAATGTTACTAGAAAAATATGTTCATTAATTAGTGAAAGCATGTAACATACCTGTCTCACAAAACCTTCAAGAGAAGAGAGCTTGTTCATGGCCAAAGCCATTTGTCCCATGTAGTTAGTCATATTGGGAGGACAACTCAAAGAGTCTGATGTTATAGTCTGAGAGACAGATTGGTTTAGGGCTTCAAGCCCTTGAGAAAGTGCCTCTTCTGCTTGTTGTGTTGATTGTTGCAATCCACATATACCAAGTATTTGTTGTTCCGTTAGAGGCTCAATTTGACTTATGATTACCTACAACACATACCCATTAAATAAAACATATTAATTCATTGACTTATATATAATTATCTAAAACACATACACATTAAAAAATAAATAAAATTCAATCCCTAAAAAAAACTATATATACATACATAATTATTGAGCTTCTCATGGTTATGAAATATATTTTAATTTCACCAAATAAATATGTTGAATTAATGATGATAATTTAATTATATAATTTTTTTTCTCATGTACGCACGATTTTATAGTCAATTAAGGGAAAAAGTGGGTATGGAAACAAGAAGTTCAATCCCATTAACAAAAGAGAGAAAGAAGCCTTATTTCCTTCTTTAGTCTATATCTAATTCCAAAAACAAATTGAAGTGAAAGGTATGGCTTTATGGGAATGAAGCCTAACTCTACCCAATACTAGAAATCTTCATTATACCTTTAACTCCACATTCATTGATGACATCAAATCCATTGCTCTTAAATTTTCTTTGGTTACACCACCGACAGACTTTGTTAATTCCTTCATATAATCAATTTCTCCTCAAATAGTAGTCAAATTCAGTTTTATTAAAAAAAAATATTTTTTATTAAAAAATAGGATGAATAATACTTTTAATAAAGTAAAAGATGAGAAATTGTTAGACTTCACATAAAAGATGTAAAAATCACCCTTTCGTTAATTTTGGTAATTTTTTTTTTTTAAATTTAATATCTAGTAAATAATAAAAAATACAAAATGATAAAATTGTAAATAAATCGTTTAAAGAGAGATTTCTTTAAGGCTAGATTGGTGTTACATTAATGTACCTTAATTAGTTCAGATGGTCTGAATCCACCAATCCACATGAAGCAACGTTCAGCTGGGGTTTTCCACATGCCAAAAACAAGATGAAACACATCTGTTCTAGCTAGAATTGTTTTGAGGTTCATAACTTGATCATAGTGAGACAAGCAATTTTCAACATATATCCTTAGCTCATTTTCATTTAAGTGTTCTTGTACTGCAGCTCTTAGCTCACACACTAGTCTGTGGTGTTCCTCTAACCACCTCCCATATTCCACATCAAACATTGCAGCCTCTGAAAATTTAGTAAAAAGTTGTAACAAAAGTACACAAAAATCATACATTTTGTGGAATTGGAAAGAGAGATAGAGAAAGAAATTAAAAGTTTGATTTTATGAGTATGGGAAGACACCTGAGCTAATGCTATTCATTGAAATTGGCATGCCTTGATCTCCTCCCAAAAGTGCACCTCCACCCATTAACATACCCTAAAATAGAAACAATTGGATTAAGGAGAGAAAATAATATATTAAAAGATTCAAAATAAATGTAATTTTTTTCTTAGGTTAACGACTCTGCATGTGACTGCACCATATAGGTGACTCCAAAAGGTTTTACATTTATCTAAGTGCAATCAAAATTTACACCATGGTTTTAAATAGCAAATGGAGCAGTTGCGTCGCAAATTTTTATATTGCAGTGAATTATAAAAGTGTGACTAGTGTGATTGAAATTTTCAATTACATTTTATTTCGCTTATAGTCGTAATTACAGTTGCAGAGTGCAATTTAAATTCATAATTTATGCTGTAACTATCATAATTTATGCAATTTAGATTTCGATATTTTTTTAAATTACAATATCAGTCATTTGATCAACATCTAATGGTTTAAATTTATCAAGTATAGTGACTGCTGAGTTCATTATGTCCGATACCAATTACTACCAATAAGTTTATGCCCAAAAAATTAGGAATTTATTCCTTACTTGAGCTCTAGCACGCTGCAACTCTTGTTCAAGCTGATTAAGCTTAATCCTACTTGTTTCTAGTTGCTGAACATAAGCCTGAAAAAAAACAAAAATAGAGTCACAAATAAATAAATTGGTATATAAAATAGACCTTTGACAAGTCTTTTGCCTAAAATGTTTAAAAGAAAAAGCATTTTTTTGGGATATAAAACTATCTTCCTTCTGAGGAATTCACTGCACCTTTTTCCTAAGCCTGCTTTTCCTTGCTGCTTCTCTATTCTGAGCAAGTCTTCTCAGAGTCTGTGCATACATAACATTTTCAAAACAACATATTCAATTTTTTTTTTTAATTATTCTAATAAAGATAAAAATTAAAAATTAATTAATAATTACTAACCTTAGGATCTGGTGTTTTAGGTCCTTCTTGTTCAGAACTTGAAGTTGTACCCTTGCGATTATTCTCTCTCTGCCATACAATAATAACAACATGCATATTGCATAGTTGATTAATTAGAAGAAAAAAAAACATATAAATAAAAAAAAAAGACTTATATATTCTACATTTTATATTATAAGGTACCTTTATTATAGATTTGGGCGGTGCAGGTGCAGAGAGGGTTTCGTTCCGTTGGTTGGCCAACTCCACGGACGGTTGAGATTGTTTCTTGGAACCACTGGTTTGTGGAGAAGGTAATCCCATGCTAGCCTACCAAATACAAATTAACATAATAAATATTAAATTATAATAATATTTATTTAATGTTAATATTCAACTATACATTAGTAGTTAACTAGTTGCATAAAAAAAAGAACAAAGAAGTAGCAGCTAACAAACACATTGGATAGTCAAGGGAAATAAATAATTTTAATTAGTTAATTAGTTAGTTAATTATACCTTTGAATTTGATGGTGGTGGTGCTACATGCATAGGTTGAGATGGAAAAATGTTAAGAGTTGGTGGTGGTTTCATTCCTGAAGATGAACTCTCTTCTGAAAAAGATATACATTAATTGAATTCATTCATCATCATATTCGATAAGTAACAAAGTTTTATGTTAATTGTTGGAAATGAAAAAAACTTATGACAAAAGGGACAAATATATAGTTTGCAGCAGACAAATTAGAAGAAAGAGCGTTTTAAGGGAAAAGGAAAGAAAAAAAAAAAGCACTCATGCTTCAATGCATATAAACTTTTGTAAGAAGATCATGACACCAATGTTTGTTACATGTCATGATCTCACGCGCCACCAAGTAACAAAAAAAAATCAAAATTGGGGAGAGAAAAAAAGAGAAAGATAGGAACAATTTTCCTATTTTTTGGTTTTGCAGTGTGTTTTTTTTTTGGTTCCACACTTTCTACTTTATTTTACTTGTGTGAAAAGATTGAGTCAAAGAAAAGTACTAGAATACGGCAGAGAAGATATGAATCTGCAGAAACATGATTTTTCTGTGACCAAAAACAAACCTTTCAGAGAATCTTCAAAATTAAAATGAAAAAAATAAGCAAGAAAGTGCATATTCATCTTTCTGAATTTGAACAAAAATTAACACTGAAAACAGAAATATATTTTTATTTATGATTTTTTTTTTCACAGAGAAAAAAAATACTCACGTCTTTGATCTTGAACACTGGAAGGATCAGCTTGTCCATCCAAATACAAAAAAAAAGCTTGATCCAATTCACCTAAATCATAAGTACTTGAATCTTTGCTTCTGATCAAACAAAAACACATGAAAAATATATTAATAATCATAAATTATAAAATAAAATTTATTGGTTAGTAATATTCATAAGAAACATGAAAATGAAGATCAGCTGTTCTTTAAATTAAAGGACTACAACTATAATCACGACCGCAACATAACAATTTTTTATGTTGTCGAAATCACGACTTCTATATAAAATTCTGATGATAAGTGAATAACAGCTTTGCAGAAAGTAAACATCAGTGACTGTGACTGCTAATATTATTTTATAAAAATTTAAAAAAAACTTAAACTCACAAATAGTTTCCAGGGATAGAGGATGATGATGAAGATGGCATCATGCCAAAAGAAATTTGATGGTCATGCATATGCTGATGTTGATGTTGATGATGATGAAGATGAAGATGATGATTTTGTTGTTGAAGGAGTGGTTCAAGTTGATTTGTTGTTGTTGAGTTTGTTGTGTTCTTAACAATACTTGAAGAAGCCATAGAATTGTTGGAACTCAAAAACCTTGTATCTTGTTTTTGTTGTTCTGTTGCTTCAATAGACAAAGAAAACCCCATTAATATGGTGAAACTGATTTCTGTCTTTTCCCCTTAAAATCATTTCATTTGTCTACACAAAGAGATAAAAAAAAGAAACTTTGAAGAAGAGTCGGTTATTACTTATATAAACTTATTTCAAATGCTATGTATTTGAGAGTGATAATAAAGAGAGGAAACAGAATTGAATGCTATGAATACAAAAGACAAAACTATTTTTCTTTTTAACATTTCTCCTCTTTTTATTTTTTCTCTCTCATCTTTTTGACTATGACAAAAAAATAATAAACAATTTCAAATAAAGCGGTTCTTTCAGGATATACTCTTCTGCAAGTTTCTCTCCCTATCTCTCCTGAAAAATTAAACCACTTGAGAGAAAGAGAAAGAGAAAGAGAAACTGTCTTTGTTTAATTGGAAAAACCACTTATATGAAAAATGGAAAACCAGTTTTGGCCTGTTTTTGTGTAGCCCTCGATTCTTTTGTTTGTGTAAAATGACTAAAAAGTGTTGTGCTTTTAATTTGGTTCAACTTTTACTATTGACATTTTCATGCAAACTTACACGTAGTTTCTTTAGGCGACTCTGTCCGTTGGATCATTAATTAGCCGATTTTGTTTCTATACTTCTTTTCCATTTTTGTATAAATTATTTTCTTTTTCCCACAATAATTATTTAACTATTTTATATAGATTAAAACAAATTAAATGAAAAAATAATAGTACTTTTATGAAATTATTTTTATTAAATATTGATGTATTTATTATTATTATTATAAACTTAATATTAAAAAAAATTAAATTAAGAGTGATATATTTATTAATTAAAAGGTATAATAGAAAAATATAACTAATATCCCCTATATTTTGGCAGAATAACTAACATCAGCTTTAAAATTAAAAATATTAATAATTTTAGAACATTTATTTAATTTATATGTCGATTATTATGAGACTCAAGGTGTTTAGAAAGTACAATAATTAATAACATGCAACTTTTGTTTAAAATAGAATGTAGAGATTATTATTAAGTGAAACTAATGACCATTTTATATACGCATCTTGGTGTTACAATAAACAAGAGAATTTAAAAATTTATTGTCTCAATATCTCAATATCTCAAGGGACCACATTACTACTAGTCTTCATATATCATTTTTTTACATGTCTATTTTAATTTAATTTTATCAACGATTTTTATATGTTTTGTCATTTTAAATATCTTTTATGTATATCTTTCAATATCTAAGACTAAATGGATGCGAGATTTGTGTTGCGCGTGAGGATCCTCGGCGTGTAACAATAAAAAATTTATATAAAAATAACTAAAATATTATAAGAAAAAAATAACTAGATAATATTGGGGTTGTCTAACATATGGTATTTGTTGATCTCGCTGTTTTTAATAATTTTTAATAATATATTTTATTTTTTCTATATTTTTATTATGTAATATTTTTTTTTTAATAATTTTTAATAAAAATAATAAGAGTCAAACCTATAATATTTTTTTAGAGATCCATATTAAACTCATATGATAACATTGTGCCAGTTAAAATGTTAGTTATTAGTAATTAATTTCTTTGATACATTAAAAATGTAATGGTATTCTAAACTTTCTTTTATGGATACTTGTTCTGAGTATTAAATTTTTTTTTTTTAAATTATATTAATTTAAGAGTGTTTTAAAAATGAAATAATTAAATAAAATAAAGTATTTAAAATTACTTATATTTTGACCAAAAAACATGAATTTTTTTTGTTTATATATTAACTAGTAGTAAACCCGTGCATCCCCATTTGTAATGAAATAAATTACCTTAATTTATTAAAAAAGAAATACAAACTAAATAATAGTTTCAATGAATATATAATATTAATTTGGAAAATTTAACAATAAGATGCATCTTATAATAAAATAGTACGAAACATTAAAAATTAAGATGAAATTCAAGTTGTACAAATCACAGCCATAATTTCCATTATATTTTGAAAAACAAACTTCAATTTGTTTTCGTACTAGTAGTATAATCCCTTGTTAACTTGGAGATGTAACATTCACCATTAATGATTTCGACGGAGATATTAAATAATGTTCGTATATTGTCTTCTTAACTATGCCATTGAATAATAAATACTCTAATAGATGTGTTAATATTCCTTGATATTGAAAAAAAAAAATTTTATCACAAAGTTGGAATCTTAGAAATCGTTTTCACAAGTGGGGAATATCTATAGAATAATTATAATAATATGATATAAATTAGCTTGCAGACGTAAGTTATCTCTACCTGGTTCATATATATACTGAAAATACTTTTATTTTAGCGTTGTTCTCAATTTGGATAAATATGTTGAGTCTATATTTTGGAAGGTGAAGTGCATAGTTTATCAGATATTTTATATATAGTTTTAAAAAATTGAAACAACACCTTGATACATGAACGTATATTATCAAAATATAGATTTAATTTTCTAAATTCATCTGCTTTAAAACCCTCGAAAAATCAACTCACAAACACAACCTAATAGAATTTGAAAGGGTTGAGATCATATGCACATTTTGTTTTCTATAGTTCCACACTCAAAAATGGCATAAGTGTTCAACCAGTGAATATTTGATCGATTTATTAATTAACAATCGAGTATTGTTCTGGAAAAATTAGAATTAATTATTTAAGTAACTCATAAATTTTATTTTTGACAAAAACTATTTTATTCAATTTTTCTTTTGTGATCATTTTACAGTACCGTCTAATATGAATACGGTTCAAAGGTGCTATTTTTAATAAATTTTGATAAAATAGTCTATAAAAAGGGATGACATGATTCTCAATTGGCAAACATAATTTTTATGAATCATAATCATGTTTTTTAGTCTATTAGAAATAGATAGATTAATTGGTTTGAGATGCTTAAAGGAAGGAGATTACTATTTCTCATATTGTAAGAGAAGGTAATCAATCAGTAGATATGATTGCGATTTGGGATTTTACACTATTAACTATCATTGGTGGAATAATTTTTCTTCTAATATTTCTAATATTTTCAATAGAAACAAGATTAGCCATCCTAAATAGACATTGCTATAAATAATAGTTGATTGATTTTGGATATCAACATATTTGAAATGTTAGACTAATCATGTAATGTTTTTGAACTTTATTTTTACTTAAAAAAAAATAAAATATTATAATTTTTTCCTTAATTTTTATTATTATTAAAAATGGTTAGTTTTTTTTTGTCTATGGACTATTTTTGAGAGGTCTATGTTAGACAAACTCTCATTTTTTTATATTAATCAATGAACTCTTTCTTTTCATATTTTATTCTTCAAATATTCGAATACACCCTCACCAAAGTCAATACCTCTTAAACAATTAATTATTCTTCAATGAAACTTCTGTGTCCCAAGTAGTCTTGAACCATGTTTAATCGGTTGTTAATTAAAATAAATTTGACTCTTTTAATGTGAAAATTTGATAAAGTGAAAATTAATTCTTAATATTATAACTATTTATATATGTACACATAATATTACCAATAATTTATAATACTCATTTTATTCTCTAAAGTTATCAACACATTTTAGAGAAATCAAATTCTTTTAAAATATATCTAATGTCTATATATTTTTTTTTAAATAAAGCAAAAAAAAAGAAAGTTATTAAAAAGTCTAATGGTTAGACTGGGTAATATTGAGTTAAAGATAGTCGAAATTAATTTGCAAAAGTCAAAGAAATTATTTGTAAGTAGAACATCAAAAACACTATGGATTTTCACAATTATTTTGCAAATGACCTTCTTGTGTGAAAGATATTGATAGAATGGTTGTTAGGATTTTGGTATTGGTTTGTTTATGTCAAATTGTCTTTTGAACAATCTATGTGTAATGTCAATTATGTGTTTGTAGGCTTTGCTCTTAGAATTAACTCCAGAATATTGTGGATAAGGATTGCCCTTACACAATTTGTTCACCCTTATTGCTGTTTTTGGAATGAAGTTGCTTTGAATGTGTATGGGCAATTGCTTTTCGCTAGGGAGATTACCTTTTTGCCAAGCAATTTTATACTTGGAAACAACTTTATCATAGTTAGAGGTGCGTTGAGAGCTCTTTTATCGTAGTCAATCACAACTTTAACCGATCTTTCAAAGTATTGCCTTGTTTTTCTTGTAAAGTCTTTATGGTTTATGACAAGGGAATTACACACATAATTAAATTTATGAGTGTTATAAATTTTTCTCACAAAATAATTTTTGTTATCATCAAAACAATTAAAGGTCATTGTTCTTCAACCTAAATTGGTTCTAACAATCTCCCTCTTTTTTATGATGACAAACATCTATTTTTGTGAACAGTTGTTCTTTTTAATAATATGATATATGCAAAGTTGTTCAAAGTAAAGCAATAAAGCTCCCCCTTAATATGACCAGATTTTAAAATAAAATAAAAAATAAAAAAACTAGAGTACGATATTATGACAATGAGGGTTTGCTAAAAGATAAGAAATTATTCTCAAAACATATCAAAAACATATACTCTCCCTTCTATCATAAAAAAAAAAGTTGAATGAAGAAATAAATTGCACAAAAAAGATATAAGTGTTATAATTAAGTGAAGAAAACATTTGCATTAAAGGTTAGGATTGGTCAATCTAGCTAAGATCAGTCCTAAGGTATTCTGAATGGATTCCTGATTCTTGGTTGTGTGTTCGATCAAAACCTCAGTTTTAGTTTCTAGTCGATCAAATTCTTTCTTCTTTACCAACTAAGATGGGTCAAAAGCAAGTGCAGAAGGGACTTTAGAGGAAGACTCTACAGATCCTGAAGCAACAACAATAGGAACATCCAATGAAGGTAACTCAACATGTGGGCATGATCACATGAAACTTCAATGGTGCCAACGGAGCTACAATTGGTGGTTCCAAATGAACATAGCTAGAGGGAAAGTTATCTTCACTCAATGGAACTTATGATGTAGTAGTCAATTGCTTTCTAGTTTGGTTTCCATGAGCTTTCAAAATATGCAAGACCAAAAGTAGAGGATCTTAGTTGTATCTCTGAAAGCACTCAAGTTTTGAATGGCCAGATGCATTCCATACTCCATGTTTTCCCTAATCCAAGTTATGACAAAAAGAAGAACATTGTCCCATTGATTGGAGACTTCTGTTGGAACCAAGTTGGTTTTATACTTAGAATTTTGATGTTAACAAAAGTATTTTATGAGAAAAATATATTTGACTTCACAGAGTATGTAAGAATAGATTCATGTTTTTGAAGACAATCTGAAATAAGATTTGATTCAGATTTATAATTGAAGAAAATATTTGACGAAGTTGAAAAGCAGATACGGTCAAGATTTGAAGAAGATTGATCAAGATTTATCTACAAGAAGATTTTATCAAGATTTATCTACAAGAAGATATAAATTATTTATAAGAAGATTTGATCAAGATTTATCAAAGGAAGATATGAATTATTTACAAGAAGATTTGATCAATATTTACCACACGAAGATATGAATTATTTACAAGAAGATTTGAATCAGATTTATCACAAGGAAGATATAATTATTTACAAGAAGATATGATCAAGAATTGTTTACAAGAAGAAATACTCACAAAAAGATACATTTATCATTTGCAAAGATATGATTCGAATTTTGATAAAGGACAATACTGAATTAGACTTAATCATATTCCTACTTGTGAAAGTTCAAGAACCGGTCCAACACTATGTTCTCGACCAGATCAAAGCAAGCAATAGGAAGGAAGTTTCAATCTGAAGAATTTATAAACTCAATCTAAACAAAATACAAACATAATCAATATAGAAGAATTTCTCAGATTGGATTTATAAATAAAGAATTGACTAAAGAACATATTATTAAAAAGCATCTTGTTCAGAATTATTTTTGAATAAGATCATTGTTGACCTAGCTAGGAATGAATATACAATTTAGAATTAAACAAGGACTAAATTGAATTCCTAATTTTATTTATAAATAGATACTCAAGGCTAAAAAAGAAGATCATCGAAAAATCAGAAAAGAGTAGTAGAACTCAAGCTCAAAATTCCAAATTCATCTTAGAGTTCAAAGAGAGAAACAAGTGTTCTAATGACAAATATTTTCTAAGTGTTCTTGTTAAAGTGTGATAGTCATTGTTATAATCAGCTTGTTATAAACAACTACTCAAGTTACAAACCTGACAATGGTGTTAGTGTCCTTCAACAATCTGGGGTTGTCAGATTGTGTGAAGAAGACTTGGCTGGTAGAGTCAAGGGTTGTGTGTTCCTCAAAAGTATGGTGTTGTCAGGCTTTTTGAGAAGACTGGCTTAGATGGTCAGGTGTTTTGTAATTCAAGTTGTTGAATTAGTGGATTAAATCCTTTTGAGTGAAGAGACAGGATGTAGCCAAGTTAGTGGTGAACTAGGATAAATTACTTGTGTCATTTTATTCCTGCACTCTTTAGATTTTTTATTGCTTTACTCCAAGTAAATCATCAAGTCTGAACCAGTTTAATCAAATAATGAAAAAGTTATCAACTTAATCAAACACAATTCAACTCTTTTTCTTGTGTTTGCACCTTCAATTGGCATTAAAGCTCGGTCTCAAGACCAAGCACTTTATAGTGTTTGAGGAAAGATCCAAGGGTTCTACATAGAACACCTTTATTTGATGGAGAACGCTTTGAGTATTGGAAGAACATCCAGAGAAGTTTCTTTATTTCACAACATCCTAAACTTTGGGACTTGGTGGAAGATGGTTATACTACTCCAAATAATACTGATGGTATTTAGATTCCAAGGAAAAAGATCGATGCTGATCAGAAGATGTACAAGATGCATCTTAAGTCCAAAATATTCATAATAAATGCAATCACTTTCAAGGAGTTCGACAAGTGCACCAACAAGGAGACAACAAAAAGTATTTATCATAGTCTAATTCTAACCTATGAAGGAAACAAAAAAGATCAAGAAGCAAAGGTCAACCTTCTAGTAAAAAAGTATGAGAAGTTCAATATGGAAGAAGAAGAAGACATTGAAACAATGTTTTCCATATTCCAGACTCTGGTCTTAGGATTAAAGATACTTAAGAAGAGTTATACTATTGTTGATCATGTGAAAAAGGTACTAAGAAGTATGCCAAACAAGTGGAGACCTACGATCATTGCCACTCGTGAAGAAAAGGATCTAAATACTCTTAAGTTGGAAGAATTAATCAACTCTCTTAGATCACATGAAATTGAACTTATAGAGGATGAGCCCAAAAAGAAGCAACCAACCTTGGCTTTGAATTCCAAGCATAAAAAATTTCTGAAGGCAACAGTAGTATCAGAGGATGATGATTCAGAGGATCAGAATGGAGACTTAAAGGAAGAGGAATTGGCTTTCATATCCAGAAAACATCAGAAGATCAACAGATTGGATAACAGAAGACAAAGCTAGGGTACTTCTAAACTCTAAAGCTCAATTATTTTTATCATGTGCCTTAACTAGGGAAGAAAGTGAAACAGTCGATGAATGTGACACGAAAAAAAGGGTATGGGACACACTACAAATTCATCATGAAGGGACAAGCCATGTCAAAGAAACAAAAATTGATATCAGCGTATGAAAGTTTGAACTGTTTGAAATGAATGAAGGAGAAACTATTGATGAAATGTATTCAAGATTTACAACTATAGTAAATGAAATGCGTTCTTTGAGAAAAGCATACGCAGTACAAGACATAGTAAAAAAAATCATGAGATGTTTTCCAATCATATGGAGACCAATGATGATAGCCATAGGTCAAGCTAAGAATCTTGAGATACTCGGATTAGAAGAACTCATTGGAACCTTACGAGCACATGAAGTGCTATTGCAAGAGGACAAAGCAACAAAGAAAGGAAAAATAATAGCCTTAAAAGCTTATCAAAATCCTCAAGAAAGCATACCCTTAGAACTAGATGAAAGATAAGACTCAGAAGAAATCGGACAAGAAGATGCTGATGAAGAAATAGTACTTCTTACAAGAAAAATCCAAAGGATGATGATGAGAAGAGATCAAATCGAGAAACGTTTTCCAAATAAAAAGGAAAACTTTAAAACAGAAGTAGATAAAAGTCAGATTACATGTTTTGGGTGCAACAAACTAGGACATTACAAAATTAAATGTCCCTTAAAAAAAGGGCACCAAAAAGATTTCCCTTCAAGAAAAAATCCATGATGGTTACCTGGGATGATTATGATGAATCAGAAAAAAAAGATATTGAAGAGGCCAACATATGCTTAATGGAAAACTCATAAGACAATGAGGTAATAAATTATGAACTATGTCCTTTATGCGAACAAATGGAAAAAGAGTTTGATAACCTGTTAAACGATTCAAATTTTCTTGTTCAAAAATGTAGCTCTTTGAAAGAACAAGTTTACAAAGAAAAAAGAGAAAGCTCAAGCTATGATTGATGAACTAAAAAGTATCATTCAAAGCATGCAAGAATCTCATTTTAAAAAAACTAAAGAAAGTGAAAATCAAGAACGTTCTACGATTCAAAAGGAGAATGTTCTTCTTAAAACATAAATGGAATTCCTCAAAAATGACCTGTCAAATTTTATCAAATCTACTTAAACCTTCCAGAGAATTATGGGATCCCAAGTAGGAATATTTGATAAAGCTGGACTTGGTTTTGACAAATCCCAAAAACAAAAACTTTACGAAAACCTTTTTGTTCTTGAAAATGCTCAGATATTCTCCAAGAATAATAAGAAAATGCTCTTTTTGATAAAAAATAGGACATAATGAATTAAACTGTTATTTTAAAAAGAAATTCAGTATTAAGGGAAAAACTAACTCTCAAGGACCCAAGACCAATTGGGTACCTGAAAGTCTTGTAACATCAAATACAGGTTGGTTCTCAAAATGTCAAGAAAAAGCCATGGTACTTGGACAATGGCTGCTCGAGACATATGACAGGAGATAAATAATGCTTTATGTCCTTTTTCAAAAAAAATGGAGGGTCAGTAACCTTTGGGAACAATGATCAAGCAAAATCAAAGGTAAAGGTACTATTGATGTTCAATATGTTGAAGGTCTGAAACATAATCTTCTAAGTATTAGTCAACAATGTGACAATGGTTTTGAGGTTATATTTAAACCAAACATATGTGAAGTCAGGAAGACAACTTATGGTGAGATTCTGTTCTCTGGAACCAGGAAGAAAAATCTCTATGTTTTATATCTTGAAGAATTACCTATTGAATCATGCTTTATGTCCATCAACAAAGACAAATGGATATGGCATAAAGGAACTGCGCATGTTAGTATGAAAACAATCTCAAACTTATCCAAACTAGATCATTTTAGAGGTCTGCCCAAAATAAATTTTGATAAGGATAAAATATGTGAAGCTTGTGCAAAAGGAAAACAAGTAAAAAACAGTTTTCTTTCAAAAGATTTTATTTCAACTAAAAATCCTCTTGAACTACTTCACATTGATCTTTTTGGCCCTATCAAAACAACAAGCTTAGGAGGAATGAAATATGGTTTTCTTATGTTGATGACTTTTCACGATACACATGGGTACTCCTTTTAAAACAAAAAGATGTTGCGTTTGATGCTTCTAAAATTTTCTGCAAAAATGTACAAAATGAAAAAGACTCCAACATAATTTCTGTGAGAAGTGATCATGGAGGAGAATTCATAAACACTTCCTTTAAAACCTTTTTTTTGATGAACTTGACATTTCTCATAATCTATCCTGTGCAAGAACTCCTCAACAAAATGGAGTTGTATAACGAAAGAATAGAACATTACAAGAAATGGGAAGAACAATCTTGGAAGAATCAAACATTGAAAAATGCTTTTGGGCTGAAGCTATAAACACTTCATGCTATATTTTAAATCATGTGTCAATAAGGAAAATCATCTACAAGACACCTTATGAAATATGGAAAAATAGAAAGCCAAATATTTCATACTTTCACATTATTGGGTGCTACTGTTATATATTAAATAACAAAGACAATTTAGGAAAGTTTGATGCAAAATCAGACAAAGCCATTATCTTAAGATATTCAACCGATTCCAAAGGATATCACATATTTAATTTGAGAACAACAACTATTGAGATAAGCATGCATATATTATTTGATGAATTTGATGATCTTGATATAAACAAGATAGATGAAGATGAAGAAGAAGAAGAAGAAGAAGAAGAAGAAGAAGAAGAAGAAGAAGAAGAAGAAGAAGAACAACAACAACAACAACAACAATCTAAACAACAACAACAGATTGTTCCTCATAAAAACGAGATCGATAATCAATATTCGTTTCAAACTCCTCCAAGAAGCTGGAAAATCACAAGAGATCATCTACAAAATAAAATTATAGGAAATACATATGATGGCAATGATATCTCAAATAGAGCCAAAATCAATCAAAGAAGCAATAGTTGATGAATCTTGCATCGAAAGCAATGAAAGAGGAACTTCTTCAATTTGAAAAGAACCAAGTTTGGACTCTTGTCCCAAATCCACAAGACCAAACAGTCATTGGAACGAGATGGGTATTAAGAAATAAATTGGATGAAGAAGGTAAAGTTATAAGGAATAAAGCAAGGCTAGTAGCTCAAGGGTATAACTAACAAGAAGGTATAGATCATGATGAGACTTTTGCACCAATTGCAAGGTTAGAAGCTATCAGAATCCTCCTTGCATATGCATCTCATAAACTAATTAAACTTTTTCAAATGGATGTCAAAAGTGCCTTTTTAAATGGTTTTTTTAAATGAACAAGTGTATGTTCATCAAGCCGCTAAAGCCAGGTATGATAGACTAAGCTCCTTTCTAATCAAAAATGGATTCTCTAGAGGAAAAATTGACACAACACTCTTTAAGAAAATTGATAAAAATGATTTACTTATTGGTCAAGTGTATGTTAATGACATCATCTTTGGATCAACAAATGAAAAAATGTGTGAGGATTTTTCAAATCTCATGCAAAGTGAATTCGAGATGAGCATGATGGGAGAGTTAAGATATTTTCTTGGTTTACAAATTAAACAACTTAAAGATGGAATTTTTATATGTCAAGAAAAATACAGAAAAGATCTCTTAACAAAATACAAAATGAATGAAGCTGAAATAATGACGACTCCCATACATCCATCCTCCATTTTGGACAAAGATGAACAAGGAAAATCCATTTATGAAAAGGAATACAGAGGAATGATAGTTTCATTACTTTATTTAACTGCAAGTAGACCAGATATCGTGTTTGCAGTAGGATTATGTGCTAGATTCCAATATTCACCTACAGAATCTCATTTACCCGCTGTAAAAAGAACTTTTCGTTATCTTGTTGGTACTACTAATCATGGCCTTTGGTATAGCAAAGGAACTCACTTTGATCTTGTAGCCTATTCTGATGCTGACTATGTTGTGGACAAAATTGAAAGGAAAAGCACAAGTGGTGCATGTTAGTTTCTTGGAGAAGCTTTAATAAGTTGGTCATGTAAAAACCAAAATGCAATTGCACTGTCAACCACTGAAGCTGAATACGTCTCAGCTGTAAACTGTTGCTCCCAAGTTCTATGGATAAAAAACCAACTTGAAGACTTCTCTGTAAGTTATTCAAATATCCCAATTTATTATGACAATACAAGTGCTATCAATCTCTCTAAAAATCTCATTCTACATTCACCATCTAAACACATTGAAATAAAATATCATTTTATCAGAGATCATGTTAACAAAAAGGAAGTGGAATTAAATTTTGTTGATACAAAAAATCAATTTACTGACATATTTACAAAACCCCTTGTTGAAGAAAATTTAATTTTCATCAAAGAAAAATTAAAAATCATTAAAAATCCAATTAAACTTCATTGAATACATTAACCAGATTGTTCTGGTAAAAAACCAAGAATGTTCTCGTTTTGGACACAACAATCTTCGTTTTCCAACGGAAGATTAAACGTTCATCTCTTCCTTATTAAAAAGTAACCGCTTCTTCTTTTTTTTTTTTGTCCGTTAATCAAAAAACGACTACATCCGCCACATCTACACCTATGTTCCTTCTTCCCAACACCATCTATCGCTTTTCAACCACCCACTACCTTTACAAAACACATGTGACAAACATCACGATCATCTTCTCAAAGCTGTCCTTCTCTCACTCTAAAGAACAAACTGAATTTTCTTTTCTCTCAAAACCTTCATCTTCCTTCCTCTACGTTTCTTCCATTCACTCTCACAAAAATAGCGCACCAAAGCTTCTGCAAACCCACAACCCCGAATTCCATCTCCTTCACTATCTCTTTCTCCTTCTCGTTCACCATCACCTCCACCCAGACCAACACCCACGGAAAAATCTTTTTAAGAGAAAACCTTCTCTGACTTTTTATCATCATCTCCCGAATCAAGTCTTCCACCCATTTCACTTGCTCTTATCTCCACTGTCCTTCCATCTCTTTATCAATGTAACCCCCCTCTCTCAAGAAAACATCCATCAAAACTGGCTCTGGTAGTACCTCTTCCAAACGCATATCAATGAGGCTCATGGTCGGTGTTGGCACTTCAAATAAATCCAAAGGAACTGATACAACCATCTCAGATGACAATTTCGAACCCAGGTCACCACCAAATGTTCCACAACAAAAGTCAAAACATTCTTCCAAACCCTCTAAACCTTCTACTTCACCAACAAAATCCACTTCAAAAACTCTACCTTCAAAATCAAAATCCATTCCCTCGAAACCAACCTAGTTAATTCCCAAATCCAACTCATCTTCCACTCTTTCTCAGTTTTTAGCCTCACGCAAACTCAAAAACCCTAAAAAGCCTTCTCGAAAAAATACGAACCCAGAACGTTCTCCTTCAAAACCCACCTCATCATAATGTTCTCCGCAAAAACCTATATAACAAGAGCGCACCTCGTTTAAACCTCAACCAAAAAAATCTCTTCCAAAATTCTCAGACATCCTCTATTATCATCCAAATACTAGAACATTTTCCATGAAAAATGGGCCAAGCGACCCATTGGTATTGATATAGTCTTCATGTTCGATGATCTTCAATGTGAAGGTACTTCTATCAAGCGTCATATTGATGCTCTTGGTTTGACAAAATTTCTTCAAATCTATGAGTCATTTTATCCTGAGGTTATTAGGGAGTTCTACTGCAGAGTTCAGGCTTTTGCGGATAAATCCCTTTTTGTCTCAAATCTGAAAGGTGTCAAAATTTGTCTTACCCTTGCCATTCTTGCTAAACTCCTACAAATGCCATCTAAAGGACCCACTGTCTTTGGGAAAGACTGGTATTCCACTCTTAACATAAACAAAGATGTAATATTTCAAGAGCTGTTTATTCCTGGCTCCACCAATTTTGTATCTGATGAACTCAAACCTCTCCCCAAAATATTCAACAGCATAAGTCAACATTTGGCATTAGTCAATATTTGGCTTTTCTCAATTTGGATGCTCCTGATCCATCAGCTCCTCACACAAAATCCACATGAGGAACTCTTCCAACAATCAACACAACTTTTTCCACCCTGTCTTCTTTCTCCACCACTACGGTTCCCTCTCCAAGTCATCCTATTTTTGCTCCTCACACGGATCAAGATCAGTGTCCTTCCAAACGATCTAAACTCGAGAAAAACACCTCAAAAACATGTAAGGAAATTCCCAAGATCTTTGATGCCTTACAGACAATCATTGTTCGGAAAACCCAACAAGACAAGGGGCATGCGATCTTACAGAATTGGATGGCGTCCTAGCTTGCGCCTAAGTTGGGACTAGAACCACCTCTACCTAATCCATCTCCAACCTTTCCAGATCTTCCGCAGCCATTTCTTTCATCATCCTTTGAGGGTTCCTCCCCATCTCTGTCTTTTTGAAGAATTATGTGCCGTTCTCATACTCCTTTTTGATTTGTCAAAGGGGGAGAATTAATTATTAGATTTTAACTTTTCAGAAGTCTTTTTTGCTCATACTATGTACTTCAGTCTTTTTTTTTGAACCATATGTATAATCGATCTATTTAAGCATTAATGAATAGATATATTTTGGTTCAAAGATTAGTATGTAAAACACATTTTGAGAGGGAGCTTTTTAAACTAAACCCTTAGTTATTAATCAAATCAGAATCAAATTAAAAATCTAATTAACATGTTTGTCATTATCAAAAAAGGGGAGATTGTTGAGACAAAATCGCAAATTAATGTTTCGATGATAATCAAACAAAGTTAATTAAAACTTCTAATTATGATTCTAAAAGTGTTTTGCTTTTTAACATGTGTTTTTGAGTGTATTAATTAGAGATAGGTATTAAACATATCAACGCATGATCATTTTGGAAGAAGCAAGATCATTCTGAAAATGGAAGAACGTTCTGTTTTATTAAAAACAGAAGTGTGGAAAAACAAAGATCGTTCTTCTTCACAACCTTCAGTCTTATTAAACCAATATCGTTTTGGTTCGCGAAAGAGAAATAGACAAGATCTTTTTTAGTTTGCTAATGAAGTAGTCTTCATTACAATGGTACCATAGTATATACACAAGATCGTATTAGAAAGATCCATTCAAAAAAGTTAAACAAAGGCAAAAGCTAAGCATCAAGATCAAAAAAGCAAGATCAATCTCCAGATTGATAAAGCAACAAGTACATCCATGACAGACATGATAAGACACTACAATTGCACCTCTGAGCAGTCTGCGCAAAAAACAGAAAAGAGCATGACATCTAATAGTTGTCAAATGTTCTCAGTCCAGCACCTACTCAAAACAGAAATGAACATCGTTCTGGTTATAAAGCAAAAACATTCCTGATTTTTAAACACTTATCTATTAAAACAACAACTGGACAACTGGATTTCCAAACGACTATATGAGTTGTCATCAACCTTCATGAAGCCTATGAAAGGAACCTTAAGGTCAAGGAAACAGCAAGAGTTTAAAGTGCAAGCAATCAATCACTTAAACAATCATACTTGAAAATCCTAAAGCTCTTCAATCAAAGTAACAGCTCCAATTTTGCTTCACTAGATTTAAGGATCTATTTGCTAAGTCTTTTGTTGAGAATCTAAACTCAAACAAGGGTTGAGTATATTCTGATCCATCAACCTCTTTAAATCATTTCATTTGATACTCAAGACTATTGTGTTGAAGATAGCTGGAGTGAATTGTAAAAAATTCTTTTGTGGTTAAAAGGTGATTTGTAAAAACCCTTTCTAAGATTGAAAGTCAACTGTCGGAAATCCTTTCAAGGTAGAAAGGTGAAATATTGTAACTGATCAAGATTGATCTGGAAAGTTAGTGTAAAAGCAAGAACGATCTTGTTTGAACACATTAGTGAAAAAGCTCACAAACTGTGAGGACTGGACGTAGCTCACTTTGGGTGAACCAGGATATATTACTGTGTGATTCTCTTTCTCTTATCTCTATTTATTTCTGATTCACTAACTATAGATCACGTAGGAAAGTTTTCTTTTGATTTCACTAACCAAGAACGTTCTGCTTTCGTTGTGTTTAAAAAACCAAGATTGATCTTGCGTTAACTAAATTTAAATTAAGCAGGAATTAATTAAAAATGGGCAATTATAATTCAAACCCCCTTCCTTGTAATTTACATTGTCATTTCAAAGGCTAAAGAAGAAGATCATCAAAAATCAGAAAAGAGTAGAAGAGCTCATAAGCTCAAAATTTGAAATTCATCTTAGAGTTCAAAGAGAGAAACACTTGTCCAAGTTAGAAATATTTTCTAAGTGTTTTTTCTTAGAGTGTGAGAGTTATGATTGTTATTATCAGCTTTGTTAGAAGCAAACACTTAAAGTTCCAATCTTTTGTATCCAACTAGATAGTGGTTTAGTTCCTTCTTCAATCTGGGATTGTTAGGTTGTTAGAAGACTTGGCTTTGTGGGGTCAAAATGGTTAGTTTTTCAAAAGTCTAAGGTTATCAGGCTGTTTGGGAAGACTGGCTTAGAGGATCATAAGCTTTGTAATTCAAGGTATTTGAATTAGTGTATTAAAGCCTTCTGAATGAGGGGACTGGATGTAGCCAAGTTAGTGGTGAACCAGGATAAATCTATGCGTCCAATTATTTATGCTTTCATTGTTTGCTGCCTCTGAACTCGATTGCTTATACTCCAAGTAAGTCACAAAACCCAACCTGTTTTGTAATAAATTATCAAAATATTATCAACTTTGTCAAACAAAATTCAACCCACTTTTGTCGTGTTTGCACCTTCACGTTTACCCCTAAGAACCCAGTCTCTACCTCAAAGCCCTTCGAGCTCTTACATATAGTTCTCTTTGGGCAAGTGAAAACAACCTCTCTAAATGGAAAGAAATATGGCTTTGTTATAGTAGATGATTATACTAGGTGGACATGGATAAAATTCTTAAAAAACAAGGATGAATCCCATAAAGTGTTTATCACATTTTGCAAACAAGTAATGAATGATAATGGTCTTAGATTGTAACAATTAGAAGTGATCATGGAGGAGAAGTTCAAAACAAGTTCTTTGAAAGTTTTTGTGATGAAAATGGAATCTCTCACAACTTCTCCTCTCCAAGAACACCCCAACAAAATGGAGTTGTAGAAAGAAAGAATATATCACTCTAAGAAATGGCCAGAACCATGTTAAATGAGATGAATGTTGCAAAACACTTTTGGGCTGAAGCAATTAACATTGCATGTTATATTCAAAATAGAGTCTTAATTAGGTCTATATTGAATAAAACACCATATGAATTGTGGAAAGATAAAAATCCCAACATCTCTTACTTTAAGCAATTTGGTTGTACTTGTAATATGTTGAACACTAAAGATAATCTTGGTAAATTTGATTCTAGATCTCAAAAATGTACCTTTATTAGATACTCTGAAAGATCTAAGGCTTATAGAGTGTTTAATAGGGAAACTCAGATTATGGAAGAATCCATACAAGTTAAATTTGATATCAAACAACTTGACCTTGAAAAGCGAAAACAAGTGATGATAGTGCAGGTTTATCGGAATCAGAGAAAGAAGATGCAGACAACCTAGAAGAACCTAAAAAATCAGAGGACACAAGCAAATCAGAAGAAGATGACAAATCTTTAGAGGATGAATCTGATCAAGTCTAAAGCAGTCAAGATAAGTTAGAAGGAAGGTCTAGATGGAAGTACAAGTTATCTCATTCTAAAACTCTAATAATTGGAAGTGCAAGTGATCCTTTGAGGACCATATCATCATTTAAAGATACCATTTTGTTTGGCTTAGTCTCATCAATTGAGCCTACCTCTGTTGATGAAGCATTGGCATTTGATGGATGGAATATTGCAATGCATGAAGAGTTAAATGAATTCAATAAAGAGAGCATTGATTACACTGAGACATTTGCTCCAGTGGCCAGGTTAGAAACCATTTGTATCCTACTTTTTTTTGCTGCAAATAATAACATTACATTATTTCAAGTTGATGTTAAAAGTTCTTTTCTAAATCGTTGTATAAGTGACGAAGTCTATGATAAAAAACCCTTAGGTTTAGAAAGTTCTGAATTTCCAAATAAGGTTTTTAAACTTATGAAATCTCTTTATGGTCTAAAAGAAACACCTAGGGCATGGTATGGTAGACTTAGTAACTTCTTGCTTAAAAATAACTTTGAAAAAGGACAAGTAGATAATACACTCTTTAGAAAATCAATAGGAGATGACATTTTTATTATTCAAATTTATGTCGATGACATTATTTTTTGATCTACTAATGGAACTCTTTGCCAAGAATTTGCTAAACTGATGCAGCTTGAATTTCAATGAGTATGATGGGAGAACTTAAGCTCTTCTTAGGGATACAAATTCAGCAAAGTCAAAAAGGTATATACATTCACAAACTAAATATAAAAATGAGCTTCACAAGAAGTTTAAGATGAGTGATTGCAAACCTATGGCTACACTAATGCACCCTACTTGGTCACTTGAAAAATATGAAATATGCCAAAAAGTTATCCAGAAAACCTATAGAGGAATGATAGGATCCCTGTTTTACATTACTGCTTCAGACCTGACATCATGTTTAGTGTGTGTGTATGTGCAAGATTTCAAGCTGACCCTAGGGAATCACATTTAACTGATGTTAAAAGAATTATTAAATACCTAAAAGGCACTACCAACAATACCTTGTTCTACAAGAAATCTTCTAAGTACAAACTAAGTGGGTATTGTGATTCTGATTATGCTGGAGATAAATTTGAGAGAAAAAGCACAAGTGGACAACAGCATAAGCTGAGTACATTTCACAGCTGCTTGTAGCTCTCAACTACTTTGGATGAAAAATCAACTAGAAGACTACAAAATCCTAGAAATCAACATTCCCATTTATTGTGACAACACTTCTGCCATTTGCCTAACCAAAAATCCTATACTTCATTCTAGAGCTAAACATATAGAAATCAAACACCATTTTATTAGGGGTTTTGTTCAAAAAGGTGTGCTTAATATCCAATTTGTAGACACCGAACTTCAATGGGCTGACATAGTCACCATACCACTAGCTGAAGATAGGTTTGACTTCATAAAAAAAAACCTAAATCATATTCTTCTACCTAACTGATGTGGTGTCAACCTTATAGTTGTTTAGTTTCATACTCTGGATAATTTTTATGTTTTACGTTTATGTTATTTTCATTCTATTAAAAAAAAAGAGCCAAGTTTTACTTTCAGGTCTTTTTGCCTAATGACATAAGGGAGAGAAAGATGTTTGATAACGTAGGAAGAAAAAATACTTACACTTAAAAGGAGCGTTAAGTAAGAGGGACACAAAGTATTTAAAATAAAAGTTGTTATCAAAAATATTGTTTTATCATCATCAAAAGGGGGGAGATTGTTGAAACCTAGTTGGTTTTATACTTAGAGTTTTGATGTCAACAAAAGTATTTTATAAGAACAATATATTTGACTTCACAGAGTATTAAAGAAGATTCATGTTTTTGAAGACGACCTAAAATAAGATTTGATTCAGATTTATAATCGAAGAAAATCTTTGACCAAGTTGAAAAGAATATATGGTCAAGATTTATCTACAAGAAGATATGAATTATTTACAAGAAGATTTGATCAAGATTTATCTACAAGATGATATGAATTATTTACTAGAAGATTTTATCCAGATTAATCACAAGAAGATATCAATTACTTACAAGAAGATTTGATCAAGATTTATCACAAGAAGATATAAATTATTTCTAAGAAGATTTGATCAAGATTTATCTACAAGAAGATATGAATTTTTTACAAGAAGATACATTTATTATTTACAAAGATATTATTCAGATTTTGACAAAGGAAAAAATACTGAATTGGACTTAGTCATATTCCTATTTGTGAAAGTTCAAGAACTGGTCCAACACTTTGTTTCCGCCCAGATCAAAGCAAAATACAAATAGAATCAATATGAAGAATTTACGAACTCAATCTGAACAAAATACAAATATAATCAATCTGAACAAAATACGAACATAATCAATCTAAAAGAACTACTCAGATTTGATTCAGAAATAAAGAATTGGCTAAAGAACATATTCTACAAAAAGCATCTTGTTCAGAATTATGTTTGAATAAGATCATTAACCAAACTAGGAATGAAGATACAATTCAAAATTAAATAAGGACTAAATTGAAGCCCCAATTTTATCTATAAATAGATACTCAAGGCTGAAGAAGAAGAAGATCATCGAAAAATCAGAAAAGAGTAGAAGAACTCAAGCTCAAAATTCCAAATTCATCTTAGAGTTAAAAGAGAGAAACACATGTTCAAATGAGAATAATTTTCGAAGTCATTGTTAAAAGCAAATAATCAAGTTCCAAACCTTTGTATTCAAACCCGATAGTGGTATTAGTGTGCCTTCAACAATTTGCGGTTGTCAGATTATGTGGAGAAGACTTGGCTGGTAGAGTTAAGGTGTGTTTGTTTCTCAAAAGTCTGGGGTTGTTAGCCTGTTTGAGAAGACTGGCTTGGACGATCAGGTGCTTCATAACTCAAGGTTTTTAATTGGTGGATTAAATCCTTTTGAGTGAAGGGACTGGATGTAGCCAAGTTAGTGGTGAACCAGGATAAATTATTTGTGTCATTTTATTTCTGCACTCCTTAGTGTTGTTATTGCTTCTACTCAAAGTAAATCATCATGTCTAAACCAGTTTAATCAAATAATGAAAAATTATCAACTTAGTCAAACACAATTCGACCCCTTCTCATGTTTGCACCTTCAACTTCATTGGAATCTAAACTCTAAGCATTCATATTCCTAATCTTGTTATTTTAGCAATGGTAGAGATAATGAACGAGTCAATGTTTGGGAAGTTAGAAGGAAAATATGGAATAAAAGGGGCTAGTTCTAGGGGTATGGAAGTATTATGTTTAGATTGAGGATGGGTGGCGTTAGAAACATGTGAGTCATCTGAGGATGTTTCAAAGACTAGATCCTTTACAACATGGGTTGTTATCTCAATGAGGGTCAGATGCAGTTGTGAAAGGGATGGGGTAGGTTTGACTGGTTTTTTGAATAGGTGTTTGTGGAGGTTATTGTGGTAAGGTGATGGTGTGGAGGTGCGAAATTCAATATTAAGGGGATAGGGTTTTAATCTATGTCGAATGTTAGCGAAGCTTTCTGCAATGGTTGCCTTAAACATTTCATCTAAGGTGTCCGTATCTAAATCAAAGCTGGAGAAAACAATAAAGGTATGTGAGGTAGTTTTGTTTGATGGGGAAGATAGGGGTGGAACTTTAGCTGGTTCAAGTTCAGACAGGTCATTACCACTATCCTTGATAATATTAGTAAAGGAATGAATAGGCTCATAAGTGGAATTTACCTTCTACCTCTTCCTAAAGATAAGGTTCGCCTTTTCTCATTAGCGTCTACATCATCTTCTTCTTCCACTATCGTAGTAGATACCCTGGTTTCCCTTTTCCTTTTCTTCTCAAACTCTTGAGATGCTCTTGGCAAAGGGAAACATACTAGAGGCATCTATTGACCTAAGTGATACACCCTTATATACTCCTGAATGAACTCTTTATTATCTTCCTCAAAGATTCGTGGGTACAAATCTCCAACCTAGAAGGAAATGTCTTGAGAGTCTCTTGACTCCAATGCTTGGTTTGATGCTCTCCTTGGCAGAAATAAGCCTCATTTGGTGACATTTTGGATGTTGAAAACTGGTGCATAAGAGGATACCAAGTGTTCATCTTGAACAACTCCTCCTAGTGAATAAGCCTCATTTTGGATGTTGAAAACTAGAGCCTTAATGAGATGAGTCCTCATTAGCACAGTTGTAATGAGCTTGAGTAGGAAATAGTCTTGATCGTTCCTAATCTAGAGTTGATGATACAAAACTTATGTGCTAAAGTACCAAGTTTGGCAAATTTTTCTTGATCTGTTGGGAGATGTTCCACATCAAATCCTTGTGGTCTTTGCTGACATGATCAACAACGAACCTTCAAGCACCACACTTCCAATCAGAATCTTGAAGAGCACCTTGTATCTAGGCTTTAAATTTACTGACTTTGAGTTGGCCTTGGGATCTTCAAAAATTTGCTTGTCAGTTTTAGAGGAGCCAACCCTTGATTCATATTCATTTTCAATTATCATATCTTCATCCAAGCATTTGGTAATAACATCAATAGTTTGTTGAGTGGTTTTTATAGGAAGCTCTAAAACCATACTAGTGATTTCTCCATCTTTGTTCGCATCAGCAAACCTCCAAAACTCTTTAATTAAAACGTCTAGAGAAAAAAATTGATCTAGGTTAAAGTACTTAGACCATCCAATACCAACAAAATCTACAATGAAGTCGAATATGTTCTCAACGAGATTAGCGCAACCAATTTGAAGTTCATTGAGAGTATCAAATTGATCCAAATTACATGCCATTGTGGGGGCAGAAGAAATGTTACTAAGGGCAGAAGAAGAACCGAAACTTGAAGCCATTAAAGAATTCATTAGGGTTTCTAAGGTTTGAAAAGATAGCAAAAGTTTGAGAAATACGTGAGAGTGATGAGTGACTTGAGTATTGGTGTTTTTGATAATACATTTGAATTTCTAAAAGCGAACAAGAATAACTACCATGCACGCGTTAACACACAAGAAGGGACATGTGTAAGAAAATGACAGAACTTACACATCTTTCAAGAAAATTGTTCATATATGCAATAAATTGAATTTTAAACAACTAAAGGCTGAGGAAAAATTTAATTCATCAGAGGTAGAGGATACATATTTAGCCAATTAGTCTATTTTACTAGAGATAGAGGCATATAAGGATTCTGACATCACTCCTTTATAAATTGAATATGTCTTCGACAATGGATTTTGTAAAAATATCAACCCACTGATGATCAGTATCAACGAATTTGATGTCTAAAATACCCTTCTAGAGATGATCTCTTATAAAGTGATGTTTAATCTATATATGTTTTTCCCTTGAATGTAAAATAGATTTTTGGTTAAACATATAGCAGAAGTATTATCACAGAAGATAGGAATGTTTCTCTCATTATTTTGTATTCTTCTAGTTGTCGTTTCATCCATAAGAGTTGAGTGTTACAGTTGGCTGTTGAAATATATTATGTTTCAGTTGTAGATAGAGCAATGGTTCCTTGTCTTTTGCTTGACTAGGAGATCATATTTTCACAAAGGAAAAAACAGTTACCACTAGTACTTTTCCTTTCTAGTTTATCTCCAACATAGTTAGCATCAAAGAAACCTATTAACCTATACTAAGAGGATGGCTTATAACACATGCCAAGATTAATAGTGCCCTTCATATTTCTAAATATCCTTTTAACAATAGTTAAATGGGATTTTTTAAGGTTAGGTTGAAATATTGCAAACACACATTAAATAGAATGTCATGTCAGGATGTAGTTAAGTAGAGAAGAGAGTCATTCTTAGTTAAGTAGTGTCAACCTAGCCTCTTTCAAAATCATTTTTTAATAGAAAGCCATGAGATTTCTTTAGTTTGAAAACATGGTCTAGAAATTCATTTTCCTCAAAACTAGGAGATTGTTTAACATACACTTCTTCATTTATAGAACCAATCATGAATGCATTTTTCACATCCATTTAATATAAAATATTTTTATTATAAACTTCAAATAAAAGTAAAATCCTGATTGCTTCTAACCTTGCCACAAGGGCAAAAGTTTTAGTATAATCAATACCTTCATGTTGACTATAGCCTTGAGCTACAAGTCTAGCTTTATTTCTTACCAGTTCACCTTTCTCATTTAACTAGTTTCTGAAAACCCACTTAGTTCCAACCGGCTTCTTTTCTTTGGGCTTGGCTAAAATATCCCATACATCATTTATCTTAAATTGATTTAGTTATTTTTGCATGGCTATAGCCCATCCATCATCTGATAGAGTTTCGTCTATTGTTGCAAGCTCGATTTCAAGCCAAAGTAAACATTGATGTTTCTTTAAAAGCATATTTGGTCTTCTAAGTATCTGGTCTTCTAAGTTAAACATTGTCCTTGTATTGTTAAGTACATGTTTTGGTTCTTTAGAGGGAGAAATTGTTCCTTCATCTTATTTATTTGGTTCCTCTTATATCTATCTGTAAATCTACAAAATCTTCATCAAGCTCTGATTTTTATGGTCAAGCTTTTTATCATCAAATTTTATATGGGTTGATTCCTCAATAATCAGTGTTTATTTATTGTATACTCTATAGGCTTTAGACTTTTCATCGTATCTCAAAAAGGTGCCCTTTTGAGATTGTGAATCAAACTTACCAAGATTATCTTTGGTGTTCAAAAGGGCTTTGAGAAGCATGTTATTCTGTTCCAGTTAGCACTAGTAATACCGTATCCTGCTTTTTCGATAGCAAAGAGCCTTCTAATTAGCATGCTTAACCCGGAAAGATCCAAGATCAGACCTAGTCCTATTGACCCGCTACCCTTGAAAATAAGATATGTTGGGTTTTATTCCTTTCCATAATTCATAAGGTGTCTTATTAAGAATATGTCTTATATAGATTCTATTCTAAATATAACATGCAGTGTTCACTGCTTCTGCTCAAAAGTGCTTGGCAACATTCATTTCATGAATCATGGTGTGTGTCATTTCTTGAAGAAATCTATTTTTCCTTTCTACAAGACCATTTTGTTGGGGGTGTTAAAGAGAAAAGTGTATGCACTTCTCCAAACTTTATTATAGTGTTGACTTGACGTTTTCACCAAAACGGTCAACTATTTGCCAGATTCATCAGACGCATAATTATTAGAGCAAGCTTGTATTAACTGATTCATCAGAGGCGTGTTGAGAGAGCATTTATCAGAGTTAGTCATAACTTTAATAGATCTTCCAGATTATTGCCTTGTTGTTTTTTATCTTCTCCGATCATCAGAGGATGCAGCGTAAGGTCTTTAAGGTTTATGACAAGGAAATTGCACACTTAATTAAATTTATTAGTGCTATAAATTGTTCTTATAAAATAATTTTTATTATTATCAAAACAATTAAAGGTCATTATTTTTCGACTCAAATTTATTCTAACATTAATTTCCTCTGATTTAAATGGAAGATCACAAGCACATTATGAAAATATTCCTAAAGTTATTAAGATCTCTAAGGCAACTAAACCAACTAACTAATGAAATTTATACTAAGAAATTTGTATATATATGTGATGAAGAGTTAAATCTACAACCTATCAATGAATCGAAATTGAGGTCAATGATGTGTAATGCAAGAAACAGACGTAATTATTTTGTTATATAGTATGTGTTTTTGTTTACCAAAAAAATTAATATTATTTTTTTAATAGTAAAACAAAGTTTAATTTTCATGTACTGAGGATATGTTTGGTCGAGAGAAGAAAGTGAGAAGAGAGAAATAGATGAGAAAAAGTGTGAGAAGATAGAAATAGAAAAGAAATATAGTAGATTTGATAAGGAAGAAACACAAGAGAGAAAGGCTATAACCTTATGAAATAACAAAAATATCCTTGAGTTAAAATCAACATATAGTTTAATGATTAATTAAATTATTTTAAATAACTAAATTATTAATATATTTTAATTCAATTATTTAACAAATTTATTATTTACCTGTAAAAAAAATTATTATTTATTTAAATTATTTAAATTTTATTGATTACTCCATTGTTATCGTTTAATGAATTAAATATAATTTGATTAGTTTCATAGTTCTCGTTTTATCAATTTTGAAAGCCGAATGTTGAGTCGGAAACACGCGTCAAAGGAAAATAACTAACCAACACCAGAATCGAGTTCTTAGTTTTAGACTTAGATTATGTGGCAAGCAACAAGCCATTTACTTTCATTGTCCATTTTAGTTATCTCACATTTTCTATGATTTTAGTTCCAAAACATGGTATGGTTTTAGGGACCACAATTGTTGCAGTAGACAGGGAAGACATAAAGTATATTTAGGACAGAAAAATAAATATCTTTAAATACAATAAGTAAAAGAATTCATAAATATAAAAAGGTACCACGGTAAATAAAATTATAATATTTTATATCTCAAAATAAAAGAAAACTAAAATTAAATAAAATTTTATCATTAGTTACTTTGTCGAAAAGTTAATTTTAGGTTTCAATAAAATTGAGTCTGCCCTGGTTGCGGAATGCAACTTAGGATTATGACCTCTACTAATTTCTTCATATATATATATATATATATCAATAAAAACGAGAATAGGTTATGTCGAGTTACAATTTGTAAGATGAGAGTATAACCTGTTAAAAAATTCAAGGTTTAAATCTGACTTATAGTCTTTAAACTATTTTAGGCACGAGTCTCTTATGACATGTCAGCCTAAGTAAAAGTTTATTTCATAATAACATTAGGGTCGTAAATGAGCCGAGTTGTGTCGGATTTGGGTTCAACTCGGCACAATTCAATAAAAATTGGCTGAGCTCATAACTTGATTCAAGTTCGTTACAAATTTATTTTTCCGCTCGAACTCGACTCGATCCAAGTTCACGAGCAAATCAATTTAGCTCGATAACTCGAATCAAATGAACCAAAAGACAAAAAAAAAACATAAAGAACAGCTGTCTTCTTTCATGTTTAACTTAAAATTAATAACAAATTAACTGAAGACCATAAAATTTAAACTAGGCTCAAAGATCAATCTTTTTAGATAAATTTTCTCATTACTCATGATAGTCTCATGTGTTGGTGGTGCATTCCTTATATAGGAGAAGATGAGAGTTTAAGGGATCAAATATGAGAAGATGAGAGTGTAAGGGACATATATTTTCTAACATTTAAACGACACAAGTTTTATTTAAAAACAATATTTATAACTAAATATTATCACCGAAAATAGTTGATTTGAGCATAAATGCAATATCTCACCTTAGACTTGTTGATGCTTTTGTTTTTACTATGTTAGAGACTATATTTGGTTTTCCTATAAACAATGGAGTTGTATGTCTTTTTAGTAGCTTTCAAATAATATAAAGAATGTCTCAATATTAGTTTTTCAAATAATTTTTATTTCGTTTCAAAATTATATAAAATTGATTATATATATATATATTTGGTTCATGAATCAAACGAGTCGAACTATACATAACTCAAATTCAACTCATTTATTTAGTGAGCTCAATTTTCAACTCAATTTCGACTTATTTGATTCAAGAACTTAATTCAACGAAGTAATTATCAAATCGAGTCTTGAACTATACTTGAGTTGGTTCGGTTCATTACTATCCCTTATTAACATCTTTAAATAAAAAAATCAGATATGTCTTTGAATAAATTAACAAGCTAGTAGGACAATGAAGTTAAATATATTTATTTTATATTTAACATGTATTTGACTTTATATAATATTATATTTGAATTTTATTTTATAATGGTACATTTAAATATGTCAAAAGTTAATGTAGATTAATATAATTAAATTACTAATATAATAATAATTATAATAAAAAAAATCATATTTAGTTAAATAAACCAATCTAGTAAACCTATAATTTTTTTTTTGTGGTTTGTAGTCTTACTTTTTTTAAATAAATAGATTTTTTTTAAAATCTTTGTGTTGTCTATTAAAAAAATCTAATAAAGCTTGAATGTGAAATACGTTAGATATTTTTCATAAACAAATAATGCATGAAAAAAATATTTGATCATATTCAATTTCTTTCTGGTAGTCAACAATATTTCACTTTACATTATCATACTTGTGGTTTGAAGCTTACCAATAAACCGCCTTCTGAATTATTTACTCTGGTTGAAATGATAGGGCCCCAATTTAGCAGTTGGTTTCTCTCTTCTCTGCTCCATATTATATCGATGATAAAAAAAAGTTAGGTTAACCAATCCCATGGATTATATACGTGGAATTATTGCAGTATAAGATTTGACAAAGTTTGTCAAATATATATATATATATATATATATATATATATATTTGACAAAGGATGTTGTCTCGCACACCCATTTTTTTACCAAATAAATCCAATTATATTTGGACCAAGATAAAAATCCTATTATTTGTCATTAAATCTAAGTTTATATATAAATTTTTAATAATATTTATCAGGAAGAAAAAAAACTAATTCTCATCTTACTCTTTTACATTCAATTCCCTTTTTCTATTTTAAGTTCTAAGTCTTTTATTTTAAAATTAAAAATTATCAATATCTTTTTTTTCTATTTTATATCGACAGATAATTATTGAAGGTGATCAAAAAAATATAATAAACTGGAAATTGAATCGTGTTCTCTTTAAAATTTTGTATCAATTAATCACTTTATTAAAATCTTTTCCTCCATTTTAGTTAAACTTTTGATTACAATCATATGAAAAAGAAATATATAAAGAAAAAATAAAAATAAAGAGATAAAGAAACGAGAAACAAGATTGCGGTAATGGAATCTCATCTCTCGTTACCTTTTGGAAGAGGAAGGTATTTGGAAACCTCTAAAGTTTAGTCGTGGTGATGGACCAAAATTCTCTCACATTGCTTTGTAGAACACAATCTGCAAAGTATGACATGATGTCAACAACTGTATATCATGGATCATTGGTGACGGAACTGATATTAAGTTTTTGGAAAGATAACTGGATTCCTAGTGTTGCCCCTCTTAAAGTTCTCACCACTCATGCAATCCATCAATCCCAAATTGAATTTCACGTAGCTCATTTTGCAACAGGTGGAAACTAGAATTCGACAATCATTGAACGGTTTTTTTCCTGAGGATATATATGTAAGAATTGCACAATCCAACGACCTTCTCTTGGAAATCTCAATTTCTTGAATTGGGTACCTCAAAATAATGGACAATTTTCCATTATGAGTGTTTATGACAAAATAGTGAGCGAAAATCAACAGAGTGATGATCTTGATCCTATATTCATCAAGGTCGCTAATTGGAAGAGCCCTTCAAAGATTCGTGCTCATCTTTGGAAAGTTACTCATGGTACCCTTCTCACTAATTCAGAAAGACAAAGTTGAGGTATGACTCACGAATCTACATGTACCCAATGTCAAAGAGCTCCTTAACACCAATACATGTGATAATTTTATTCCATTTTTAGGACATAATAACTCTTTCTCTTTGAATATGTTAGAGTTTTTCAGTTCCTCAACTAGGTTATTTTCTCTTTGCTAACTGTAGGACTTCTTGTAGTCCTTTAGCTTATTACTAATTTTAGTTCCATTTCCATCAATAACAAAAAAAAGAAAGGAGAAACACACAATGATTTTTATACTAGTTTACAACCAAATGGTTGTTACTTCTAATGCTCGCCTTATAGAGAAATTTACACTTAATGGATTTTTTCACTATTATCAATGCCTCTTCAGGCCACAAGTATTCTCAGGGTCCCTCCAGGACCAAGTATTCTCTATTAATCTCTCTAGGCTTTCACAAGTATTCTATGTCTCTTCAGGTCCAACTATTCTTCTCTAGCTTTCCAAGCAACCACGAGTATTCTCTAATCCTTTCTAGACTTCGACAAGTATTTTCTAAGCCTTTTTGGGCTTCCACTAGTATTCCAAGTCTCTTCGGGCTTCCATGGGCATTCTCTAAGTCTTTTCAGGCTTCCATAAGTATCCAATTTGTCTCTCACCGCTAGAGTATTCTTTACTAGCCTTTCTAGATTTATGAATCACTCAAAAATTACTTATACAACTGTAAGCCACTTCATGAACCAATTCTTCCATTATTGGTCCTTTTCCAAAGTGATTGTGTCTAAGACACAATTCATTCATAACTCTTTCAGAAAGGATATGTAATTCAATCTCAAATTATCAATCCAAGTATCTCTAACAAAGAAGATATTTATTTTTCTTCATGGATGACTTACAAGATAGTACTCTCGACGAGGATAAATACAAATTATATCTTGCATTATAGTTTCAAATTATGATATCTATCCAAGAACAAAGGACAACTATTTTTGTCAATTTCAACTTGAGGTAGAAGCAAGTTTAAATAGGGTTCGACAAAATATAGTCATTGAAGAGATATGTTGATAGTTGTTGTCACAGGGAAAAAGATTTGTTTAAACTTTGACATAAATTTGATGGTTTCTTTCTAAGCTATTTTTTACGGAGAAATGAGACCTCAAAAGTACTTTTCGATCACGTGCTCAGAACTCGTACTTCGTTGTTTTCTCCTTTAGTGACTTTGTTCATTTTGATGGAAGAAAATTTTGATGCTATATTTTGCATTGATAACTTATCAGATGATGATTCAACTTGTTCAGATGATATCTTGGTGCCATGTACCAGATGTTAAATTTCTTGTCGTATCAAACTGTATTTTGTGTGTCCCTTGGGTTAGAAAATGGTGAATTCCAAATCTATTTGGATTCTTTGACTCATTAAGTGCTTTACTATAGTGTTTTCATATGGTGTGCTTCAAACGGTCTTGTCCTTGAGTTTGACTAACTCATTCTATGCTACTTATTAGTTATCCAGGATGAGTACTAGATAGCGTACTCTTTATGCCAGGGCCTCAAATTTATACTACTCGTGTTGCTTAGACAGTAAGCACCAAATGGTATTCTTCTTTTCTTTTTATTTTATTTGGTTTTCTATCTAAAGGATATGCTATCTACATACTTTAGCAATTGTTAGAAAGAGAAATTATTCTCTTATATTTGTTATCATTAAAACACAAAAGGTTACATTGTTATTGAATCAATCTAGTTCTTGCAATCATCCCCTTTTACATAATAACAAATTATTATAATTTTAATTAAAAAAATTCCTTTTCTTTAAACAATAAATATTTTTGTATAACATTTTCCCAAGACATCCCCCTTAATCTAATACTAAATAAATTTAAAAGAACTAAAAAAATATAAAAATACAAAGAAAATAAACGATATAATGTTTAACCAAAATACAAAGGATCCCCTGAAATTGATAAAACATAAATTTTTTAAATAATATCATGAAGATAAATTATTGATACCAAAATATTAACAAATCAAATAATATTTATTTGTGTTGATACTCTACTTGTCATAATCATATTTTTGAGAAGTTAAGCTAAAAAACAAGGTTATCTAGGTTTTTCAGAACACAAGATTATCCATATTCTTCCGGGATGTTAGTCCATTAGAGCGAAGAAGATTCATATGTATCTAAATAAGAATATTTGAGATATACCTGCATTTATGAAAATTGAGTTTTTGAAATGTTAAACTTAAAAATAAGATTATCCAAGTTTTTTAGAGATGCTAAACTCATCCAAACACGATTAGCTCGTGAGAGTTTTTTTTTTTTTTTTTTTGGAGAGAGTTAATTTTTAATTTTCTAGAACCAAATTTTTTAGATGTAAAGCTCTCAAATAGAATTATCCAAGTTATTTCAAAGATACTAAGCTCTTTGAAACAAGGTTAACGAATAAGTATTTGGTATTAATATTTATGCATGTATTAATTTTTAAAAGATCATATCATACGATAAAAGGTAACAAATGATAGAAAATAAAAGACATCAAAATCAACAAAGAAACTAGCCAATTTACATAAGAACACACAATAAATCAACATAGGAAAACACAGTACTAAAGTATAGACAAACCTTAAGTTTCCAACATGCAAAATTAAATAAACATTATAAATATATCAATACAAGTATATAGATAAATAATTACTATAATATTGCCGATGTAAATAGATGAATATGAAATAAACAAATTTGTTATGTATTGGTCAAAAACTAGTATGTAAGTCATTACTATAATGCAAATGTATATAAATGAATGTGATATAAACAAATACGTCATATATAACATATAACAACGTATTAGATGCAGAGGCAGTTATGTAATAGGCGGATGCAAATGAATTTTAACTGTAATGGTTTGCTATTTGTGTTCTTTGTAATATTTTTTTTTTGTGTGTATCGATTGATTACTTATACAAGTAATTATTGCTCCTCTTAGTCATCATAGAAAAAAGGTAGATGTTGAACAATTATTGTTAAAGGAATAATTCTGAGGAAGGAAATTAGAAACAACAAAGACGGGTTTGTGACAGTTTGAGTGTTAACGGAAACTATTGTTCATAATTTGTTTGAACAAAATTGAATGGGTTGAGTTAGAGATGGAATATTTCTTGAGCATAAGGTTGAGTTGGAAGATATTGTTCCTAGTGTGTTTTAACAAATACCTTGTAGGAATTGCATAGAATTGAATTTTTCATGTTATTGACTATTTACAATAGTAATATAAATTGTTATGACTTAGTATAAAGAATAAAGGATAAATTTCAATTCAATCGGAGATGATGGCGGATATGAAGAATAAGAGGAGCATAAGAGTAAAAAGGAGAAGACCTATTTTTTACCAAATCTAGAGCACGGATGGAATCAGATGCAATGATGATATTATGATAGCTTACATCATTGGCCAGCATAAGACCATGAAGGACGACAAGCAGTTCAACCTGTAAGCAAGTGGCTTTTTTTTATAATACCACTAAAAAATAATTTAAATAGCAAACTACCACTCTTTTATACTACCACTCTTTTATAATTAAGTACCAATATACCACTGTTTTTATGTTTTAAAGATAGAAGTCGGTTTTGTAGACACCGATTCCTCAAAATAATAAAAACAAAATAAATTTTCCAATATACCACTCTTTTATAATAAAGATAGAAGTCGGTTTTGTAGACACCGGTTTTGTAGTACCAATATACCACTCTTTTATAATTAAGTACCAATATACCACTGTTTTTTAAGGAAACAAGCAAAATCGGCTCTCACTACACCGATTTCCCAATGTAAAATTTTTGTTTTTGTTTTTTAATTAGAAAATATAGGTATTTTTTATTATTTGTATAAATTTTGATTAGTAGTGTTATTTAATACGAAAGAGAATAATGCACAAATATAGAAAGTTTGACCGATGGCATAACCATATGTGAGAGTGAGATAATGCCACATATATATTATTATTTTATTTAATAATAATAAGTAAACATTTTCGTTTCTTTATTTTAATTAAATTTTTATTATTTTAATTAAATAAATAAATATAAAGTTAATTATTTTATAATAATTTTGTAATTAAATTTTACTTTTATTAAGTAATTATTAAAAAATTAAATAAAATGGAGCCCATAAAAATAACAAAATTTAATTAAACATTAAAAATACAAATACAAAATGAGTGAAAATAAAATAAACACAAATTTTATTACAAAGAACTAATTTTCATCCGGAGCATCAGTACGGTAAGGACATTTATTGTTGTTATGTCTCTCATTTCGCCACAAACCACATCTCTTGTACTTTTCTCCATTTGATCTATTTCAGTATGAATGCGAGTAGACTGTGGACGACATTTTGGATCTCTTCTCATGGCTGGCTTATGGCACAATTCAATTCCATTATATTATGGCCAATATGATTGAAGAGGAATTACTTGGAACTCTACCTTGTAAGCGTCGAAAATACATTGCAATGTATACTTGGAAGACACATAAATCATGTAGTCATAATGAATAATCGAACAAGCGACGATGACAGGTGAACATGCGTAGTGTAAAATGATGTTGTGAAAAATAATGTTCTTTGTTTAGTACAATGTTTCGTTGTGCAAAATGATGTTTTTCGTTGTGAGACAGAGTCATAACATCGTGCGTCTAGGTCATATCGTCATGCGGAAACGAAAAATTTATAACACTATAAATAAAGGTCAATAATAGAATTCTTGACATATTTTCCTCACCCTCTCGTGGTAACGAATCCCTACCCAAGCAATACACCATTTTGCTTATGAATACTCTTACCTTCTCACACCATACTTAACCTCCATTTCTATATCATTTTGTGGAGTTTTTTCTACTATCGTTAAGTCTCACTTTGATTTGTGTTGTTGTTATTATTATTTTTCATCAAAATACTCTTTATTCAATCACATTGAACCTTTGGTTTGTTTTGCAATTTTCAAAGCAGACCTGTGAGCTTTTCTTCGTCCATTTCAAAACGTCGTTTCTTTTTGTACGGTTTTCTTGTTAGAGTTAGCCCTAGAGGTTGTACTGGACTGACCCACTATAAGAATGCTACATAATAATTTTTCAAGTGTCAATATTGATTCTCATGCGATCATGGTAAATAGTCCATCAACTTGAAGTCACTACGATCCCTACCCAGATAGCTATATTCTTTAAGGTCGTCAAACGTTGTTTGTAATAGAAAAATCATTACAATGGTTATTTGGTTTACAATAAACCATGTAGAGGGATGTGAGTTATTTAGATATGATTCATCCCACCTACATAATAAAAATTATGTCTTGGACCTCTCGATAGTGTGATACGTGAAATATGTGTGGTCACGCTGAAATGGACCAATATAAGATTTGGATTAATTAATGATTATATGTATACATGGGAATTGAGAAACAAATTATTGGATCTAATGAGAATGACACTTTTTTATGTCTTGCGTTCATTTAAGACATTTGGATGAAGGGACACTTACAACACGGTAAATAGTGGTTACGGTATGGTTAAACTCAAATAATCGATTTTCTCATTAATTGGGTAGCAATAGTACATTGTAGACGTTACTCATTATTTAATATTTTATTAATTTATTATTTAATATTCAATATTATTTTGACTATTTATATTATGGTCAATAAATTGGGAGCTTATAGGGTCTCATGATAGAACGGTTTAATCGGAAAGTTAGTTAAATTATTATTTAATTAAATAAATGGAATCGACTTGTAGTGTACAAGACCGACTAAGGAAACCAAATAGTAAAGAGGAACACTATTTTGCCTATTTAATTATACGGCCAACATATATATTTTGCCTCTTCTTACTCAACCCAAGAATTATTTTACTGTGGCTGTCAGCTTGCACCAGCACATATCTGAGGCAACCGTTTACTTGGACTGAATAAAGACGCTACGAGATCGTGGTGTTGGTAATTGGTATCTATCTTGACGCTTCAAGTGGTAAACACATGAACCTTATGTGAATTTTATGCTTGCGCGATCCATGGCTAGGGGTTTGTTCCGCTCTTAAGAATGAGTATTGAAAAGAGATTTTGATTTTTGAAAAAAATTATCCCTTGTTTCCCCAACATTTCTCCATCTTTTTTCTTCAGGTAAGGGTGGATTTAAGGCGGTCGAATCATGGATACAAATTGGAAAGGTTGAATGAGTGTCTCATTTCCCAACTGTTCGGGGCTCGCTAATGCAAATGCCATATCGAGATTAACAACTGAATTAAAGATGTCACTTGGATGATGAGTAATAAAATAAGTTAGAAATAATTATAGATTGTTGTGATTATTATACTAAATATTATAATGTGTGATATTTGTTTCATTGAGTTACTGTAGATATTGGTTATATTGTTTGAATATGCTATTAATATTTGTGATATAAGTTGCATCTGATAAATGTGAATTGATATGTGATGTGAACTATGATACTTGTCTAAAACTCAAACTGTTATATCTGATTGTGATTTGAACTTGTGTAGTCACTAGTGACATGTTGCATTATGTAAATAGTGAACATGTTTTATATTTGACTCATGCCTATGATAGTCCCCTTCGTATAATGAGTGACTTAGGATGGCGAGTGGAGGAATGTAATTGTGATGGATTCTACCCAATGTGCATATATAACATTAGCCATGTGAAGATATCTAATCTAGTGTTTGGGAAGTACAATTGAATGAGCTTGATATTGGGGGTCACAATCGAGTCTGTGTAGGCGATCAGACCTTAAGAGTATTCTAGGGGGAATTTCTAGGTGACTTGGGGTAATTCATCAAATGTCAGGAACTACCGTGCAACCTTGTTTTAATCTTGACGACCACTTATATGACTCTCGGGAGGAGTCGAGTGGGTCTTTGAGGACATGTTGCATATGATTATCCGTCCACTTGCTTGGTGACATAGTACTATGTCTTCTCACCAAGTACTTCAAAGTAGTTTTAATACCACATGACATTGAAGTATTGCTTCAATCGATAGAAACATTGCATTGATATCATTCATACATATATTGTAAAGTGATTTATGATATGTCTAATTATGTGTTAACTATGATATATTATGAAAAATATGTGTATCGTGATATCATGTTGTTTCTTGCATTATTATTGTGATTTCGATATATAGCCACCCTACCTTTTGTCTGTGTTTGCCATTGTGATGGCACAAACGTGTCTCTAGGCGCAAGTCACAATAGGAGTTGGCAATCTTTGATGATTTGTAATTTCATTTTCTTGTAATAATTTGTGACGTATTATACATCCAGACTTATGGGATTCTGCTTTGATAGGTGACATCGGAGTTGTATCATCTGTTTATCCACGAACTTGAATTATGGATTATGTTTTGATTGTATAGATTTTCACAAATTCATAATTTAATTAGTATTTTTATTTCGCAATATTGTGATGAATGATTTATGTTGTGGTCTATTATATCTTGAAATAGTTTTATATCTTAAAATAGTAGTTTTTAAAGTAAGTGGAATTTGATTTAATAGTCCCTAATTATGATAAATAAAAACAAAACTATTTTGGGATTTACGGTGTCATACCTCTCCTTCTCCCTTTCTCTCTCTCTCTCACTATCTCCTCTATCTCTACTCTCCTAAAAAAGATTTTATCTTTCAAATGTCTCCTCTTTTTCTCCCTCTTATCTCATTTATTTTATCTTTTACTATAGAATATTACATTTCTCTATTGTGTAAAGGCATGTGTAAGTATACACAGTCAAACAAGTAAAAAAGTGATAAGTAAAGATCGTTCACACGAGAATTGATTTAGTTTAATTTCTATAAATGATTCATTCAATCAAATTGATTAGTGAGTAGAAAAAGGTAACAATGAAATTGATATGACAAAAAGAAAATAAGAATAAAACCAAGATCGAATAAAAAGATTGAGGTATAACTGATCAAAGAAGTTGGTTTATGTTTCCTTTGAATACTTCCTAGTTATTCAATGGTGCTGCAACACTTAAGTGCAAAACTAACCTATAGGTGCCTTTCAGCAACGTGAGAAGAAAAAAAATGGTATTCAAGTTTCCTTAAGTCTAAGCTTTCATTAAATCCATTCTACTAATGTTAAAATATATTCACTCACATTATGGTTCTAAGTTTTATCTCTAAATACTTAGGTTAGTTTAATGTGTTAATTAACTAAACCCATCGTACTAGTCACTTGAAATTCATTCATTAAACTCTTTCGATCTTTAATGAATTGATATTTAAACTAATTATCCTTAGAATAAATATATAGCATAAACATACAAAGGCTAAAAATGCTAAGCACCAATACGCACCACCTTAAACATAACTTGTTCATAACAAATTCTACATAATCCATCACGTGTGTTTTAGCTCATAATGAGCATAACATAAAACAAACATAAGGAACAAAAGTACAGATCTATTACAACATAAAAGAAGTAAAATAGATATAACTTAAGTTGAATCAGCAAAAAGAACTAGTAATCTATCAAACACTTGTTGCTCCAATAGGTGATACAGCACCTCCCTCGACTCTACTATGGAGAAATGATAAGTGTGGAAATGGAGGCTTGAGGTAGGTGAAGAGCAGCGGCCAACTAGACCTATGGTAGAGACTCTTTTTAAATGTTATATTAATACTCTCTCCCTTTACATAGTGGGTCAATCCTAACAATACTCATGAAAGAGAAAAGACCCAAGAAATAAAGAATATTCTTTGTCCTTACAATCTGCACATGTCACACAACCTAAGGACATGTCCTTACTTCTTAGATTGAAAATCATATATTGATCCTGCAACACCTTAGAGGACTCAACCTATTGAATCTTACACACTAACAAAATACGTAAAATCTAATAAATATATGCACAAAGTTGTGCTTAGTTCTAACATAAATTAAACTAAACAAACTAACATAAATTACCTAATCATCAAATAATAACTCAATGCAAAAAGGCTTGATAACTCTTATTTCCAAGAGTCATCTCTCTCTCCCTCATATTTCACTATCATTGTTTTTCTACTACATCGCTACATCTCTCCTCATTCATCTCTCTTGTCTTTTTGATTGTCTCCTCTCCCCCTTATCTCCAATACATAACTCTATCTATATATTTCTCATTTATCTCTCTCTATTTCTTCTATCAATCTCTTTCTTTCTCTCTCTCTATATATATATATGGAGTGCATCTGGTTAGAATTTTATTTCTTATGTGAGAGTTAGAGGAAGCATTTGCAAATAAAAGGTGGAGATTGAAAGATACTTTAAGTGGAACACGTGACATTCTCTTTCCTAAAACACCAACAACTCATTCAACTTTTCCTCTTCCATTAATGATCGGCTTCCAGGCATGCCTCTCTTCCTCCATCGATCTTGTTCCCTATAACTTCTTCATCCATAATATCCTTCTTAACTTAACCATTGTGACAAAATAAGAAAGCATATCCAACACCTCTTTTGCTTTTCGCCTATTCGACCAAGATCTATATTTCTCCTCCTATTCGACCAAATCCTTAAATATTTGTTGTTCCCCAAATAAAATATTCATGTCCTTCAATATGTATATTAATAATAAATAAATAAAAAGAACTAGAAAGAACCAATTAAAAAACCATTATGAAACTGAATTCAATACGTTAGGAACTTTCATATATGTGTCGTACGTTATGAAAAATGAAAAATGAAAGATTTATTCTTTAAAGGTGTTGGTGAATATTGTTGCCTCATATATTTTATTTTATTCTCTCTTCTCTCACAAGACAAAAAGTTTTTACTAAAAAGATTGTCCTATATAATTATGTTCAATACTTATTGTTTGGGAAATCAAACGGACTTTAATGTTGTTTGATATCTTCATATATTGGGTCTGAGTCGAACACTTAAAATTTGAGATTGTTTTGCGTGAAAATATCTATTGCTCAAGTTTGAGCTTATTTATTTAGATGAGTTTAACTAAAAAATTAGAATTGACATATTAAAAAGAGTCAATCTTGAGTTTAACTTGTTTAATTAATTTTTTTTAACTTAGTTATTACTTTTTATTGAAAGTTTACTAAATTAATTTTTTTTTTAACTATTTAATATTCTTTTCTTCACTAGATTCTTTTATTTTACAGATCCTTCACCAGAATTATTATTAATTATTAATATTTAATAGGCTAAATAGCACTCGTGGTTCCTTAACTTAATTTCAGTTAACGATTTAGTCTTTTATCTTTTTAAATGACTTCAGCGTTACCCTTTAAGTGGAGTTCTGTTAAGAAAAAGTTAATAAATCTCTCATCTGAACCATTGCATATGTTCATCAAACCTCTATGAACGATTGTCACTGATCTGAAGTGATGTCTATGGAGTATAAATACCACATAGCTTCGATTTTAACAATCAATTCTACTACCAAACTTAGAACAAACTTTGAATATTTTTCTGAAATATTTTCAAAACATAAATGGTAACTTTTTCTGAAAATGGATAAGAGATTTTTTAACTTTTTTTTAAATGAATCCCACTTGCTGAAATTATTTAAAAACATAAAGGACCAAATCGGGAAAAAAAAAAGATAAAGGACTAAATTGTTAATTGAAATTAAGTTAAGTTACCACGGGTGGTATTTAGCCTATTTAATATTAAAAGTTTATTTATTTAATTATTTAAGTTTATCAATTTCATATTTAATATTGAAAGTTTATTTATTTATAACTTAATATTTTTTCCTTCATCAGATTTTTTTTAGTTTAATATATCATCGGTAAGATTTTTAATGAAATAAACACTGTAGGTTCTTTGGATTGTACAATTAGATTTTGACATTGTTCTTATTTATTTAATACATAATATTTATTAGATTCCAACATAGTTGATATATCATCTCCACCATATAAAATATTTGCACTCTGATTTTATTTTTTGCATAAAAAAATAAAGGATTAATATTACATGATCCTCTACAAATAGTTACAAATATATACTATGCTTTTACATAAAAAGTACTATATATATAATTTAATTTTTTTTATTATATATTCATCATATAATTAACTCTCTATATATAATCAAGTTTTTTTCTTCTGTTTTTTTTTTGTCTTTAAGTCGAGTTTTTTCTCTAATATTTATCTATATATAAGTAACATATCAAATGAAAAGAGTTTTATAATGAGAGGATGAAAGAGTTAAACTTTAACCACATATATAACTATACATAGATGCTCGTGATTAAGAATTATTTAAGTAGTACGTAATCACTTAAAAAAGTCACATAACTTTTTCTTCTAATCTTAACCATCCATGTATGATTATGTGGTCAAGATTTAACCACCTCACCTTTTCATTGTGAAAATCTTCTTATTTTATATGCTCCCTATATATATATAGTCGATTTATTAACAAGTGATTAATTATGACGAACTTATACGGCTTGAGTTTTTAGCTCCTTTAAATTTAAATAATTGGGTACAATCTCAAGCTTGAGTTTGTTTTTTTATTAATACAATAAACTTGAATTAGCATTTTGTGTAACTGAGCTTGAATATAGTTCAGCCCATTTATATCCATATTAGTGGTTAAGTGTTTTAATTATTTCCCAACTGTTTCTATAATAATCATCTCAAATGAAGTGTATTTTCTAGAATATTATAGGCATAGTCAATCCCTCGTTAAGATTGATCTTCAAAAGGTATTGTGCTCAATAATAACCTGGTTTTTTTTCTTTATAATTGAACCTTGGATGAATTCCAACGACTTTCCTAAGCGGATTTTACATAATTTATATTGGGAATGAATGGACGGTGGTACTTATCCTCTAGGTACCAGGTTCGTTACCCATAGAAGGCAAAAACTCATTATTTTCTATAGAGAGGAAAGGGGGGCGAGCAGGTACCGGGTTCGATTCCCACAGAACGCAAAACTCGCTATTTCCAATGGGTGGAAAGAGAGGCGAGAAAGTCGTGATTAACAGTGCCGATAACAGTAAGGGTCGAGATGTTACAGGAAACAAAAGTGTCGATTGTCTTGCTAATTTTAGCTTTTTTCTAGACTCTTTCAATATTAATGTTTTGGAGTCTCCTCCTAGTGAGCTCCGTAGAAATCTTTTTGATGATATCTTTGAGACTTGCATGTCTAGGAGTGTTTGTCTAATAGTTTAGTTTCTCTTTTGAGCTTAGACTCTCTTTTATCTAATTGTTATGTTAAATTTTATGAATTTAAATTCATAATTTCTTTTAAAACTCATTTAATGTCTCTTAATTTATCAATCGAACAATAAGAGACAATTGTCTTAATTTATTAATCATTTAACAATGTCAACCAATTGAAGAGATATGGTCTGCATTATAACCAATGTTAGAAATTGGTGATATTCACTTCAAAATAAAGGTCAACCATCTCCATGCTAAATTTCACAATCATCATTGTAATCTCAACCTCTTCCATTTATAGATCCAGGCAGAGCCATATATATATACCCCATATGGCCATTGACAAGAACGCCTAAACCTAAAATTGATGATAGCATGGTAAAACTAAAGCCTATAAACTTTGGTTATAGATTAGTGAAGTCATATCAACTACTATAAAAAATTCAATTTCACCATTCTATTTTTATGCTTTCAGAAAAGAAAAAAAAGTTTACGCAACCAATATATGGCATAGTTATAGTCTAAGAAAGGCTTCAAAACGTGTTCTCTCCAAAGTTACTCTTACTAGACATTACCTCCAATCACGGTGTTAGTTTAATTTATCTTAGGTAGGACTTAATAATTATTATTGGAGTTAATTATGTCCAAATGCACCCATGCCTCTTGGGAATGCTTTCTTATGGGAAAAGTAACAAAAGGGAAAATATCAATTTCATTCAAAATTATGCGCATTACCATGTTCAATCCTCCAATAGTTTGGTACCTTATCTTGTTAATTTACTAAAATAAGATCTATTTTGTCTTACTAAACTACTTGAATTATTAAAGCAAACCATGTAAACGGGTAATCATCTCCTTGACTTGTTTTGAATCACAATGTAAGCAAACCATGGAAGAATCTCAATTTAAATCACAGCTAGAACTATTTTCTATCAAATTTTATTCTGTCACTCGAATTTTGAATTACTAAAATCTCATTCTTTTAAACTACTGAATTAAAACAAAACAAAACAAAAAAATGGGAAAGGCCCCATTTAATGGTATAGAGCCCACATCTATACATATGTAGTTTTTTATGAAATAAAAAAAAAAATATAGGTTTAACTGCAGTTTTGACATTTTTTTCACTAATTTGTAAAATTAGATTTCATATTTTAAAATCAACAGTTTTGATCACTCATGAATTTTTTAACTAAAAAATTATGATATGAAATATTTTAAACGATGTGATATATGATATGATAGTGTTGAATAATTAATATCCATGAAATTAAAATAAAACCCTTCAAAAATTTCAGTTTCTACTTCTGAAATTATTTATTTTTTTCATTTAATTAATAACATAAAAATAATTAAATGTATCTAGATGGTTTTACATCATAAGGGTATATGTCACGTAATTTAAAATATTTCAAATCACAATTTTTTTTTAATTAAAAAAATTATAAGATAAATCAAAACTACTATATTTTCAAATAAAGAGACCAATTTTAAGAATTAGTACAAATATATAGTGAGCAAAACTATAGTTAAATCTTAAAAACTAGTGAGTTAAAAAAAAAGGATGGGAGACACAATTTAATGCCAAGTAATTGGGCTTATGTTACGGGATCAATTTTGGATTGTATTTGAAATATTAATTAAAAGGTCATACTAAGAGTATATTAAAGACACTTATTAAAAATTATATAAAAATAAAATTTGAATAAAAAATCTTATTTTTTACAATTTTAAAGTTTAAAATATACAATTTTAATATGTAGTTTTTTACATTTATATTTTTTTATAAGTGCCACTTCATTTCCCTTAATTAAAAAGCTTTTCGGCTACAGGATTTGTGGGTGGGAAAAATAGTTGGAGAAAAACGGCTATTGCTAAAATAGGCGTGGCACTTGATTCAATTTGAGGAAAGCATAAGGTCCAAAATGGGCCTTCATGTTTTTCATGTTAGTCAAATTATTCAAATAGAGGCCCATCATATTTCAGTTTTAAATATAGTAAATCTTGATAACCTGGTTGAGGGAGCAATTTCCAAAGATTTCAGTTTCTTGTATGCATCATACTGTATTGGATTGAATTAATGCTGGTCCAATGTATTTTATTTTAAAACAAATTGAGGAATAGGGAAATTATTGTTAATGACTATCACGTTAATGGTCATTTTATAATAGTTTCATATAGAATTTGAAATATTTTTTTTTTTGTCAAATTTTTACTACTAAATTGACATCTCCATCTATTTTACATTTTAAAAACAATACAAATTATATTTAAATTTTTAAAATCACAAGATAGCAAAATCAAATTATGCTGGAAATGGAATGAAGCATAACTTAAACTATTTGGCATGGATTTGAATCTAGACAAATAAGTTTGATGATTTATATGTAAAGATTTAATTATACTTTTAATCTATTTGTTACAATTTAGGTCTAAACCTAGATGTTTAACTCCAAAAACAATGATGTAAAGTGTTTTTAAATGATATGGTATTAAATTTACTAATGTGTTAAAATATAGCTGAATTTATATTTATCCACTTTATTAAATATTAAATAATATATTTAAAAATCAATAAAAATATTTTCAAGTATTATAAATAGATTACAAAAATGTTTATTTATTTTTGTAACTTCATCTTTTTTGTGATTTATTTTTAATTTCTGAAAAATTGTTTTTGATATTTTTTTAACGTATTATTTTAATGTTCGATGAAGTACATTAATATAAACTCATTTGTATTTTGTCACATCAACATGTTTAATTTAAAGTTTTTTACGAACATATCAAATCACTATTTTTAGGCCAAATATATGGATTGGGACCACTTCAATATGTGTGACATGCGAGCAGGGTCGGCCCAACACGTTATAAGGCCTAAAGCGAAACTATTAGACGAGGATTTTTCAAAAATTAATAAATAAATTATTAATATTTTATTTAATAACTATAGGAAATTTCTTTAGCTGAATTAACTGCATTTTTAAATCTATTTTCTCTATATTTTTCAAAAAATGAAATAAGACATTTCAATTGTTCTACAGCAACATCAAGAACTCATGTAAAATTTTTCATTTTTTAGTTGAAGAAGAAAATAGTGTATATACGTTGTACCACCCCAATAACTGAGGTTAGCAATATGTTCACTACTTGTCTCATGATTTCTCAATTTATAACTAATATTTCTCATATGAACAGTGTGCTCATTTTTTGTCTCATTATTTCTCAAATTTATAACTAATATTTCTCTCATCTCTACTACCTTCATTAGTCAATTTACCCGTAGTAAGAAGAGTATTAAATAATTTGCAACAAAAATAAAATATTTTATTTAATTTATATAAGATTTTATCGGTTTTAATTTTAAAAATACTAAAATGCGATCCCTTTTTATTAAATAAAAAAATATTTGAGACTTTTTTATTGAGTAAAAAATTTGTTTTTTAGAGAAGCTCAAAGCGCTTGCTTGAGTGGCATTCCCTTTGAGCCGGCTCTACTAGCAACCAAAAAAATTAATTTTAAAATGATGAACTATTTTTATGAACATGACAAAATAAAGGGATAAAAAATACATTTGAAACTACTTTAAATAATTATACAATTTATTTAGTAATAACACAAATATATTTTTGTTTGGAGACTTTTTTGTCTAAAGCAAAGGTTTCATCCGTCTTATGTTTGCCTATACATTGTACGAAGTGTGTTGGCTTGTCAAAACAAAAGTTTTCTATCTCTAACAGTAATGTCTTTCGTGAAAACATAATATCAACAATTAGAAAATGGATTGGGTGTAGGAACCTATGAACAGTCCAATCAAAATCAGTCGGATTAAATTCTAAGTCAATTTTTTAACTTTTATTTAGTTATCAAATTTGAGGTTAAATCTGGATATTCCAATCTTTATCATACGACCACCAGCATGTGCAATCACCACCACAACTGCACCAAATCCAAATCCCAACAATTAGAAAATATGTTGGGTGTAGGAACCTAAAAATAGTTTCTTCTGTTTTGTTTACTCTGTTTCTGGCCAACTTCTCTTTATTTCACTATTTCTCTTTCATTTCTTTTTTTTTTTGTCACAACTCACAACTGTAATGGCTTCAACTGGGACTCAAAATGTTCAACCAAATAAAAATAAGGAGTGAAGTAATAGAATCAGAATGTGTTGTTCCTACTATTGCTAAAAATGCTCTAGGATTTAAAATGGATGCAGCATGGAAATATGGTATTCTTGGTTGATAAAGCTAAAAGAAAAGTCAAGTGAAAATTTTGTGGGAACTCATTTACAAAGAGTGTGTATCGCTTGAAACATCATTTTGCAAGATTCAGCAAAGATGTTGAACTTTGTCCATCTGTTCCTGTAAGGTGAAGAAAGAAATCATGGATATTGTTAGTTCATTGAAAACAAAATTATTTGACATTGAACGTAGTAGTAGTGTTGGAACCAAATTGGTTTTATATTTAGAGTTTTAATGTTAACAAAATTATTTTATGAGAACAATTTATTTGATTTCACATCGTATGTTTTTGAAGAAAATCTAAAATAAAATTTGATTTAGATTTATGATTGAAGAAAATATTTGACCAAGTTGAAAAGAAGATATAGTCAAATGTTTTTTGAAGAAAATTTAAAATAAGATTTGATTCAAATTTATTATTGAAGAAAATCTTTGATCAAGTTGAAAACAAAATATGATCAAATATTTTTGAATAAAATCTAAAATAAGATATTTTTTTTCTTCTCATTTATGATTGAAGAAAATATTTGACCAAGTTGAAAAGTAGATATGGTCAAGATTTGATCAAGATTTATCACAAGAAGATATGAATTATTTACTAGAAGATTTGACCAAGATTTATCACAAGAAGATTTGATCAAAATATGAAGATATGAAGAATTTACAAACTCAATCTAAACAAAATCAATCTGAACAAAATATAAACAGTATCAATCTGAAGAATTTAGAAACTCAATATGAACATAATACAAACATAATAAATCGAAAGAATTTACAAACTCAATCTGAACAAAATACGAACAACATCAATATGAAGAATTTACAAACTCAATCTGAACAAAATACGAATAGAATCAATCTAGAAGAATTGTTGGGATTGGATTCAGAAATAAAGAATTGGCTAAAAAAATATATAATATCAAAAAACATCTTGTTCAGAATTATTTTTGAATAAGATCATTGTTGATCAAGCTAGGAATGAAGATACAATTCAGAATTAAACAATGACTAAATTGAAGCCCTAATTTTATCTTTAAATAGATACTCAAGGCTGAAAAAAGAAGGTCATCGATAAATCAGAAAAGAGTAGAAGAACTCAAGCTCAAAATTCTAAATTCATCTTAGAGTTCAAAGAGAGAAACACTTGTTCGAATGAGAAATTTTTTCTAAGAGTTTTTCTTAGAGTGTGATAATCATTGTTATAATCAACTTGTTACAAGCAACTACTCAAGTTCAAAAATATTTGTATTCAAACTCCATATTGGTGTTATTGTGCCTTCAACAATCTGGGGTTTTCAGATTGTGTGGAGAAGACTTGGCTGGTAGAGTCAAGGTGTGTTTGTTCCTCAAAAGTATGGGGTTATCAAGCTGTTTGAGAAGACTAGCTTGGAGGATCATGTTCTTTGTAATTTAAGTTGTTGAATTAGTGGATTAAATCCATCTGAGTGAAGGGACTGGATGTAGCCAAGTTAGTGGCGATCCAGAATAAATTACTTGTGTCACTTTATTCCTGCACACCTTAGTCTTGTTATTGCTTTTACTCCAAGTAAATCATCAAGTCTGGACCAGTTTAATCAAATAATGAAAAAGTCATCCACTTAGTAAAACACAATTCAACCCCCCTTCTCGTGTTTGCACCTTCAATTGGCATCAGAGCTCGGTCTCAAGGCTGAGCACGTTACAGTTTTTGAGGAAAGATCCAAGGGTTCAACATGTCTAGATTCAGTGAAGAAGTTGAGGTATTTTCTAACTTAACTCGATCTGATTTAATTATTGTTATAAGTGACTTCTTGAACAAGAATCACAAATTGTCTTTAAAATTGAAAACACTTAGGAAATAAAATGCGAACCTAACTGAAGAAATTAATGTTTTAAAGAATCAAAGTGCTGAAGTTAAAATATAAAATTCAACTCTGAAAACTGATATTGCTGAACTTAAGGCTAAAAATCTAACTTTGAAAAGTAATTATAGTTCAACATCAATTAAAAATACTACATGTAACTTTGATAAGCATGAAGAAGTATTTCAAGATTTTCCTTGTAATGGTATGGAAAGAAGCAAGTATGCATCTATGATTTATGGTGTTAATAGGAATGGTAAAAGAGGAGTAGGATTTCAAGAAAAAGTAATTGAATCTAAATTTGTTCCCTCTGTTGATTTATGTACTCTTTGCTTTACAAAAGGTCACACTAAAATATCTTTTCTTATGCTAACCATATGGAAACACAAGAAACCTTTCAGAACTAACAAACTAAGACCCAACCAGATTTGGGTACCAAAAGATAAAATTGTTTATGTTGCTGATGTTTTAAGCAACCAAATTGAAACACCAGTCATGGTGTCTGGTCAATGGATGCTTGCAATATATGAAGGGAAAAAGGTCTATGTTCCAAGACCTAACAAACAGAAGCCAAGTAACTCTTGGAAGAAAGTTGAAAGACTGGGAGTATCAAAAGAAGAACCTGAACTGGAGTATCAAAACTATTAGATGAATCAGAAATATCAGAAAAATCTGGAGTATCAAAAGAAGCAAAATTGGGAAAGAAATCAATCATATCATTAGAAGTAAAACTAGCAAGGAAGTCAAACATATCAAATGAACTACCAGAAGAATCAAAACTACCATCAATTCTAAAATTACCAGAAGAACCCGATACATCAGCAGAAAAAGAAGTATCAAATGACCAATCAAAATCAGGAGACTTCTCTAAACACTCAAATTAAATTCATCAAGACTACAAACCTGGGTGGGAATTCAAATCTCCTCGTCCAGAACCTCTAATCAAAGGATATGCAATTCAGAATATGAAAACCAAAAAAGAAGAACTTAGAGGGTTTTCAGAGTAATGAAGAAATAAGTTGATTTCTAGGTTGTATTTCTCTAATCTCTATTTATCTGTTTGATATTATGTTTACTGTGATAACAAGCAACTTGATTTTAAAAATCAAAGCAAGATTAGCATTTTGCAAGTTCTCAAAACTTAGAGGACCTAGGAGAATCACAAAACTTGAACAGTTCAGCAAAAGAATAATACAATTTTTTTTTCAGAAACAAAGCTAATGTTTAGGCTGTATTGATTCCACTCTTCAATTATCTGATTTATATTATGTAAGATGACAAACAACTTGACCTTAAAAATTCAAACCAAGTGGAGACAAGTGTAGACAAACCAGTAGAACTTGAAAAATTAGAAGATACAAGAAAATCATAAGAAGATGACAAATCTTCAAGGGATGAATCTGATCAAGTCAGAAACAGTCAAGATAAGTTAGAAGGAAGATCTGGATGGAAGTAATAGTTATCTCATCTTGAAACTCTAATCATTGGAAGTGCAAATGATCATTTGAGGATCATATCATCACTAAAAGAACCGACTTTGTTTGGCTTACTCTTATCAATTAAGCGTACCTCTGTTGATGAAGCATTGGAATATGATGGATGGATTCTTGCAATGCAAGAAGAGTTAAATGAATTTAAGAGGAATGATGTTTGGGATCTAGTACCTAGACCAAAGAAGAACATTATTGGAACCAAGTGGGTTTTCATAAACAAGCTAAATGAAAAAGGTGAAATGGTCAGAAACAAGACAAGACTTGACGCACAACGCTACAGTGAGCAAGAGGGAATTGATTACACTGAGACATTTGCTCCAGTGGTTTGTTTAGAAGCTATTTGTATCCTACTTTCTTTTGCTGCAACTAATAACATTACATTATGCATGTTAAAAGTGTTTTTCTAAATGGTTATATAAGTGAAGAAGTATATGTTAAACAACCCCCCGGTTTTGAAAGTTCTGAATTTCCAAATCATGTTTTTAAAATTATGAAATCTATGCATGGTTTAAAAACAAGCACCTAGGGCATTGTAAGATAGACATAGTAACTTCTTGATTGAAAATAACTTTGAAAGAATACAAGTAGATAATACACTTTTTAGAAAATCAATAGGAGATGACATTTTTATTATTCAAATTTATGTTGATGACATTATTTTTGGATCTACTAATGGCACTCTTTGTCAAGAATTTTCTAATTTGATGCAGCTTGAATTTCAAATGATAATGATGTGAGAACTTAAGTTCTTCTAAATGATACAAATTCAGCAAATTCAAAAAGGTATATGTATTCATCAAACTAAATATACAAAAGAGTTTCTCAGGAAATTTAAGATGAGTGATTGAAAACTTATGGCTACACCAATGCACCTTACCCATTCACTTGAAAAAGATGAATCAGGCCAAAAAGTTGACAAGAAAACCTGTAGAGGAATGATGGATCTCTAATTTACCTTACTGCTTCCAGACTTGACATCATGTTTAGTGTATGTGTATGTGCAAGGTTTCTAGCCGGTCGTAGGGATCACATTTAACTTCTGTTAAGAGAATCTTTAGATACCTAAAAGGCACTACTAACATTATTTGGTTCTACAACAAATATTTTGAATACAAACTAAGTGGCTATTGTGATTCTGATTATGCTAGAGATAAACTTGAGAGAAAAAGCACAAGTGGAAACTGCACATTTCAAGGTGACAACTTAATCTCTTGGTCAAGTAAGAGACAAAACACAATTGTCATGTCAACAGCAGAAAAAGGGTACATTTCAGCAGTTGGTTGTAGCTCTCAACTACTTTGGATGAAACATCAACTTATCCTATACTTCATTCTAGAGTTAACCACATAGAAATCAAACATAATTTCATTAGGGACTTTGTTTAAAAAGGTGTGCTTAATATCTAGTTTGTAGACACCGAACATCAATGGGTTGACATATTCACCAAACCACTAGTTGAAGATAGGTTTGGCTTCATCAAGAAAAATCTAAATCTTATTCTTTTTCCTAATTGATGTTGTGCCAACCATAGAGTAGTTTAGTTTCATACTTGGGATAAATTTTATGTTTTATGTCTATGTTATTTTCATTCTATTAAAAAAAAGTGAAAACTAAAAAAAAAAAAAAAACAAATTAAAAAAAAAAATTGGGCAAAAAAAATGGAGTCAAGTTTCACTTTCAAGTCTTTTTGTCTGATGACAAAAGGGGGGAAAGATTTTTGATAATATGGGAAGAAAAATTACTTAGACTTAAGGGAAGTCTTAAGTAAAGGGGAGTCAAAGTATTTAAGAGAAAAGTTGTCATCAAAAATACAATTTTGTCATCATCAAAAATGGGGAGATTATTGGAACCAAGTTGGTTTTATACATAGAGTTTTGATGTTAACAAAAGTATTTTATGAGAAATATATATATTTGACTTTACATAGTATGAAAGAAGATTAATGTTTTTGAAGACAATCTAAAATAATATTTGATTCAGATTTATAATTGAAGAAAATCTTTGACCAAGTTGAAAAGAACATATGGTCAACATTTGAAGATGATGTGATCAAGAGTTATCTACAAGAAGACATGAATTATTTACAAGAGAATTTGATCAAGATTCATCTACAAGAAGATATGAGTTATTTAAAGGAAGATTTGATCAATATTTACCACAAGAAGATATGAATTATTTACGAGAAGATTTGATCAAGATTTATCTACAAGAAGATATGAATTATTTACAAGCAAATTCAATCAAGATTTATCACAAGAACATATGAATTGTTTACAAGAATAAACACTCACAAGAAGATACATTTATTATTCGCAAAGATATGATTCTGATTTTGACAAAGAACAAAATACTGAATTGGACTTAGTCATATTGCTACTTGTGAAAGTTCAAGAACCAGTCCAACGTTATATTGCCGCCCAGATCAAAGAAAGCGATAGGAAGGAAGTTTCCTCTAAAGAATTTGAGAAAGAAATCTTAACAAATACGAACAGTATCTATCTGAAAAATTATCAAACTCAATCTTAACAAAATACGAATAGTATCAATCTGAAGAATTTACAAACGCAATCTGAATAAAATATAAACAGTATCAATGTGAAGAATTTACAAACTCAATTTTAACAAAATACGAACAAATCAATCTAAAAGAACTGCTCATATTGTATTCAGAAATAAAGAATTGGCTAAAGAACATATTATCAAAAAGCATCTTGTTCATAATTATTTTTGAATAAGATTATTGTTGACCAAGCAAGGAATGAAGATATAATTCATAAGTAAACAAGGACTAAATTGAAACCTAATTTTATCTATAAATAGATACTCAAGGCTGAAGAAGAAGTTCATCAAAAAAAAATCATAAAATAATAGAAGAACTGAAACTCAATTCCAAATTCATCAAAGAGTTCAAAGAGAGAAACACTTGTTCAAATGAGAAATATTTTCTAAGTGTTTTTCTTAGAGTGTGATAGTCATTGTTATAATCTGCTTGTTAGAAGCAACTACTCGAGTTCTAAACCTTTGTATTCAAACCTCATAGTGGTGCTAGTGTGCCTTCAATAATATAGGGTTGTCAGATTGTGTGGAGAAGATTTGGCTGGTAGATTCAAGGTGCGTGTGTTCCTCAAAGGTCAGGGGTTGTCAGGTTGTTTGAGAAAAGGGGATAAATTACTTGTGTTACTTTATTCTTGCACTCCTTAGTTTTCTTATTGCTTCTACTCCAAGTAAATCATCAAGTCTGAACTAGTTCAATAAAATAATGAAAAAGTTATCAACTTAGTCAACCACAATTCAACCCCCTATTTTCATGTTTACACATTGATGGCATACTCAGTCTAAGATAGAGTAAGAAAAATTCTGAGATTTCACCATATCATAAAGAGACCCATGGTCACAGCCATAAGTCAAGCCAGAAAACCTTAGACACTCGTATTGGAAGAACTCAATGGAAATTTATGAGCACATGAAGTACTTCTGCAAGAGTATAAACCAGCAAAGAAAGGAAAAATAATAGCCTTAAAAGCTTCACAAAACCTTCAAGAAAATTTGTCTTCACAACAAGATGAAAGAGAACACTCAGAAGATATTGGTCAAGAAGAAACTGATGAGTAAGTAGTTCTTCTTACAAGAAAAATTCAAAGAATGAGGAGAAGAAGATATCATATCAATAGAAGTTTTCCAAGCAGAAGGGAAAACTCTAAAATAGAAATAGATAAGAGTCAAATTACATGTTATGGGTGCAACAAACTAGGACATTACAAAACTAATTGTCCTTCAAACAAAAAGGCACAAAAAATATTTTTATTCAAGAAAAAATCCATGATGGTCATTGATAGCGTTTCAGCAACTGTACTAAATCGTTGCAAGTAATAATAAAACGGTAGTACCGAGTGTCGAACTCAAGGATTGCGTTTTACTATCGAATTATATTTAATTACTAAAATTTGAACAAAAAGTTCCCAAATTGATTGAAGTAATATTTAAAATTAACAACAGTAATAAAATTGATCCTTTAAAATGAGAAAAATGTCAGGGATGGGTTTCACTTCGAATCCAACATTGGTGTCTAATTTGATCCTAGTTACTGAATTCCATTATTGAATTATTACCGAATTCTCTTTATTATTCTTGCCCTAATGTCTTAGTGACAGAACCTTTAATTCTAATGTAACCTTTAATTCCTTAGTGGATTTAAGATTAGAATTAAGTCTTACCGTACAGGAACTCTCTTGTTAAACTATTGCCTTTACAACTAATTTAATTGGCTTCATGATCTGCATCTATCCCTAGACTACAAATTCATGAATTTCTCATCTCAAGCATTCGTAAAGTACACTTCCGTTTCAAAATACGAATCATAGAACATTTTAATGTTGATCAAGCAATAAAAAGAATTAAGCACAGAGATGAGAAAAATAATTCAATAAACTCATTCATATAACTAGAAATCAAATCAGAAAAATAAGGGTTTCATCTTGTTACACTCATCTCTAACAAATAGGGTTTAGTTACTCATGACAGAGATATAAAAGATAGAGATTAGAGAAGAATTACAAAAAAGATTCATGAATGATTCTTGATAAAACTGTTCCAATGGTGTTAGAAACGATCGTCTTTGAGTTTCTCTGTTAGGGCACAAGTCTCCCCACTTCCCAATAGTCAAAAAGATGCGTAAAAAGTGATAAAAAAAAAATACGTTTTTATATGTTCAGTTGCGCAACGACAGTGATATCAGCACGAAATGCGCTTCGGGCGCACTTCCAACGCACTTCCAACGATTGTGCATTTTTCCCCTATTTTGAGTTCGAATTTGGTTTTGATGCATTCATGAAAGTTGTAGCTATGGATCGTAGCTTTCATTTACACTTGGTTTGACTCTAATTGGACATCTACAACTCCAGATATGGCTGAAATACTCCACATAGGTCATGTTGATTTCTCACCAAAATTCAGCACTGCACTAAAACAAAGAAGCAACGCAAAACTACGAAAAATATCTACTTAATCAAGGAAATAAGAACATAAATATTTCATTAAATCAAAGAACTAAAATCAACAAAATATATCAAATAACTCCTTAAATTAACTAATGAATAAAAGATAAATAAGACTAAAAACAATGAAAACTATGCATATGATGAAGAGTCATCAGTCACCTAGGATGATTCTGAAGAATCAGACATAGAGGAAAATGAAGAAGACAAGATGTGCCTAGTGTGAAACTCAGAAAACGATGAAGTTGGTTTTCAAAATGTCAAGAAAAAGCCATTGTACTTGGACAGTGGCTACTCGAGACATATGACAGGAGATAAACATTGTTTTCTTTACTTTGTCAGGAACTATAACTTTCAGGAATAATGATCAGGCAAAAATCAAATATAGATGATGAAAAAGAAGAACTATTTAAGCAGCAGCAGCAGCAGATCTTTCCTCATAAAAAATGAGATTGATCATTAATCTCCATCTCAAACTCCATCAAACTGAAAACCATAGGAGATCATCCAAAAAATAAATTAGAGGAAACACATCTGATGGCATTAGAACAAGAATGTCTTTTAAAGATGAAAACAACAACATCATGGCAATGATCTCTCAAACGGAACCAAAATCAATCAAAGAAGCCATAGTTGATAACTCACGGGTTGAACAACACAAGAAAAACTTCTCCAATTTGAAAAAAAAAATCAAGTTTGGACTCTAGCCACAAATCCACAATTTGAAAATATTATTGGCACAAGGTGGGTATTTAAAAAAAAACTGGATGAAGATGGAAAAGTAATAAGAAATAAATCAAGGCTAGTGGCTCAAGGTTATAATCAACAAGAAGGTATTGATTATGATGAAACTTTTGCTCGAGTTGCAAGGTTAGAAGCTATCAGAATTCTTCTTGCATATGCATCTCATAAACTTATTAAACTTTTTGAAATTGATGTTAAAAGTGTCTTTTTAAATGGTTTTCTAAATGAACAAGTATATGTTCATCAGCTTCCTAATTTCGAAGATCAAAAGAAACCAAATCATGTCTTTAAACTTACTAAAGCTCTATATCGACTGAAACAAGCCCCTAGAGCCAGGTATGAAAGACTAAGTTCCTTCTTATTAAAAAATGGTTTTTCTAGAAGCAAGATTGATTCTACATTCGTTAGAAAAACTGATAAAACTGATTTGCTAATTGTTCAAGTATATTTTGACGACGTAATCTTTGGATCAACAAATGAAAAAATATGTGAGGAATTTTCAAATCTCATGCAAAGTGAATTTGAAATGAGTATGACGGGAGAATTGAGATATTTTCTTGGCTTGCAAATCAAACAATATGAAAATGGAATTTTTATATGTCAAGAAAAATACATCAAAGATCTTTTAAAGAAATACAAAATGAATGAAGTCATAAACAATGACAACTCTCATACATCCATCCTCAAATTTGGACAAAGATGTACAAGGAAAATCCAGCTCTAAAAAAGAATACAGCGCAATGTTAAGCGCATTGCTATATCTAACTGCAAGCAGGCCATATATTATTTTTGCAATAGGATTATGTGCTAGATTCCAATCTTTACCTAAAGAATCTCATTTATCTATTGTAAAAAAAAAAAATTATCTTGTTGATACTACTAATCTGGGCCTTTGGTATAACAAAGGAATTCATTTTGATCTTGTAACCTATTGTGATGTTGATTATGTTGGGGATAAAATTGAAAGCAAAAGCACAAGTGGCGCATGTCAATTTCTTAGAGAAGCTCTAATCAGTAGGTCATGTAGAAAACACCCAAGTGAAGTTGAATAAGTCTCAGCTGCAAACTGTTGCTTTCAACTCTTGTGGATCAAAAACCAACTTGAAAACTTTTCTATAAGTTATACAAACGTTCCAATTTATTGTGATAATACAAGTGCAATAAATTTGCCAAAAAACCTCATTTAACATTCAAGATCAAAACATATTGAAATAAAACATCATTTTATTAGAGATCATGTTTACAAAAAGGAGGTTGAATTAATCTTGGCTGACACCAAAAATCAACTTGTTGACATCTTCACTAAACCTCTAGTTGAAGATGGTTTTAATTTTTTTAAAATAAAATTAAAAATCCAATCTATCTCCCTTGAAAAGCCTATCCAGAATGTTTTGGTCAATATGGAGAATGATCTCCATTTCCTTCCTTTTCGCATCAGTCTCTGTCTTTATGTTAAGCTTAAATGAAGGATAAAAAATTCAAAAAAATTAACAGGTTTTTTCTTTCTCTAAAAAACAGCTACCATAGCCTCATCATAGCCTACTTTCCTCTTTTCCAATATTACTAGTCATTTGTCAACCACCCATTCCCATATTCCCATGTGTGTCACTCTCTCCTTCATCTCTTCCCAAAAAACGGTTTCTTCCTTTTTCATCAAAACCTCTTTACTCTTACCTTCTACAACTCACTCTTTCATTCTTCTTCATTTCTCACCAAAAACATGGCTCATACCAAAGCATCTGCAAAAAAAAAACCAACTCCAAGAACCCCATCTCCATCTCGATCACAATCTCCTCCACCACGACCTACCCCACCAGAAACTTCTCCCTCTGAACGCCCCTTCTCTTACTATCTATCATCATCTCTTGAAACCAGCCACCTCCTATTTCGCTTGCCCCTCTCACCACCATACTGCCTCATTTCTTCCAATGTATCATCCCACACACAAGTCAAGGACCACCATATCTCTAGAAAAAACCTCAAAAAACTTAATCAGAGAATCCCCCACCTCCACTCAAACGCCATGCTCCTTTTAAGTCACTACCAAAAACATCAAAATTCTCTACTTCAACACCAAAATCCTCAAAACCCTCTGCTTCCCCACAAAAAACCTCAAAAACCTTGGCTTCAAAACCAAAATTTTCTACTTCACCATCAAAATATTTACCACTTCATCCCCACTTGGTCTCATTTTCTAGCTAAACAAAAAACGAAACAACTCTCCAATAAGTCTACACAAAACACCAAAAGGTCAAAATGTTCTCCATCCAGAACTATTCTACCAGAACATTCTCCACCCAGATCGATTCCATTAGAACGTTCTTCACGCAAACCAAAAAACCAACCAAAGCATCCCTAGAAAACAACTTCCAAAATCCTTATCCCACTTATACTCTAAGCCAAATTCCATAAAATCTACCAAGATAAATGGGCTGAAAGACCAATTTGGATTAGACGAGTGTTTGTGTTTGATAAACTTCAATTTGAAGGAACCTCAATCAAACAACACATTGATGTTCTTGGCTAGTCAAAGTGCCTAAAATTCAAATATTCCAACTATCCCGAGGTCATTTTTCCTTTCTACTACAAAGCCAAAACATTCCCTGACACAGCTCTGCTTGTCACCACTCTAAAAAGGGTGGAAATCCGTCTCACTCCGGCAATTTTGGCTGAAATTTTGCATCTACCCAAATAAGGCCCAACCATCTTTGGAAAAGACAGGTGTTCTTCTCTAAATGTTATAGAAAAAAATATCCTTATTTTATCTATTAATAGATACTCAAAGCTAAAGAAAAAAATCATCCAAAAATCAGAAAATAGTAGAAAAACTAAAGCTCAAAATCCTTCTGAATCAAGAGTTTTGTAATTCAAGTTGTTGAATTAGTGGATTAAATCCTTCTGGGTGAAGGGACTAGATGTAGCCAAGTTAGTGGTGAAACAGGATAAGTTACTTGTGTAACTTTATTCTTGTACTACTTAGTTTTGTTGTTGCTTCTACTCCAAGTAAATCAACTAGTCTGAACCAGTTCATTCAAATAATGAAAAAGTTATCAACTTAATAAAACACGATTCATTTTGCCCCCTTCTCGTGTTTGGACCTTCAAGGCATACTCAGTCCAAGACAGAGTAAGAGAAATTATGAGCTATTTCACCATCTTATGGAGACCAATGGTCACATCCATAAGTCAAGCAAAAATTCTTGAGACACTCGAATTGGAAGAACTTAATGGAACTTTATGAGCACATGAACTACTTCTGCAAGAGGATTAACCAGCAAAGAAAGGCAAAATATATCCTTAAACGCTTCACAAAACCTTCAAGAAAGTTTATCTTTACAACAAGATGAAAGTGAAGACTTAGATGAAATTGGTCAATAAGAAGCTAATGAGGATGTAATTTTTCTTTCAAGAAAAAAAACAAAGAATGATGAGAAGAAGAGATCAGATCAAAAGAAGTTTTTCAAGCAAAAGGGAAAACTTTAAAACAAATATAGATAAGAGTCAAATTACATGTTATGGGTGCAACAAACATGGACATTACAAAATTGAATTTCCTTTAAACAAAAAGGCAACAAAAAGATTTCCATTTAAGAAAAAATCCATGATGGTCACTTGGGATAATTCTGAAGAATCAGACATAGAAGAAAATGAAGAAGCCTATAAATGCCTAATAGCAAACTCAAAAAAACGATGTGGTTTGTTTTCAAAATGTCAAGAAAAAGTCATGGTACTTGGACAGTGGCTGCTCGAGACATATGATAGGAGATAAAGAATATTTTCTTTCTTTTGCAAGAAAGATGCAACAATTATAACTTTTGGGAATAATGATCAGAAAAAAATCAAAATTGATGGCGAAAAAGAAGAATAATCTAAGCAACCGTAGCAGATCGTTCCTTAGAAAAACGAGATTGATCATCAATATGCATCTCAATCTCCTCCACGAAGCTAAAAACCGTAGGAGATCATCCAAAAAAAATCATAGGAAATACATCTGATGGCATCAGAACAAGAATATCTTTTAAAGATGACAACAACAACAAAAACATGGCAATGATCTCTCAATTGTAACCAAAATCAATCAAGGAAACCATAGTTGATAACTCATGTGTTGAAGCAATACGAGAAAAACGTTTCCAATTTGAACAAAAATCAATTTTTGGACTTTTGTCCCAATTCAAAACAAACTGGATGAAGATGGAAAATTAATAAGAAATAAAGCAAGGTTGGTGGCTCAAGGTTATATCAACAACAAGGTATTGATTATGATGAAACTTTTGCTCGAGTTGCAAGATTACAAGCTATCAGAATTCTTCTTGCATATGCATCTCATAAACTTATTAAACTTTTTCAAATGGATGTTAAAAGTGCCTTTTTAAATGATTTTCTAAATGAACAAGTATATGTTCACCAGTCTCCTAGTTTCGGATATCAAAAGAAACCAAGCCATGTCTTTAAACTTACTAAAGCTCTATATGGACTAAAACAATCCCCTAGAGGCTGGAATGAAACACTAAGTTCCTTCTTAGTCAAAAATGGTTTTTCTAGAGGCAAGATTGATACTACACTCTTTAGAAAACTAATAAAACTGATTTGCTAATTGTCCAGTATTTGGATCAACAAATGAAAAAATGTGTGAGGAATTTTCATATCTCATGCAAAGTGAATTTGAAATGAGTACGATAGGAGAATGAGATATTTTCTTGGCTTGCAAATCAAACAATATGAAAATGGAATCTTTATATGTCAAGAAAAATACATCAAGGATCTTTTAAAGAAATATAAAATGAATGAAGCCAACACAAAGACAATTCTCATGTATCCGTCCTCAAATTTGGACAAAGATGAACTAGGAAAATCCAACTCTGAAAAGGAATACAGAGGAATGTTAGGATCATTTCTATATCTAATTGCAAGCAAGCAGACCATTTATTGTTTTTGCAGTAGGATTATGTGCTAGATTTTAATATTTACTTAAATAATGTCCCTTATCTGCAGTAAAAAGAATTTTTCGTTATCATGTTGATACTACTAATATTGGTCTTTGGTATAGCAAAGGAACTCATTTTGATGTTGTAACCTACTATGATGTTGATTATGTTGGGTATAGCAAAGAAAAAACACAAGTGGCGCATGTCAATTTCTTGGAGAAGCTCTAATAAGTTGGTCATGTAGAAAACAAATCACAATTGCTTTATCAACAACTGGAGCTAAATATGTCTCAACTGCAAATTGTTCTCTCAAGTCTTGTGGATCAAAAACCAACTTAAAGACTTTTCTGTAAGTTATACAAATGATCCAAATTATTGTGATAATACAAGTGCAATAAATTTGTCAAAAAACCCTATTCAACATTCAAGATCAAAACAGATTGAAATAAAACATCATTTTATTAAAGATCATGTTAACAAAATGGAAGTTGAATTAATCTTAGTTGACACCAAAAATCAATTTGCTGACATCATTACTAAACCTCTAGTTGAATACAATTTTAAATTTATTAAAGAAAAATTAAAAATCATCAAAAATCCAAATTATCTCCCTTGAAAAGCCTGACCAGAATGTTCTAGTCAATACGGAGAAAGATCTCCATTTCTCTCATCTTCGCATCACTCTCTGTATTTGTGTCAAGTTTAAACGAAGGATAAAAAATTCAAAAATTTTGATTCACACAAAGAGCCAAGTAATGGATTTTTTCTTTCTCCAAAAAACGGTTACCATTGCCCCATTATAGCCTACTTTCCTCCTTCCAAATATCACTAGTCACTTCTCAACCACTCACTCCTATATACCCATGTGTCACTCTCTCCTTCATCTCTTCCCAAAAAACTGTTTATTCCTCTTTCATCAAAACCTTTATTCTCTTACCTTTTGCAACTCACTTTTTCATTCTTCTTCATTTCTCTTTCGTTTAAACTTCTAAACACACCTTCTCTAACTATCTATCATCATCTCCTGAAACCAGCCCACCTCTTATTTCGCTCGCCCCTCTCACCGCTGTACTCCCTCTTCTCTTCCAATAAATCCTCCCAAGCACAAGTCAAGCACCACCACATCTCTAGAAAAACCTCAAAAAAACTCAGTTAGACAATCTTTCATCTAAACGGAGATCAATGAGAATCATGGCTGAAGTTGGTACATCCAAACAATCCAAAAGTGCGGACACAACCATCTATACCATCTCTGATGATGAATCTGGCTCCCCGCCTCCACTCAAAGGTCCTTCTCTTTGTTCTAAATCACTACAAAAATCATCAAAACTCTCTACTTCAACACCAAAATCCTCTACATCCACACCAAAACCTCAAAAACCTCTGCTTCAACACCAAAATCCTAAAAAACATTGACTTCAACACCAAAAGCCTCTACTTCACCATCAAAACCTGTAAAACATCTTTTTACCACTTTAAAATCATCATCAAAGAAAAAAAATCCATTCCTCAAAATCAACAAAATCATCTTCCACTTGGTCTCATTTTCTGGATAAACAAAAAAACGAAAAAAAACGCTCCAAAAAGTCTGGACAAAAAACCGAAAGCGCAGAACGTTCTCCATCTAAAACTATTCCACCAGAATGTTCTCCACCCAGATCGATTCCATCAAAACGTTCTTCATACAAACCTAAAAACCAACCAAAGCATCCTTAGAAAACAACTTCCACATTCCTTATCCCACCATAAATCTCAGCCAAATACCACAAAATCTACCAAGACAAATGGGTTGAAAAGACCAATTGGGATTGGATGGGTGTTTGTGTTTGATAACCTTCAGTTTGAAAGAACCTCAATCATACAACACACAAATGCTCTTGGCTAGTTTAAATTCCTAGAAATCTCATATTCCTACTATCCCGAGGTCATTTGTGCTTTCTATTACAAAGCCCAAACATTCCCTAACAAAGCTATACTTGTCACCACTTTAAAATGGGTTGAAATTCTTCTCACTCCTGCAACTTTGGGTGAAATTCTGCATCTACCCATAAAAGGGCCAACTATTTTGGAAAATATTGATAATCTTCTCTAAATGTCAACAAAGATTAAACTTTCGATGAGCTCTTCATTCCTGGCTTATCCAACTTTGTGTCTGCAGATTTGAAACCCCTTCCAAAAAATTTCAACAATATCAGTCAGCATTTCAATCTTCCACACTGTGGCAATCATGAGTATGTTTCTTACAATGATGTCTTAATCATTTATCACCTTCTCCACTGCAAAATACTCAATCTCCCTAACATCGTCATACAAAACATGATAGTCTCCCCTAATCGAGATTACAAAAGAAATATTGTTCCCTATGGTATGGCTCTCACCAAAAAATATCAAATACTTCATTGTCCCTCTCAAAAATGAAAAATCAATCATCAAAATTTCAAACTTCTCTTCCAAAAATATCTCCCACATGAAAAAAGATTCATCGCTTCCACCAACTCATTATATCCCTCAAGATCAATCTTCTTTCTCTCTTGGTTCCAGCAAAAGAAAACATTTTGAAAGGAAAACATTCTTAGTCCCAAATACTCAGAACTTTGGAGACAACCTTCCTCAAGAACATTCTTATTTCCAGCACAATGTTCTTCTTTCCAGCACAACGTCCTTCATTTCACTACTACTCAGTCTGAATCCGCCTCATTTGAAAATGATCATGCTTTTGGTATCCCAACACCACACTGACTACAGGGTCCATTTCTTCAAAGTCATATTTGCTCCCAATTTCATTTTGAAAGAAAATCTCAAATGTCTCCAGCTTTTGTCTCTATCTTTTCTTTTCTGGATATGGACCTTTATGGTTCCTCAATTCCTCAGGCACAATCCATGTCCAGCACTCTCCCTATTATTGGCTCAACGTTAGCCACACTTGCATTCTGGTTTATGAAAGTATCATTCTAGTTTATCAAAATCATTCTAGTTATTTCGTTTTAATGGAAAAAGTAATATGAATCATTCCCCATAGTTCAGATCTTAAGACAAAAGAATATCAAGACTACTCAAAATAATAATCAAGCACAGAAGTCTAGCTAAAGGCCCAAAGAAGAAAAACAACATCAAGATCAATGACCAGATCGATCTCTAGATTGATGAGCTATGAACAAAGACAGCTATGACAGCAAGGATGAAATGACATTGTCGTTACACCTTTTGCAGAAAGCTCACATGCTTTTGAGACAACGGACTGACACAAAACAGCTGCTAAATCACTTAACCACATTTCCCATTCAATACATAACCAAGAACGCTTTAATTACAAAGAAGAACGTTATGGATTAAATAACACACATGTTTAATAAATCTCACTCTGAATAGATATTTTCCTCAAGTTTAGTGAAGACAATAATGAGTCCTTTCTAACCTTCTCCGTGTCTATAAAATTAACATCAAGGTGAAGACAATTGCAAGAGTTTTCCGTGCAATCATTTCATTACTCAAACAACCATACTCGAGCAAACAAAACTCTTCAATCAAGGAAACAATCAAACTCTCACTCGCTATATTCAAGGATCTTTAAATTGACTTATTGCTGAAAATCAATCTCAAACAAGTGTTGAGTAGATTCTGATCCTACAACTTATTATCATAACATCATTTGAAACTCATGTCTATCTTTTTAGATAGTTTGAGTATATTGTAAAAATCCTTTTAGTGATTAAAATGTAACTTGTAAAAATTATTTCTGGACAGAAAGGTAACTGTAAAAATCCTTTCAATGTTGAAAGGTGAATTCGGTAACTGATCAAGAGTGATCAAGAAAGACTGTGTGAAAGAAAAAACATTCTACCGCGAAGCACATTAGTGGAAAAACTCAAATATTGTGAGGACTAGACATAGCCCGCCTTGAGTGAATTAGTTTACATCATTGTGTAATCTTCTTATTCCTATCATTTATTATTTCTCACTCACTATCACTAATCACGTAGAAATAATGTTACATTTGTTTTTAACTAACCAAGAACATTCTTGATCTTTATTTGTAACCAATATTGTGTAAAATACTTATGTTTTTTTATGAAGACAAAAGACCAAGGAAAGTGATCAAGTTGCAAGCTCAAAAAAAAGTCAAACATTCAAAGTCAACTATGCTTAAATATGCTAGAAGTCTTATAATGTAAAGGTACATGATGCAATCTAATAATCATATTTTCAAATGCACATGAGAACCTTTCATTTTAGCATATGCATCAAAAGAATTTTCAAATTGTCAAAATGCATGGATAATGTTTGAAAATCATGTTTTAGACAAAAATCAATGTTGTATTCGAATACAACATATTGTAGCCGAATACAGACTCAAGCCAGTAGCTAAAACTGAATATATGTATTCGACTAAGAGACAGTGTATTCGAATACAATTGCTATGTCAGTAGCTAAATCTGACTTTCGTATTCGAATACGAAACAATGTATTCGAATACAAATGCTAAGTCATTAGCTAAAACTGCACATTTGTATTCGACTACAACATGTTTTGATTTATTCAAAGTCTCACTTTCATATTTCAAGTACATATTTTACATTGTCATATTATTGAGAAAGGTTCTCTATTGTACTTGAAATTATATTAGACTATTATCATTGTACTCAATTGTTATACACTCTTGATCTCAGTCAAAGTCATTATTGTAAACCATTCAAGTTATTGTGTAAATTGAAGAAAGTGGTGTACTTTCTTCAAGTTTGTAAATTGAGGAAAGTGGTGTACTTTCTTCAAGTGTTGTAAGCTAGGATAGTGGTGTGCTATCTTAGGGAGATTGTTGGGAGTTTGTAACAGTGGTCCTAGGGTGGGACTTGTACTTATTCTAACAATAGTGGAAAATCTCTTGTGGTGTGCAAGAGGACTGGATGTACCCTTGGTTGTAAGGGGAACCAGGATAATATTGTTGTGTTCTTTATTTTTCTGCCATTTACTTTTTACCATACACCATCCTAATCAGAAAAATTATCCACTAAGTCTCTAAAAACTAGAAAATTTATAAACACCTAATTCACCTCCCCTCCTTTAGATGCGCTTCTGTACTAACAATTGGTATCAGAGCAGGTTCTAGTAATTTGCTCCTCGATCCTTATTCATGGCTTCCGCACAACCAATTTTTAGAGATGGTGGTAGTAGCAATAAACCACCTTGCTTCATTAGAGAACACTATGACTTCTGGAACATACGCATGCAGGCATATCTTGAGGCACAAGGAGATGATATTTGGGATGCAGTAGAAAATGGTCCCTATGTTCCAAAAACAGTCATCGACAATAAAGAAGAAACAAAGATAAACGCTTCATGGATAGATGATGACAAAAGGAAAGTGTTATTTGATAAAAAGGCCAAAAACATGTCGGCACTTGGAATGGATGAATTCTTTCGCATGTCTCATTGCAAAACTGCTAAAGAAATATGGGATACTCTTGAAGTAACTCATGAAGGATTTATTGAGGTAAAACGTTCTAAACTCAATACATTATCTCAAGAATTTGAACTATTTTGAATGCAGCCCGGAGAATCTATTCTGGACTTACAGAAAATATTTTCTCATCTGACCAACCACTTGACGACGCTTGGCAAGCTCTTCACTAATGATGAATTGAATCTCAAAGTTCTAAGATCACTAAAAAGGGCTTGGCAACCTAAAGTAACGACAATTTCTGAAAAGAAAAGCCTATCAAAGATGTCTCTTTATGCACTTTTCGGAAAACTTCAAGAACATGAAATCGAACTTGGAAGGCTAGAAAAGAATGAAAGTCAAGAAAAGAACCCAAGAACATTGCCCTAAGAGCAGAGTCAAAAGAGCAAATCAATGATGAGAATTCAGATGGAGATGAACACATCACCTTCCTCGTAAAGAAATTTGGTAAGTTCGTTAAAAACGATAAAACTTTTAAAAGGAAAAGTTTCAGGAAGAAGGATGTTTCCACTCCAAGCCAAAACTTCACTTGTTTTGAGTGTGGTAAGCAAGGACACATAAAGGCAGAATGTCCAAATACTGTCAAGAAAAATGCTCTAAAGGAGAAAGAATTCAAAAAGGCATATATAGCATGGGAGGACAATGAAGTCAGTTCATATTCGGATTCGAAAAGTGACGAATGTGAAAATGTTGCCTTGATGGCATCACACCAATCCGACGAAGAAGAAGAGGTTAGTGACATAGACTCATACTGATAGTGAATTAATTATTGAGTGTAATGATGCTAAAAATGCAATTAAAGAATTACTTATGGAATGTAAAAATCTGTACAAAATAGTGTCAACTCAAAAGAAACAAATTTCATCTCTAAAGAAAAAATTGACACTATGGAAAAAGATCCTGAAAAATTAAAACAGAATTTTACATGCAATAAGTGTGATTCTCTTTCTTTTAAAATTGTCCAATTAAATAGAGTCATTGAAAGATATGAAAAGGGACAAGTTAGATTGGAAAAAGTTCTTAATATGCAAAGATATTCCAATGACAAGAGTGGTCTTGGTTACTCAAAATTTGATAAACCAAGTATAAATAAAACCATATTTGTCAAGGAAAGTGACCAATCCAACATAGTGAAAGTTATAATTATGCAAAAAGATCATCATTACTATAAGAAAAATTTTATTCAAAAGAAATCTCATATACATACATATAGAAGTAAATCTACTCCTACATGCTTTTATTGTGGTCAAAATGGCCACACACCTAATGCTTGTCATTTTAAGAAATTTGGTGTTCCAAATGGGCATTATGTGGGTCAACAAAGGTACTGATACAAGGTATTGATACTTTGTAAGTCACTTCTCTTCAAAATCTAAAATCTTTTTTTGATATGTTGATACAATTGGTTCTTTGATGTTTATGTGCTTTCTAAATATGAATGTGTGCTCTAAATAGTGTTTTTTAGTGAAAATTTGGCTTAAAAACAAAATTTCTGATATCGTAGCCGAATACACTTTATCTGTATTCGAATACATGTTTCTAGAAAATCCTGTATTCGAATACAACCAGTGTGTAAACATGTATTCGAATACAACCAGTGTGTAGTCGAATACAGATTCGAGATTTTCCCTATATAAGCTTTTTCACGTTTTAGGCCAGTTTTTCACAGCTTCAGTAGTCGAATACATATTTTCTTCACTTCCATTTCTTCCAAAATCACATCCCATCTTACATGCAACAGTTACCCAATCACTATACCAACATACATTGCATCTAAGATCACTCCAAACTAACAAGTGTCACTTCAAACTCAAATTTCCCAAACCCAAAATCCCCATTTTTTCCCAAATTCGAAAACTCAACTTTCACCATGGATGCTCAGAAAAGAGGTTCAAGAATAAAGAATGTTGTAGTGGGTCCTTCAAAAAGGAGGGCTAGAAATGATAATATGGCAGACCTATCTCGACTACTTCACTCACCGGAAGAAATCGACCGGTTCAGAACCTTCTACTCAGACAAAAAGCTGATCACTCCTAAGTTTGGATGCTATTGGTTTACCTTATGCAAAAGAGGTCACCAGAATCTTGGATCATTTTAAAGTGGATTTTTCAAGAGAAGTTATGTATAAACCTTCTAAAGACAATGTGCTCGACTTGAATGTACTTCTGAATATGAAAATAGTGTGGAACGAACAGCTTCAGACATATGTCCATAAAGGCGATCTTGGCCAACCATCTACTACTGCCCAAGAGGAAGAAGACGCAGAAGAAACGGCATTTGATGATGATCATGTTTCAAACTGCATGATCATGGACAAACTAAACTCTCTGCAAACCTTCATCATTACCCAATTTCAGAACATGGAAACTTCCATCAACACCCGTTTTCAAACCATCGAGACCACCATTACCCATAACCATGAAACTTTATTGCATGAACTCAATGGGTTGTCCGACAAAATTGACCACCTTCACCTTCCACCGAATGATGATATGTAGTTCAATATTGTAATTGAATTTTGATGTAGTTTGTTTTTCTTTTAATATGCTCTATGTTATTTTTATCTCTTTGACTATGGTTTTACATTGTGATGTAATATTTGAACATGGTTCCATTTTAATTATGTGATATTTTTTTTGTTTACCTTGTGTGATGTTTTATTCCCTATATATGCTTGGTATATTGTTTGTTGTTTTTCCTTCTTTTTGATCATGTCAAAAGGGGGAGAAAATTGGTATGTTGTTGTTGTTAAGAACTTTTGTAGGTCTTCAAAATGTTTAAAAACATGATGACATGAACTCAAGCTCAACGGGGGAGTATGCATGAATTACGGGGGAGAAAAAAATTCTATCAATCAAACACATTGAAGTCTCACCAACAACAAGATTTTGTCATAATCAAAAAGGGGGACAATGTAAAATACTTATGTTTTTTTATGAAAACAAAAGACTAAGGAAAGTAATCAAGTTGCAAGCTCAAAAAGAAGTCAAACATTCAAAGTCAACTATGGTCAAATATGCTAGAAGTCTTATAATGTAAAGGTACATGATGCAATCTAATAATCTTATATTTCAAATGCACATGCGAACCTTTCATTTTAGCATATGCATCAAAAGAATTTTCAAATTGTCAAAATGCATGGACAATGTTTGAAAATCATGTTTTTGACAAAAATCAATGTTGTATTCGAATATAACATAATGTAGCCGAATACATACTCAAGTTAGTAGCTAAAACTGAATATCTAGATTCGACTACGAGACAGTGTATTCGAATACAATTGCTATGTCAGTAGCTAAAACTGGACTTTCGTATTCGAATACGAGACAGTGTATTCGAATACAAGTGCTAAATCAATAGCTAAAACTACACATTTGCATTCGACTACAACATGGTGCAGCCGAATACAAAATCAAGTCAGTGGCCAAATTCACTCTTTCGTATTCGACTACAAGGTTTCGTATTCGAATACGACGTTGAAATTTTGAATAAAAACTGAACATTACAGAGGTGTATTCGACTACACACAAGCTGTAGCCAAATACAACTGTGAAGCAGTGCAATTTTTCAGTTCTGAAATGGCTCTATATCATTGCATATGTTCATCAAACCTCTAGGAACGATTGCCAGTGATCTGAAGTGATGTCTAAGGAGTATAAATACTTCATAGATTCAGACTTAACAAATAACTCTTTTTCAATATCTTAACATCAATCTTAGAACAACTTTGAACAAACTTTTTGAAATGTTTTGATTTATTCAAAGTCTCACTTTCATATTTCAAGTACAGATTTTACATTATCATATTATTGAGAAAGGTTCTCTATTGTACTTGAAATTATATTAGACTGTTATCATTGTACTCAATTGTTATACACTCTTGATCTCAGTCAAAGTCATTATTGTAAACCATTCAAGTTATTGTGTAAATTGAAGAAAGTGGTGTACTTTCTTCAAGTGTTGTAAATTGAGGAAAGTGGTGTACTTTCTCTTCAAGTGTTGTAAACTAGGATAGTGGTGTGCTATCTTAGGGAGATTGTTGGGAGTTACTAACAGTGGTCCTATGGTGGGACTTGTACTTATTCTAACAATAGTGGAAAATCTCTTGTGGTGTGCAAGAGGACTGGATGTACCCTTGGTTGTAATGGGGAACCAGGATAATATTGTTGTGTTCTTTATTTTTTTGCCATTTACTTTTTACCATACACTATCCTAATCAGAAAAATTATCCACTAAGTCTCTAAAAACTAAAAAATTTATAAACACCTAATTCACGAGAAGGGGGGTTGAATTGTGTTTGCCAAAGTTGACAACTTTTTGATAATTTATAAATAATTAAAAAAAATTAGTTTGGTTTTGGTGACTTACTTGGAGTAGAAGCAATCAGATTTAGAGGCAGCAAGCAATGAAAGCATAAATAATTTGACATGTAGATTTATCCTGGTTCATCACTAACTTGGCTAGATCTAGTCCCCTCATTCAAAAGGCTTTAACCCACTAATTCAATAACCTTGAATTACAAAGCACGTGACATTCCAAGCCAGTCTTCCCAAACAGCCTCACAACCCCAGACTTTTGAGGAACTAACCACTTTGACCATACAAGCCAAGTCTTCTCCTAACAACCTGACAACTCCAGATTGAAGTAGGAACTAAACCACTATCGGGTTGAATACACAAGATTGGAACTTGAGTAGTTGCTTCTAACCTCTAAGAAAAGAACACTCAGAAAATATTTCTAACCTGAACAATTGTTTCTCTCTTTGAACTCTAAGATGAATTGAGAACTTTGAGCTTGAGTTCTTCCACTCTTTTCTGCTTTTCGATGCTTTTCTCCTTTAGCCTTAAATCTATTTATAGTGAAAATTTGGGCTTCAATTTAGTCCTTGTTTAATTTTGAATTGTATCTTGTTCAGATTGAGTTTGTAAATTTTTCAAATTGATTCTATTTCTATTTTGTGTAGATTGAGTTTGTAAATTCTTCAGATTGATTATGTTCCTATTTTGTGTAGATTGAGTTTGTAAATTCTTCAAATAAACTCTTCTTCAAATCATGATCAAATCTTCTTCAAATTTTAATTAAATCTTCTTCAAATGTTGATCAAATATTCTTCAGATCTTCTTCAAATATTCTTCAAATCTTAACCATATCTTCTTTTCAACTTGGTCAAAGATTTTCTTCGATTATATAAATATGAATCAAATCTTATTTTAAATTTTCATCAATTATAAATTTGAATCAAATCTTATTTTAGATTTTCTTCAATTATAAATTTGAATCAAATCTTATTTTAGATTTTCTTCAATTATAGATTTGAATCAAATCTTATTTTAGATTTTCATCAATTATAATTTGGAGTCAAATCTTATTTTAGATTTTTTTCAATTATAAATTTGAATCAAATCTTATTATAGATTTTCTTCAAAAACATGAATCTTCTTTCATACTCTTTGAAGTCAAATATATTGTTCTCATAAAATACTTTTATTAACATCAAAACTCTAAATGTAAAACCAACTTGGTTTCAACAAACATAACTAAACACACTTAACACTTAACAAAGTTAAATTAAAATACCTCAGTTTCACATATCCAAATAAAATAATAACATAGCATAACTTAACAAAATAAGGCACAATCCACATTTTTAATTCATAGTAAGAATAACTCACAGTTTTCATAGATAAATACAAAATTTTCGGTTGAAAAATAAAATAACTCAAATTTAAAATTAGAATTAGAATAACTCACATTTTTCAGAAATAAATCCACACTTTTTTAAAATTTGAACAACTATACACAGTTAGCAAATAATAACAGAAGTTAAAACTTAAAATAACTTACAGCATTCAACAGATTCCATTCCACAATGAGTGAGTACTCAGAGATTGTTCTTCCTCCTTCAGTGTTTTTTCATAACATGCATACATTTAAAATAAAATAAAAATATTAACACCACAGACATACAATATTAGCAAATTTTAAATAGAAAATAAATAAATAGAAAAAATAAATACTAAATAAATTAAAATTAAAAACTAAAAGAAAAGAATAAAAATCGAAAATAAAATTTAAATTAAAGTTGTGAATAGAAATATATATATATATATATATATATATATATAATAAAATTTAAAACTTTGAAACCCTAGTTCTACATAAATATTAATCTGAGAAAATAATACAAAATCGATGGGAAAATAATCAGAGGCCTGAGTTATGACATGTTGAAATGAAGCTTTCAAACCCTAATATTTTTAAGCAAGAAAAAATAAAAATAAAAAATAAAAACATAAATGATTGAGTATTGAATTAAAGATTTCAAAACCCTAAATTTTCACTAAGAAAAAAACTAAAAAATCATTAAAAAAAAAAAGTAAAGCCCTAAATTTTTCAGCACTAAATCATTAAGCATGTAACCCAATTTCTACATAAACAAGAACGAAAAGATGAAGAATAAAAAAAACAAAAAAAAAATTAAAGAAATAAAGAAGAAGAGAAGAAAACAAAACATGAAATTAGTAAAGTATAGAAGAAAGAGCGTGAAGAAAATGAGGTTTGTGGTTCGTACAAGAGGATAAAAGGATCAAAGGAGTTAGAGGAACAACAATCGAGTTTGTGGTTTCAAGTTTTCAGGAATGAGAAGAAGATAGAAGAACAATGGATTTTTTAGGGTAAGAGAGAGAGTGGCGCATGAGTTTATGTAGATGGGTCTATTTGTTTTAGCTTTTATGCCTAGGGTTAAATGAACAAATGGAAGCAATTAACCAATCGAGTTCAAGTATATCGATTTGATTTTATACAAAATTGAACCCGCTCACACCAATCCATTCAAAAGTGTTTTTGACACCTGTTACTCGGCCCACCCTCTTTGACCCTTCCGTACTCCTTTTGCCCATTCCTAATCGGAAAAAAATAAAATTTGAGATTTTGTGTTCATGGATTTGTTATTGTTATTGTGTTCTTGCTTTTATATGTTTTGTTCTCTAACTTAGTTTATTTCAAGTTTGCTCTCATATGTGTTTGATGGAAAGCCCCAAAGATGTTTGACTTTAGAAAAACGTGTTTTGAGTGATTATCAAATGGTGGCAACTGCAAACCACTCTCGTGTATCTATTCAACAAATAATTTCTTCACATGTGGTGAGTTTAATCCATTTCGTGAACCCGTATAATCAATCTATTTGTCCAGAAGCCAAGGAAATGATTTGTAATTTGATAGGTTTAAAGATTGTTATTCCTCAATCCACTTATATGTGGAAGAAATTAATTTGTTTGGCAACTTATATTAAGTTACTGATTTGGTAATGCTCTATTGGGTTCTAATTTCTCAAAGTTTAATGATGCCTAAATCTTGGTTGGCTTATATATTTGTGTTGTTTTCAAAATGTAGATAGGAATGTCCTAATACGTTATGTCCTAACCTATGCCTTGAGTTTTAACTACAAATACTTCACCACCAAACTAAATTGTTTAACGTGTATGTTGTTCATAAATTTAATATAGGTTTAAATATTTATTTGGTCCTTGCAATTATAATTTTTTTTTATTTTGGTCCTCTTAAGTTTTTTTGTTTAATTAATATCTCTGCAAATATAATTTCATTTTAAAATACTTCTTCCATCTAATTTCTTTTACAAAAATTATAACACCGTTAAAATATAATCATTTAAAAAAAAACTCAAATATAATTAAATTATAACATTTTTTAACCTAAAATAAATCCTAAATGTTTCAGTCTTCTTCCCTAAAAAACCTAAATTGTGTCTTCTTCTTCATCGCTTCAATCCTCTTCCTCATTATAACTCTCATCACTATCACCAACATCTTCATCCATTTGAGATTCATCGTCGTATTCAAATTCATCGTTATCATAATCTTTTTCTTCGTCTGGTGGTACTTGTTGGACAACGGTGGGTTCTAGAATTGGCTTCGAATCAAAGTTTTCTTCTTGGCGTGGAGATTAAGGAATTTTAGGGGAGTATATGGAGCAAGGAGGGGCAAAGAAGAAAGTCCAAGTCCTAATAATGGTAACGGGTGATGAACGAATTTGTCATGGTGACAAGGTTGAACCTTTAATCAAATTCATTATGCTTTTCTAGATTTTTTTTATTTTATGAATTGCGACACAACATGAGAAATTCTACAATGGGAAGATGATTGAAACGATGAAGAAGAAGGTGCAATTTAAGTTTTCTAGGGAAGAAGACTAAAACATTTTAGGTTAAAAAATGTTATAATTTAGTTATATTTGAGTTTTTTTTTTTTTTGTTAAAAAATGGCTATGTTTTAACAGAGTGACAATTTTTGTAACAGAAATTGGATGAAATGACTATTTTAAAATGAAACTATATTTACAAGAATGTTAATCAAACAAAAAAACTTACGAGGACCAAAATAAAAAAAAAAGGTTATAATTGCAAGAACCAAAGACATATTTAAACCTTTAATATAAATATATATATATATATATATATATATATATATAATATGACTTAGAAATTACATAATAGTATATAATAAAATTATATAATTCAAATATTTATTTTAATTTATGCATATTATTATTATTAATTAATGTTTAAAGTTTGCATCCTCTGATCTCGGGTCTAGGATTAGGTTTGGTAATAAAAATTAGAATTTCTAAGTTATAGTTAGTCTAATTAGGTTAGATTAAACCGTTGAATCATAAAAAAATGAATTTCTATATAGTAACTCTAATTAGTTAGATTGAATCGTTAGATTATCAAAAATATAATTTTTAAGTAAATAAACTAAATATAACTTATCGATTATCTAACGGTTTAATCTAAACTAATTTCACAGTGAATGACTTAGAAATCTAAATTTTGATAATCTAACAGTTCAATTTTAACTAAATAGACTAACTAAGATATAGAAATTATGATCCAACGATTCAATTTAATGAAGTCATATTGAACTGTTGGATCATCGAAATTATAATTTCCACGTCATTGTTATTGTAATTAGATTAGATTGACTTGTTTGATCATCGAAATTATAATTCATAAGTCTTAGCTAGTCTAATTAGTTAAGATTAAACCATTGATTCATCTAAATAAGGATTTCTAAGTAATTGTTAGTGTAATTAGGTTAGAATAATTGTTAGATCATCAAATTTATAATTTCTAAGTCGTAGTCAATCTAATTCATTAAGATTGAATTGTTAGATCATCGAAAATAAAATTTATAAGTTATTGTTTGCTTAATTATGTTAGATTGAACTATTTAAATATCGAAATTAGAAAACAATGGTTGTAATCTCTTTTAAGATAATCCAACGGTTTAATCTAACTTAATTAGACTAATTATAACTTAGAAATTCTAATTACGACGATCCAACAGTTCAGTCAAACCCAATTACACTAACTATGACTTGAAAATTTTAATTTTGATGATTTAACAATTCAATCTAACTTAATTAGACATATTATTACCTAGAAATTATTATTTTAATGATCCAATAGTTATATCTTAAATAATTTGACTAACTTTGACATATAAATTATAATAATAATTTCAATGGTTCAAGCTTAACTAATTAGGCTAATAGTGATTTAGAAATTCTAATTTTGACGATCCAACAGTTCAATCTTATCAGGTTAGAGTAACGATGATTTAGATAATATTCTAATTTTAATGTTCAAACGGTTCAATATAAATTAGTTACATTAATTAAGATTTAGAAATTATAATTTCGATTATCCAACAGATAAATATTAACTTATTAGTCTAACTATGTTTTTTATTTTGTGTTTTAAGATGAAATTTTATTATTGTGTTTACTAAAGAATGAATTTTTGTGTTGATGTGTTATGATTTTTGTGTTAGATGCTAAACAATTTTTAGAGTGGTGGATCTAAAACCAAAACTCAGATGGTGCAAACTTTAAACTTCAATTGATAATAATTATAGTATGTATAAATAAAAATAAATATTGAAATTATATAATTTTAAAATATACTACTATACTTTTATTATGAATATAGTTTTTTGTGTTTTATAAATACGACTCAATTTCATTGTATATAACATATCTTTTGAAGAGAATAATATAATATTATATTTTTCTCGTTTCTTTTTTTTATCTTTTACCGTTATCTTTATTCTTCTATTTTTTATCTTTATCTTATTTTGATTAATTTTATAACAATTTTGTAATTTATTTGAAAAAAAATTGAATTAAATTTGCAAATAACATATATAACAAGTAACTTAGCTTGGTGGCAATGTATCAGTAACTAAATCCTAAAGCACAGTAAAAAAATCTAAAAATTGATTATTTTCAAGAAAGGAAGTGAAAAAAAGTCACAAAATAGAAAATGATTAGGTATTAGTAGTCGACGACATAATTGAAAAAAATAGTAGAAGAATGTTATATCAACCATGTAGGGGTACATCCTATAAAGCAAAACTAAAAATGGATTGGAAAGTACGATTACTACTACAGCCTGTAAAGCAAGAAAGAGATGCAGGGGGAGTCAGATTTGTCCCTACTGAGCTACACAAGTTAGAACTAGTCATAAAAACATACTAAAAGACGTCAAAAAAATAAATACTAAAAAATTAATAAGCCATTACTTTTTTGGACCACGTCCTTACTTGAGTCTTAAGTCTTTCAGCATTATTATGATAAAATTTTATTTTTTTGACGCCAAAATAAAATATTTTTAATAACGGAGTTTTTATTTTACGAAACGGGTTATATATTATGATAAATCGTATGATTACTTTTGTAACCAAAAATATAAATAAAATCATATGCTTACTTACTTTAAGGTTTTCAATCCAACAACTAAATTTTTTTAAATCAAAAAATAAATAAATCCAACAACTAATAATAAAGAACTATAATTTTTAGAATACAAAATTATAATTAACAACAATCATAGTACTAATCTTGAAAAATATTTTTATTCACAGATCAACTCAGTTTGTAATAAGAGATGTTTAATTGAATAGTATATTTGAATTAATTTGACCGTAAAATCTTTCTAAAATAAAATAAAATAAATTACTATAAGCTAACAGAAAAAATTTATCAATTAAATAAAAACAATTTTTTATCAATAAAAACTACAAGTGAAATAGATTTTGGTAACTCAAGAAAAATCCTAAAATTCAAAGAGTATTTATTAGGGTTGAGTAAAACCTATTGACTCGATCAAATTTGAGATATCCTAATGGGTCAATTTAATATGCAGCAAGTTGTAGCAAGACTGCAAATATGAGAAAAAAAGATAGATATATGGTTACTAAATCCGATAGTTTTACTTAAAATTTTAAGTATAAAATTCTAAACTTTTTAGGGTGATTTTTTCAAACTCACTTAATCATTTCACCACCAATCTAATAAATGGATTGTTTAATAAAAACATACTCAAACATTGATAACAATATTGAAAGTCCAATATATTTGTGTTTACAACTCAAAATAGATAATTTGTTAAATTTTGGGGTAGACAAAATCCCTTTAGTCTAAGTAAGATAAGGTGCGCAAAGAATAGTCAAATATGAGTCAATTCAAATATTTCTCAAGTTTACATTAGTTCATAAAGATTGGAGGCATGGTTTCAAGAAAAGACACACATATATATTGTCCACGAGACGTGCAGAAAAGATAGGAAAGACGAGTTGATTGTGGAGCACCACAAATTTCCACAATTAGAAGTTATCATTCACGTATTACCCGTGTAATTAGCGAAGCGAGGCTACATTTGTGTAGGACACAACTCATGGCCAGTAAGACTAGTTTTATCTATAAATTTTAGTACTTGTAATACTTTTAGACACACTCAATCAATCAAATAAGCTTTTTACACATTATCTATCTTTCATCATTTCATTTACTTTATGCATTTCTTAACTCAATAGCTTAAATACAAACACATTTTACTTAACACACTTCGAAGTAGTTAAAAAACTCATAGTTGAAGATCGTTCCTCAATGTAATCGTTTGTAGAAAATAGAATTATACTTGAGAACAGTTAACCAATTACTCGACTGAATTTTAATCTCAACAACAATTTGAAAATAAAATAAAAATAATAATTAAAAAAATAAACATTTCAATAAAAAATTTATCGGCATAATCAATCCGTCCGCAAACTTACATTAACGAAACAAATCTAAATTGATGAAAAAATTAGTCGGAATTAATTGCAAGCTCAATTTTAAATGGTTTTAGAAAATTTGACGTGAACCACCTATACCAAATCAATGTTTAGCCTTAGTATTTACTTACAAGTTCTCTACCAACAAAATCTCACATTCAACGACTATGAAAATTTGATGTATCGGGTTTTGAGTTGCCTTGCCACTTGTGACCAAACATGGTCAATAACTTAAGATATACTTACTTTCTAACAAAATTTTCAATTTTCACCTTACTTTATATATGTGAGTAGCTTGAGTAAGATTTAGTTATGAACTTTTTTTTTTTTTTAAATTCTGATAGAGAAAAGATAAAAACTAACAAGAGGAAATGAGTTTTCAAAAAATATACGATTTGTTTTTAAGATGTATTTTTAAAAAATTTCTATAAAGCTTTTTTGTTTTTAAAGTTTAATTTGTATGTACTGTTGATCTAAAAAGTTTTATACAATCAGAAAATCATAATCAATTACTTGAGTAATTTTATTTTTAGTTATGGCAAAAGTCAAACAGTATTAATAATCTAACGGTTGTGACTGACTGATAATATATATAAAAAAATTACACCGAGAGTATATATAAATTAAATTATTTTTTTATACAAAGCCTTCTATAATGTTAATTTTATCGGTGTAAATGTACCAAAATAACATTGGAAGTGAGGGTGAGAATAAGTTAAACCGTCTTACATGAGTCTATGACTTAACCTATGATAGACCCAAGTTAGATCAAGTTTTTTTTTAAATAGACAAAGTCAAAGTTTTTGTTATAAGTCTATTTAGTTAAAATGTCAGGGTACATACAATAAAAAAGTCTTTTAAAACTTTTAGACTAAATATAAATAATATTTTTATTACTATTATTATATATTACATTTTAAACTTTATATTAAATTATAAATTTTTAAACTTTATATTAAATTATAAATTGTTAATCTTTTAGTAATTTAATCATATTATTCTACATTAATTTTTTATATATTTAAATATATTATATTAAAATAGAATTGAAATATGATGTTAAAGTCAAATTCTTAAAAATATAAGGTTAAATCTAAAAAAATATACTTAATTTCATTGAACTATTAATTTGTTAGAAAATTCAAAAATTTGCTTGATTATTTATTTAAAAGTGTTAGTTAAATTGGTTTTTAAATAAGCTAATAAACAGTATCAATCTTTCATCAAGACTCATATCTAAGAAAAATATATGACATGTCACATATCAAATTTAAAGATTAAATTTTTGTTCACAATTTAGTTCGATTTAGACTATTAACAAACCCTTAAAATAGTTTTTTCTCAATCAGCGCTGCTTGCACCTACAATGAAAGAAAAAGAAGAAAAAAAAAGCGTTCGTTTTCATTTCTACCCGAAAACTAAGGACAATTGAGATTGGGAAGTAGAAGAAGAAAGACTTCATTTCATCACGACATAATCTTATCAACCCATGCTAATATTTTAGAGTAGAAAAAATATTAAAAAAACAATGTCATTAAAAAAGTCACTTATTGCTGCAGCGATCTATGTCTGTCGATATTCGAATATTTGCCTCTAAAATCCGAATCCAAGCAAAAATGAATGCAACTTGTTATAAATAATCTACCTTAGTAATCCGAATCCAAGGGAAGGACTTTAATTTAGTGTCATATTTGTCCACATATAACGGTAAAACCACATGCATTCATCAAGCATGTTATTTAATTCAATGTTTCACGAAATCACTAAATTTTTTTACTCAAATATAATTGTTTTTTTATGAAAAAATATTTACTCACTTTAATTGATAGAATACATTAAAAACAATATAAATTCAACTGCACTAAAAACTAAAATTAATGAATATGCAAAAAATATAAACCACATAAATTCATAGTATAAAACGATAAAATGCTACAAATGTGACAAAATTAAAGTAATAAAATATTTAGATCCTCGAATCTACAACATGAACAACTAAGTCATTAATTAAATCTCTAATAGTTAAAGTTGATATATCAATCTGAACCAAACGAAAATCACAACACAATAAAAAATCGAACGTCGCACCAAAACAACGTACAAAAACAACGAAACAAAACGTTACACTCAGATGACAAAATTATGAAAAAAAAAATAACTTAAAAAAATATATTTATGTAAACACCATTTATTTAGATCAACGAAAAAAATCAATGTGATTTGATTTCGAGCCAAAAAGAAATTTCAAAACACTTTTTTTAGTAGATGAGGAAAAAAAAGAAGATGGGTAGATAGAGAGTTGAGAGTGACACCGCTTCCAAACAACCCCACTAATTGTTACTATGTATAAAAATAGTCATGCAAACTAGTACACTTAACATTTTTCACTAAACCAATAAGATAGTGGTTGATCAGTTTCACCTGTTTTAAAAGAAAGACTTAAATACAGTTTAAACCCTCTATTGTCTTATTTTAAATTCAGGATTTTTTTAAGAAACCAAAGACTAAGTGCCAAGAATAGAAAACAACACAAGTTACAATACAAAGAACAGGAGAATTCCTCCCAACAATAAAAGCCAAAACACATCAAATAATAACATAGTCTAAACAATTTGGAGGGCTAAGCCACCATTGATTCAAATTGTAGATAAAATCATAGATAAATTCAGGATTTTGATCTCTCTGTTTTTAAAATGCTTGAAATTTTCTTCATCTATATATTTGGATTGACATTTTAGGATGTGACAAGTGAAATATTTATATGGCAACTAAATTCATGATATAAAAATGAGTCATTAAGTGAAAATCAGCCTAAAGATTGGTGTATAAAGAGATTAAGAGAATAAGAGAATACATTGTCTTTGTATGTGTAAAGTTATTTTATACTGATAACCATTCACAATTTGCCAACACATCAAACAATTGCATAACTCTTCTATTTTCAGTTTTTATTTGATGTGTTGGCAAGTAGTAATTGGTTGTCAATGTAAAATAACTTTACACCTACAATATATATCCTTTCATTTCAATTTAAAAATAGACGGACCAAAATTGTAAATGTGGAGTTTTGCCTAAAAGAAATACATCATTATAAAGAGAGAAGAAAAAAATGCATCAACCAGCAACTTCAACAACAAAAAAGACTTATAAAAATATAAGAAACAGAAATTACCACCACCACCACCATTACAATTCAAATTAATTCCCTATCGAAAAAAACTACTAAATCAAATTTAGCATGAAAGTAATTCAGCAGAAGTTAATTTCAGCTCAAACCTACAAAATTACATATTAACCAGACACTATTTATACTATGAAGTTCAAAATATAAAATCCTATTACATAATGATGGAAAATAAATAAATCCATAAAATCTAAAAGAAGGTAATGCACCAAACCAGAAATCAAAATCTGGAGCTAAACAGTAAATCTCCAAAGTCTGCACTTTCCTTTGCTAAGGATTCAAAGCATACAGTCAGTTCTTGCAGGCAGCCTCCGGAAGAAATTAAGCGGCACGGACGGAAGCTTATGACGGAACCTCGGATGTCTCAACACATAAATTCCAGTCAAGATTGCCACAACTTGGAATGGAGTTACATAAAGTACAGTAGCAACAACCAGACAGAAAATCACAAAGAGAGCCGTCGCTCTCGGATCACGCCAACTAAGCAAAGACTGCAGCCTTTCCCCTTGAGTGGCCAAGTCTCCAACCACAGTCTGTATCCTGCCAGCAATGCTTCTAAGCCGATCGTATCGCATCCGCACAATGTCAGAAGGCCGCGAGGTCGGGAATGTGTCGAATTCTTCATCGAGTTCGTCCGGATGTGACGAATCCGCGTGAGAGAGTCGAGTATCCATGTGAGGAGGGTGTCTTGGTCTCCATCTATAGTACCAAATTCCAATAAGGAAGAGGTAAAGGAAAATTGTTGGTAAGATAAGCTCCGGATACATAACTAATATTATGAACAAGATGTGAATCAGAACTGTTGTAATTGGATTTTTCCAATTACAAATTGAATCAAACCATTTTCCTACAGCAATTAATGCACTCAATACTCCCATGATCCTGAAGAAGTTAGCTTTGCTTCTTCTCATACTCCACATGTGAGAACCGACATCAAGCATATACTCGACCACCTCCTTTCTCAGTGGCGGCTCGGCACGGCTCAGCCTCATTGAAACTATCTGAGTAGCTTGATGCCTCAAACTGTCGAGCTGGCTAACCGTCAATGGGTGTATGTAGTGCATCTTTGGCAACAAAGGTTGCGAATACATGTGCATCATATTGAGCAAAGAAGAACAAGTGAACCTCACAGCCAATTGAATTTCGCCCGTTTTCTTCACCCCGCTGTTGTGAAGAACTAGAAGCGGATAGGAATGCGTATACACACGATCAGTTTCAAGGGTCGAAAGACGAATCCTCACCTTACCAATTCTTGCATCTTTTGCCCCTCCAGCTTTGTCAGGACTATGCAAATGACAATTATCGAATACACCGATTGTAATGACAGTGCAAGGATCGAAAACCTCCCAAGTATATTGCTCATTCCACCTTGGCATAAAGCTATCGATAATAGTCCTTGTTCGGACCCACTTTTGCCCGTACTTAGCTACACAATAAGCATCTGTTGTCCCCCTCCCATTTATATTTTTCATAGGCATCAAACCGTGGGCGTTCAATATCCCAACCTCAAGAACACCAATTCCAGATTTCCAAAGCTGTTTCGCTGTCGGGCGAAGATCGCTGCTGTAGTGAGTCGATTCATCCAAAACATGATAGCCACCTTCTAGACAAACCCTCATGTGAATCCTACTCGCAAATTTCACTTCTTTCTTCTTCTCCCCTTCTACAACAATGTGCTTTTCAAGATTAAACCACCTAGTATTAACAGGTTTGTGATCAAGTCTCCTATCGACAAACTGCAAAGGAATAGCACACCTCCCCAACACTTCGTCTTTGTTAGGAGCAACTCTGTCTTCCACGCTCAAAATCAATGGCTCCTCAAATGGTTCGGCTGCCACAAACATCAAATCCTCATTCCACAACGGATTGATACTCCTGCTCTGCGAGATTCTAGTCCTCAATGCCTGATTCCCCAAAATAGCCTTCACAAAAACTTCCGGATATCGTCCTTTATCAGTCGGTTGCAAATCTTGCGCCTCTATCACATTGACCCTCAAGTACCAAAGCTTAGGAGACAAATAAACTTTCGATCTAATATTCGCAACAGCATCAGCCCCACTAACAGTTGCGGCATCCGAGTGCCAAGCTTCTGGAAATGCTTCATCAGCCTGTGTACCCATCCAAACAGCCAGCATTAGCTCTCCCTTAGCCTTATCGCCTTTCCTATCCTCCAACCTATACCACTGCGGTGCCAACGGGCTATCCGGAGGCACCCGTTTCGGAACCTCATTCAAATCAAACCACACACGACCGATGAAATCATCCTTCACCATATCCTTATCTTTCACAGTAACCTCCAACACTGATGCCTGAAGCCGGTCCTTTGAGAAGGCGAAAACCTGATTCCATTCAGGATTGGTTTTCTTCTCGAAATGCCGGGTAGTTCCTTTATAGTTCCCGAGCTTAACTTCTGCATAAGGATCGCAACTTCCGGTGACATCCTTTGAAGGTAATTCCTTAGCCTTAACAACCCTCACATAAAGGTACTGCATTTGCTCAACAAGATCATAGGTGCTGGTTAGTTTATCACCGGAGATCTTTCCACCTCCAAGATGAGGTTTGGTCTCTTTCAACAGAAAATCGTCTGGCGGAGGCCTCTGCATTTTCTTTGTTCAAAGTTCAAACCCAATTCAAAATAAACCAAAATGCTGTTGCACAAGTCAACAAACTAAGAAGCCTGAAAACAACAATAAAACACAGTCAAACAACAGTTACATGTTACCAAATCCGGGCACCATTAATTTGGGAAAATTAATAAATTGACACAAGACACAACTCTGACATTTAGGCACCGGTAGTAATTTTCGAGAAAAATGAAATGATTGAATGTATCAATTTCGTGTTGGTTTTAGAAATCAGACACGGCTTTAATTTGAAGAATAGGTACTATATTAATCGATAACACTAACAAATGAAAATACAAATGTGACACACTTGAGGTGCTAGCTTAGTGATAAGAGCTTTATAACCTCAAGCTACCGAGTTCAAATCTCCTCGGAGACAGCCGTAAATTGTCGTTAGTGCTACTTTGATTAATAAAAAACTTCCCCTTCTCCAAATTTTTTTTTTAAAAAAAAGAAAATACAAATGAGGAAAAACTGCTGAAACTCAAAAAGTGATTAATTAATAGTGATAAAAGCTTATTAAACATAATAAACAGTAATGACAAACCTAGATCTCTGATTTCACACAGAGTTACAAAGCTTAAAGGTCGGAGAAAACCAAAAGCTTTATTTAAAGCCACTAGATCCGATTGTTCAACCTACAAGCAAAGAAGAAAAAAAATTAAAATTTATTTTAAAAAAATGAACAAAATATACAAGTATATTGTAGCATAATTAATAATAAAAATTAACATTCAAAGTTTGAAACTTTAATGCATTTTAAGACAACCCAATGAGTAAGCAAATGCATCAGATACAGAAAATTTGGATTATAAGTTGATTTATGATCTTCTCACTTCATCTAATTTTCCCAGAAATGTAATTTGCTAAAAACAGAAAAAATAAATAAATTAAAATGCTTACTTTTCGTACCAAACACTATCATTTGTCACACCAAACATACCCACACACACAAGAAACACAAATCCAGACGCAACTGTGCATGTAAAAATCTCTTAAGTAAAAAAAGCAAATGGTGAAAAAGAAAAGGTTGGAAAGAAAAAAGGAAGAAATAATAGAAACAAAGTTTTATTTTGTTTGTTTTATATTTGTTGATTTTTTTTATGAAGAACTAAAAATGGTGAACGAGTAGAGAATGGCGAGAAAAGTGTACCTTGTCAGAATGAAGTTCTTTTGAAGCGTGAAAGATTTTTTGTAATGAAAAGTAGAAACAATGGAGCTGAGTTTCTGAGTTATTGAGAGAGAGAGAGAGAAGCAGAGAAAAGTGAAGAGAAACAGAGAGAGAAAAGAAACGAAAAGAAACTCTTCTTCACTATTGCAAATTTGCAACTGAGCTGAGAGCGTACTAGTTCATGTTACAAAAATAACCTTGACTCAAAAAATAATAATATTACTCGCTCGATACCAAAATAACGTTGATTAAAATAATAATAATTTTTGTACAAAAAAATAATAATAATAAATTTTTCACCAAAAAAAAGTAATAATAATAAAATAAAAAAGAGAATACATTTTAAATAAAATTATCATTACTAATTATTAATGTATTTCTTTTTTTCTTTTTAGTCTTAAAAGAAATACAGTAACTCATACAATATTTTATACTAATTGACAGTTATTTTGAAATATATGAAATACAATAATAACTAATAATAAATTGATCGTTGAATTTAAATTTATTTATAATAAATATTATTTTTAAATTTTTTCTTTACGATATATATAATTAGTTTTATATGATAACATTTATTTTAACTTTTATGAAGAAAGAAAATAAGATGAAAAGATGTTTTTAAATTTAACATATGAAAGAAACTATTAATATAATACTTAAAAAAGAAAACTTCATATATAAAGAGGGACAAAA
>JBBPBQ010020324.1:27764717-27813814 GCA_037974755.1 Cicer yamashitae | reverse complement strand
TTTAATAAATAAAAATATTTAGAAAAAATAAAATTATATTAATAAAATCAAACAAAATACGTAAAAATAAAATATCAAAGTAAATGTGGTTGAATAAATGTGTCAAAACAAATAAGGTGTTATATTATTGTAACAACTATTTCCTAATTTATCTAAATTTCCTATTTTATAGATAAATCTATATTACTTTAACAACTCTTTCTTATTTATTTTAACAAATCCCTCCTATTTTATAGATAAATTAACAACTTAATTCTATTTTGTTAACAAACTCTTATTTTTTTTAGATCTAATAAATAAAAGATAATAAAAATAATTATAATAAAAAAAAGTAAATTATATTAATAAAATCAAATAAAATACATTCAATTAAAGAAAAAAAAAATTATATCAAAAATTAATGCGGTTGAATAGATGACAAATAACAGAAGTTGTTAAAATAATAGAGTTGTTATAATAATATAACAAGTTATTTGTTCTGGCACATCTACTCAGCATTAACTTTGATATATTTTTTTTTCTATTAAATATATTTTATTTAATTTTATTAATATAATTTTATTTTTTAAAATATTTTTATTATTTTTTATTTATTAAATTAACAATTATTCAATTGTTAAAATAAAAAATTAAAATTTTATAAATAGTCGTGTCTCCGAGATACGAACTCTTTCTGCGTAAAATTTTTTTATCCTTCAAGTAATTGCAGGACGGAAATACTACCAAAAAAAATAGAATATTTTAGTATATATTTTTCAAAATAGGATATATTACTTCATTTTTTAAAAAATAGAAACATATATATAAAAAATCCTTATTTCGCGAGTATCGGCAAAAAAAAGATGTGCATCGAAGTATTTGTTTGTGTTGCATTTCTACTGTTCTTAGTTTTGTCTATTTTATCAAATCATAGGATCACTTTTATATATTAATTGTTAAAATATTTCTATAAAAATGTATATATTTTATATTATTGATATACTTCCTTTGATCGTCATTATAAACAAACAAAAAATATTATAAATTTTAATTATTATTATAAATAAAATTTAACTATTTTTGACTCATTTAATATTAATATTTTTAATATATTCTTACTTAAATACAAAAAAACATTTTTAATTTATAGTTGAATGTTAATTAATTATACTTAAATAATTTTTTAATAATTTAGAAAGTAGTTATTTTTACTTAAATAATTCTCAGAGTGAGTATATTTAAGGTGTTAATTTAGTGGTAAAATAATAATTAATATAATTTTAATTAATAAAATATTTATCATTAATATCGCTTTAATTAATAAAAAAATTCACCTTCCTCTTTTTCATGAAAACTTTTCTCTCCTTAATTTTAAATAAAATAAATTAAATCCTAATTCGAGATGTATAATATCATTAAACAAAATAAAAACAAGAAATTTGTTTATTTAACAAGGTCAAATAAGATAGAAGTGTACTAGTTTGTCTGGTTATGTAGGGTTGGGATCTCATGAATCTGTGTAAAATATACAGAGAAGCTCCTTTTTCTTTGCTTTATTCAACAGTGTCGATGGGTGATTTGTTAAACGCTCACACGTGAGACACCCTTGTGCGTTTTTTTCTATTGCATTGGGAAATAGGAAATATGAGCTGGAATAAATATAACTCTGTTGCTTTCGGTTTTCTTTAAATTCAGGGAGAATTAAAAGGAATCAATTTTAGTCAAATAAAAAAGAAATAAAAGGAAAGTTGAATTGAAGAAATGAATCTATTAAATGCTTAAAAACGGGTTCTAAAGATAAGAGGGGAAAAAAATCAAGTTTTGTGAAGAAATATTTTGAAGATAAAAATAAAAATTGACTACTTTTTTTTTAAAAAAGACTAACAAAATACATATAAATTTGCACAGATTACAAGATGGTGATCATCATATTGAATAACTGTTATAATATTAAAATATTCTCAATTTTAGTGATAATCAAATATAATATAATTTCTTTTACAATTTAATATATATATATAGTATAAATAGATGTTAGCGTATAAAAAAATAACTTTAATTAGTATAAAATATTTTTAAAATTATAAATATTTGATCAATGACAAACATTTTCACGTGCATAATTTATATCATAAACATAAATTAAAATTAGTGTTTTTATAATTTTCTTTAAAGTTTTTTTATCTAGGAGATAATAGTATTCCAAATTTATATACTAATAATAGAATACATATTTCACTTTTAACTATTTAATTTGTAAAAGAGTATTTTTAAATATATGTTAGTGAAAAATGTTTGTCTCATGTATAATTTATGTAGTAAATTATAATTAGTGTATTATAATTATTTTTAATATTTTATCAAGAAGATATATTTCAAGAGTCATAATACTGATGAAAAATATATTTCTATTTTATAATTAGTTGAATGGTGAATGATAATCTTGTAACTAATTAATCAACGATAAATATTTATTCTTCGTGTATCATTCATACAATAAATTAATTAACTCAACCCACAATAACAAGATCATTTGCAAAAACAATTAATTAGCCCTAAAATGATAGTCAATTTTAGTTTTCAATAAAATTTGAATTGTTTTTTTTTAATTGTACTCTCTAATTAAATTATATACATAAGTGCATAATCATTTCACCCTAAATACCATTTATAAAAAAAAAAACGTGTGCATTAATTTGAAGTCATCAATTTCTAATTTGCATTTATGACAAATAGAATACAACAAAGATTAATAAGGACAATTTAGTAAAATAGTCATTATCTCTCTTTCATTTAGAAAACTTATTTTCTCTCTCCAAATCTTCTCAAAAGCCCCTAAATTTTGTTCAGATTGGCCAATTCATAAGTCTATTTTACACGTCTTGATTGCTCAATTTGGACGTGTATTTGAGCACATAGGGGGCAGGAGAAGAAACACCATTCATTTATCATTTTTCTTAATTTATGTGAAATTGTCAAATGCGACATTATTTTGAGACGGGGAGTTAATTATTGTGTTTTAATTTTCTTAGATTTTATCTAGAAGATAATTAAGAGACACACTACTAATGAAATATATAATTCTCATTTAACTAATTGATTTGTAAAAAATAATTTTTATATTAATTGTTCAATGACAAACAATTGTTTCATGTATGATTTAAACAAAAGCTATAATTGGCATATTATAATGTTCTTCAAAATTTTATGTATATGACATTCGACAAACACACTATTAATGATACTATCCAAATACTCGTGCTTTCGCATGAGTGTGTGTAGTTTGTTACTTTACTAAAGTCAATATTATCATATTAAAGTATTTGAAAAATTATTATAAAATATTATCAAAGTTCAATAAACTATTCAAAATATAATTTTTTTTACGCATTAAACTAAAATATACTCCAATGTATTAATAAAAAATTATATTAATATATATATATATACACACAGATATTAGCATATAAAAAAAATAATATCATTTAGTATAAAATGTAAATTTACAAATATTTGATCAGTGACAAACATGTATCTCATGTATGATTTATATTATAAATTACAATTTGTGTATTATCATTTTCTTCAAATTTATATCTAGGAAATTTCAAGGTAAAAGCTACTGATAAAATACATATTTCTCATTTATCTAATTGATTTGTAAAAAACCATATTTGAAGTAACATATTATGAAGAAAAAAAATTTGTCTTGTGTGTATTATAATTAGCTTATATATCAAGTTATAATTAGTGTATTATAATTTTTTTTTTCATATTTAGAAGATATTCATAATATACAATATTAATGAAATATATGTGTCTCGTGCATAGTATATACAATAAATTATTGTATTATAATTTTCTTAATGTTTTTATGTAGAAGATAGCTGAGAGGCACACTACTAATGAAATACTTCACATATAAAATAAATAATAAAATACATATTTTTCTTATAACTAATTGATTCATTGAAGACAAATTTTTTTTTTGGTAAAATCGTGGAAGAAATTTTTTAACTAATTGACAAGTGACTAAAATTTGTTTTGCGTATCTTTTTTAAAAAAACGAGGAAAAGAAAATTATTGTTAATATAAGTGGCACTAATAGTCATTTTATCACATGGGTTTGAATTATGCCGCTTTAGGTCAAAAAGTCAAACTCACACCATTGACTACTCACAAATATTTGTCTTGTCTATGATTTATACCGTAAATTATAATTATTGTTCTAGAACTTTCTTTAAATTTTAATTTACAAGAATATAAGGTATTTAAGAGACACATTATTAATGAAATATATATTTCTCTTTCATCCAATTGATTCATAAAAGACAATTTCTGAACTAATTGAGAAGTGACAAACATTTATCCCATGAATAATTTATGTAAATTGTAATTAGTGTATTATAATTATTTTCATAAAAAATTTCAGAAACATTCAAGAAATACACTACTAACGAAATACATATTTCTCATTTAACTAATTGATTTGTGAGAGCCAATCTTTTATATTTCTCATTTATCCAATTGATTTGTGGAAGACAATTTTTTTAACTAATTGAGTGACAAACATTAATCCTGTAAATAATTATGTACTAAATTATAATTAGTATATTATAATTATTTTCATAAAAAAATTTAGAAATATTCAAGGACTAATGAAATATATATTTCTCTTTTAACATATTAATTCACGAGAGATAATATTTTATGAGAAATGCTAACAAGTGTTAAGAGTCTAAATGTAGAAAAAATGTATTGGAATTTGTGTAATATTAATACACACTCTAAAATTATAAAAAATGTAATTTTCTACTCAAAAGTTATTTTTTATTTCCTTTTTGGTTTCCTTAACAAGTATCGTTAAGACACTTGAAGAGCACTTATTAGCATGGCCAATATTTTATTTCTATCTTTTACATTTATGATCAAAAGAGTCACTTATTGTGGAAAACATAGAGTATTATAGCAACTTCATTCTATAACTTGTTATTCTATTGCTTCCAAATGCTCCCTATTAAAACTAAAAGTTCGCCCGCCTGCTCATTATCAAGTTGTTGCAACAACATAAATAGGATTGATGTCTATGTATCAATGTCTGCGACAACAACGATGGTTGCACACACCAAACCAAATATGTGCCAAATTCGACTATTTGGACACATAAAAAATATATGCATGTTGTCCTTAATTTCGTCCTCATATAAAAGACATTATGAAGGAAAGTTTACACCTTATTCTTTAGACTCTAACGCGATTGTAGACAATTTGAATATAGCCTTCAAAGCAGACTTTTGATCTTCATAGGAGTTCACAAACACCAAATAAGATGCCACATTCCAAGGATCCTGATATTATATGTATCAATAACTTCATCGATACATAACTGATAGGCACTCTTGACCATGTAATAGCCATTTTTTCACCTTTCTAAACACACTTGTCATATTTAATGGATGCAATGAGAGGTGTATGCAAAATCCTAGATGTAGTGTCGTGATCAAACAATTGAGAAATGAGTTAGGAATTCCATATCTTCAATGTGGGATGTAATAACGGAGGCACTCTAAGTTGGACTACTTAAGGATGAAGTAGATGCGATTTAGTTATTACCCCGCCATCACAAAGGCAATGCTTCTCTCACACCGGTATATTAGCCCCAGAACCTATACCCCGCCGATTACCTACACTAGCTAGAAATTTAGCATTCCAAATACTCCTTTAGACATAACTTGGGTTATGACCAATACTTGGTCCAAATAAATTACTCTATAGGAAATATCTTGATTTAATATACGAGAGACAAGATTATTATGGTTTGTCACAAACTTTCACCCTTGTTTGCCAAGCCTTGCAAGGTTGAAAACACTAAGGTTTTTAAAACTCATACCACCATTATTCTTGTGCATCGAGAATTTGTCCCATGAAAGTCAATGGATGCCCTTTAATTGTGATCCACAATTACCCCACCAAAATGAGTTCATCATCTTCTCAAGTTTATCTGCAATAAAAAGAGGTAACAAAAAGATACTCAGAACATATGAAAAAATGGATTGTAGGGCTGTCATAATGAGAACTTCACGACCCGCCTTATAAATGCCTTTATTAATCCATGAATTGATTTTCTTTCATACTCTATATTTGATGAATCTAAACGTGAATTTCTTGCTTCTTCCTATCATAGAATGGATCCCTAAATAATTACATGTACCTAGAACTGCCTGCAGGCTAAAAATATCAACAATAGAATCCTTCTTAGGTTGAGACACATTTTTGTTGTAGAAAATCTCAGAGTTTTTCAAATTAATAACCTATGAAGCTGCTTATATGTGGCCAAAATATTCTTCATGATCAAAAACTCGCTATCATTTGTCCTAAAACAACAAAAAGAAATTATCTGCAAAATAAAGGCGAGAATAATATGTGCATTTCAACATATTTTGATGTCAGGGATCTTCCATATGGATCCAACTTTCTAAATAAGCGATGAAAGCCCTTCAACACATATAATGAAAAGGTAAGGAGATAACAAGTCTTCTTGTTAAATCTTTTCACTAGAATGATAGGCTTAACCATGTCATCATTAACGACCACAAAATAATCAACAACCTCCACGCACATCATAACCCAACGAACCCACTTTTGAGAAAACCCCAAAGTGAGCATAATATCACAAATATACCCTTAGTCGATTCTATCATGTGCTTTACTAATATCAAGCTTATGTGCAACATCACATTCTTTTCCTCACATTTTGGACTTCATTTAGTGAACAAAGCTCAATATCCACAATTGCATTGTCAATAATGGATATACCTTAAATAAAAACAAATTAATTATTTAAAATGCATTTGTGGAACACTCATTTCAATCAATTAGTGAGCACCTTTGCCATAATTTTATAAATCACATTACAAAAAAACAATAGGCCTCCAATCTTTCATGGTTATTTGCTATTCTCTTATAGGAATTAAGGTTATAATAGTTAAATTGAGAGAAGAGTTTTGATACAAGTAATCAATCACATTAATCAAACCATCACTTTGATACCACTGTTGGGCTATGAGAGGGCCTAAGAGATATTTAGATTGGGATAAGAGAAATTATACAAATGCGTTAGCATCACATCTTCGTCAAAAGTCTTAAGGCATTTGACAAATAGCTTTCTTCACTTATATAGTGTTCAACACCGATTTTTTTCATTAAATGTGAGATTCTTACTCAACTAAAACACAAAAATAGTAATATTGAATAATATATTTAAAGAGTGGCAACTTTATTAATGTTTAGTCATTCTAGAAATTATATAGAAATATTAATAATATTGAGAACCAGGTTTACAATAGGAGTATATTTTTTCAATTTTAGATACTAAATTAAATATTTTTATTGTCCAATAGAATTGAGAGATTATATGAGCCTTTTCATCTTTTTCTAGAACCTCGATCTCTCACACCTACATAAAGTAAATGATAAATTACACTTTTAGTTCTTTATTTTATTTAGGTATAACACTTTGGTCCCTTATCTTTTTTCTATTTCAGTTCTTTACCTCTTAAAACCTATACAAATTTTTTCTTTATATTTATTCTTTCTCAATTAGGTCTTTATCTTTTAAAAAACAGATATGTCTTAAATGTGCCAAAGTGGCAAGTCCATAAATAATTTTTGTTATTAATTTTATTTTTATTACTAAAAAAAACCTCAAAGTCAAATTTTTAGGGTTTTTAAACTTCATCATCTTCTTCTTAACCCTCATTCTTCTGAATCTTGAATTTTAGGAATCTTTGCATACAACCATTTTTATTTTAGGGATCTTTATCCATTATTGCTACCACACCCACCCAAGAAGTAAAGACTCTAATTATGTAAAGTTCTACAACATTATTTTCCTAATTGAAAAGAAATTGTTTATTGTTAGAGATAAAGGCGAATAAAATGAAAAGAGGAGAAACTTTGCAATGATTAAAAGAAACGACAATGTTGAGACAAAGGGAGATTCAAAATGGTGTAGAGAAGGAAAAAGAGTTCGCTTCAGATGAATAAATTGGAGATTTGAGAGAAATGAAAATTTAGTTACAATCCATTTTTGAAAATGAAATGCAGTAAAATCTGGAAAATAAAAGTAACTCACTAATGATTATTGTTCATTTGGTGGAGTCATAGGTTTATTTAAAATTGAAAATATTGTGCGCAAAAAAGAAAATGTAGTGTGAAATCCAGGACTTAGAAGAATGCATATGAAGATGAAGGTTAAGATTAATATTATGAAATGAAGATTAAGATGATGAAATGAAGATGATGAAGGTTAAAAACCTTAAAAATTTAATTTGGGTGGTTTTGTTTTTCAATAAAAAATTCAAATTAATTTGGATGAACCTTAAAAGTATTTTTTGTGCACATTTAAGACGCATAGACATCAGCGTATTCTTAAGTGATAAAAATTTTAAATAAAAAATAATCTTGTGCAAATTTTAAGAAGTAAATGATCGAAATAAAAAAATAAAAATAAATAATCTAAATGTTATAATTAAATAATATAAATGATTAATCTTTTCAAAAGAAAAATATATATTATTGAAACGGTAAAACGTGCAAAAGAGAGTCATGGTACGTGAATGCTGCGTCATTGGATTCTTAACCAACAAGGATATACTTGTGCACTACTACTATTATTTTGAGGATGGACAATATCGGTATTTCAGCGAAACTTTTTGGACTTTATTCATTGAACCCACTTACAAATTTGGTAGGTTCTATATCTATTTTTAAAAATTAAAATTACATAATTTATGAAATTAAATTAAGAGACTATGCCCCTTTGTGGCTCACTAAATGTACTTCTTTTGAATTATTAATAACGAGATTGGGAAATTTGCCCAACTATTAAGTAGGTGAAGGTTTTGCGAAGGGTTACCAATTCAATTATTTAAATGTTTTAAAATGGATGCAAAACAAAAAATAAACAGGAGGGACTTACTGGAATTGTTGGGTTCAAGTGAATTTGTATTGTTCATTCTCAACACTCTCATTGGTATTAAAAAAATATAAAAGGAAAAGAAGAAAGAGAAGACATTTAGTGATCCCCGCAAAAAAAAAAATTGCGATTAAAAGCAAATCTTGAGAGTAATTGAAAGGACCACAAAACATATTAACCCAACCTAACCTCTCTTCTGACATTTTTTATTAAAAAAATGATAGGCCCTATAAGATATAGAAAAACTTTTATTTTGGTGTTTAAATAAATTTCACATGTAAACATTACTCATTTAATAACATTTTAATATTAATATTTAATTAAACACTTAATTTTTCTGATTCAACACCATTTAATTTATCACTAATAGCTTTATATCATTACATTTTAATGATATTTTTTCATTTTAATATAATTTATCGTGTAGATCTCAAAAAAAATGAAGTGTTTTAATAGTCATTCTTAACCCTTCTCTATAAACACTACGGAAAATTTCTCCATAACGAGATGTCTAATTTCATCTACCATTATAGTTGTGGATGCCTTAACACATTTGTCTTCTCGTCTTCTTCTTGGTTCTGATATAGTAAATGCTAGTGTCATCTCTTCTTATTTGTTATGTTTATTAGGGTATGAAATGGGTTTGGATTACCTGCATTGTACCTACTAATTTCGATCATTTGATCAAAATTGAAAAATAAAAATTATAGTCTTAAAATATAAACTAATTGATTTTGATCGGACGACTCTCACAATGTAACCACACGCAATCACTTCAAAAAGGTGATTCATATGAAATACACTTCTCTCATCCTAATTCAAGAATTTAAGTACCACATGACCAATCGAGGATACTTATAGCATTCACAATAGAGTTTTCATATTTATAATTAATTTAATCTCGCGTGTATACATTATTCATTTTATAGTGGTAATATGTTTAATATTAATTACTATTTAATATAAAACTCAAATCAATCTTCCATTCGAACGTGTGAGATATGTAATATGTTGTCATTGTTATAGTACAATTTTTAAAACTGTTTGTATTGTTAAAATATTTTGATCGTAATAAATAAAATAATATTATTTTTTAAATTTATTTAGAATAATTATATTTGATAAAATTTGTGTAGAAGAATTCGAGAGTAAATTTTATCATTTTTAGAATAGTCAGTAAAATTTACTCCAAATTTAATTTTTAAACGAACTCAGAATTCGATAAAAATTAAACTGAGAATTTTCATTTTTATTTTTTGTTGATCGGTGAAGTAAGATAATTTTTTTAGTGGGGAATAATATTTGACATAGAAAATAATTTAATCATTTATAATTATTATTGATAATATTTATATGTGAAAATTTTCAAAATAGGTAGAATTGTCGGTAAACGAATTTTCCACTTAGATAAGAGAGTTGACTTAAATTGACATAGTGAAAAATATGGAGTGACATAGAAATTAGTAGAATTGACTTGAGTTAAATAAAATTTTACATAATCATGATCATGATGAAATTCTTGTTTTTTGGTCAACTTCACGATAATATTCTTATTGAATAATAAAGGAAATGAATAAATACTCAATTTTGTCTGTGACTTTGTTAACTTGTATCACTTCAGTCCCTCATTTAGTCATAATTCCAAAATAGTCATCGACTTCTTTTACCGTTAATCAAGTTAGTCATTACGTCAATTCCAATTAAATAAAAATGTTAAGGACTGGTGATCTGACACATTAACTGTCACGTAATCAAATCTTGGGGACCTGTTTGATACTTTTTAGTAATGAAACATTGTCACTTTTCCTCAATAATGTTGAGTACTATTTTGATATTTTTTAATATTAATTATTTAAAGTTAGAAAACACTTCATTTATGATACATCAAGTAAAAAATCTTCTTCCTCACATTTTACCACTTCGACATTGTCTATAAGCTTCAACATAAGTTCATTGTGTTCTTCCATAACCTTTGATAGTTGTCTCTGTGCTATTATTAATCGTTCAATCTTGGCCATAAGTTCACTCCTATTTTCAATACTTGATTTTTATTTTCAGCAACACCAACACCTTTAGGAACAAATATGTCATATGCTTCATCAAACCATAGAACATAGGAACAACAACTCTCTTTCTGAAATACAATAACTGAAATCATCAATGGTAGAAGAAACTATAACAGATGATAGAAACCATAACAATGGAAGAATCAATACATAGTAATTTTTAGTTTTTTTTAGTAAAATCTCCCAAACAAAACATAAGATAGAAACAATCAACATTATTAAAAAAAATGCACATTTGAACATTACCTTCCAAATAGGACAACCAAATAATAGCCAATTCGGGTTTGCATCTGTCTTTGAAATTCTTATAACAATTTTCCTCCCACATAAACAAAAAGAAACTGGACAATTTTCCTAGATATATGATTTATCAAATCCAAATTACCAATAATATTTTTCCTTTCATAGATGGAGTAAATTGAGAGTCATCACCCATCCTATCATATCTTTTCTGTAAATATGGTAGAATTTATTGAAAAGGAACAAAGGTGGAAGAAGACATCAATGGAGGAAGGGAAAAAAATTGGGGAAGAAGATATTACTAGAAAAACTGGTTTTAGCATCCATATATAGTGTCGGCTCCTGACACCGACGCTAGTAGCGTCGGTCTAGCGAACGCTAAAACAATAAACAATTTTTTGTTTTTTTCATTAATCATTAGCATCGGACATCTGACGCTATGTTAAATATGTCATTTCAATATTTTATTCACCTTCTTAGCGTCGGTGGGACCGACACCATATTTTTTTATCGATATAATTAAATTATTTTTTTTTAGTAAAATATATCAAATACACTTCACCCTATTTTTCCCTCTCCCACACATTCTCGTTCCCCACACTCTTTCTCACTCTCTTCCCTTTCGTCACCCTCACAGCGGCAACTTTGTAGACGCTGATAACCTTGCAATTCGTTTTGTTTCCCTCACATTCCTCTCATTTTCCCTCGCTCTCCAGAAAACCCACCACCACTAGTAGAAAATAAACCTACCTCTCACTTCCTCACTCACAATCCACTGTCGCGAACCCACTACCACCATCTGCATTTTTCCCTGAATCACTACAAATCTATTAATCCCTAGTATGTTATCTATTGTTCTTATTTTGTGATTTTTGTGATTTTTTTTTATATAGATTTATGTTTTCTCAATAGAAATTTAGGGATTTCATTTTTTTTCTTCAATTTTGTGTGTTAATACTTGTTTCAAACAAAATCTAACGATTCTCTTTTGCTTCGGTCTTTATAAACCTTTTGGGTTGGTATGATGTTACAATGCGTATAAAATAAACCATCAATCTGGTTTCTAAACTATATAATAAATCTAGCAAGTTAGTCCTTAACCTATCATTTTCTCCATTTTTTTTAAGTAGGCGAAACACTATTGATTAATAATAATTTAGGGACTATATATATCATATTTATATAGTTCAAGGAAAAAATTAGAGAATGTGTGATAATTTGATGGGTTATTTATTACAATTGAGATATTTTTGGTATGAAAGTTTCAAAAAATGTACAATACTTTGCATAGATGTATTGATACATTTGTAGCTAGTTTGTTAGCTAAAAGTATTTGATTTTGATAAATATAAAGTAAAGATTCTTTCTTTGGTGAAGTATAATTGCAATGGTGTATAAATTAAGTGAATCCATATACTATATCTATGATGTCAATTGTGAAGATTAAGTTAGTTAAGTATATGTTTTACTTTTCTCATATGGTTGAAATTGGAAATTAGAATAGATCTTATTTACACGTATAATGATATAGTGTTTTTGGAATTGGAAAGAGAACATTAATTTCATATTTAATATCATGTTGTCTGTTAACCTTCAGCGTGGGTGTACATCACTTACACAACAATCCCATAATTCTTTTAATTTCATGACTGAGATGTCTTTTGAAGCAAAGAGGACAACTAGAATTAGAGCTTAACAAATTGCTAAGGATGTAGTGACCTAAGCTCAAGTGGCTACCAAAGTTGGTGAAGAGGTTAGGGAGCTTTCAAATAAGTTAGAGAATGATTTTGATGCAGTAAAACAATTTTTTGTAGATCAAATTGACGCTTTGCAGCGTCAATCAACTGGTGGATCATCTAGTGCAAGTCATCTTCCTTCGCATCCTCATCATGATGATGATTTGGATGACCAATCAGTAGACGAAACTTGATCTTGTAGTTATGCTTACTTTTTGTAATCGTTGGTCAATAAATATGTATTTTTTGACTATGTTTGTGTTGTTATTTCATACTATGTTATTTCATATTATTACAAAAAAGGAAAATAAAATAAGCAATCTATGTTTAGCGTCGGCCTAGCCCACACTTCATATTGTTTATAGAGTTGACTTTTATTTTAGTTATTTTTTATTAGTTGACTTTAGCGTCAGCTGGATCGATGCTAGCGTAATACATTGACTAAAACTTGTTGACTTTAGCGTCGACTAACCGACGCAATAGAATTTTTCCAAAATGGAGATATATTAGCGTCGAATGTTCTATTTTTTACAGTAGCGTCGTTGTAGAGTCAGTCTGGTCGACGCTAAGGTAGCATCAGATGTCATTTGGCCGATGCTACGGATTAGCTTCCACCGTTTTAGTCTAGGTCCGACACTGACGCTAAGCTAACACTAAGTCAATGTTAGCGTTAGTTTTTAGCCCTTCAGCGTAGGCTTTTGGTCGACACTAACACTACAAATTTTTTCAGATTCGCAACACTTGGCCTGCGACGGTTCTGAAATAACCGCCCTCAAAACGACATTGCGACGGTTCCTAGGGCGGTTTCTGTCAACCGCCACCGTCGTTTATAGCACGCGTGTCCCGTTTTCCACACTCCCACGACTTTGCGACGGTTGCTGGGGCGGTTTTTGTGAACCGTCGCCGCCGTTTGAACCATAAACCACGTTTCATTTTCCTGTCCCGCGTGTGTTCCTCTCAACCCTAAAATTTCTCAGTCCCGCGTCAACCCTAAAATAAAAATTCCCAAATCTTTCAACCTCTGTCAACGCTGAAGGAAATGAAATCGATCTTTGAAGAAAAACGCTGTAGGTGATTTATCATCTTGGAACCAAAATCAGCTCTTGCAAAGGTAATCTCTCAATCTATCAATTTCTGAAATTGCTAAAAGTGAAAAACAAAAACTGATAACTCCGATGGCACCGTTTCTCACTTCGATCTTTGATGAAAACTAATAACCCTTTCTTTGTGTTATAATGGCTTGGATTGTAATAATCATGTGTGTGCTTAATATTATGCTTTTGAATTTCTGCATCAACAATCCCTGTTATTTTGCTTAATATTATGGGGTTGACTAACATTATGGTCTAGACAGTGCTTATTATAAGGCTTGGGCACTCTTCACCTTATGAGTCAATTTTATGGGGCACTCTTCATTTTTCTCTTAATCTTACAAGCCAATGCAACTTACTTGTTGCTTACTTGCTTTATAGAATATGAGCTAAATTTTCACAGTTGCTGCTTGCTTTAAAGATTCTGATTGTGGGGTTTGGTTACATCTTATACTTCTGGCATTATAGGTCGGAGATTAACAGTTTGAGGGCCGTGAGCGTGTGCGATATACTAAAAAAGAGCTTTTACTGATTAAAGAGGTAATTGATAATTTGTTCTTGCTGCTTAGTGTTTTCCTTTTTGAATTAGTTATACTTTTTCTTAATGGTTATAATGTTTTGAAACTTGAATGTTGATACAATGCATTCTGGTTTGTAGATACAATGCATCAGCCATCTCATGCATTTACCTTTTGTTTATGTTTGTAGTTTGTTGATTCACTTCAAACTGGGTAGTGAACATTAATGAAGCAATTAATCTCATTTTATTGATTTACATCCACACATTTTTTATACTCTTTCTAAAATTTTCTGCAAAAACCTCCATTAATTCAACACATTTTATATATTCTTAAAAAGTACATTTAAGCAAAAAAAACTGTTCACCTGCTGCCTATATGCAAATTATTATTTCACAGGCTGTTGAGACAACCCCTGATGACATTTTGAAGATCAAACATGATATTGATGCTGAACTTTTTGGTGAAGATCAAAGTTGGGGCCGTTTAGAAAGCAACGTGAGTGTGTTTTCTGTCTTTTATTTATGCTATTAGCTTTCTAAGGCATGAATCCTCTTTCATCCCGTTGGGTAAGTTGACTGTTGAAGTTGATTTATACTCGACAGTGAGCATACTAATAGTAGCATATTGTAGGAGCCCATTTCATCAATGAATGGAAATTTGTCATGTTTGAATGCCATGCCACTATTTTATTCTTTTGACTGGTGCAAGTGATATTGCTGTTGATTCTGATTTAGTTTATTGTTTCAACAAGTGATATTTTCTTGCTTTATTTGTTCTAGTGTTATACATTCGATTCAGAATATCAGATACTTATAGATTATTTCGATTTAGAAATTGAATTTTTAGTTCAGGTGTTTGTTTGTTTGAATCATAGCATGTAGCATTTGTGCCTTGTAATAGTGATTTCCCACTTAAGGTACGGTTTCAAGATTCCTGTTACTGCATTGTTGAATTTTGTTGATTCTAGTTGAGTTTATCGTTTAATCAAATGATTTCTTCGTGCTTAATTTGTTATGTGTTATACAGAACAAGATATGGCGAGAATATTAAATACATTCAATTCAGAATATTAGACATATTAAATACTTACAGATAAATTCGATTGAGAATTTAATTTTTTGTTCATGTGTTTATTTGAACTGTATCATATTTCAAAAAACAATGGTGGTGCTGCTGCAAAATGCTGATTATAACACCATTCAGGTCCCCAATTGTGTTTGCCATAGAAGGGTGGAATCATATACTGATTTTGAAAGGAACTTTGGTTTTGCTATTTTATTTTATTTTATCTCTATTTTATTTTATTTTGTTTTGTTTTGCTAGTGTGCTAAATTTCAGAAATAGCGTTACTTTTAACTCCTTACCCAAATGAGACTTATAGATGTAGTAGAATCTAGCTTTGAAATGAGACTTATAGATGTAGTAGAATCTAGCTTAGTATGCAAATCTGAAACAAACATGCTGCATATGTTGTGTTCCTAAAATGAAATTATTGGCTGATAAGTTATTTCATTGTTGCTTTTTTACAGAATGACATCAAGAAGGCATTGGAAAATAATTAAAAACAAAATGAATGTATATTTGGTAGATGTTGCTACTTCTAGTGATTAATTACTTCCAGTGAACCAATAAAACCAATTAGTAAAGTGTAAATAAAAAATAATTGGATGAAAAAAAATGCTTATTTTTGTTATTTCGGTTATATATAAATAGTACTAAGGTTTGGGTCTTTCTCCCCTAAGTTAGTTCTTAGGTCTGGGTCTTTCTGCCCTAATTTAATTGGCACATTCGGGGACTAATTTAACTGGTGAAAGGGAACTTTGGGTTAAATTATTATTGAAGTATAATAATTGACGGAATGCCTAAGCAGAACTAATGGGAACAAAGTTATGCTTGGAACTTCCTTGCAATAATTCTGATGAATATATTTAATTTGGGAACAGGGTAGATTAGAACCCGTGGAAACTCATGTGAAGAATAATAAACGAGGTTTCGGAGCAGATAAAGTGAAGAAAAAGGCCGTGAAACCTGATCATGGTGATTCCTCCAAAGGAGACAAAATTGGACGAAAAAAATGCTTATTTTTGTTATTTCGGTTATATAAATAGTACTAATATCATTATAATGCACTTACAACTGTTGTTTTATATTTTATATTTTTCAATATTTGAATTAGTAGCTTATTTCATCACTAATGTTGCAGGTAGAATACTGTTGTTTTGAGTCTTTGAAAAAACAACTGCTAAAAAGATTTTGTATTCAGTTTAGAAGTGAGTATTGTTGAAGGTCATAAACTTTAAGAGCTTGCTAAGGTTAGTTAATACTATCATTTTTTATCAGTTTCTTCATTTGATTGGTATTTGAGATAATTTGAAACCATGAAAGAAATTAAGAAAAATGGTTCAAAGCATGAGTATGAGGTTAATTAATGGCTTCCTTTTTTTTTTTTTTTGCATTTTTTATGTTTACTTAGACTTGTTCTTCTTTAAGGACATTTGTTTTGTGAATCTGCTTTATGACTCTTTTGCATGTTTTGTTCCTTTATGCATAGTGAATCTATTATGTTTAAGGTTAATCTCTTTTTTGTTCTAAGTTGAATTATGTTCTTTGTGTGTCAAAATAACATATGTTAATCTTCTTTGAAGCAATGGATAAGTCATGGATTAAGAAGCCACACACATCGGCTGAATATGATCAAGGGACAAAGGGATTTATTACTTTTGCCTTTCGAGATGAATTTGAAAATGGCGAAATAATATGCCCTTGTAAACGTTATGGTTTCAAAAAACCGCAGAGTAGAAGTGTAATGTACGATCACTTAAAGTGCAAACCATTTCCAAAGGGATACACCCTTTGGGTACATCAGAAACTAGTACTATCTCACCTAGTAGTGTTTCAAATATAGTTCAAGACACATTTGTCGTTGATGATCATATGCACAACATGATCAATGATGCTTTTGGAGTCGAAGATCATGCAAACGAAGTACCCATTCAATCAAATGTAGAGATTGATCAGAATGAAGATAGGGTGCCAAATGCAAGTCAACAAAGGTATGAAGAGGCCAAAGAGTTGAATTTGCAAATATACCAAATTCATTCTATGAAGCCAAGAAAACAATCACCAAGCTTGGTTTAAATTATGAAAAGATACCTGTTTGTTCGAATAATTGTATGCTTTATTGGGGTAATAAGGAAGATGAAGAGAGGGAGACCTGCAAAATTTGTAACACTTCCAAATGGAAATCAAAAGCAAAAGTTGGTGCAATTGGAGTGTCTGGTGATGGCAATAATCGAAAGGAAGTTCCTGCAAAAGTTCTTTGTTATTTTTCATTAAAACCACGGTTACAAAGATTACTTTTGTCCTCAAAGTCGACCGAGGATATGAGATGGCATGCAATCGATAGTAAGAATGATGGAATGTTGAGGCATCCTAGAGATTCTGAAGCTTGGAAACATTTTGACTTGACACACACTTGGTTTGCATCAGACCCGCAAAATGTGCGTCTTGCATTGGCTAGTGATGGTTTTAATCCTTTTGGTATGATGAGTACAAATTATAGTATTTGGCCAGTTATTCTCATTCCATACAACACTCCTCCATGGGTGTGCATGAAAGATACATCTTTTATAATGTCAATGATAATTCCCGGTAAAAAAATGCTAGGAAATGATATTGATGTCTACTTACAACCTCTAGTCAAAGAATTAAAGGAGTTATGGGCAATAGGTGTCAATACATATGATTCTTTTAAAATAGAGATGTTCACATTACATGCAACTTTGATGTGGACAATTAGTGATTTTCCGGGGCTGGGTACACTTTCTGGGTGGAACACTTACACCGGACTTGCCTACCCATCGTGTAACATTGACTCTACTCCTTGCGTCTTCCTCATAGTAGAAAATGGTGTTTTATGGGTCTTCGTCATTTTCTTAATCAGAGACATAGATTTAGATTGAACAAGGTCCGCTTTGATGGTCAACAAGATATACGTGGTCCACCTAAAATGTTATCTGGGCTTCAAATTCTTGAACAGGTTCAAAACATTGATGTCACATTTGGTAGAAAGCCAGATAAAGAAAGGTTGGGAAAAAGAACACGTGGTGGACGACCTACACAAGGTGTCAATCAACAATGGAAAAAGAAAAGCATATTCTTTGAACTTCCATATTGGAAGGATAATCTTCTGCGCCATAATCTTGACATGATGCATATTGAGAAAAATGTGTGCGATAATATCATTTTTACTTTGCTAAATGATAACACAAAAAGTAAAGATCATCTTAATGCAAGAAAAGACCTTAAAGCTATGGGCATAAGACCTGACCTTTGGCCCAATGAAAATGGAAGAATTTCTCCAGCCGTCTTTACTCTGACTAGTAAAGGTAAGAAGAGATTTTTAACAACTTTAAAGAATATCACTGTGCCTGATGGTTATTCGAGCAACATTTCTAGATGCATTGACATGGAAAATCTTAAGTTGAATGGAATGTTGAAGAGTCATGATTATCACATATTGATGGAACAACTTCTACCGTTAGCCATTCGAACAACATTACCTGATGATGTTTCAGCTATATTGATTGAGTTTTGCTCATTCTTTAGACAATTATGTAGTAAAATATTGAATGTTGATGATTTGGAAAAATTGCAAAATCAGATTGTCCTTACTTTATGCCACATGGAAATGATATTTCCTCCCTAATTCTTCACTGTTATGGTTCACTTGGTAGTTCACCTTGTTGAAGAAGTTAAACTTGGAGGTCCTGTTCATTATCGATGGATGTATCCTGTTGAAAGGTAAAATATGTGTGATCTTGTTCCATCAATAATTAGTGGTTGATAATTTTGTTCTAACTAATATTATTGTGGTTCAATAATAGGTACTTAGGACAACTTAAATCGTGTGTACGTAATAAAGCACGACCAGAAGGGTCTATTGCAGAAGGATACCTTGTACAAGACATTCATACATTTTGTTCAAGGTATCTACAAAACATTGAGACTAGATGAAATCAACTTGGTCGTGTAGATGATGAGCCTATTAATGAGATACAAACTGACTCATGTGTAGCCGAATTATTTCCTAGAGTTGGAAAATCTGTTGGTGGATCTTCATACTACACCCTTACACCAATTGAAAAGTTACAGGCTCATAGACACGTTTTAACAAACTGCATCATAGTTGACTACTATCTAAGGTAAGTAATTTTATTCTATTTGTATTATTTACCACTAAGTTTTTTCTTCTTCTATACATCTAATTTGAAATAACCAAATAGGCAATATAGAAGTATTATTCGAAGCCAAATGAGGAGTGGTGCAAGGAGTGCTTCTGAGGTAGACAAGAAGGTTCATAGAGAGTTTCCTCATTGGTTCCACAATCGTGTTAGTGTTCATGACAAAATTGGTGATTGAGTTGCTTTGGTTTTTAATAAGAATGTGACTAATTGTATATTTTATGGTGTTGAGATTTGCAACAATCTCGACAACATTAGTGGATCAGATAAAAATGTTCTCGTTAGTCTTGCTCAAGGTCCTTCTGATAAAGTTAGAAGGTTCACTGCATTTAATGTCAATGGATTTAAATTTCGAACATTGGCACGTGACAATTTATTAAAAACTCAAATTAGTGGAGTTTTTGGCATGTTCGGAACACGAAGTTATGCAAGCAATAGTGATGCACAAATGAGATTTGGAGGGGTGCCTTACTATGGAAGATTGATAGATATCATTGAGCTTTCCTATGATGGCTTCAAAGTGCCCATGTTTAAATGCAAATGGGCAAATACCACAAATCCAAGAGGCATTAAGACAGATAAGCTGGGTTTTACCTCTATAAATTTTGCAAGACTAATACATACTGGAGAGCATGAAGATGATGAGCCATACATTAAAGCATCAGAAGCTCAAATGGTTTATTATGTGGATGATGAAAAGGAACAAGGATGGAGCATACCTATTCATTTAAAGCCAAGAGACTTGTATGACATGGGTGGAAATGATGAAATTATGGCACCCATTGAACCATACCCATCTCAAAATTTGGAACAAATTTTTTTTAATGATACCAAACATATACAATTGGCAAGAGTGGCTACAGATGATGATCCTGAAACTTCAACATTTAATGATGATTTTGATGACAACAATCATGATATGTATTTATGATTGTTAATAATTCTAGTTTGTTGTCTATGATATGGTACTCTTCGATCTATGTTATTTTTTTACTACTTTTTTTATTGTTGGGTTTAATGTCCTCATTTTTGTTATTGTGTTCGTTTTTGTGTTAGGCATAATTATGATTCACATCTTTGAAAATCCTATTTGTTTAGCTATTTGCATCAGTCTAACCTGGTTGTCATCAATGTTTGCAGTGTAAGTGTGTTTGGAGTCTCACTCTTGTGAACAAAAAGGAATCATTATATGAGGATATTCGGCGCAAAACAATGGAAGAGAATAAAAAAAGAATTGAGGCTCTCAATCTAACTCATCTCTTTCAATCCCTTCACAAATCTTCTTCTACCATTTCAAAAATCTCACCGGTTAGTAATAACTAAAAATACTAACAATATAACATGTTTCTTATTCGTATTATATGTTGATTTTTATTTATTTACATGGATAATAAATGATTGTAGCATTTCACGAAGGGTCGCTCGAGGCTTATACTACCTGGAGATCTTGAAGTAGCAAAAATGAAGCACCTACGGAGACATGGTTTACAACCAACAGTCCAAACGACAGCTCTGCCACCTACCCAGGTGATAACACCACCAATAATGCAAGCGATAGAACCACTACCATCTCTGTTGACAACAACACCAACTGCAGTGCAACCGACAAATCCACCACCTTTTCAAGCGACATCGCCAACAGTGCAAACGATAGAACCACATCCTTCTTCGGTGACAACACCACCAACTACAGTGCAAGCAACAAAAGCAACACCTTCTCAGGTGACAACACCAAGAGCAGTGCAAGCGACAGAAGAAACACCTTTCCAAGAGACATTCTCTCACTCTGAAGATGTGGTAGAAGATGAGCCAGAAATTTCTCAAAAAAGGAATTCTACATATTAGGATATAGAAGTTATTAGTATGTTATCTAATGTCTAATTATATTTATAAAATTTAATTGTTTTACATGATATTGGTATGCCATATTTCGTTGAATTATGTGTTAGATGAGGCGGGACATATTTCAAAGACACACTTAAGGGTATCAGACGTGCTTGAAGCTCCTCCAAATGTTAGTAGAATAATAACTAGATGGAATTCAAATGGGCAACCGGTAGGATCAGCTGCTGGTTTGTTTGTTAGGCGGTTTTTTGGGTGAAATTGCAAGGAAGTTTAAGGATTTTCCTATAATGTACGACAATCGGAAACTAGTTCCATCGACAAGAAAAAATAAATTTTTTAAGGATAAAATACAAGTATCAATGATAAACAACTGAATATTCTCTATTTGTTGTTTTGATTGTAAACTAACTTTTTTTATGATTATTCTAGTCAAAATTTGTTGTTCATGATGGAGACAAAAAAAAAAAAATCCTTACGAGCCTTGGAAAGAAATGGCGAGATGCACGATGTAGGTTGTTTAAGAAATTTTATAAGTGGGATCTTTCTTTGGAGGGAAACCTACAAAATTATCCTCGTTCTATTAATCAAGACCATTGGACTATTTTTGTCCAATACAGGCGTAAGACAGATACAATGGTAACCATTCTTTTTTTGCGTTGTCATGTGTTTTCTACTGTTTAGTTTCTGATGTCATTTGTTATCACTGCAGGAGAAGGCTGATAAAAATGCTACAAATAGAGAAAAGCTAACGATCCTTCATACATTAGGCTCTAAGACGCTTGCAAGGAAGAGGGATGAGTTGGTAGGATTCACTCAATCTACTATTGATTGCATACTTAATTGAACAGGTACTTATTACATGTGTTTACTTGTAGGAACTGAGAGATGGTCGAAAATACAGTAGGGGTGAAATGTATTCAATTTGTCAATGACGAGGCCAAGGAAAAATATGCAAGTGTAAATAATAGAAGTGTTATGTGATTGTAACTATTTCTTATTGACCACTTTATAAATCAAAATGCAATTGTTAGTTTTGGTAATAGTGAGTTGCAAACCTTTAAAATTACTTATTTGGTTGGTAATAGTGAGTTGCAAAGTTAGATATTTCTGTTTCAAAGAGGAATTTAGTTTGCTTCATCTGTTTGCACAGGAACAATTGCAAGCTGAAATTGGGAAGACTCTTTCTCCAAATGAAGCATTTGTTAATGTGTTTGGAAAAGAACATCCTGGATATGTTCGTTGTATGGGACTTGGAATAACACCGTCTCAAATTACTACATCTACTTCTCACTCTGTAAGATCAATGTCTTCCTCAGAAGCTAATGAAAAGATGGAGAAAATGCAAGCTGAAATCGATAGGCTTAAGAAAAGGGATTCTGAAGTTGATATGTTGAAGGAGCAAATTGCTTTCTTGTTGCAAATGCAAAATTCTAGAGAAAAGCAGGTAAAACGTTTTCATAGCAAACCTATTTAAAAAATCATGTGAGAACTATTTGTCCTTGGTTAAAAATTTCAATTGTGTAATGATTCTGTTAATTAGTATTTGGCAATATTTATCAATATTCATTGAGGCTATTAAATACTTTTTTTTTCCAAGCAACATACATAGAATCACCAATAGATGGTAGACATTCATCTGAGTCTAGCCACCAACCTAATGATCGTGGAACAACATCATTAGGGACTAATTAGATATTTGGATGAACTTCTATGTTTGATGGAGTTGTTTTGTAATGTTTAGCTACTCCACTAATGTTTTGAATATTCAAACTACTTTATTTATTGTTTTAGTTAATTTCAATGTATGAATTGATGTTATCTCTTTTGAAAAAAATTATATAAATTGGATTTAGGTACAATAGTTATATAATTATGTATTTAAATTATGTGGATGATATTTATGAATATTTTTTATTTTAATTTATAAAAAATAGGAAAAAATTGTATCATATTTTTTTTTTATTTTAAATTATTAGGTTTGCGACGGTTCAAAACTGCCTCCAAATAAATATAGCGACGGTTGATAATTGTCGCAATTTTTTAGAAACAAATAATTTGAGTTTGTTAGCGACGGTTCTAACCGTCGCAAACTGTCTTTTGAGGCGGTTTGATACCGTCACAAAAGTTGCCGACGGTTGAAACGACGGTTTTTGTAACCGTCGCAAATTGGCCTCGCGACGCACGAATCTGCGACGGTTGCAGCACCGTCGCAATCATGTTTTGGAGGCGGTTATAACCGCCGCAAAACATTTTTTTTCTTGTTGTGTAATAACAATTTTCTAGTAGTAAGACTTCTCAACAATGTGTTGAATAAAAACACAATTTGTTGCAATTTGGTCCTCAATATTATAGTCCATTTGTCGGTATACATGAAAACTTTTCAAATTTAAACAATGTCAAATAGGTCCTCAAGATTTACGTACATGGTAGTTAACGTGCCAAATAACCAGAGATAACTATTTTAGTTGACTGATATTGACAGAAGGACTAACTTGATAAACCGTGAAAAAAGTCAAGGACTATTTTGGAATTATGATTGAGTGATACACTAAGTTAATACAAGTTATCAAAGCTAGAGACAAAATTAAGTAATTACTTTAAGAGCATCTCCAACGGTTGCCAAATACATTCGTCCGCCAGCGTAGAGTTACGTAAAATTCAGTTTTGGCTAGTTCACTGATGGAGTTGTGCCAAGCTGTCATTACAGGTATGTCAGTAAGAAACGGTACTTTCACAATTTAATAATAATAAGTTTATAACCGTTACCTTTTTTTATTAATTTATGACCGTTAGCTTTTTTAATTTATGACCGTTGATTTTACCGTTGATTTGTATATGAAATACATTTTCTTATTAATTGGAACAATTTGTTTTTTTTACTCTTACTTTTTCTTTCACAATTTTTGTTATTATTGTTATAAAAATTTAAGTTCAATTTTAATTGAAATATTTAAATTAATATTTTAATTTGTAATAAAATTAAATATAAATAAAATATTAATGTATAAATTAAAGTTGTGGGACATAATATAATTCTTAAGAGTTAAACCGTAAAAAATAATGAATTGCTTCAAGATGATGTGGCACATTATGCTCTATTTAATGAACCCACTTCAAGTAAAAAATGAATGGGTTGCTTTAAGATGATGTGACAAAGTGGATCCTATTTAATGAAGTCATGTTAAGTTCAACCGTTGGAGATTCTCTAAAAGAAATAATTATAGTAATGAGACTAATGTTAGTTATATTGTCCAAGGGCAAATTAGGAATATATTTCCCCCCATTTTCCTATTAGTGGCCGAGCCACACGCCCCTCCCTCATAAACTCACTTTTTTTTTTATCACACTCACTTTTCTCTTAAGAAAGAAAAGAATCAAGCCAGTATGTGATTGTAGAGTCCTGCAAGTAGTTGTACTTGCTTTGCATGTTCCTTTAGTGTTTTGTTTGAGGTTTTAGAGATGAATTGAAGCTTTGCATGACTTTTGAAAATGGAGTAACCTTTTTGGCTTGCATGCAGTCTTAGAAATTGCATATGAATTTTAATCCTTGCGTGTAAAGTTTGAGAAGTGATTGTTTGTAATTCTTGAAAAAAGTTTATATTTGTGTCTCTTTGTTAAAGTTGAGCAAGAAACTAAAGTGTTGATGATTGTTCTTGATAAACATGTTGGGGATTTTAGAAAAATTTCATTTCAATGAGGGTTAAAAGAACAAAGAGGACAAGTCCTTGATTTTCTTCATGAGAACCTAAAAATGATATGTAGAGCGTTCGATTTCAACATGCATTATACTTTTTTTTAAAGAAAATCTCCAAACTCATGATTTTGATCTTGCATGCATGGTAGTTGAATGATCAAAACTAAAATCTAATTTTTTTTTCAAAAAATCAGTCTTTGTGCTCAAATTTTAATAAATTATTGGATATGAATTTTTGAGTGAAATAAACTTTCTAGTGATTATGTACATGTTGGCCACTATCATTAAAATTGACATAGTATTTCTACTTAATCATCGTACCCTGAAAATTAGAACACTACAGACCAATTTAATATCTTGTTTTTAACAAAAAAATCAGTTTAATAACTTCAATGCATAATTTACCATAATTTAATGATTTGGATTTTTTGAATGAAACAAGTTTTAAAATCACCCTGAATATGTTAGGGTTCATCATTGAAAATTGGCATTTAGATTTAGAAAGTGTCTCAAAAATCATGCTCAAAATAATTTTTGAACACAATACTATTTAAGATCTTGTTTTGACAATAAATATCTAAAACATCCCTAGTAAATGATTCGTAATAAATTAATGGCTTTGAATTTTTAGATAGGGTTCTTGCATAGTGTTTATATCTTAGTCGGAAATTTTCACAAAAAGTTTCACAATTTTTCTAGTTCAATACCATGTTCTTTCATATTTATTATTCAAAAAGGGGTTGTTTAAAGATTTTTCTCGTAAAACATGTGATCATCAAGTGACTATGATTAATATCTTAATCATAACTTTAGACGTACTTACCTTTTTTGAATAATTCTTTATGAATTTGAAGGTAGACTCACTCTCTACATTTTAGACGCAAACTTTATAGTATTTAGACAAGGATTCACATTTTAAAATGATCTACAAGTTGACAAAACATAATATGTTTTGTTTTCTAACACCCGAAGCTGTTAGTGAAAATTGAACCAAATGATTTATTGTATGATAAGTTAAAAATTATTTTCAAAAACTAGACATTTTAAATTTTCATGGGAATAGTCATTTGTTCAATTACTATGTCGTTTGCTATTTTAATAAAAATCATGAAGTTGTTGAAAAAATGTAGAAAATTCTTGAAGTACGAGAACCTTGAAAATCCACATGTTATGTTATTTACATTTTTTAAAAAGTGGTGAAACGAAATTATTTTTTGAAATATAATACTTGGGGCTATGATTTCCTTGATAAAGAGCTTAGTATATGTTAAATTTTGAAAACTCAAAGTTTATAAACATTTCTTAAAGAAATTACCTTTTAGAAAGTCTTGATGTCTCATGAGCATGCATCATATTTACATATTGAGAAAAATAAGTTATAGGCACTACGCCAAAAATGACAATTAATAGCGCGTCTTTTACAACACTTATTAAATACAAGCGCTGTTGTATAATTTTTTTAAAAATTACGGAGGATACAACAACGTTTTTTTTGACAAACGCTGTTGTAGGGTCATATAGGGTCACATACGCTTGCACATAATGTTTACAACTCTTTTACAGCGCTTTTTTAAAAAGCGCTCTCACATAGCCTTTTACAGCGCTTTAAACACAAGCGCTGTAAAATGTAGCGCTCCCACCTTATGTTACATAGCTTTTAAAGCGCTTTTTGTTAAAGCGCTGTAAAAGTCTTGCGCTTTCACATAATCAAATGACCTATTACAGCGCTTTTTATACAAGCGCTGTAAAAGGCTTGCGCTTTCACATTATTAAAGGACCTATTAGAGCGCTTTTTGTACAAGCGCTGTAAAAGGATTCATTTTCAATAAAAATCATTCACTTTAAATAAATAAAAACAAATTTAAAACAAATTTAATACGTTGTCCTAACCTTACGAACTCTCATCTCCTCTACTTTGCGAACCCTCTTCTCCTCTACTGTGCGCCCATCTACAAATTGATCTACGTTGCTCCTCCTTTAAAACAAATTGATCAACGTTGTCTCAGGTTCTATATTTATTTATTTGTTGTTGTCACTAATTAAAACTGATAAATTGTTACATATTAGATATGTTCTATTTTGAAATTGTTACATGATATTAGATATGTTCTCATGATATATATGTTCTGTTTTGAAATCAATCGTGGACCAATATTAGATATGTGTACTATATATAGGTCATATATATCAGACTTAAAATCATGCTTATTATTTGTGTAATTGCATTTATATATATAGGTCATATAAAATGGATCGGAAATGGATGTCTGCCAATCGATTGAAAAAAGAGTATGAAAATGGAGTGAAGGAGTTTGTTGAGTTTGTAGTGATGAATGCAAAAGATCCAAATAGAGTCGTTTGTCCTTGTTTAAAATGTTGTTTTGGAAAACGCGTTAGAGCAGATGAATTGGAAGGACATTTAGTATGGTATGGAATTGACCAAAGCTATACATGTTGGATAAGACATGGTGAGAAAATAAATGGAAACACCCGCACAGATACATATGCTTCAACTGATTTTGACACAAATACATATGAGTCGGACCGAGTTGAGGAGATTGCAAAAGCAGTTGAAGAAGATCTTCGTGATTGTCCTAAAATGTTTGAGAGCTTGTTGAGTGATGCAGAGAAACCATTATATAATGGTTGTACTAAATTCACAAGATTGTCGGCGATATTAAAGTTGTACAACTTAAAAGTGAGTAATGCATGGTCTGATAAAAGCTTCACAGAATTACTAACACTCTTAAAAGATATGTTGCCAGATGATAATGAACTTCCCAGTCGAACCTACGAGGCTAAATGAATTTTGTGCTCTATTGGTATGAGTTACGAAAGGATTCATGCGTGTCCTAACGATTGCATTTTATTTCGGAATGAATATGAATTACTAAAGGCGTGTCCGAAATGCAATGTCTCTCGATATAAGAAGAAAGAATCTACTCCAACAAAAGTCGTGTGGTATTTTCCTATAATACCAAGATTTAGGCGCATGTATCGCAGTGAAGAAGATTCAAAACACTTGACATGGCATGCAGATGAAAGAATTAGAGATGGAAATTTTCGACACCCTGCAGATTCTCCACAATGGGCAAAAATTGATCACGAGTATCCTGAATTCGGGATAGAGTCAAGAAATCTATGACTTGCACTTTCTACTGATGGAATGAATCCACATGGTCTTCAAAGCATCTCACACAAAACGTGGCCTGTGATTTTGTTGATTTATAACCTACCTCTATGGTTATGTATGAAGCGTAAGTTTATGATGTTGTCTCTGTTAATTTCTGGATGCAAACAACCGGGGAATGATATCGGCGTATACTTGGCTTCTTTAATTGAAGATTTAAAAATTATGTGGGAGACAGGTGTGGAAGTTTATGATGGGTATAAGAAAGAATGTTTCAATTTGAGGGCTATGTTGTTCGCCACAATTAATGATTTTCCAGCATATGGTAATTTATCAGGATATAGCATTAAAGGTCTATGTGCATGTCCTATATGTGAAGAGAGTATAAATTGGATGCGGTTGAAACATTGTAAGAAGAATGTATTTCTTGGACATCGTAGATCTTTACCTTATAGTCATCAGTATCGTGGGTGGAGAAATGCATTCAATGGAAAATCAGGGGAAGATAGAGTTCCTGTAGCACCGACTGGATATCAAATACTTGAAAAATTACAAGGTTTGACCAATAAATTTGGCAAACCTTTTGCGGGAGAGCTTGTCAAAACTGGGTGGAAGAAAAAGTCAATTTTCTTTGAATTGCCATATTGGAAGTCATTGTATGTAAGACATTTTCTTGATGTGATGCATATTGAGAATGCAAGATTGGAAAGTCTAAGGATGACCAGGAAAGTCTAAGGATGACATCAATGCAAGATTGGACTTGGTCGATATGGGAATAAGAAATGAATTGGGTCCCGTAAAGAAAGGAAATCGCACATATCTACCTCCAGCCGCTCATACTCTATCTAGAAAGGAAAAAATTGTTATGTGTAAATTTCTACACGAAGTTAAAGTTCCAGAAGGATACTCTTCAAACATTAAAACTTTAGTTTGTATGAAAGACTTCAAGTTAAAAGGTTTGAAGACCCATGATTGTCATATTCTAATGGAGCATTTGCTATCAATAGGTATACGTTCAGTTTTACCTGAAAAAGTTCGCCGAGCCATAACTAAATTATGTTTCTTCTTCAGGGAAATTTGTAGTAAAGTGATCGATCCTCAGAAATTACCGACATTGCAAAGGGAAATTGGTTTTACTTTGTGTGAGCTTGAAATGTATTTCCCACCCTCGTTTTTTGATATAATGGTGCACCTTACTGTTCATCTTGTTAGGGAGACACAACTTTGTGGGCCAGCTTATATGAGATGGATGTACCCGATAGAACGATATATGAAAATATTAAAAGGGTACGTAAAAAATAGAAGTCGACCAGAAGGTTGTATTGCTGAACGATACATTGTCGAAGAAGCTGCTGAATTTTGTTCTGAATATCTGTCCAATGTTGAATCCATAGGGCTTCCCATGTCTCGTCATTCGGGAAGATTATCAGGAGAAGTGATAATTGAAAAGAGAGTAATAACTATATCTAGGACAGAATGGGAGCAGGCATAATTGTATGTTCTGCACAATGATGATGAGGTTCAACCGTATGTTACAATACACATGGATCAGTTATCTAGTTTGAATATGAATAGGAATTAAAATTGGATAACTCGAGAGCACAATCGAAGTTTCATAACATGGTTAAGAAATCACATAAAGTCAAAGTTTGATGTAGACCCCAGATCAATATCACAGAGATTGAGGTGGCTAGCAAATGGTCCGAGTTTACATGTCTTTTCTTACACCGGTTATGTAATTAACGGCTACACATTTTATACCAAAGAACAAGATGATCAAACCACTATGCAAAATAGCGGAGTCACTCTCGTAGCTGAAGCGATGCATATCTCAAGTGCAAAAGACAAAAACCCAATATATGCAAATCTATCATATTTTGGGGTTATCGAGCGCATATGGGAGCTAGACTACACAATGTTTCGTGTTCCCATTTTTGGTTGCAAGTGGGTCAATAATAATAATGGCGTTCGGATTGATGAGTCAGGGTTCTTGCTTGTCGATTTTAATAGGGTGGGATACAAAGATGAGCCTTTTATTTTAGCGTCGCAAGCTCAACAATTGTTTTATGTCACTATTCCTGCTGATGATAAATGGTCCGTTGTCCTATTGACCAATAAAATAAGTGATGATAACAATAATGATGAAGATGTTGGTAATGATCTTTTCTTTGCAACATCACAACCACATGAAATTGATTCAACTGACGATGGTTTATATCTTAGAGATGATCATGATGAGGGAATTTGGATTAATCCATCATTTCGTATCATTAATGGACAAACAAATGTGAATCCCACCAAGAAAAGAAGAAGGGCATCTTAATGTGTTTAATTGTTTTATAAGCCATGTAATCTGAACTGAGTTCATGTAATTTAATTGTTTGATCTGCCAGAATTGAGCATTTTGGTATTTAGCTTGAACTGTATGTAATTTTCTGCTTATACTGTATGTAATTGTATACTGATTTTCTGCTTATGCTGGGAATTTTTCTTGAACTTGAACTGATCATCCCGATATGAGCTGATCATGTAATTTAGCATTGATATATATATATATAGGTATTATTTGGAAGAAAAAAAAATAATTAAACACAATTTGAAAGAAAAAATAATTTAACTAATTTGGAAGAAAAAAATTATTATTTGGAAGAAAAAATAATTTAACTATTTGGAAGAAAAAAAAATTATTTGGAATTTTTCTTGAACTTAACTGATCATCCCAAAATAATGAAGTTAGACAGCCCTTGGACATAATAAAACTAATAGGCCTTTTATATATAAAACCCTATTACAACGCTCTTTTGAAAAAGCGCTGTAAAAGGGTCACATAACGTTTGCATATAATAAAACAAAGAAGCCTTTTATATATAAAACCCTATTACAGCGCTCTTTTGAAAAAACGTGTAAAAGGGTCACATAACGTTTGCATATAATAAAACAAAGAAGCCTTTTATATAGAAAACCCTATTACAACGCTCTTTTGCAAGAGCGCTGTAAAAGACTTTTAAAAAAATAAAATAAGGAGGTCTTTTAAAACGCTTTCTCCATAAGCGCTGTAAAAGTGTCACATAGCGTTTGCATATAATAAAACAAAGAAGCCTTTTAAAGCGCTTTGTATAAAAACGCTGTAAAAGGCTTTTAAAAAAATAAAAATAAGGAGGTCTTTTACAGCACTTTTTCACAAGCGCTTTAAAAGGCTTCTAAAAGAGCGCTGTAGTAGGCTTTTAAAAAATAAAATAATGAGGTCTTTTACAGCGCTTTTTAAAAAAAGCGCTGTAATATGGTTTTATATATAACAGTAAATCTCTTCAGTTTCATCTTCATTACGTAAACTTCATACGCTTGTTTCAGTTTCCTCTTCAGTCTCCTTCTCATTGCGAACCCTACGAACCCTACCCTTGTTTCCTCCTCATTACTAACCCTCATTAAATAAACTTCATACACTTGTTTCCTCCTCATCTTCATCCTCCTTCTCATTACGTAACCATATATTTTTAGTAACCCTTATTACGTATTTCTGCGAACCCCGTAACCCTATGATCATTTCGTCTTCGTTCGTCTTCTGCGCTGTTCTTCTTCTTCTATGTTACTAACCGAACCCAACGAACCTGTAACCCTAAGTATTTCTTCGCACTTTTCAGGTATTGTATTTATTAGTTTTTTGTTTCACTAAAATGCATGTTAAACTTATACTACTACGTACTTAGACTACTGCATGTTGAACTTGTTGTAGATAAACGGATACCAGCAAAGATTTAGAATGTTAAAATGAAGAAGTTGGCAACACCAAGACTTACGAAAATGAAGTCAAACGTGGTGCAATCATAATGCAAAATGTTATAAAAGCAAAAGTACTAGGCAAAAATTTGAGGTATACTATACTTCAAAATGTCATACTCTACTTTGTTTGCTGTTTATTTTTATCTTTTTTGAAAAAATTTGAGGTATACTTTGTTTGCTGTTTATAATTTGAGGTACTTATTATATGAGTTTATTAGGTGGGATGGAATGAGAGTGGTCAGCCAATTGACCCCAACCGTTCAATGTTTGTAAGTTATATTGGGGTTGTTGTTCGTCACAATATCACCATCACAATAGATGATTGGAGAGATAAGGCATTGAAGGGTGCAAAAGATGTATTGTGGGCTGATATACAAGTAATTTTTTTACTCCACTTTTTTACTTATAATTTTTTACAGACTGCTTTGAAGTACTTTACTCAAACTATATCTTTATTTGGTTTGCAGACAGCTTTTGATGTTGACAAGGTGAGAAAGAGTTACGTGATGAGAGTTGCCGGGAAAATACACCGGGGTTTTAGATCTCACCTCTCAAATTGCTATCTAAGAGACCGAGATAGAAATATGAATGAGGAATGAAGCGCATTCGTAGCAAAACGTTCGGTCCCCGCGTTTGTTGTAAGTGATTAATTTATTAGCATTTGTGTTTTATTATTCATATTCATAGCGTACTTTAAATTTTTACAAGATTGTTAATTTTTTTTATAGAATATTAGTAAGGCAAATCGCGAGAGGGCAAAAAATATTCCCCACCCATACATGAAATCTCGTATGGGATATGCACGTCTAGAGCAAAAACTTGTAAGTAATTAAACATCACTTTTATATAATGTGGTACATTATAAACTATACTTTCTAACTAATATTTTGTTTATGATCTTAACGAAAATAGCTACAAGACACCCAATTCAATCAACCGTTGGGTCGTCATATATTATGGAAGGAAGCTCGCGTAAATAAAGATGGAGTGGTTGATAACGAAAATGTTCAAAAAGTAATAGAACTTTGTGTAAGTATATTTATCACTTTAATATTTTTTAATATTGTATTTTAAAAATGATAATGAACTTATCTTTTTAATCCTACGTGTATTTTAGGCGAATCTCGAACAAAGTTCGGAAAATCAAGAGGACAACAAGGCTAGTTGCAGGGACATACTAGGTAAAGTGTTTAATGTTCTTGAATATTCCGGCCGCGTGAGGGGGAAATGATTTAGCGTAACTCCTAGAAGCTATTTTTCACAAGAGAAGCGCCAAAATCCATATAACGAGGAAGTATTAGAGAAGATCAAAGTATTAACAGAGCAAGTGGCATTCTTGGGGAAGACGAATAAAGACAAGCAACTTGCGGATCAGCTCCAACGTGAAATTCAAATGGAGAGTGAAAACGCGAGTTGCAACATTGGTCTCAAAAGTCTTCCTGAGGTAATTAATTACTTAATAAAATAAGAAATTCATTCAAGCTAATTGTTTCACATACTTATGTATTAACCATTGATTTAGGGTGTCACTCCATGCATGCTGTAATTATCCTCCCCTAGTCATCGCAAGGTCGGAAAAGGAACATTGTGCAATACTCTGGGCGAAGTATTGCACAACACACCGATCCCTGCGGGCCATGTCAAAGTATCACTAGTTATTGCTTTGGAACCAAATGCACTGTTGCCTATACCAGACAACGATGCAGATCTGAAGTATTTGGGCGAAACAATTGGCAGTTATGTGGCATGGCCCAAACATCTTGTTGCCTTTGATAAGGTATGTTTAATTAATTGAAATGTATGTTTAATTGATATGTATATTTAATTGCACAATATATGATTATGATTGATTATATTTAATTGCTGAATTTTTTCCGATGTTAACTTTAATTTCACATTTATTTAGATTTAAACAAAGTCTAAAGGGAATGATAAGAAGATTCCCAGAAACGAGTCAGTCACATCGCCTGAAAAGGTTTGTCAAATTTATTCTGTAAGGTTTGTCATTTTTTCAGATTAAATAAACTAGCAAACTGATTAACCTCATTTTTTCAGATTCAATCCAATAAACCACCCGCACAGCAAGCCAGCAAGCCAGCTGCCGCACCACAACTGGATGTTCGTGGTAAAAATAAAGCCGGCAAACTTCAAAAATTGGAGGGTAATAAAGCTGGCAAACTGCAAAAGCTGGAGGGTAATAAAGCGACCAAAGTTGCTGCTCAAAAAGTGGATCGTGTAAAATCAGTTGTTGCTCCTGCTCCTAAAATAAGTCAGCCACGACTTGCTCGATATGGGTCGTGTCTTGACATACAGGCAAAAACAAATATGGGCAGCAACAACGATTCACGAATAATAAGCATGGATAAAGCTCTATTCGGAGATGAGTATGAAGAATTTCTAGAAAAAGAGCACATATACGAACTTCTCGACCATAAGGAGCTGAGTGCTACTGTCATCAGCTTATACATTAGGTAAAAATTACTTTTAATTGCATTTATTTGTAATTAATTTAATTTATTGGTAATTAATCTAATTTGAAATTTTCATTGAAGGTTTTTGTATGAGAAGTTCGTGTGCACACGCAGATTGTCAAATAGATTTTCATTCTTGTCTCCGCATAAGATTTCGATGCTTAAACACGATCCAGTGAATGTAAAGAAATACGTTGTAGATATACTATTAGGAAATAAAGAGAAGCATAAGTTGTTCCTTGCACCATATAATTCAGGGTACGTAATTATATATTCTTTATTTATATCTTTTTTAATTTATGAGATCTTAATTTATTAGTTGTGTAAACCAAATTTTTGTTGTTGTAGGGCACATTAGGTGCTATTTGCAATCAATGCGACCTTTGAAGTTATATATTATTTAGATCCCTTGGATGACCATTACAACAATCACTCCGATATAAAGACTATGTTCGACACGTAAGTAATATTCATTTATTTCTTACATATATATATATAAATAATGTGTTTGTTAATGCTATAATAATCACATTTATTTATTCGATAGTGCTTTACAAGTTTTTCAAGCTCAAAGAGGTGCTACAGTGTCGAAGCAAAAGTCAAATAATATCACATGGATTCCAATAAAGGTTTGAAATATATGCCTTTAAAATTTCATTTACAATCAATGCACAAATATTTATTGACTTATATGTTTTATTTTATAGTGCCCTCGTCAAACTAACAACATCGACTGTGGGTACTATGTATTGCGGTTCATGAAGGAGATTCTTGATAAGAATCAAACTATAATCCTAGAAACGGTACAATATTTTCATTATTTGATTTTCATATATAAACTATGTATATATATGATTCTAACTTATTTATGTTCAATTTTTATATCGCACAGTACTTTGACAATTCCAGTCCAACATACTCTAAAAGAGATCTAATTGAAATAAAGGAAGACTGGTGTCAGTATGTGATTGAAATGAAGATTATTTGATTTGCTGGAAAATGGCATGCTACAAGGGATAGTTATATGCTGCAAGGGGTAGTTCTGTTCTGAAATGTACTTCTCTGATAGTTATATGTATATGAATAAGTAGTTATATGAATAGGGCACATTTGAAAAGCTGTGAATATGTAGTATATATGTGAATATGTGAATATGTATATGAATCTATAATTTGTTCTGATATGAATATGTAGTATATATGTGAAAAGCTGTGATTATGTATTCTGATATGTTGTAATTTGTTCTGTGCTGTTATATGTAATTTGTTGTGAACTTATTGTGTAAATATGTATAGTTATAAAGTTAATTTGATTGTGAAATGATTGTGTGAACTGATTGTGAGAACTGATTGTAAACTGATTCTGGATGAAAATGATTTTGGAATAAAAATTAAAAGACAGCGCTTTCTAAAAAAATGCCATAAAAAACCAAAAATCGCTTTTTAAAATTTACAGCATAAAACTAAAATAAGAAGAAAAAAAAGCACCTTTTACAGCGCTTTCTCAAAAAAGCGCCGTAAAACGTGCATTAGAATGCACCTACTATGGCGCTTTTTTGAAAAAACGCTGTAAAATGTGCATAATAAGGCATCTATTGAATGCACCTACTACAGCGCTTTTTTGAAAAAGCGCTGTAAAAGGTGCATAACAATGCATCTATTTGAATGCACCTATTACAACGCTTTTTTGAAAAAGCGCTGTAATAGGTGCATAATAATGCATTTATTGAATGCACCTATTACAACGCTTTTTCAAATAAGCGTTGTAATAGGTGCATGCATATGAAGTGCTATTGCAGGGATTTAAAAAGCGCTATTACAGGGATTTACAGCGCTTTTTCAAAAAAGCGCTGTAAAACGAGTATAACAAGCGCGCAATATATCCACCTATTTTACAGCGCTTTTTTATTTTAAAAAGCGCTGTTGTATCTTTTTACAGCGCTTATTTTTTTGAAAAAGCGTTGTAAAATGCGTTTTTTCGCGTAGTGAGAGGTTAGGATACTTTTAGACTGAATGAGATAACTTCAATTAACATTTTCGACCCTATTCTAATCACTCTCTTGACCTGGTCAAATGTTAAGAGAAGTAGACAGATTCAAAATTTTGTTGGTTGAAGGTGTGAGAATTATCAAGTAGCATAAGTTTTGCTTGAATTAATGAAGCTCTACGAGGTAAAGGAACCTTATATTTTTATTTCATGTATTTTATAATGTTTATGTGTGCTTGATTATATGTGACATACATGGATATATGTTTACTTGATTTTGATATGTGGATATATATTTCAAGTTATTTTTATATATTATTGTATGAATATGTATTTGAAATGTTTACATATGTTAGATGGTATAAAAAATGAATTGCATTTGCATATATGAGAAATCGTATGCTCATGCATATCATGGTTAAGTGATGAGTATGATGGGCCACAATATGTGGTTATCGGGAATGGACCCACCTTATCTTTGCGAGGAATTTTGAGTTATGATGGCTCGTGATTGACATCATTGTACTAGTCTGTGAGCGACTGAACTTTAATGGATCGTACTGATATGTGAGTGAGTGTACATTTGTGATTCACACTTCTATGCAAAATGTGTAATATTCCAGAATCATATGCACTGCCATATAGGCATTGCATTAGGACTTTGTCTATTGCTGAAATTATATGTGGCATGAATATGTATATACGTAAATATGTATTATGTTGCTATCTATTGATACATGTATAATTTGTTTACTTTGTATATGTTATATGCTCCGTATTTGTATATATGTTTTTTTTTTTTTATTGGAGATACTTGCTATTGTTGAGCAATCAGGCAGAGCGTCTCAGATTTTAAGAAACGAGTAACGCAGAAATCAGAACAACAAAGAAGGTGTAAAAGTGTCACAGTTTGGATCGGCGATCATATGCCTTGGGGGCATGAAGTCACTGGTATCTCTCCAGTACCCAGTAAACATTGTCTTGAAGTTGTAAAGATCAGTTTATAACTCTATGTTGTATGTCATTTTTCTATTGTATTATTATCTTATTTTAAGTTTCTTCTTTGGAAAAGAAACGATGTTCCCACAAAAGATTTGTGTAAACCTTTTCAAAGTATTACAGTACTTGAAAAACTATTGTTTGCTCAACTGCTTTATTCTATATTATCTAGTAGCTTTTGCAAGATGTTTCGATGTAATAAATTTAAAATTTTGAACTTGACCTCAAAATTTCATTGTATGTGTTGCTCTTGACTTATTTGAAAGGAGTTTTTTTTTAAAAAAAGTACTACATATTTTGAGAAAAAACGATTAAGCGCTTAGTTTCAAAATTAATCTTTCTTTTAAAAATACGATCTCGTTGTTAAAAAGTAGTGTTATAGAACTCCTAAAATAATTTACTGAATGATTTCTATTAATAATTCTATATCATTATATTTCAACAATATTTATTTATTTTAATACTTCATCTGGTTCTTAATATACGAAAATTTAATGCTATAAAATTATAATGTAATTCCAATTATACCCATAGCATTAATTTTATTTCTACAATGTGACTTTCTTGTAATCATACATCTCACATTAAATAAGGGCATAAAATAATTATAGCAATTAATATATTATGTTTTTTTTATAAAATAATCATAAAAACTTGATTTTATAATAATAAGGATAGAAGGTAGTGCAATTTATTGAGTGAAGTCGGTGAAAAATAAAAACTTGGTCAAAATTGGACCAGACCAATCAGTTCTAAAAGTTTGACATGGAAAAGAGATCTATATCTGATTTGAATGACTCTAAGAGCTGCCCTGTCACAAAATCAGTAAGAAAATCGGTAAATCAAACAAAAACTGTGAAAACTTGTGCAAATCGACGGTTGCCTTGGGGTTTACGGTAATTTACAAAGGAATGTTTAATTAGCACGACTGTGAAATCTAACAAATGATGTAGTAATTTTGTCTATTTGCTTTCATTGTTTAGACTATTGTAACCAAGTCCGACTATGAAGTCATTTAACATTCATTTTTTTATAAAATAAATTATTAGTTTTTTTAACTATAAAATAAAAAATAAATTTAATATAATATATAATTTCAATTATTAAATTTAAATATCGTGATTTTTTAATTATCAAGTCAACAGTCATGCGATTCAACAAGTGACCTATGAATTTAACTAGTGATCCATTGATCAATACATTGACCTTGATCACTAGTTTGGGATTTAAAACATTGCTTATATTATTTATATATAATATTTCCTTTTGATTGTTTTGCTACTAAGTGATACCTAAGTATCACAACGGTTGAGGAGCGAGTTTTGCCTCCTTCACTGCACTTCCGACTAATCGGAGAAAATCCGTCTTCGCCTTTATTTTTATTTGGAGTAGATATTTGAGTCCTCATTTTTGTCTCTTACAGGAATTGGTTCCCTCCACACTCGTTTATATATATAATATAATTTAAAAGTCATTTAAATTATAATTAATATAATAAAATTATAATTATTAAAAAGTAAAAAAATAAAAGATACTAAAATCATATTTTCTATAGAGAAAATATTAAAATTTATAATATATAAAATAATTAAATAAAATGAATAAGTATATATATATATATTGTAAAATATTAATAATTTTGAGACATTTTTTTCTTCTAAATATGTTACTTAATATGTTACTTGTTGTGATAACAAAGAAGTATATTTTAAAAAAAAGACCAAATTATCACATTATTAATGCAATCATATTTTAGATTATATTAAAATTAAATAAATTATATTATAATAATAATAATAATAATAATAATAATAATAATAATAATATATGCAAATAATATTCAAGAGAGTGAGGGGTTGAGGCCTATGCCCTCCCCTCCTTGGATTTGTCTAATAACACTCTGAGTTTTTATTAATTAGTTTAAAGTCTTTAAGAGTGAAATGTGCTAATGGTTAGATGTTTGGATACTTAAACATTAATATAAGATAATTATAAATAGTTAGTAAAAATTTAAAGACAGTTAATCAATTAGGCTAAGTAGGATAATTGGTTAATATGTGAATTTAGTTCCAAATGACTGTGTTTATACTCAATTAATTGATTAGGACTTATTGTTAATCGATTAGTTATTAACTAGATTTCAAAAATAATCATTTTTCACAAGTTTTGGATAGTCAAATGTGCATAATATCTTTTAGTAAACATATGATTATTTAATCAAGTTATTTAAAGGAGTCTTATTTTCAAAAATTCCTAAATTTTTAGATTGACAAGTTCAAGTGTCTCCTAAATTGTTAAACTGTTGTAACTTTGTCAAATCTAAACCAATTCTGATTCGGCTTGATGTTGTGCAACCAATAACTCAAAGATCCTCAAACCATATTCTTTTATGGCTGATCAAAATCATTTTCAATATATATTAATTAACACCAAACTTTATGTTTCTATTTTATTTCATAGAAACTTCAATTTTATTAATTATTTGTATTCTATTTGAATTTTTATCTTTTTAGCAGTATGGAATCATCCTTTCTGCAATTCTAGTATGTAATATGTGATATCGTTGATTCAAGATATGAATGGGTTTATAATCTTGATATAATAAGTATACTTAGTAGGTTTAATAAATATGGATGCTCTACGATCCCTAGGTTTTCACCGATAGTTGAATTGTTTAGAACCACGGTCGAAATAGTGAAATAGGCTATGTGTTATCTGTTTAAGACTATTTGTTTTGTTGCATAACCTTTTATATGAATTATTAAAACGAAGATGTTATGTTGATGTTTAACATTTGTTGTGTTTAGTATGTATGGTGACACAAATTAATGAATTTCGTGAAATGTGTATTTCTTTATTTTTTGAAGATGATAAATGTTGATGATTAATGTTTAGAATATCCCTATTTTGATAAAATGGCATTATGTTCTATTTTTTGACAAAACAATCAATTGGTACTAGAGTTTTACTGATTAGTTTATAGAAAAGAGATAAACTAATTAAGATTAATTGAGTAGTAACATAAGAAAAATCAATTAGTTGAAGCTAAGATAGAATAACTAATTCGTTAGACCTTGATAATGGATTAGGATGCTCCCCATAATTGTAAAAAGTCTAAGTTTAAGTAATAATCGACTAGTGAAGCTTTATTAATTGATTAGGATAATAATCAAGTTTAAAATATATAATGAGTTATGAATAATTGATTATGAAGGGATAGATAATCGATTAGGTAAAGAAACATAATCAGGAAATTACTAAGTTATGAATTAATGGATTAGAGACTTAGGGCTAAAATGTTAAGGAAAGTAAGATTTATAAAACAAGATATTAGTTAACTAGTAATAAGAGGTTAAGTATTAAAGGACAAGTTAATCAATTAGGATTAGTCTAGTAAGGTTAACTATAAAATACTATTGATATTGCTTGAGCCATTGATGATGAATATTAATATGTCATAGCACTTATATTCGCAATTTTGGACTAAGTTTGTTACAAAGAGATTGTTTATGATAATTTCAATGTCATGCCAATTATGTGTTGCATTCGCACAATAGGACATGTTTTGGAGTGTTAAGTTGTGATACAGTTAGACCTCGATTGATGAGAAGACCTTGAGGAAGTTATTAGTAAAAAGGAATTACGTAAAGGAGGGACACTATTAGGGAGTTTCGTTGAATACTGAACCACCCTGGCTAGACACTGTTGTTCGTGGAGTAGTAGGTGGCTTCTCTACTTGTACCAACCTGAACTAGAAGGACCCAACATCGAGAACCATAATTTCCTCACTTTGCTTTTAATTTAATGGAGCTTTCAATCCCAAAAGAGCTTTGGAGTAGATCAAATGAATGGACAATATTTTTACAACTATTGAGTTCACTGACACACATAAGGTTCAATTCGCTACTTTCAAGCTGACGGGAGAAGCTAAAGCCTGGCGGGATAATACGAAAATCCTTTGGGGTGCTACAAGTTGAGGTAACTTGGGAAGCATTTAAAGGTAGCTTTATGGAAAATTCTTATGAAACTTCAAGACTTTAAGGAGGTTTATTACTTACCTTTGAAGCAAAGATCTATGATTTTCAAATTGCATGTTTCAAAGTTCGAGGAACTTTGTTGTTTATATCCTTCATATCATGATGCTACTAGTGACCAATGATGTTCATAAATGGTCTGCGTCTAGAGATTAAGGAAGGAGTTGTGGCCTTCAAACCCAATAACTTTGGAACTATGGTTTACAAGAGTAAGAAGTATGATTATGCATACACTAAAGGGTTCAACATGTTTAGTAGGAAGCTTGTTGTAGTTGGAAAAGGAAAAGATTTGACATCTATAGGTCGTGACTTCAAGAAGATTGGAGAGAAGTAAGTCGATGAAAAGAATGTTATTGGAGGATTCACAACTCCAAGGGTTATTAAGCGTGGAAAGTTCCGTCAAGGGTACTACACCAATAAGTGCAAGGAGATTGATATCATATGCTTCAAGTGCAACAAGTTGGGGCAGTTTAATAGAGAATGTCCTAATGGGAAATCTGCAACTTAAGTTATTATAGAGGCAAAGAAGAAACTACAAGCCTTCCGTTTGAAGTCAATTGACTAGTACTTAACTTGTGTGTGTCTGCTATAATATACTCAAGCATCATAACATCTACCTGCTAGTGGTATACGTATGATTGCCTTCTATAATATACTCATGCATCATCTGGTAAGATCATTGCATTCATTAAGTAAGTTTGTCATTGTATTCATTTAATTTATTCTTCCTCTAGTACGTTTATCTTAGTTAAAGAAAAGCATATTGATAATGTTATTGAGTGTAACATTACTCTTATGTATACTTGCAATTCATCCGTATTTTGAAAGGCTTAGAATCCTCTAAAAAATGGATTGTTCTATTCGGATTAATATCCAAAGAAGACGCGGACAACAAATCATGAAATATAACTTCACTCTAAAGAGACTAATCACTCTCATTGCGAAAATTTCGAAGGACCTAACCATCCTAAGGAATTTTGTTAATCAAGTGAAAATCATAATCATAATTCCAATGCAAGCTATAACATAACATGTTTATCAAATTTACAAGGAGTCTTGGAATTTTGATTAAACACGTGTTTGCTTGCTTCAAGAATAGTCTGCATTAGAAATCATTGCAACTACATAATCATGTTTGTTTGCTCCTGTATATGGATTTTCTTTTACTTCTTTTATTATATAGGCTTAATTGCAGTTTTTGTCCCCCCTATTTTAGCTGAATCATGAAAATAGTCCCCCCATTTTATTTGTCTCCAGTTTTGGTCTCCCAAACATAATTTTGGTCCAAAACTTGATGAAGTGATATTTTTTTTTAATGATGTGTAAAAAAAAACAGATGATGCAGAAGATTCCATGTGGATTAATTACACATTTTCTATTTTTAAAAACACATTTCCTGTTTTATTACATCATTTAAGTATAAAAAAAGACACATTGTTATTCTAATCCCTAATCCCATGAAAACTCAGGAACATGAGTTTAGAAACGTAAATCCTTGAGAAGTCAAATGTGAACGGAACCCTAATCCTAATTCCAATCCATCTTGTTCTTCTCCTCTTCCCGATTTATCTTGTTTCTTCTCCTCTTCATTTTATTTCTCATTCCTCGTGTTCTTCTAGATCGTTTCTCATTCAGTTTATGTTTTTGATTTCCTGTTTCCGATGGCGAGTAAACGTTGAGGTGATTTCGCGTTCTCTCCATCTTTGTGGATGAAAGAAGATACAAAATTTTGTGCTAGGTATGTGATTTTAGGGTTTATGCATTTGTTTTTGGCTATATTTAAACATTGAGATCAATATGTCTCTGTCTATGTGTTAGTAGTATTCTATTTAAAAAAATTATCATTTTCGTTTTTCTTTATTGTTAACAATATTAAACTCTGTATTCAAAAATTTGTTTTGCATATACAATTGTTGAAGTGGAAAAAATTATTAACAATAAAGCAAAACGAAGAAGACAATTTTTGTGAATTGAATACTACTAAACATAAATAGAGACATATTGATATCAATGTTTAAATATAGCCGAAAACAAATACATAAACCCTAAAATTACATATATAGCACAAAACTTTGTATATTCTTTGGTCCGTGAAGATAGAAAGAACGCGAAATCACCTCCACATTTACTTGTCATTGGAAACAGGAAATAAAAAACAAAAATTAAGTGAGAAACAATCTAGAAGAACACGATGAATGGGAAATTGAATGAAGAGGAGAATAAACAAGATGAATCGTGAAGAGTAGAACAACAAGATGGAACGGAATTAGGATTAGGGTTCAGTTTGCATTTGACTTCTCAAGGGTTTATGTTTCTGAACTCTTGTTCTTGAGTTCTCACAGGATTAGGGATTAGAATAACAATGTGTCCTTTTTTTTTTATGTTTTTATAATTAAATGATGTAATAAAATAGGAAATGTGTTTCACAAATTTTGAATAATAATAAAATGTAATTAACTCACATGGAATCTTCCACATCATCTATTTTTTTGACACATCCCTAAAAACATAACACTTTATCAAATTTTGGACCAAAACTGGGGTCAAATAAAATAGGGGGACTATTTTTGTTATTCAGCTAAAATAAAGGGACTAAAACTGCAATTAAGGCTACTATATAATATATGGGGAGCTTTCTCACTCATTATATTTTATTTTATTTTATTTGTAAAGGAAAATTGTTCATAATTTGTGTAGTTGTTTGTCATCATAAGAAATAGGGGGATTATAAGAACTAGTTTGAATCATATACAAATACATACTAGTGATATTTTGATGATAGCAAAGTAAAATAACAATTGTCTTTTAACTAGTTGCTTTAAGTGTGTAGGATATAAAGTTATATCAAAATCTATATTATTAACTAGCTACAATAGTAACATAAGTATTTGTGACTTACTTCATGTGTTATTATTAGAAGAAATAGTAGGAATATTATTAACTAACAAACAATTAATTATAAGTTGTTATTGCTAAAACAAGTTATAACTTAGAAAGAGTAAAGTTAATATGATTCTAGTTCAAACCATATATTGGTTCCACATAGGAAGTAATGACAACATCATATGCTGAATCATCTTTTGATCAATCTGGTCAAATAGATAAAACACTATATGTTGAAAATACATATATGCTTTGTTTCAATGCTCTGCGTATGATAACACAGAAAAGTTGATGATGAACACCAAAGAAATAAAAGCATCATCTAATACATGGTACGCTGATGGCATAATGTATCTGAATCTTTTAATACAACGGTCATTTATGAAGATGCGCAAACACGAGAATAGGGGTTGAATTGTGTTTGTAAAAATTAAAAATCTTTTCTTAATTCAAATTCTGATTTGGTGACTTAAACAATTTTACTAATTAAAGGCAGTAGTAAAACAAATAATGCAGATGTAAAGACAAAGCACAAGATTTTATCTTGGTTCACCACCAACTTGGTAGCTATGTCCAGTCCCCTCACACAGAAGGATTTATCCACTAATTCCAAAAACCTTGAATTACACAACACCTGACCCTACAAGTCAGCCTTCTCAAAATAGCCTGAACCTACAGACTTTTTACGGCAAACCACACATTGACCCTACAAGTCAAGTCTTCTTTACACAACTTGAAACCTATAGATTGTTAGAGGCAAACTACCCACTTGACCATACAAGTCAAGTCTTCTCTACACAACTTGAGATCCACAAATTGCTTAAAGAACACTAAAGCCACTATCGAGTTGGGTTACAAAGAGTTAGAAGCTGATATGGTTTTGCTTCTACTAAGCATATTTGATATAAAGATTTTTCCACACTACAACACTTAGAATATTTTACTTTGAACGAGTGCTTTGCTAGAACTTAAATCCTTAAATTCTGAATACTTAGAGAATTCGATCTCTTGAGGTTTTTCTGAATAACTTTGGTTTTAAGGATTTCTGAGTTTGTTCGTTTGTTGAGTTCTTCTTCAGCCTTGAGTATCTATTTATAGTTAAAATTACAGCTTCATTTTAGTCCTTTGTTAATTCTGAATCGTATCTTCATTCTAGCTTGGTCAATAAATATTTCTTCCAAATACAATTCTGAAAGATATGTTTTGATAATATGATTGTTATCCAATTCCATATTTCCGAATTTGATCCGAGCAATTCTTCTAGAAAGATATGATACATATTTTCTCAAGATTGCATTTGGAAATTATTCAGCTCAGTCTTTTCTTTATACTATTGATTAGATTTTAGGGCATGAATAAAATTGGGCCTGTTCTTGGACCTTTAGAATTTATGATACAACTAAGTATTTTTTAGTATTTTGACAATTTATCAGAGTCATTGATTTTCTATTTGAGTCGTTGACATTTCTCCATCAGAATCATTGAATTGATTGTTGGAGTTAGATGATATGCTGCTTAAATGGTTCTATTAGAGGCAAAACCGCGTGACTTAGTGGCACGGGCAACTTCACCTTTGTTGCATTATCAGAGTCAGTGCAACTTTAGAGACTGCTTATTAGAGGCAATATTCTGGAACATGTTGCAACATTCGAATTTCATAGTCATGCAGAAAGTAGACTTTATTTGAGGCATGCAAAAATTCTTTTCATTAGAGGCACGCAGAAACACTGTTCATCAAAGGCATTCAAAACACTGTTCATTAGAGGCACGTAGAAGTATTGTTCATCAGAGACCTGTAAAAGTAATGTTCACCAAAGGCATGTTAACAGGAATCCCGTTTCAATCTTCAGAAGCAGATACGCATAATCATAAGAGGAAAATCTTTAGGGATAAATGTGTGCACACAACAGCACGTGCATTGACTAGGTTTAACTTTGCTTCTTTTATTCGTTTCCTTTGGTTGTTTCCTCTAGTGAATTCCTCTGGTCATTTCATCTGGTGACTTCCTCTAGTCACTTCCTCTAATATATTTGTTTCTTATTTCTTGCTTCCGATATCTTCTTCTGATGTTGTTTCTTTTGATTTCCTGTTCTAATTTCTACACATTTAATGAAGCCATTAGTCCAAACAAATTGTTTCCATAAAATACATTTGTTAACATCAAAATCCCAAGAGGAAAACCAACTTGATTCCAACAATCTATTGTAATAATTAGACTCCCTAGAACGACACATCCTCTAATAGAACATTGACTCTACTTCATGTCCTGATGTCCAAGACTATAGAGCAAAACAATTGATCAACCAAAGTAAGATGTATGATCCTCTTGAATGTAAGACCCTTAAATGATTTAAAGCAAGAATTAGGGATGACTATCTATTTGTGCCTTGTGTTGTGTATTTTGCATCTTTTTATCATTTACATTGTGTGCTTATTTGTAAAATTTGTTGTAATTTTGTCTGGCTTGCAGATTTATTTATGAAAAATTGTTTGGATTTATTCCTTGATGTTAAATGACTATATGAATGTCTTGTCATTGTCGAAATTTTTAAAATGATTTTCTACTGATTTTTTAGAAAACGAGTTAGATATACCCACTGTTTAAATTTAAAAGGATCTCAAATGCCATCAAAATTTAAAGAGGAACTTTATATATTAAATGTAATGAGAATTTGATCTCATTATATTTTTCTATGCTAAGGAACAAAAATTTTGTCGGATATAAATTTGTCATGAAAATTTGAAAACTTTTAATTTGTTGAATTATTATATAGTTTTTTCTGTTACCGAAAAATTTATTCGTGAGTGATATGAGCCTCATTTAAGAAAGAACTTGGAGATTGAGCGACATGAAGGGACTTAAAGTCACAAAATATCCATATATTTTTCTAGGATTTTAATATTTTAATTTGGGGTTGTTGAAAATATCTAGATACTTTCTTACTATGTAGTAATACTTTTAAAGAACCAAAATGAACCACCTCACTCTTGAAGGTGCAAACACGAGAAGGGGGGTTGAATTGTGTTTGCCAAAGTTGACAACTTTTTGATAATTTATAAATAATTAAAAAATTAGTTTGGTTTTGGAGACTTACTTGGAGTCGAAGCAATCAAATTCAGAGGCTGCAAGCAATGAAAGCATAAATAATTTGACACGTAGATTTATCCTGGTTCACCACTAACTTGGCTACATCCAGTCCCCTCATTTAGAAGGTTTTAATCCACTAATTCAAAAACCTTGAATTACAAAGCACTTGACCCTCCAAACCAGTCTTCCCAAACAGCCTAACAACCCCAGACTTTTGAGGAACTAACCACCTTGACCCCATAAGCAAAGTCTTCTCCTAACAACCCCAGATTGAAGAAGGAACTAAACTACTATCGGGTTGGATACAAAAGATTGGAACTTGAGTAGTTTCTTCTAAAGAAATGATGATAATAATAACTCTCACACTCTAAGAAAAGAACACAGAAAATATTTCTAACTTGAACTAGTGTTTCTCTATTTGAACTATAAGATGAATTGAGAACTTTGAGCTTGAGTTCTTCTACTCTTTTCTGCTTTTCGATGCTTTTCTCCTTCAGCCTTGAGTGTCTATTTATAGTAAAAATTTGGGCTTCAATTTAGTCATTGTTTAATTCTGAATTGTATCTTGTTAAGATTGAGTTTGTAAATTCTTCAAATTGATTCTATTTCTATTTGTTTAGATTGAGTTTGTAAATTATTCAGATTGATTTTGTTCGTATTTTTTTCAGATTGCGTTTGTAAATTCTTCATATTGATTCTATTCATATTTTGTTGTAGATAAAACTTGATCAAATCTTTTTCAAATCTTCATCAAATTTTCTTCAAATATTGATCAAATCTTCTTCAAATATTCTTCAAATCTTGACCATATCTTCTTTTCAACTTGGTCAAAGATTTTCTTCAATTATAAATATGAATCAAATCTTTATTTTAGATTTTCATCAATTATAAATTTGAATCAAATCTTATTTTAGATTTTCATCAATTATAATTTTAAATCAAGTCTTATTTTAGATTTTCTTCAATTATAAATTTGAATCAAATCTTATTTTAGATTTTCTTCACAAACATGACTCACCTTTCATACTCTATAAAGTCAAATATATTTTTCTCATAAAATACTTTTGTTAACATCGAAACTCTAAATGTAAAACCAGCTTGGTACCAACTATCTCCCCCTTTTTGATGATGACAAAACTTATATTTTTTATAACAACTTTTCTTTATATTTCTTTGACTCCCGCTAACTTAGAGCTCCCCCAAAGTCTAAGTATGATTTTGTCTCCACTTTATCAAATATCTTTCTTCCCCTTTTTTTTATCAGACAAAAAGACTTGAAAGTGAAACTATGTCTATTTTTTTTTTTGTTTTTTTTTTGTTTTTTTTTCGTTTTT
>JBBPBQ010020324.1:27669811-27764551 GCA_037974755.1 Cicer yamashitae | reverse complement strand
TTTTTTTGTTTTTTTTTTTTTTTTTTTTCGTTTTTCTCTTTTTTTTTTCTTTTCTTTTTTGTTTTCGATTTTCTTTTTTTTTCATTTCTTTTTTTAATAACAGGAATATAATATAGTACAAGAAAATATATAAACTAATGTAAAACTAAACTACTTTAAAGTTATCACAACACCAGTCAGATATGAAGGTAAGGTTTAGGTTTTTCTTGATGAAGTCTAACCTATCTTTAGGTAGTGGTTTGGTGAATATGTCAGCCCATTGGTGTTCGGTGTCTACAAATTGAATGTTTAGTACCTCTTTTTGAACAAAGTCCCTAATGAAGTGGTGTTTGTGCTCTATGTGTTTAGCTCTAGAATGTAAGATAGGGTTTTTAGTTAGACAAATGGCAGAAGTGGTATCGCAATAGATGGGAATGTTGGATTCTAGGATTTTGTAGTCTTCAAGTTGATGTTTCATCCAAAGTAGTTGAGAACTGCAGTCAGCTGCTGAAATGTACTCAGCCTCTGCTCTTGACATTGCAATGGTGTTTTGTCTCTTACTTGACCAAGATATTAAGTTGTCACCTAAAAATGTGCAGTTGCCACTAGTGCTCTTTCTCTCAAGTTTATCTCCAGCATAATCAGAATCACAGTATCCACTAAGTTTGTACTTAGGAAATTTCTTGTAGAACAAGGTAAGGTTGGTTGTGCCTTTTAGGTATCTAAGGATTCTCTTAACAGCAGTTAAATGGGATTCCCTAGGATCAGCTTGAAATCCTGCACATACACTAAACATGATTTTAGGTCTGGAAGCAGTAAGGTAAAGTAGGGATCCTATCATTCCTCTATAGGTTTTTTGGTCAACTTTTTTGCCTGAATCATCTTTTTCAAGTGAACAAGTAGGGTGCATTGGTGTAGCCATATGTTTGCAATCACTCATCTTAAACTTCCTAAGAAGCTCTTTTGTATATTTAGTTTGATGAATGTATATACCTTTTTTACTTTGCTGAATTTGTGTCCCTAAGAAGAACTTAAGTTCTCCTATCATACTCATTTGAAATTCAAGCTGCATCAATTTAGATAATTCTTGACAAAGAGTGCCATTAGTAGATCCGAAAAATAACGTCATCCACATAAATTTGAATAATAAGAATGTTATCTCCTATTGATTTTCTAAAAAGTGTATTATCTACTTATCCTCTTTCAAAGTTATTTTTAAGCAAGAAGTTACTAAGTCTATCATACCATGCCCTAGGTGCTTGTTTTATACCATACAAAGATTTCCTAAGTTTAAAAACATGATTTGGAAATTCAGAACTTTCAAAACATGGGGGTTGTTTAACATAGACTTCTTCACTTATATAACCATTTAGAAAAGCACTTTTAACATCCATTTGAAATAATGTAATGTTATTATTTGTAGCAAAAGAAAGTAGGAGACGAATAGATTCTAACCTTGCCACTGGAGCAAATGTCTCAGTGTAATCAATGCCCTCTTGCTGACTGTAGCCTTGTGTGACAAGTCTTGCCTTGTTTATGACCACTTCACCTTTTTCATTTAGCTTGTTTCTGAAAACCCACTTGGTTCCAATAATGTTCTTCTTTGGTCTAGGTACTAGATCCCAAACATTATTCCTCTCAAATTCATTTAACTCTCATTGCATTGCAAGAATCCATCCATCATCTGTCAATGCTTCGTCAATAGAGGTAGGCTCAATTGATGAGAGTAAGCCAAACAAACTGGTATCTTTAAGTGATGATCTGGTCCTCAAAGGATCACTTGCACTTCCTATAATTAGAGTTTCAGGATGAGATGACTGGTACTTCCATCCAGATGACTTATCCTGACTATTTCTGACTTGATCAGATTACTCCTCTGAAGATTTGTCATCTTCTGATTTGTCTGCATCTGCTTCCGGTAAACCTGTAGTATCCTCAACTTGGTTTGATTTTTTAAGGTTAAGTTAGTTGTCATATAACATAATATAAATCAGATAATTGAAGAATGAAATTAATACAACCAAAACATTAGTGATGTTTCTGGTGGTTTCTACTTGCTTCTGAAAACCAAACTTGTATGCTACTTCTGCTGAAGTATTCAGATTATGTGGATCTCCTTGTTCCACTAAATTTTTGAGAACCTGCAAAATACTTATCTAACTTTGATTTTTAAGATCAAGCATCTTGTTATCATAGTAAACATAATATCAGACAATAATTTAAAGAAAGATATCACCTATGTGTTAACAGTTTCAGTTTCACTCTAAAAACCCTCTTAGTTCTTCTTTTCCGGTTTTCAAATTCTGAGTTTGCATATTCTCTGATTAGAGAGTCTGGATAAATGTATTTGAATTCCCATCCAAGTTTGTAGTCTTGATGAATTTGATTGGAGTGTTCAAAGAAGTCTCTTGATTCTAATTGTTCATCTGTCACTTTTGTTTCTTCTGATGTATCGGGTTCCTTTGGTAATTTTGGAACTTATGGTAATTCTGATTCTTCTGGTAGTTCAAGTTTTGTTGATATGTGTGATTTCTTTGCCAGTTTTAATTCTGTTGATACTCCATATTTTTCTGATATTTCTGGTTCATCATATGGTTCTGGTTTTGATAGGATTGTGCTGACCAATCCTTCTTCCACCATAGTCAGTTGATTTCTGTTTGGTAGGTCTTGGAACATAGACGTTTTTGCCTTCATATATTGCAAGCATCCATTGACCAGGCACCTTGACTGGTGTTTCAATTTGGTTTCTTAGAACCTCTACAACATAAACAATTTTATCCTTTGGTACCCAAATCTAGTTGGGTCCTGGTTTGTTAGATCTTAAAGATTTCTTGTCTTTTCCTGTGGTTAGCATAGGACAAGATATTTTAGTGTGACCTTTCTTATAATAAATAGTACATAAATCATCAGAGGGAACAAACTTAGGTTTAGTTACTTTTTCTTGAAATCATGTTCCTCTTTTTTCATTCCTACTAACATCATAAATCATAGATGCATACTTGCTTATTTCCATACCATTATCAAGAAAATTTTGAAATATTTCTTCATGCTTATCAGAGTGACATATGGTATTTTCAATTGATGTTAAACAATAATTACTTTTCAAAGTTAGATTTTCAGCCTTATGTTCATCAATATCTGTTTTCATATTTGCATTTTCTATTTTAAGTTCAGTAATATCAGTTTTTCAGAGTTGCATTATCTACCTTATGTTCAGTAATATCAGTTTTCAGAGTTGCATTTTCTGTTTTAAATTCAACACTTTGATTCTTTAAAACATTAGCTTTTTCAGTTAGATTTGTATTTTCTTTCCTAAGTTTTTTCAGTTTTAAAGACAATTTGTAATTGATTTTTAAAAAAACATTTATAGCAGTAACTAAATCAGATCGACTAAAGTTAGAAAATACCTCAATTTCTTCATCTTCTGATTCACTTCAAGAGTCAAAATCTGTGTTGGATCCAGAGGCAGAGTTGGCATGAGCCATCATAGCTAAATCTGCTTGTTCATCGTTAAAGGATTCCTCATAATCATCCCATGTAGCCATCAAACTCTTCTTCTTGGGTTTGGAATCTTTCCTATGATGTTTCCTTTTCTCCATATTTGGACATTCTGACTTGATATGTCCAAATTCATTGCATCCATAGGAGATGATATTTTTCTTGTCATATTTATCATCATTTCCTTTGTTGCATTGCCTGGAATATCTTTGGGAAAATTTCTTCTTTCTGTTGTGCCACATCTTCTAAAGTTTTCTGCATATAAACGTCAGTTCCTCTTCCTTTAAGTCTTCATTCTGATCATCTGAATCATCGTCCTCTAATTCTGCTGTTGCCTATAGAACTTTCTTCTGCTTGGATTTCAAAGTCAAGGTTGGTTGCTTCTTCTTGGGCTCATCCTCTGCAAGCTCCATTTCATGTGATCTAAGAGAGCTGATTAATTCATCCAGCTTAAGAGTATTCATATCCTTTGCTTCTTGAATGGCAGTGATCTTAGGTCTTCGCTTGCTTTTCAGAATCCTAAGAATTTTCTTCACATGATCAGCAATAGTATAACTCTTCTTAAGTACCTTTAATCTTGAGACCAGGGTTTGGAATTTGGAAAAATCGTTTCAATGTCTTCATCTTCTTCCATCTTGAACAACTCAAACTTTTTGACTAGGAGGCTGGCATTTGCTTCTTGAACTTGCTTGCTTCCTTCATAGGTAAGAATCAGACTATCATAAATACTCTTTGTGTCTCTTTGTTGGTGCACTTGTCAATCTCCTTGAAGGTGATTGCATTTATCATGAATGGTCTAGACTTATGATGCATCTTGTACATCTTCTTTTGATCAGCATTCATCTCCTTTCTTGGAATTTCAATACCATCAGTATTCTTCTGAGCAATATAACCATCTTCCACCGAGTCCCAAAGTTTAGGATCTTGTGAAATATAGAAACTTCTCAGCTTGTCATTCTAATACTCAAAACATTCTCCATCAAACAGAGGTGGTATATTGATGTTTCCTCCAGCACCTTCTTCACTGAATCCAGACTTATTGAATCCTTGGATCTTTTCTCTAATACTGTAAAGTGCTCAGTCTTGAGACCGAGCTCTGATGCCAATTGAAGGTGCAAACACGAGAAGGGGGGTTGAATTGTGTTTTTCAAAGTTGACAACTTTTTGATAATTTATAAATAATTAAAAAATTAGTTTGGATTTGGTGACTTACTTGGAGTAGAAGCAGTTGAATTCAGACGCAGCAAGCAAAGAAAGCATAACCAACATTTTTCCTTCAAAAACATTTCTTTTGATTTCCTCTCATTGTTGTTGTTGGTGTCCAAAGTCTTGAGAGAGAACAAAAAAAACTTGATTTCCTTAAAAAGAAAGAAGTCTCCCTCCCGTTCTATTGTGCTGGCCAAACCAACACACCAAAAGTTTTCTTTCTTCTTATTTCTTCTAGTCTTGAGTGAGTGTTGGTTAGAAAAAAAAAACATATAGAAAGATTTGAAGATCTCGAAAGTTAGAGAAGGAATTTGAGGAAGGGTTAAGAAGCAAAGTTGTTCTTCAGAGTATTGTGTTGCTATTGATCTAGTTTTGTGGTAAGGAAACTCATCCTCCTTGTTATCATTTTCATGGCTATGAACCTTTATATGAGTCAGGGAGTTTATTATTTTTCATGTTATATTTTAAAGCTTGAGGCTGGAATCTATGAGTTATCATAAATTTTATGAAGTTGTTTAAATTTGAAAAGCTTTCTTTCGAAAAAAAATAAGTAGCAAGATTTTTAGTATGTTATTGTTGTGTTTCAAAATATCTAAACCTACCCTCCCCTTGGAACTTTATTGGCCAAAATCATTGTTAATTTGATGAAAACTTTATAAAGTGTATTTCGTTGAAATAGTGTATAAAAGTTAATGAGGTTTTTATTTGTTTTGAACTTGGCAATAAAGAAGATTGGTACTTATATTATATTAAGTGGTGTACTAGTTGTTGTTATTGTTGAGAAAAAGAAATGAAAAGTATATTTAAATTTTATGTTTATATAATTATCTCGTTGGGTCTTAAAAGAGAATCGAGATTTTTGGCACCGAATTAGTAGTAGGGAAAACTTTGAAATATTCGTATTGATATATTGAAATTTTTAAGGAAATGATTTCCGAACAAAGAGACCATGACTTTATTTTTAGAATTTTATTGGGAATCAAAGTAACCCATGTTTGATGCTTGATTAGTTTCTTTTTTAAAGGAATTTATATTGAGGGAATTTTTGTTTTGAAATTAAAAAGTTCTCTTGTAATTTTTGCTGGTGATATAAATAAAATTTGGAGTCATTCAAAGTTTTAAATCATATGAGTTGTTGTCTTTGTTTATTTAAGATGTTCAAACTAGATTTGGAAATCGTATTTTTTTAGAAAGCATGTGTTGAGTGAAATAGGCTTTAGCCGAGCTATATATATAGATAAAGAGAGTTCAAAATTTTGCTTAAATATTTGTTTTAAGTTGATTTTGTGATCAAGGTGTTAAAGGTTCTATCCTTAGGCTTTCGGTGAAAACAAGGTTTCCATAATTATTGTTATAATTAAAATGTTTTAGTCTTTAATATTAAATTTTCAATTTTTACGAAGAGATTTAACTTTGAGAAACTAAACTTCAAACTTTATGACTTTGAGAATAGTTTCATAATTAAAACTTAAGAGTTCAAGCTTTTAATATCAAAAAGGTTTGAAGGAGAAATATTCACTTTATGAACAAAGTTTTAATCTTAAGTTTTGAAGTTGAAAGTATTGATTTTTATAGTAATGATATCAACTTTATGCTAAATTTGTGGTTGAAGAAGTATTTAAGTGTTTTGAAATAATTGATTATAATTTTGGGTTTTGATATGTGGTTTTATTATGAATGAAGTTTAAGTTGGAGATTTAAAAGAAAATTGTGAACATGAGAAATATTGTGTTGATGAGAAAATGTGTTTTTCTGTGAAAGTTTATATACAAAGCATAGTTGATAAATATTAAGGTTTCAAAAATTTCAAATTGGAAGTTTCAGAAAAATACGAAAAGAACCTTGGAAGAATCATGATTTTGAGTAGTTAGAATATTAGAACTCTTAGTATTTGAGTTTTTATTGTAATGATTTCTCGATACAAGTTTTCTAATAGTTATTCAAATATTAAAGTATTGAAATTTGTGAAGTTTATTGATGATTTAATCGAAACTTTAAAACGTGTGAGTATGTTTGTCTTTGATTGATATTGATAAGATTATCTTTGTAAAGAAAAATAAACCCAATGGGGGTTAGCAGAATGAGTTGAGTTAGTAAGGTAGTTAAAGTCTAAAGGAATTATTTTGACTAAGTTAAGTTTTATTAAATTGAAGGTTTTAGTTCAAACAAGTTTTAGTTGGGCTTTAGCTGAATTTTCGTCGTGATAATGATTGACAGGTAAGGACACTTTCTAACGATATTATATACGCTTGAATGTAAAGTGTGTTTGTATGCATGTTCTTTTTATGTATTTGATGTGATTATGTATTCATTACAGATAACATATGTGGTTACTATATGTTATGAAAAATTATGTTTTCATGAGTATGCTCTTGAAAACATGTTGAAAAATTATTAGTGTTTAATGAGTATTAAAAGTAGAGTCTTTTAATGGCTGCATTTACAAAATAATTATTGTGAAAGAGTCAGAGTATGCTCATGCATTTCATAGTTAGTAGTGATCGAGATAAGCCACAGGGTGGTATCACGAGATTGGATGATCCACCTTATCCTTAAGAGGATTATTGAGTTGTGTTGCTCTGTGATAGACTGCACTGTGTTGGTCTAAGATAGGTTGCACTATAGTAAATAGTGTTGGTTCGTTATAGAGTGCAACTCAATAAATAGTCCTGGTCTGTGATGGGTAGTACATTTATGATTTACGCCTCTCGAGGAGAATTTTGAAATTCTGGAATCATGTGCCTTGACATATAAACATTACATTAGGATGTTTTGTCACACGAGTCATGTTTGTTATATGATGATATATTTATATGCATGTTTGTTTATCAATTGATACCATGTCATGTTATGCTTTCGTGTTTTGTATTTTCGCATATATGTTGTTTTTAGATCGTGACCCTCTACTATTATCGTGGATCGAGCTTATGCTCCAGGTTTTTAGAGTTTTGAGTTGTGCGGGAATTGAAACGACGTCAAATACGTGGCAGACTAATGATTTAGATTGGCAATCTCGGTCCAAGCACTGCATCCCCTACTCCTACGGTGGGAGTCACCACACCTACAGTGGCCTCTCTCTCACCTCTAACTGAAGCATCCTTTGCATTTGCCGACGCTCCATTTTCCCCGAGTAACAATCCCGAGGATACAAGATAGTTGATTGTCTCATGTGTGAGCCCCACGTGAAATACTTCCCCAACTTTCTTACTAGTCATCACCACTCTTCCCGTATATGTAGCCCTGCTTGAGATGGGGTCGTATGCCCAAGCAGTCGGCGAGTACCGATCGGAGAAGTCTAATGACGTTTCCGTCGTCAGGGTAACAGTTGGTAGAATGAATTCGGGTATCATCTGTGGGTAAAGCTCAATTTTCACAATAATGTAAAGGGTCATTAACCAAAATTAACAATTAACATTTAACAATTATGTCATGATAACAACAATAAGCACTTAACAATTATCCCCTGATAACATACAATAAATAGGGCATGTATATACACGTATCATATCATAACAAACATGTCTCGCGTGTCAAGCACCCTAATGCAATGCTTATATGCCAATGCACATGATTCCGAAATTTCCTAACCCTCATCGAAGGGCGTAAATCATAAATGTACCGCCTCTCACAGACCAATACTAATTACCGAGGTGCCACCTATCACAAATCATCACGATTTACCAAAGTGCAGTCTATCATAAACCTACACCACTCAAAAATCCTTGTAAGGATAAGGTGGACTAATCAACTCATGGAACCACCCTTTGTCCCATCACGGTCACCAATAACATCGTAGCCCATCGCGGGCACCACTAACTATGAAATACATGAGCTTACTCTGACTGTTTCTAAAAAATTATTATGTAAATGCAGCTATTAAAAAACTCCCCTTTTAATACTCATTAAACACTAATAATTTTTTTTAATACTTTTTCACATAGCATACTCAAGACATATTCTCATTAATAAAATTCATAACATGTAGCAACACATTTTATCAATCATGAATGCATAATCACATCAATATTAATCATCACATATTCACACATTAATCACGCATATAAGGTCCCTATGTGCAACTAAAAATTTGGAAGGAGCCCTTACCTCAATTATAGCTTTTTCAACAATTATCACTACCACAATCATAGTACCTCAAATATAGTCCCTAAGACTTTAACTACCTTACAAACTCTTTCTCACTCCTAATCCCCTTAGAGTATATCTTTCTAAAAGATTTTGAAACGAGTAAGGACTAATATTATTATTATTTAGAATACAAACTTTCATCATATAAAAACATATTTTTAGAAATCAACATCCCTAAAACTTTTCAAAGAATTCACTAACAATCATTTCGACACGTCTTAAATTATTTTTCTCAAATTTTTTCACATAACCACATATTTTCTCAAATTTGCCATAATTCATTTGAACTTGTTTTTATTTTTAAAACAACTACAAGTTTGATCTACTGCATTTTTAAAGACTAAGTGTTCAATCAAAGTATTTACCTCATGACAACATAACAAAAAATATCAATAATTGTTTTTTCAAGTTTCAAAGTTCTAACTCTTTGAAATAGTTTCATTCCTTCCAATATAACAACTACCTTTAGAAAGGCATAAACTAAGAAAATCATTTTTCTTTATTCACCACAACAACATTAATATTTCAGAGTCCTCCCCACCGCTAACTCGGTATCAACGGTCTCGATTCCTTTTCGAGACTCAAGGAGCTAATTACATAAACATAAAGATTTATAAAAATTTGTTCACCACCAAAATTTATCCAACCACATCATAATTCCAAAATTAAATCTTTTTCACACACAAAACTTTTAAAACCAATTGATACATTATTTATTGAAAACTAAATCAAACGAATATTTTCCAAACCACACATACACACACTCGACCATTCAAATCTTTTGGGAATAATTTTTTTTTATCTTTTAAGTTCTATCACTCAACCATTAGAGCACAAAAATTTGAGTTAATAAAGTGTTTTAAATTTCTTCTTTAAGCTTAGTCCAAGAGTAATTAAAAGAGTAACATTTTTAACTCAAAACATATTAATTTCACAATCTAACTCTTTGCTCAAACTCTTTAACTTAGTTAAAATTTGAACTTTGTCACAACTTTAACAACTCTCAATTTTCATGTAAAGTTTCAACTTCAGCTCAAACTCATTTATTTGAAAATAACTCATTACATAACTCAAATACATTAAAAAAAAATCAGGGTTCAGCCAATACCAACTAAATTTGGGATTTTTTCTTTTCTTACCTTTTAAATAACACACTCAACACCAACACCACCTAATTTCACATTAATCCAAAGTAACCAACAAAACATTATCTCCCCTTGGTTTGAGAGAGGGAGAGAAAAAAAAATATTTTCATTTCATTTTTCACAACAACAACAACAAGCATCAAATGATTGATTAAGAACTCAAAAATTTCACTCACCCCCCACACAAAAGGTAGATCACGGTTTATAAAGAGTAGAAGGGAGCATGAAAATGTCTCACCTCAAATCAATTATCTCACTAGCACCACCTAGTAGAGGGGAGTAACTTTCTTTCCCAACACTTCTTGAATGGAATCTTAGATCTAGTAGAAAAATGAAGGTTTTCTTCTTCAACTAACCAACACCAACACTTATGTTTTTTTTTTTTTGCTTAAAAAGAGAAAAAAAAATGGAATGAGTGAACCAAATGGGGAGTGTCTCGGCTGCTGGCTAAGGGGTTGGCTTCCTTTTTTTTTTTCTTTAACTTACCAAAAAATTTTATCATAATTAAAATAGTTAGGTATTTTACTAAAATCATCATTAAAACATCTAATCACTCTTACACACATCACATCACTCAATTCTACTTTAGTAAAAATATCTACTCTCATCGCAACTCAATTGACAAGTGAATTTATCAGCAACAAGTGACATTTTTAAAATTTTGTTCGGTAATAAATTTTTTGTAACTCAATTAAATTATACTCTAATAAATAATTTTAATCGGGTCTCCAATATATATATATATACATATATTTATATATTAAACATATTACTAACTCTAACAAGATATAGTTTTGGTACTTAATTTCATAAAATAAAAATTGGGCTAATAGCCTAAGCAATTCAACACAAAATACAACAGAATTGTAGAAATTAGAGTTTATAAAATTCAGAGTTTTACAATGATTATGATTATAATGATCATGTCCATGACAACATATATAAATATTGAAAATGATACGACGATTGTCCCATGATATTGTTCAATTGAACAAGAGAGAAAGAAAGAAAAACATATTTGTAAAAAGAATACATTTGTGAAAACCTTGAATAAGTTGATTGAAATAGAAATATAATCTCTATTGAGAGTTATTATAACTTGTTGTAAATCAACCAAGTATATAAAGAAAAATCACAACAAATTAAAAATAAAATTTTCCTCCTTAGATCCTTATGAATGGTCATGAATCAGGGTTTAAAAGATTACCTTGTAGCGTGATAGAACTCTAATGACGATAATGATCACGAATGTTACTCTATTGATAGGGTCTCTACGTAGTTCACACGAACAACCTCAATTTAAGTGCTAACTGATGAACGAGACTGATAAGGGCAATTAAGATTTTGGACGACTATGATTTTTAATGTTTTCTAATTGCACACTAGCAATTTTGTATAAGGGTTGTATTTATAGACCCTTATACTGACCTAGCCCAACGTAGCTTTATGGTATTCCGTGTTTCACTTTAACAACACATTATAACTTATGGTATTACACGTTTCACTTAATTGATGTTGGTGCATCATAAGATCGCACCCTTGAATTAATAGGTCTTACTTATTTACTCTTTTAATCCCTTATTAATTTGTTCTCGCGCGTGTGACCATGTAGGTTCTTGTAACATTAGTAATAATATTAAAACATCTATTTAATATTATAAACAGTGAGCAGTATCTATCAACATATCACTGTTGAGGCAAAATCCTAAATCAAGTGTTTTGAAGATAAACAAACAAGTTAATTAATCTCTAAACCTGATTCTGATTGTGTTGCTATTTACCTTGTGTTTTCGAGTGTTTTATTCAAAGATAAGTGATCAAATAGATTAATACAACAATCAACAATCACACCATGATATAAATCAAAGAACATCATGCCTTAATTGAACTGGAAATTGATTATAAGATCATTCTGGATAATCAAGATCATTCTGGTTTATAAAAGGATCATTCTCGTTTATAAAAGTATCATTCTGGTTATTTTGTTTTAAGGACAGAAGTAAAATGAATCATTCTCCATAGTCCAGATCTTACGATAAAAGAATATTAAGACTACTCAAAACAATAACCAAGCTCAGAAGTCTAGCTGAAGGCCCAAAGAAGCAAAACAACATCAAGATCAATGACCATATCAATCTCCACATTGATGAGCTATGAACAAAGACAGTTAGGACAACAAGGACGAAAGGACACTGTTGTTGTACCTTTTGCAGAAAGCTCAACATGCTTCTGAGATAAATGACTGACATTGATAGCTGCTAAATCATTCAGCCACGTTTCCCATTCAACACAGAACCAAGAACGTTCTGGTTACAAAGAAGAACGTTTTGGATTAAATAGCACACATAACTAGTAAATCTCACTCTGAATAGATGTTTTCATCAGGTTTAGTAACGGCTATAATGAGTCATTTCTAACTTTCTCCATGCATATAAAAAGAACATCATGATGAAGACAATTGCAAGAGTTTTCAGCGCAATCATTTAATTACTTAAATAACCATACTCCAGCAAACACAATTCTTCAATCAAGAAAAAACTCTAGCTCTCTCACTATATTCAAGGATCTCTCTATTTAGTTATTGCTGACAATCAATCTCAAACAAGTGTTGAGTAGATTCTTGTCATAACATCATTTGAAACTCAAGTCTATCACTTTAGACAGTTTGATTATATTGTAAAAATCCTTTTAGTGATTAAAAGATAACTTGTAAAAATCCTTTCTGGATTTTAAGATAAGTAAAAATCCTTTCAAGGTTGAAAGGTGAATTATGTAACTGTTCAAGAGTGATCAAGAAAAATTGTGTGAAAGCATGAACATTCTTGTTTGAAGCACATTAGTGGAAAAACTCACAGATTGTGAGGACTGGACATAGCCCACATTGGGTGAACCATGATACATCATTGTGCGATCTTCTTATCCCTATCCTTTATTATTTCTCACTCACTATCACTAATCATGTAGAAATAATTTGGTTCATTTGTTTTTAACTAACTAAGAACGTTTTGGATTTTTATTTGTAACCAAGATTGATTTTGAATTCAAATAAACGTAGGAATTAACATTTTAAAAAGGGATCGCAATTCAAACATCATTCCTTGTGATTGATATTGGTACTTCAATTGGCATTAGAGCTTTGCTTCTAAGGTTAAACACCTAACAAATGTTGGAGGAAAAGATTCAGGAAGCAATGTCAAAAGTCAAGTATATTGTTGAAGAAGGATCATTAAATTGACCACTTTACTTTAATGGTACAGACTACTACTTTTGGAAAGGAAAAATGCAACTATTCCTTAAATCACAAGATACAAGAATGTGACGCATCATAACAGATGGAAACTTCATACCAATATTTGATCAAAGTGATCCAACATCTGCTGAAAAGAAATAAGCATACTGGACAACGAAAGACAAAGTTAAGGTACTTCTAAACTTTAAAGCTCAATTATTTCTGTCTTGTGCTTTGAGCAGGGAGGTAAGCAAAAAATTTGATGAATGTGATACGACTAAAAAAGTATGGGATACATTACAAACTCATCATGAAGGAGCAAGCCATGTCAAAGAAACGAGAAATGATATTGGTGTACGAAAGTTTGAACTATTTGAGATGAATGAAGGAGAAAACATTGATGAAATCTATTCAAGATTCACAACCATAGTAAATGAAACACACTCTCTTGGTAAGACATACTCAGTCCAAGACAGAGTAATAAAAATTCAAAGATGTCTCACCATCATATGGAGACCAATGGTCACAGCCATAAGTCAAGCAAAAAATCTCTAGACACTCGAATTGGAAGAACTCATTGGAACTTTAAGAGCACATGAAGTATTGCTGCAATAGGACAATCCAACAAAGAAAGTAAAACTAATAGCCTTAAAAGTTTCACAATATCTTCAAGAAAGCTTATCTTCACAACAAGATAAAATAGAAGACTCAGAAGAAATTAATGAAGAAGAAGCTGATGAGGAAGTAGTTCTTCTTACAAGAAAAATTCAAAGAATGATGAGAAGAAGAGATCAGATTAAAAGAAGTTTTCCAAGCAAAAGGGAAAACTCTAAAACACAAATACATAAGAGTCAAATTATATGTTATGAGTGCAACAAACTAGGACATTACAAAACTGAATGTCCTTTAAATAAAAAGGCGCGAAAAAGATTTCCATTCAAGAAACAATCCATGATGGTCACTTGGGACAAATTTGAAGAATCAGACATAGAAGAAAATGAAGAAGCCAACATGTGCCTAAAGGGAAATTCAGAAAACAACGAGGTAACCATTTATGAACTATGTCCTTTACAAATGGAATTTTTTTTTGATAATTTGTTAAATGACTCAAAATTTCTTGCTAAAAAATGTGGTTCATTAAAAGAACAAGTTTGTAAAGAAAAAGAGAAAGTCCAAGCTATGAATGATGAACTGAGAAAAGTCATACAAAGCCCACATGATTCTTATATTAAAACATCTGAAGAACGTGAGTGTCAAGAACGTTCTACAACTCAAAAGAAGAATGTTTTGCTTAAAACAGAAATTGAGAACCTTAAAAATAATTTGTCAAACTTTATTAAATCCACTGAAACCTTCCAAAAAATTATGGGATCTCAAGTAGGAATATTTGATAAAGGTGAACTTGGTTTTGACAAATCTCAAAAGCAAAAACACTATGAAAACTTTTTTGTTCCAAAAAGAAAAGAAGATAAATGCAAAACAAAATCTTCTTATTGTAATAAAATTGGACATCTTGATTCCACATGTTTTTTTCAAAAAGAGGGATGAAAAATTCAAATCAAGACGACTTCTCAAAAAGGAAGAATGTTTTGGAATCATGTTAGAACCTTCTCCAAAAGCAATAAGAAAATGTTCTTATTTTTCAAAGATTGGTCATGTTGAACTTGCTACCTTAAGAAAAAAAAAAATCTATTTTTAAAGAAAAATCTAACCTTCAAGGACTCAAGACCACATGGGTACCTAAGAATCTATAAATATCAAATGCATGTTGGTTTTCAAAATGTTAAGGAAAAATCATGGTTCTTGGAGAGTGGCTGCTCAAGACATATGACATGAGATAAACAATGTTTTCTTTTCTTTGTCAAGAAGGATGAATGATCTGTAACTTTTGGGAATAATGATCGGACATAAATCAGAGGTAAATGTACTATAGGTAAAGAAAACTTTGCAAAAATAGCTACATTTCTCATACGTGGCAACATATATCATCAAATTATATTTTTTAATAATTAATTTTTTTTTATTAAAAATAAAATTATATCCAAACTAAAAAAACCCAGAAACATCCAACAAATATTCATCCTTTTAAATGTTTAAATGAGTTTTTAATCTCTATTAAATTTTGAAAATTTGTTTTTATTCACTGTAAAAACAAATCACAGTTTTTAGTCATACAAAATTATTATGCAACTATTTTTAGTCCATGTGGGAACATTAACAGATATATTTTTGTATACATGTTTACAACATATAAAAAGTCCTTCCATAAAAAATGAGTTGAAAACTTAATTTCTAGGTCTTTATTTTAAGAACTTTTATCTTGAACATATGACATTTAAAAAATTTATATTTAATTCATTCCAAACTAAACAATTCTAAATTTTTATGGTTGAACTTTTAATAATATTCTAAATATACTTGCAAAATATCATTCAAAAATTAAAAAGTTGAAGGATGTTTCATTCCACCAAAGACTAAAACAACATGTAAAATAATTTTGGAAGGACTAAAAAATGTTATTTTTTTTAGAAGAACTAAAAACAAAATTTCAAAATTTTATAATGACTAAAAACCTATTTAACATTTTTTTATAAACATATTCTTCCTTCTTCAACCTAAAAAATTTAATAAACTCTTCAACCTATAAAACTCACCTACAAATTCCATACACCTTAAACCTAAAAAACTCTTTATCTTTATTGATCCCAAATCCATTCTCCCCTCTTTAATTTTTAATTTGATCAAAAACAAAATAAAATATACTTCAATTTTTTTTCCATGCACATATTCAATTGAAAGCTCAGTTTCACAACAACACAAAGATTATTTCAACAAAAAAAAAATCTCTAATTGTAGTTTAACTAATTTAGCTTGATTGTAGTTCAAAACTAATACAACATGAAACATTACATGTGAGTGAGCATTGTAATCAATTAAAATAAGAAAAACAAAATCTTAGAGAAGTGAAATGTTAGATTTGGAAAATTGAACAAACCGAGGAAAGAAATTCAAAATCATCTTAGTCATTTACTATGTGAAAAACACGAATTGAGAAATGTGATGGCAAAAAATACGATTTGCCTGACGATATACGCGAACTTGTGCTTATATTCAGTGCCGCACGCCCTTCGTTCGTACCTTTCTCGTGCCGTTGCACCACTCTATTTCTTGTTCTTGCATGCAAGGAATTTCTAATCTGCCGTGTCCATAAAAATTTATAGATTTTAATTCTCCTTCCAATGTCACAATTTGCAATTGCAATAGAGTTAAATGAGTTTTGATTTTGCGGTTTAAAAAATATAAATTTGAAACAAAAACTTTTAAAAACTCCAATTTTTTTGAATACGTAGACTATGAAGTTGAGGAAGAAGGCAAAAATATATTTTGAATTTGTTTAGATTTAAAGAACTCTAACAATTTTATTTTTAATAAAAAAATTAATTACTGAAAAAATATAATTTATTGATGTGTAGGAGATGTTAACTTTCATTAAAACCACATATACACCTATGACCACGATTTTCTAAAAGTTAATATTACAAACATAATATAACTTAAGATTTTTAAGCGATAATAGACTAAAAAATGTATTTTAGCGAAAAAAAATACGCATGACATAGTTTCACGAAACGAACCACATCAAGCCACGTCACTACACCCCTACGCGGCGAGTCACACCGCAAAGCAACCCTCTCGTTTCTCTCCCTCCCTCCTCCCTCCTCCATTCTGATCGTCATCATCATCAACTCACTCCTGTCATTTTCCCACCTCTCTCACTTCATCTTATTACTCTCTCTCTCCCCCTCATGACGGACCCAATCGAACCTTCCACATCATGCGGGACCACCGTAATTCACCCAAGGCGCGAGCCATTCGACCACGGCCTCTTACCCATCCAAAAACTCATCTTCTCCGACCCCACACAATCCCTAACCGCATTAAAAAAGAAGCTTCTCGACTCGTCCTCCAACCACCGAGTCGACTCAGCAGCAATCTCCGATTCCCTTCAGATCTCAACCGACCACGCTAAACTTCTCCTCGATACCCTAGCTTCCGTTCACCACTCCGACTCCGAACCTCTCGTTTGTACCGAACCTGGCCAAAACGACGCCGTTGGTGCCGACGTTCACGATCTGGTTCTGTTGCTTTACATTCAATCGTATAAAAGGTTGCTCCCTCGTTCTCATAAAGACTCTGCTTCCGTTGCTGATGTTTGGCCTTCTACTTCCGCTTTCGATGGTTACTTTTCTGCTCTCTCTCCGCTTCAAGTAAGCTCAATTCTCCGTTTTGAATTTCAATCCTTGCAATTGTACGCAATGTAATTGTTACTGAATGCATGTGATACAGTTAAATTTGATTATCATAGAGTGTAGCTTTTCTGTGCCCTTTGGATCGTGGTATATTTTAGATTGAGTAAACATTTATTTATTATTTTATTCACAATAATAATAGAATGTATCCAAATTAAATAAAAATACCTAAACATGTCTTTTGTTAACCAATTTGGTCATCAACTTTTGTTAGTGTAGTTGTAAAATCTATCTTTTGTCGGTCAATTTGGTACATAAAATTACCAACAGAAAAGCTACCGGGGATCTGTTTTTAATTTCCATGCATTCAGGGACTATGGTATTTGCATCTCATATATTTAAAGACCAAAATGACTGTTTACTCATTTTAGATTACACATTTGTGATTCAGTCTTTTGTCCTTGTTCTATTTTTTTTTTCTCCAGCATTTGCTAACAAGCTAGTTTTAATTTTTTAAGCTTCTTGTTAGCTCCAAAAAATGGTTTTTCATTTTACTTAAGAATCTTTCTTAGATAAATTTTCATTAACTTGAGAACTTGCAAAATAAACATCAAAGAACTTTTTGAATACACGATAAGTACGGTTTAGATTGTAGAAGAAGAGGAACTGAAACTAGTATTAATTCATGAGATACAATGAATCTAAGAATGCAACGAAACCTATGATACAATGACTTCTAATTGTACTTGGAAAGTGGAACATTAATTTTATTCTATTTCCGACAGTTAATACTTGCAAATATAGACGCATGTTAATACTGTTCATGCTGAAGTGTTAATACTGACGTCTCAGATTCAATGTTTTGTAGCTTATGCGCAGCAACAGTCGGCGTTTTATGCCATCACAGGCTGATGAAGAGGCACATCAGTTATTGTATCTTCAAAAGCACCTGGCTAACATTCTATCTCTTCTAGCCGAGCCAGGAGAGGGGGAAGGGGATGGCGAAGAATCACTGGTTGGTTTGCTAATTTACTTTTTGATACTCACAGTTTTATTTCCTATGAACCCTATAAAATGGAATATCGCCAGGTAGTCACTCTGTGATTTCCATGACTGGAATTTATATCCTGTTTTTGTGCCATCCCATGGAACTCAGGAGACCATAGATTTGTAGCACTTATTCGATTGTTGTATAAATCTGTTGCATCTAGAGTTGTAACTCGGTCCTTCAAAATGTTGGTATTTTTTTTCTATTTGCTTAAAACATAATATCGGTGAATGAATAAATGCAAGTATGACTGCACCTTGTATTTCTGACTCATGATATAGCAGTAGCACTGCAGAATCCTTGAGAAAGGCAGAAGACATGATTCTAATCTGCAGTATAGTATGTCGTATTCTTGTTTCACTTAATTTTGAGTCGGGTTGTTGCATGTGTGAATAAATGTTTTAGGAAAATGCTACCATATTTGGTCAACATTCTTGTGAGTAATCACTGCTAATAAATGTGTCATTAATCTGATAACATTAAGAATATTATCAGATGGCTTACTCAGTATTCCTGCCAATTTGTAGTCTCTGAGAGAGTGACATGGCTGTAATATCTCAAGTAGTTCCAATCTGTTTTAGCTTTAATGCAAGTTATTTGCTGATTCACTTGATATCAAGAGAATATGATTGGATAATCTTCACTTATTTGGTTATTCCAATATACTGTAAGATCTAGTGAGCTAGGTACTGTGTGGGTGATACTATCTTCACCCTTCTTTTTGAGATTCGGACCCATTTATCAGTTGCCTGTTATTAAGAATGAGCTTGAAGCAAACTTTGGGACAATTGAGTTTATGTGTTGACCTACAGTGCATTAAATGAAATCATGCATGTGGATTTATATACATGTTTGTGCTAGACATTGCTGATATGACTATTAATGGAGAATTTGTACGGACAGCCAGGCTGGTAGTTGCCTCCTCCTCTTTGTTTGGAATCGAGACAGCTTTTATTTTAATTTGATAACATCATAAGTTAAGAATGTCGGACATCAACTATGTTGTCATTGATACCTATTTCTCTTGGTGTTGATGCTAGTTCCCATTTATATTTATATAACTAACAAATTCAGTTTTAGTTTCATATGCATTTTACAATGCATAAATTATTGGTTATCACAATTAAGGATATCTGGAGTTACAGTAAGACTTACTACTGTGTCTCAATAATGCATCTCACTGCATTAGTTAAACACATTACACCTTTTAATTTTGGCATGATATTGTCTTAGCAGGGAATTGTTGACAATTGTTTTTCATCTAGTCAATTAAACTTCATAGGATAAGATCATGTAGAGTTAAATAAATATAAGTAAGGTATATTAAGAAATTTTTATTGTAGGTTTCATTGATGTATTTTTCATCCTATTGAATTTTTAATTTTTATAAAGTATTATGCTTATCTAACATCATTGTCTTAGGTTTTAACTATGGATAGATTTGAGCACCTTGGGTTCCTGGTTCAGTTTGGCAATAAGGCTGAAGGAAATTGTTTGAGTCAATCATCTCCATTTTTTGCAAATTCGGATCCTGACATGCCTGCGGTTCCTGTTCCTCTTGCACAAGTTCATGATTGGCTCATGCAAAATATAACTTCTGCTTTGGAACATATTTCGGAAAGGACTTCTGCAAAGGAAAATGGGCCAGCCAGTGCCACTGATCAGGATGTTGCTATGACTGATGCATGCACTGTCTCAGCTAAGTCCTCAACAAGTACTAGAGATTCAAGTTTCATTGAAGGGATCTCTAAATCGTCCTATGTGAAGCATGCATCTGACATTAAAGGTTCCTCTGTTAAGGTTTGTTTCTGAAATGTCTTCTTTTGTTATATTGATTTTTTTTACTTTTCAGGTTCAATGTTGCTACCTTGCTAGCAATTTGATTTATGACCTTCAAATGTATCCTGAATTATTGCTCCAAATTAGGCGGCAATTTGAAAGAAAATTTAGAATCTAATCTATTATATCTGAATCATAACTATAGAATTGGTTTTTACATTATATAGACTCAAGTTCATAATTAGTTTTCTAAGATTGAGCCAAACCACTGGTAGTAAATCTGTCCTAATAAAGGAAATAAATTACAAAACCTGTACAATAGAGAATATAGAAATGCAAGAAAAATTAAAGGAACTGTATCTGTAACAGCTCATCAGGCTATTTAACTCTAAATGTTATTTTTTCTTATATGGTTACAAAAATAGAGTTATGTCATGCATCTTCTTCTAAATGTGCAAGGTACTAAGCCCTTCATATTCCAACTTACTGGAATGAAAATTGGCCAATACTTTTCGTTTGGGTTTAACACTTTAACTTGGAATTTGGTGCCTTTGAATGTTGAAATTGCTGTACATTGTTATGTTTGAAGTGTTGGGTTTAGGTAGTTGTCAAAATTTGTTTCTGTTTTATTATTAAAAATATCCCTCAAGTATCGGGATATAGTTTTATAGGAGTACTAATAGGGATTTGGTTATATAGGAGTAGGGGTGTACGTGGGTTGGGTTGGGCCGGTTTTGACAAAATTCGATACCTGACCCGATCGATTATCTTTGGGTTGGGTTAAGTTCTAAACCCGTATTTTTTTCATTTAACCCGAACCGAACCGACCCGATCAAGAACGGGTTAGGTTGGGTTGGGTTGGCAGGTTATACATAAATAATAACCTGTTTTTTATTTTACGGGAAAATATATTTAATGAAAATATATTTAATACTTGAATGTCTCAAAAACTATAAAATTTCAATCACATCATTCAATTCTTTAAAAAAGTCATTAACTTCTCACAAAAAAAAATAAATCCAACAATCTTTAAATACATAAATAAATTCAACAACAGTAAATAAAAAAATTCATCAATTCTAAACAATGTCAACTTCAAGTACAAACACATGGAAGAAAAAATTGGAAATCTGCAAAAACAAATATTAATAATAAAAGTGAGGAGATAAAGAAGGAGAAATAATAAATAAATAAAATATGCATTAAACAATTGTAAAAAATTTAAACTAAATTCATTATAAGCATAAGCATAAGCTTTCCGTTCATACCTTTATTATGTAAAACTATAACAAAATATATTTAAATAAATAGTATTTAACTTAAAAATTAAATTGCAAAAATCCCGGTATTTAGCCTAGACGCATGAACACCTTGTATCAACATTCATATAAAAACTAGTTATTAATAATATCTTATTATATCTAATTCGTATAAAAATCATTTTGAGCACATGTAGAACAAAAGAAGAAAGTCGACGGCGGCGCGACTTCAAGAAGTCCGTAAAAAGGTGGACGCAGAAAGTGGATGACGGTAGTAGAAAATCTGAAGAAGAAGAGTAATGAAATCCTATTGGACTGGTGGTGCTGCCAAACAAAATTTGAAAAAAAAATTATAACTAGTTACCAGGTCGGGTTGACGGGTTCAAATTGTTAAATCCATTACTCAAACCAAATATAAACGGGTTTCAACGGGTTGGGTCGGACCCAAAAGTGACCGAGTACGGGTAAAAATCGGGTTGGGTTGGGTGATCGGGTTGACGTGTCAACCCGCACCCATGTACACCCCTATATAGGAGTACTAATAGGGATTTGGTTGTATAGTAACCTTGTATATATATCTGATGTATTGTCAACATATTTCAATTCAATAAAATATATTTTTACCATAATTCCTGAGATGGTATCAGAGCTCTCAGTCTTTGGGAGTCTCAATTTTGCATAAACCTGCCTCCTTTATTGCGGTTTCTTTTTTTCTGAAACCTTAGCCACCTTCATTGTGGCCCTTTTTGCTGCCTTCATTGTAGCAACTTGAGATTTCTTTTTGATCTGTTCGTTGCCATAATGTTCAATATTCACGCCGTTACTGTTCACGTCCGTTTGGCCACCTTTGACTGCCTACTTCACGCCACTGCCCACACCACAAGACTCGCCTCCATTAGATTGGCAGAAACCCAAAGCGCCGCCGTCAACAGCCTATTCACGTGCGCCTTCTAGTTCGGCGTGTCACGCCCACTTGCGACGTCATCTCCGGTGCGGTGGTGCCCACACACCGTCTTCTAGATCTCTGTTCATCGCCATTTTCAACGAGATTGTAGATTGACCGTTTCTCGTTTCGTTTTGAGGGTTCACTTTCCGATCAGAGCACTTTTGTTTGTGGGTCATTTGAAGCTCACACGGTTTTTGCTCGAACTTTTCCGTTGCAACATTATAGCACACTTACAGTTTGTGGATTGGACGTTTGAAGTTTGTTTTGTTTGATAGATCAATCTTTCGTCTCTAATATCCTTTGTCTGCTTATTTTACGAATATGACAGCTAAATAAAGTAGAAGTGGATTAGTCCAACTCAATGAAGATGAAGTAGAGAAGATGAGATTCTTTCTTAGTAAGTTGGAGAAACCAACCGATACTAGTTTTCTGGTATATACAAGTACACTTCCTCTTGTTAAGTTTCAATTTTCTTTTGGACTTCATGCTTCTGATACACCGTATAACCAATATTGGATACTAGATTCTGGAGCCACTGATCACATGACACTGTTACCTACACACTTCTCCACTTATTCATCTTGCCCTAGCAACAAGAAAATATCCACAGCAGATGGTACCCTTTAACTGCTGTAGGTCTAGGAGATGTCTAAATAAACTCATCCATAACTTTAAGAAATGTCCTTCATATTCTTATATTGTCGTCTAGCTTAATTTTCATATAAAAACTAACACAAGACCTATTATGTAATGTTTTTAATAACAAATCTGGTGTCCTTCAAGACAAGAATTCAGGGAGGACAATTGGTAATGCTAGAGAATGGAATGGTCTTTATTACTTGGATAGTCAAAATCTTCCTCCAAATCTATTGAACAATACTAACTTTTTTTTTTCTTTTCTAAATCAATAAAGACCAACAGGGACAATGTCATTTTGTACCACTGTTGCCTGGGTCATCCTTCATTTAGAGTCATAAAACAGTTGTTTCCTTCCCTTTTCAAAAAATTAGAGGTATCACTGTGAGGTGTGTGAGCTTGCTAAACACAAACATGTACCTTTTTTAGTTAGTAACCAAATGAGTACTTCTCCATTCCGTTTAGTTCATACTGATGTATGGGGTCCCTCTAATGTTTCAAATATATCAGTAGCCCGTTGGTTTGTAACCTTTATTGATGACTGTACTCGGATTACATGAGTTTACTTACTAAAACAAAAATTTGATGTCAGTTCTGTGTTTGTACAGTTCTTCTCCATGATATAAACCAATTTGGAGTGAGTATTAAAAGGATTAAGTCTGATAATGCCAAAGATTACTTTAATCACAGGCTAAATTCTTTTTGTGAAAAGGAAGGCATTATTCATGAGTCGTCATGTGTTAAAACACCCCAACAAAATGGGATTGTTGAGAGGAAAAATGAACACTTATTGGATCAAACTCGAGTGATGTTATTTTAAAATAAAGTTCTCAAGAAATTTTGAGAAGAAACAGTTTTAACTACATATCTCATAAACTGATTACCTTATAGTGTCCTTGCCTTCAAAACTCCCATAGAGGCCTTGTTAGTTCTACCCTAATGTGTCCACTTGTATTTATCTTACTCCCAAAATATTTGGGTGTGCGTCTTTTGTCCATATCCATAGTGATAGTAGAGAGAAATTTGATCACAGAGCATTAAAATGTGTCTTTATCGGGAACTCTTCCACCCAAAAGGGCTACAAATGTTATTGTCCACCATCCCAAAAATTCTGTCTATTGAGATGTCACCTTCCATGAACAAGAAATTTTATTTGGTCAAACTCATTTTCAGGGGGAGAATACAAGTAAGGAAGATGAGTTTCTTATACTTCATGAGTTGACTCTTGAACTAGAAATTGAGACGGAATTGATTTTGAAAAGGATGGAAATGACAATGTTGAGACTCAAACTGATTCTGAGGAATATGGAAATGATAACGCTAATGTAAGATATGGGAAGAATCTAGTATATATACAAGAAGAACAAAGGCCATTCCTGAATCTATTCACATCCATGACTCCAATTTGACCTTACACGAGTTAACTTCTCTTGACGCTTCAAACTCTAGTGATCTAATTTATGAATCTTCCTATGCACAAAAATTAGAATCCAACACACCACCTTATGATGACCTTCATATCCCAATTGTGCTTAGGAGGAATACTAGGACATGTACCAATAAGCCAATCTACCCTTCATCCAACTACCTATGCTTTGAACAATTTTCACCTACCCATAAAGCCTTTCACACAAGCCTGAACACTACTACTATACCTATCTCTCTATCTGAAGCATTGTCTGACAGGAAATGGTACTTGGGATTTGGTCCTTTTACCACATGGAAAGAAACCTGTAGGATGCAAGTAGGTATACACCGTAAAGTACAAGGTTGATGGGCCTATTGAAAGGTATAAGGCAAGGTTAGTAGTTAAAGGATTTACTCAAACATATGGAGTGGATTACTTAGAAATATTTGCTCGAGTTGCAAAAATGAATACCGTCAAGGTGATATTATCTCTAGCAGCTAATTACAGCTGGAACTTGCACCAATTTGATGTAAAAAAATGCCTTCCTCCATGGAGATCTAGAAGAAGAGATTTATATGGACTTACTCTCTGGGCTAGATTTATGGTGGGTCTAGGCTTCAAACAAAGCCAAGGAAATCATACCTTCTTTATCATGAAAAAGAGCAACAAGGACAACACCTTGCCAAGGAATTTGAGATTAAAACCTTGTGAAAATTGAAGTATCTCTTAGGAATTGAAGTGGCTCACTCTAAGAAAGGGATTTTCATATCCCAACAAAAATACATCACAGATCATATGCAAGAAATGAACAAGACAACATGCAAGCTATCAAGTACACTAATCGATCCAAATTTAAAGTTGGGATATTATCTCTAGCAGCTAATTACAGTTGGAACTTGCACCAATTTGATGTAAAAAAATGCCTTCCTCCATGGAGATCTAGAAGAAGAGATTTATATGGACTTACTCTCTGGGCTAGATTTATGGTGGGTCTAGGCTTCAAACAAAGCCAAGGAGATCATACCTTCTTTATCATGAAAAAGAGCAACAAGGACAACACCTTGCCAAGGAATTTGAGATTAAAACCTTGTGAAAATTGAAGTATCTCTTAGGAATTGAAGTGGCTCACTCTAAGAAAGGGATTTTCATATCCCAACAAAAATACATCACAGATCATATGCAAGAAATGAACAAGACAACATGCAAGCTATCAAGTACACTAATCGATCCAAATTTAAAGTTGGGATATTATCTCTAGCAGCTAATTACAGTTGGAACTTGCACCAATTTGATGTAAAAAAATGCCTTCCTCCATGGAGATCTAGAAGAAGAGATTTATATGGACTTACTCTCTGGGCTAGATTTATGGTGGGTCTAGGCTTCAAACAAAGCCAAGGAGATCATACCTTCTTTATCATGAAAAAGAGCAACAAGGACAACACCTTGCCAAGGAATTTGAGATTAAAACCTTGTGAAAATTGAAGTATCTCTTAGGAATTGAAGTGGCTCACTCTAAGAAAGGGATTTTCATATCCCAACAAAAATACATCACAGATCATATGCAAGAAATGAACAAGACAACATGCAAGCTATCAAGTACACTAATCGATCCAAATTTAAAGTTGGGAAATGCAGAAGACATTGCAGTTGACAAGGAAATGTACTAAAGATAAGTTGGAAGACTCATATATTTGTCATATACTAGACCTGATGTTGCCTTCGCTGTAAGCCTAGTTAGTCAATTCATGCACCAACCAAAGGAGGTACACTTGCAAGCTGTACTTAGAATCGTGCAATATTTGAAAGGAACTCCAAGAAGAGGAATTTTGTTCAGACGAAATGGAAATGTGGATCTTGAAGCATATACTGATCTCAAGATATTGCACTTTCCTATGTGGGAATCTTTTGACTTGGAAGAGTAAGAAACAAAGTGTGGTATCCAGATCCAATGCTGAAGCAGAATTTAGGGCAATGGCACAAGTGATATGCGAGTTACTATGGTTGAAGATCATTTTGGAGGACCTTGTAAGACCCATTACCAATTATCTTGAATTTGACAATTGAATCCATACACCTCAATAAAACATAAACAAGTATTACATATCAATAATAAGCATCATTAAAGTAACTTGTAACTACACTTAAACAACATAGTTTACAACTCAATTTAATGAACCATTTTATTAAATTACAGTAGCAGTACTGAAATTATAAAAATGTTCCCTAATACATCAGGTTACATCAAATAAAAATAAAACACTAAGTCCAAAATAGGGTTTGCAGATCATCCTCAGGTACTAGGACTGAGCATTAGTCACCTTCAGCTGCTAATGTATAAAAACAAAAGGGGCCAGATAAAATTTCATTGAGTTCTAAAAATAAAGGGAGGGGTAGTTTTAAAATATTTCTTTCATACATATGCATAAAACATGAAAACATTATGCATCTTATGCTAAGGCTCTCAGCTTCAATTTTCATAAAAGCTTAACTTAAAACATTCTTTCTTTCTTAATAATTCTAAAAAATATATGCATGATCTCAAATCTTTTCCTTGGAATAAGGAAAAGTCGCCCAATTATCTTAATGTGGGTTAAGATAATTGAGACCTGATTGGTAAATGTGGTCTGGTCAAACTCCAACCAACGTCCTGATTGTTCTCCTTTACCTGTTATTCCATGTCTGGAACAACCTAACTGTCCCACAGTGAATAAGGCCATGCATGATCTTTTTAAAAGAATGCAATGCATTTGAGATGTTATGCTTGTACTACCTTTGTAATGTTTTGTATGCAATGTATCATTCATCCAAAACACTTATAAATAACTTAACCATATATTGACAATCAAGTGGGAATTAAATCCTAAGTCCCTGATCAGGAGCTGGAACCAGAGACAGACTTAGCTAGATGCAAAACTTTTGACCAGAGGCAGCGCGTTGTGGAGTAGCAGATCAGAGGCAGCATGGTCAGAGTCAAGCTCTGACCAGAGGCATCATGACCAAGTGTGCATGGGTCAGAGGTAAACTCTAATAAGAGGCAACATAACTAGAGTTAGAGGATACGTGACCAAAGGCAGAGTCAGAGGATACATGACCAGAGGCAGAGTTAAAGGATACGTGACCAGAGCAGAGTCAGAGGAACTTGGATGTCATGATCAGAGGAACTTGGTCAAAGGCAACATGATCAAAGGAATTTGGTTCAGAGGCAACATGATCAGAGGAACTTGGATAAGAGGCAGCATGATCGGAAGAACATGGATCTAAGACAACATGATAAGAGGAACTTTGATCAGAGGTAGCATGATCAAAGGAACTTGGATCAGAGGCAGCATGACTAGAGGAACTTGGATCATAGGCAACATGATCAGAGGATTGACAGAAGGGAAAACAACAAAGGCAAAATGGAAGGATAAAATCAGGAGCAAGGTAGAAGAAGAAAAATCAGAGGTAGAGTAGAATAGTATTATAAGAGGCAAAATAAAAGCATTTCACTAGAGGCAAAACAAAAGTAATTTATGAGAGGCAAAATACCTGGCATCATATAACAGCTAACAGAGACAAAAGCAGAAAGAGTAATCAGAAGTAGAAATACTCAGAGTTTAGGAATGACATTAGAGGCAACATGTCCAGAAACGTAAGTTAATCATCAGAGGCAGAATGCCCAAAACCATGAATTAGGAATCAAAGGCAGAAATTAAGAAGAACATCAGAAGCAAGAAATAGAGAAGGCACTGGGGCATACATATTAGTTCCCATTGTAAGCTACGCGTCTAAACAATCTTTAATCGTATTTTTCCTAGATTCTTAACTAACTTATCAGCATAATCATCACACAATTAAAATAACAACATGCATGATAAATAAATACAGTTTTGGGTGCAGATTTTACAAACACCTACATGCTTAAAAGTTCCACTTCCTCACTTTCTTTGAATTTTTCTAATCCCTTTTTACCCAGAAACGGTTTCACCAGTAAATGAAGAATTTTCAATTAACTTAACCCACAACCCCTCATGCTAAAATAATTTAATGTAAAGAATTCACAAAAATGGCACTAAAGAAGAAGAAGATTATGATCCAAAGCTGCTCTGAGCTCCTCTTGAAGAAGGGTTCCCTGCTTCACTGATTTGAGTCGCAAGGATGAAGAGACAAATTCCCGCATGCAAGGCTGTTGGGTAGCTTTGGGGGACTTTAGTGAATTTGTAGTCTTGGAAGATTTGGAAGAGAAAGAAAAATGGAGGATTTGGAAGAGAAGGTGAACAGTAACAATGGGGTTGTCCTTCCGATTGGTTATGGGAAGAGAAAGGAAAAATGAGAGAATGTTGGAGTGGGAAGAATAAAAATGAGGGAAAAGAAGGAAAATCTCCTTTTACCTTTTTGTCCATTCCTATTTTAATTAAAATTCCTTATTCCTAAGTTAATATATTAATACTTTGACTACCCCTTTATTTTTAACATATTTTAATTAAATAGGTTATTACAAACCTGAAGATAAAGTGAGATGAACCAATGAAACTCTATTTTGATAATAAATCTGCTATTAGCGTAGCACATAATCCAGTGCAACATGACAGAACCAAACATATTGAAGTTGACAAACCTTTAATCAAAGAAAAACTCGATAGTGGCCTAATTTGCACTCCATATGTCTTCTCCCAAGGCAACCTTGCAGATCTTCTAACTAAAGGGCTAAACAACAACAACTTGAAAGAATTGTATCCAAGTTGGGAATGGAGAACACGTATTCACCAACTTGAGGGGGAGTGATCAAATTCTATTTCTGTTTTGTTATTAAAAATATCCCTCAAGTATAGACATTTAGTTGTATAAGAGTAGTAATAGGGATTTGGTTATATAGGAGTACTAATAAGGATTTGGTTGTATAGTAACTTTGTATATATATAGATGATGTATTGTCAACATATTTCAATTCAATAAAATATATTTTTACCCTAATTCTTGAGAGTAGTGAAGGAGAAAAAGTGTAGGGTTTAGGTCGTGAAGGAAGAAAATATGATAGAAATACTAAATAAGATATTAAATTGATAAAGTGTAGTGTATAAAATATGCAGAAAAATATTCTGAATATTATTATGGTAAGATTACAAATACTTATCTGAATATATGGACAAACTCAAACAAATGGGCCTAAGAATAATTACGTATTCACAACATTGTCGACTAGTTGGTGAATGGATATTTATCTTTCCAACTTCAAAGTAAGTTTGGTTGAATCGTTCTGATGACAACCCTTTTGATAACACATTTGTTATGGTGTGAACAGGTTGGGTCGAGTTAGGTTTTACATAAATTGGTTTAGTCTGTTCAAAAAGTTTGAGACCCAAGTCTAGCCTATTACTTGTCATAGGTTATTTTAAGCCTGATATGGCTTTTCTAAAAGCTTGTTATGACTTGTTAACCTACTTAAAGGTTTATTTCGCATTAACATAATTATAAGGTCTAATTCTTTTTTATTCGTATGATAGAAATCTTTTTTGAGGTCTAACCTGACCTTTGAGAGAATCTGTCTTTATATGATAGTTGAAGAAAGTAAAAGGCAAAATACTTTCATATTTTATTACTACAGTCCTAAGCTGTTTATATAAGAAAAAAATTACAATAGTAATACTAAGTAATAATGACTGAATCATAAAATAAAAATAAACAGAATAATATAAAATAAACGAGAATCAAATATGATTTTCCTTGATTCTTCAATACTCCCTCTCAAGTTGGTGCATAGATATTTGTCATGCCCAACTTGGCTATAAGTCGCTCAAAATTGGGTTTTGCCAAATTTTTTGTCAAGATATCAGCAGTTTGTTGATTGGAAGTCACAAATGGCAAGCATATAATTGCAGCATTAATTTTTTCTTTTATGAAATGGCGGTCAATCTCAATGTGCTTGGTTCTATCATGTTGTACAGGGTTGTGAGCTATACTTATTGCTGCTTTGCTATCGCAAAACAATTTTAAGGGTGAGTCAACTTTCATTTTCAGTTCGTCCAAGAGTTTACAAATCCACAAAAGTTCACAGATTCCTTGAGCCATTGCTCTGAATTCAGCTTCTGCACTGCTTCGAGCAACAACCCATTGTTTCTTACTTCTGCAAGTGACTAAATTTCCCCAAACATAGGCACAATATCCAGTAGTGGATTTTCTATCAGTAACTGATCCTGCCCAATCAGCATCTGCAATTTTACCAACATTAGAGAACTTCATGAACAGCGTATGGTCTGATTGTCCCTGCATATATCCTTGCCTTTTAATAGACCGAGTGAATTTTTCAAACCAAGCCCTTGGGGATTGCTTGAGACCATAAAGGGATTTTTGTAGTTTGCACACATTTGAACCAAACTTATCTTCAAAGCCAGGTGGACTATCCATGTATACTTCCTCCTCCAAATTACCATTCAGGAAAGCCTTTTTTACATCAAGTTGGTTGAGAGACCAATATAAATTCACCGCCAAGGACAAGAGAACTCTAATAGTGTTTAATTTGGCAATAGGAGCAAAAGTCTCTAAGTAATCAATGCCATATGTTTGAGTAAACCCTTTAGCAACCAAGCGTGCCTTGTATCTTTCAACTTTGTTATTAGAATTATATTTCACAGTAAATACCCATTTACAGCCAACAGTATTCTTTCCTGTAGGTAACGTCATGACTCTCCAAGTTTGATTCTTCTCAAGAGCTCTCATCTCCTCAAGAACAACTTCCTTCCACTTTGGAATTTTTAGAGCCTCCTGTATATTCTTTGAAATTTCTACAGCAGACAACTTTGAGGTAAATGCAGCAAATGAAGAAGACAATTTTGAGTATGACACATAATTAGACAAAGGATATTTAGTGCATGATCTAACAGGTTTTCTAATTGCAATAGGAAGGTCTATATCAGGATACTCAACATGACTCTTAAGAACAGAAGAAGACTTACATGTATCAAGATGATGTGTTGGATTATCTATTGGTTCGGAATCTTGGAAGGGTCGGAGAATGGGTCCTTCATTTCTCTGTTTATGGTTTCTTCTTTCAAAGACATTTCCCTTCCAAGTAGGGTCAATGGTAGTAAACCTGCTTTGTGTCTCTTTATCTGAGTCATTATGTTGTGGCATTTCAGGTGGTCCTTCATTATTATTGAGATCAAGAATTTGATTATTGTGATTTTGATTTGAAATTGCCGCCCCCGAATCTGTTGAAACCTCATTCAAAAGTGGATTGAGTTCCAATATGGATTCTTGGGAATTTTCTTTTGGTGCATCAATATAAGTCTCAGAATTTTGTGACAACACTATATCACTTAAAGTAATGATGTTTTCAAAAGTAAAAGATGAATCTTCCTTAAAATTTCCCCCCTGAAGATGAATGTTAGTAAAAAATGGTTGATTTTCAACAAAAGTAACATCCATGGTTACAAAAATTCTTTTTGATTTTGGTTCAAAACACCGATACCCTTTCTGAGTTGGAAAGTAACCGGTAAACACACATTTTATTGCTCGTGGCTTGAGTTTATCAAGTTGTTTATGTGCATGAACAAAAACAGTGCAACCAAAAAATTTTAATGGCAAATCAGCAGAGACACTAGTCAAAGGAAAATAATTTCGAAAAACATCAAGAGGGGTATGAAAATCTAAAACTTTAGATGACATTCGATTAATTAAATATGATGCAGTTAAAACAACTTCACCCCACAAATATTTTGGAACCTTGTTTGCAAATACTAAAGCTCTAGCAATCTCAAGAAGATGCCTATTCTTTCTTTCTGCAACTCCATTTTGTTGGGGTGTATTAACACAAGAACTTTGATGAACAACCCCATTGGCAAGAAAAAAATTGGACAAAAGTATATTAAAATATTCTTGAGTTGAGTTGGGATTGAAGGAGACTACTTCTCTTGATCAGAGGTACCAGCTTGGAGGGCATGACCTTCGTTTCCTCTTTTTTTCTTCCAATTTAAAGGTTTTCCATGGAGCTTCCAACATGTATCACGTGTGTGCCATGGACGTTTGCAATGTTGTAGCATGGTTTCTTGCTATCTCTCTTTTCGTCTTCATTCTTAGTGGCTAGGGCAGAGCTTTCAACCTCAACAACAGAAGGTGACTTACCCATCAAAACACCTTGTCTCGCCTCTTCTCTTCTAACTTCTAAGAACGCTTCCCGAAGTGATGGCAATGGAATCTTTCCCAATATTCTGCCTCAGACTTCATCAAGCCGCTTATTAAGCCCAACCAAGAACATGAATACTCGATCGTTCTTTTGTCTCTTAAGAAGCAAAACACTGTCTTCACAGCACTTCCAATGATCATCATAGCAGAGATCCAATTCTTGCCATAGTGTCATCAGCTCATTATAATAGGTAATGACATCTCTATCTCCTTGTTTGGCATGCCACAATCGTGATTTGAGATCGAAATTTTGAGAAGAATTCTGAATGTCATAATGTGTTTCTTTGACAGCCTCCCAAACTTCCTTCACAGTAGGCAAAAACATAAAAGGTTTTCTAATCGATGATTTCATATTACTAAGCAGCCAAACAATAATAACAGAGTTCTCAGATTTCCAAAACCTGTAATTTGGATTAGTTGTGGCAGGCATTTGCACCTCTCCTGTGAGGAAACCATATTTTCCCTTACCGTATAGTATCAATCTTGCGGTTTGGGACCATTCGACATAATTTTTTCCATTGAGTTTCTAGATTTCAACCTTGAGGGCATTAGAAGTTCCCTCATGGCCAAAAAAATTGGAAAAACCATTGTTAGATACACCATTCCAGCCGCCACTACCGTTGTTGACTACTTCTGATTTTTCACCCAAACCATCGTCGTTGCTGCCGCTGCTATCCATAAGGACTGCCTTCCATGAGGTATTGTGTGCCATTAGGTAGATAAAAAACAAGTCGGGTCGACCCTATAGCTCAGTTGGTTAGAGCGTCACAAGGTCGGAGGTTTAACGCTTTTAGTTTTGGAGCCCCAAACCCCACTAGGTTGTGGAACCCTCTCACCAAAAGCTCTTGATACCATGAAGAAAGTAAAAGGCATAATACTTTCATATTTTATTACTACAACCCTAAGCTGTTTATATAAGAAAAAGAATTACAATAGTAATACTGAGTAATAATGACAGAATCATAAAATAAAAATAAACAGAATAATATAAAATAAACGAGAATCAAATCTGATTTTCCTTGATTCTTCAACAATAGTATATTTATTTTTCAATAAGGCCTTTAAATATGTGAAAAATTTATGTAGACCATTATGCTTAAATTATTAAAAAGGTTAATAAGCGAGCCATTGGCTCCTTTCATTCATAAAAAAAAGGTTAATAAGTATATGATTTAACACAATATACAAATATAATAATTTAAATAAAAAATATGATTTATATTTACCCAAACTGACCAGTCTCTTAGGTTAAAGGTTTTTTGGGTGGCTTGACGTCTTGCCTTTTTAGCTAAATAGGCTTTTGAAGAAGCCTTGATCTTGTGTTTTTAAAAAAAAATCTGGCGGACTGAGAGTGTTGTAGGTTAGGCCATAAGCTCCTGCCAACTGGTGCCCAAAAGAGATCTAGGCAGTTGTTATCAATTTGATACCCAGATATCTTGTTCTGTATTTATTTGCCTTTTTTATGGAACAAATTACACTGCTATTGTTTTTTTATTTATTTTAATGTTCATATTAATGTTACGTTTTTACTAAAAGATGTTTTTGAGGAAATAAAAGGTTTTCTGATTACTGCCCAGCATTTGTGATAGTTGAATCCTTAGGTATTAATGTTAAGATTTTTCTTTTTTTAAGTAATTCTGCAATCAATGTTATTTTTATGATCTTAATTTGCACCTTTTTGTATCTTCACATGTTTGGATGTTCAGATGTCTGTTGAGCTTATTATGGAAATTGGTGTGCTATTATAGTTGTGTTTGGTCATTGCAGGTTCTAAATTGCCAAGAATCTACCATCTATGTCTTAGCAAGTTTGAGATATGCCATTGTCTATGGATGCTCAGATGCTACAATAGTTCTTGGAGCAGTTGGCAAGGTAAATGCTCTATTTTCTGCTTTTAAGAGGAGCATAATGAGTCTAATAATGTATTAGAACATCTATGGAGTTTACCTTCTAACAGGAATGTGGGAAGTGATATTGTATTATTCTGTTGTCATGATGTCATCCTCAGTGGTAATGTGAAATTTACAGATAAGGAATCTAATATAATAATAGTCCAGCTAAAGTGAATTAGATTTTCTCAGGTTTTTAAAAGAGGAATGTTAATGGAACTGACCTTTTCTGTTAACAATTCTATTACTAATGTAACCTTGACTATCATTAATTAATGCCTGCAATATTCTATAACCAATATCTTACCGTGATTTTAGCTTCCATTTTATAGCTTGGGTTATGCAGCCACTTTTTCCCCCTTCGATTTATGCATGCACTGCCTGTTGGTTAGCAAGATGATTCGACAAGTATAAGGAAAATAGACATTTGGCCTTTAAGAGCATAGTTTTTAATCTCCTTTTACACATTTATGTGCATGCCATTCTTAAAGGAAAATGATCTTCTTGGAGTTTGGATTCACAAGCATTTAAAGAGCTACCTTAAAGTGGTATAACAATTAACAACTGCAAAAGTCTTTTCCCACTAGGTGGGTTTGGTTACATGGACTAATTTATACCAATTATTTCAAAAAGGTATTTTAACATTAATTACTAGTCATATTGAAATTAATGTTGATCTTCTGTAATATTAAATCAAAGCTACAAATCTTACTAATGTTGTATCCAATAGAACGTCAAATACGCACCTTTTGGAATTAAAGATCTTGTTAGGTGCAATTCTCTGAAGAAACTTGCCAAGGACCAAGATCCATGAAACAAAATGGCAGAGTCATACACATCATGAATTTATACACCACAATCTCATCTCATCTCCTTATCAAAGAAATTCTGCAAAATCTTACTAATTTGCAGGGTTGTATTTTCAGTTAGAAGCTTAATAGCTATTCATTGAGTTAGCTACACTATTGGGTAGTTTTATCTGTCACTCTAATATTGAAAGTGTTATTACAATTTAACAATTGTATTTATTAGCCTTTTTGACATGCTACATTCTTTTGAGCCTGCTAGTCTACATTTTCTTCTCTTCTACTTTTTGTTTTTTGAAATAATTGAATTTTTTAATGATGAGAATAGGTACAATGACTTGGACTTTCACCTCTTTTCCTCATTTTCATTTTTTTATTTTATTTTATTTTTTAAATAAAACCCTGCAGTACTTATATCACTGACTGTTTTGATGACTGTTTTATAACATTCAATGTAGGATATTGAGTTGGTAGGATTTGGGATATAGTTTGTTTGTCTCTATTCTGCCTACTATGAGTATCAATGTAACTGATGCTTCATTATCAGTACTGAAGTTGATCTTCACATCTTTTTTTTTTTTGTTTGACAGGCTGTGAGAGTAGAACACTGTGAACGGGTTCATGTGATTGTTGCTGCAAAACGGATTTGTATTGCTAACTGCCGTGAATGTGTTTTCTTTTTGGGAGTGAACCAGCAACCTCTTATGGTTGGTGATAACCATAAACTTCAGGTGAGCATCCTCAGTATTCACTCTGTTTTTATTGTTTCTACATCTCTTTTTTGGTATAAAAGGGGAGAATCCGAGGCAGAATCAGGATTGCTCATTTAGGAAAAGATTAAATATGTATTTGGTTCCCTAAGAATTCATAAAGTTTGTTTTTTTAGTCCCTGTTTTCGTCTCCCAAATTTTAAAATGACATCTTTAGTCATTGAAATTCTATTTTAGTCCCCCTTTGATGTTTTTCAAGAAGTGCATAAACGGCATATTTCAAAAAGTACAGCGAAAAAAAATGATAGATTTCAAAAGTTGGAAGATGAATAAATGTCACTTTTCAAATGAGGGACTAAGAACAAACTTTATGAATTTTTTAGGCCGATAAACATATTTAACTCTTTCGGAAAAGATTGTAAAATCATACAATCGTACTGCGGCCGTGGCAGTTGGCAACACTACTTAGGAAAGGCCAACCCACCCAATGCCATACTCTACTACTCTGCCTACCCTCTTTTTCCCTCTCTGTGAATAATTTTCTCTGACAGAATTCACACCTCACACCTTCCTTGCTTCTATCGTTCTACCTACCACGTGCAGGATGATTATAACTTAAATTCCCATTGTAAGCCATAACCCTTATTCACTTCTGACCTCACGTAGCATATGAGGCTTGACATGTAATGCTATGGTATAAGGAGAGAATAGATAAAAAAGGTTAAGTCCACCACTATGCTTGAAGCTATAAAATGGATGGTCTTGCAATAATAAATATTTGGGTCTATGTTAAACATACAGTAACAGTATTACCAATCATTAGTTTTTATCACTATTTTCCATCCACAATTTTGCAATTATCCTTCTTGTAATGGTAGTAACTTCTTATAAGGGTATGGATTTTTTCTCTAAAATCCTCACTCCTTTTTTAACTTATTATTTCAAATTATTTTCTCTTGTTACTTATCAGGTGGCACCGTATAATACATGTTACCCCCAATTGATGGAGCACATGAGTGAAGTTGGAATTCTGCCCACAGTGAACAGATGGAATGAAACTCTGGCTTTGGGCATGCTTGATCCTCATGGTTCATTATCTCATCCCGCTGGTGTCTCTGATGCTCAAGCTGAGTCTGCTACATGTGTGGACCCTGATCAGTTCACAAATTTTGTGGTATGACTGTTATACTGATGGTTGACATAAGAAGGAGAGTGTTGATTTGTAGTTTCTAAAAACTATTTGATTTTGATAAGTTCATTCATTGCTTTGTATATAACTATCTAGTATTCTATAAAGATGTACTCTCTCCATTCCTATTTATAAGCAAAAGTAAGTCAATAAAAGCTGATGTATTTGGTCCAAACTTTGGACTAAATACATCAACTTTTGTTGACCCACTTTTGCTTATAAGCAGGAACGGAGGGAGTATGGATGAAGAAGTTTATGTATCTTTCTTTGTATTTGTTCTTTTTCAAGTATTTTCTTAAAAATATTTTTTTCTTCTGTATAACTAATTTAAAAATCTTGTTCTTTTATTATTTTTCACAAAGCTCTTCTTTTTTTCGCATGCAGATACCAGACTGGCTTGCAGGAGAGTCCCCTGGATCTACAAAAGACAACCCATTTGCATTACCGGATGCATATGCAGCATCTCAACATAGAAATGTATGTCTACTAGTTTGTTTGTCGAATATTTTGTTGAGATATTGATATTGGTTATATTAAGATTTGTCAGTATCTTTTAGGATTATGATAAGATTACATGCCTATTTAGTTATCTCACACGTATATAAATATTTGTCCAACCCTTTTCATTCTTAATGAGAAATATTCATATTCAAGTTAGTATCCAGAGCAAGGTTCTCTTTGGGTTAGCCTCCGTCAAGGCTAACCCTAGTTTAGATGCCATCAACAGTCGCCGGAGGAGCCATCAACAGTCGCCTGAGCAGTTGTCAGAGCTACTGCCACCTCCACCACTACAAACACGTGCACCACCACTGGAACCAGAGGGCGCCGATCTGTCAACGGCTGAAGCGCCGCCTCCACACGGCAACCCACGCGCCACCTCAACGTTCTGCACAGACCAGCACAAGTTACACGCGTCACCTTACCGCCGCTGTTTTCACGCACCACTGCACTTCTCTGACTCGCCTTGTCCTTCCAGTTTGTTTGGGACCATCAGCAGCGTGTGGGGGTCCCATTTTTTAGAGGCCATACAGATCTTTCTTTGCTGGCGGTTTTTTTTTTTTCCGGTAATATTTACTGTGTTTTAGGGTTTGTAGGTCAGTCCCTGTACATTTGGCTTACCAGTTTTTCTGTGTTTGACCTTGATTGTTGCAAATTTGTCTTCTGACGTCATTCGAAATTATTTCTGCTTAGAAGCTTGACGACTTGTCAACATGTTTCAAATCCAGCTACCCTAGCTCATTTCGGTAATGGTACGGTTTTTCTCTCTCTCTATGGGATCATGGGGTTTGTCTATCTCACTCTATGGGATCATGGATTTTAGATTCCGGTGCTTCGGATCATGTAGTTGGTAACCCCTCCTTTATCTCTAATTTGTCACCTCCTAAAATACCTCACAACATCACTCTTGCTAATGATTCTAAGGCACAGTTTACTGGTCAAGCTTCACCTCTACCGTTTCTGTACTTAAATTATGTGTTATTCCTACCTGGTTCTCCTTTTAATTTGATTTCAATCAGTAAACTGACCCGCATTCTCAATTGTTCAATAGCCATTCTTTATACAGGATCGGAGTAGGGGAAAGACGATTGGAACATGATATGAGTTACAGGGCCTTTATTACCTTCAACCTCATCATCCACCGCCTGTGGTGTTTCTGCATCTCCAGATATTATTCATTGTCGTTTGGGTCATCCAACTTTGGATAAGTTAAAGGTGTTGGTTCCTCATCTTTCACATATAAAGTCATTGAATTGTGAGGTGTGACAGGCTTGGAAAATACGTCAGAGTATCTTTTCAAAGTAGTTCTAATAAAAGATCCATGTCTCCCGTTGATGTAATTCATTTTGATGTTTTGGTACTTAGTTGTGTGCCGTCTATTTTGGATTACATATATTATGTCACTTTCATTGATGATTTCTCAAGATGCACCTAGATCTCTTTATGAAAGGATCATTCAAAATTATTTGGTGCGTTTCAGACGTTTTGTTCAAAGATAAAAACCCAATTTGCAAAAACAATTCCAATTTTGCAGAGTGACAATGCAAAAAAAAAAATTTCTACACCATTCAACTTTTTCATGGCTTGCAATCTAGCATACTAATTTCTTCCAAGATATCCAAAGCATACTTTCTCTGGGAAATAGCAATTCCTGCCTTAGATTGAGCTACCTCAATGCCAATACCTCAGTCTACCTAGATCTTTGACCTGAAAGAGGTGGACTAGATGTTGTTTGAGTCCCACAATTCCATCACGATCATCACCTGTAATGACTATATCATCAACATAGACAACCAAGTAAATACACTTGTTCGAAGAGAATTTATAAAACACAGAGTGATCAGCTTGACTCCAAATCATGCCATACTATTGAACAACACTACTAAACCTCACAAACCATGCCCGAAGAGATTGTTTGAGACCATACAAAGCTTTCTGAAGTCAACAGACATACCCACGACACTCCCCCTGAGCAACGAAACCAGGTGGTTGCTCGAGATAAACTTCTTCTTCTAAGTTTCCATGAAGGAATGCATTTTTTATGTCTAACTAATACAATGGCCAATGTCGCATAGCAGCCATAGAGAGAAAAAGACGAACCGAAGCCATTTTAGCCACAGGTGAGAAAGTATCGTTGTAATCAAGACCAAAAACCTGAGTATAGCCTTTAGCCACTAGACGAGCTTTCAGAAGATCAATATGTCTGTCTGGACCAACTTTGACTGTGTATACCCAACGACATCCAACAATAGATTTACCAGGAGGAGGTGGCACAAGAGTCCATGTTTGGTTAGATTTTAAAGCTGTCATCTCATCAATCATCGCCTGCCGCCAACCTGAATGAGAAAGAGCTTCTTGCGGAGACTTAGGAATAGTGATGGAAGAGATAGCAAATGCAAAGGTATAATGTGAAGGTGATAAACGGTGATAACTAAGAAAATTATAAATGGGATAGGGATTACTGGTGGAACGTGTACCTTTACGTAGTGCAATAGGGAGGTCGTCGGACAAGGTAGGCAGATCCGAAGTAGAAGAAGGGACCGGAACAGGAGATGAGTCACTTAAATGTTGTGTAGGAAGTGGATTGGTAGGAGGGAGACGTGCACGTCGTTGATAAGTTTGCAAGAGAGGAGGCCTAGATGGATCTGGCTGGTCAATTATAGGCATGGACGGAGTTATCGGAACAAGGTAAGGGATAGGTAATACCTCAGAGATTGGCTCAGATTCAATGGGGGATGGGAAGAAAGGTGTATCCTCAAAGAATGTGACATCAGCAAACATGTAGAAGCGATGTGTGGAGGGACAATAGCATCGATATCCTTTCTGAAACCTTGAATAGCCGAGGGAAACACACTTAATTGCACGAGCATTCAACTTATCAAGTCCTGGAGTAAGATCATGAACAAAGCAAGTGGATCCAAAAACTCGAGGAGGGATACGAAACAATGGTTCATTGGGGACCAATATGGAATGGGGAACTTTGTCTTGGATAGCAGAAGATGGCATTCTATTAATCAAATATCCTGCAGTGAGGACAGCATTGCCCCAAAACTTGAGAGGAACATTAGCATTGATTAACAGCGTACGTGCTGTTTCAATTATATGACGGTGCTTACGTTCAACAATACCATATTGTTGTGGGGTATGGGGACAAGATGACTGATGGATTATTCCATTTTCGACCATAAACGAATTAAAAGATGACGAAAAATACTCTTTTGCATTATCATTGCGCAAAATGCGAATAGAACAACCAAATTGATTTTGAATTTCCTTAAAGAAATTGTGAAATATACTTAATATTTCTGATCTATCCTTAAGTAGGTAGATCCACGTACATCTAGAAAATTCATCAATAAAAGTGACAAAATGTCTATGACCTACAACTGAAGTGACTCGACTTGGTCCCCATACATCAGAATGAACAACATCAAAAAGAGAGCAGGCTTGCGATTGAAGACTGCTGGGGAAGGAAGACCGGACGTGTTTCCCAAGCTGACAAGATTCACAATCTAAAGACTTCAAGCGAGACAAGTGAGGGACCATAACTCTGAACTTTTTGAGACATGGATGACCTAACCGACGATGAAGACGACTTGGGGATTCCGTAATAGAAGTGGAAGCAACAGTAGATGAAGACTGAAGGTAGTAAAGTCCTTGGGACTGATATCCTGTACCAATCATCTACTTCGTACTCTGATCCTATATAACAAAAGAATCAGGAGTAAAAGTTATAGAACAATTTAGACTACGAGTCAGACGACTAACAGAAATTAAATTAAATGGACAGTTGAAAACAAAAAGAACATAGTCAAGAGATAAGGATGGGAGAGGAGTGGCTTGACCAATTCCACTAGATTTAGCTTTTGAACCGTCTGCAACGGTAATATAATGTGGGATTTTAGGTTGGGATATTTTCGATAAAAGTGATGGATTACCAGCCACATGACCGGAAGCTCTAGAGTCCAAGATTCAAGGGCTAACAGATGAGGAGTGAGAGAGGCAGACCATAGAATTACCGGTATGAGCAAAAGTTGCTGAGGATGAGGCATGTGAAGCCTTGAACTGCAGATATGCCTTGTACTCTTCATCTGACAACATATTGTTTTTGGTATTTTTCACTTAAGAGTCTTTTCCATTATCATTAGACTGCGTCACATTTGTTGTTCTTTCTGGAAAGCCAATAATGGAATAGCACTTGTCTTCGGTATGACCGAAACACTTACAGTAAGTGCACTGAGGACGACCTCCACCATGGCCTCCTCGGCCACCCCCACCCCCACGACCACGACCTCGTCCTCCACGACCTGCAAAATTTGAAACGAAAGCAGAAGACTTTGTGCTTGTTTGAGATCCACTTCCCCCTGATCCTTCCTGACTAGGAATGCGTATGATGCGTCTGATGAGATCCTCTATTGAGGGGATATCGTATGCAGTGAGAATGTGGCTTCGAACTGACTCATACTTTTGATGGAGGCCATGAAGGACATATATCATGCAAACATTGTCCAATTTCTCAAGCATCTTCTTTGAGTCATCGTCAGCTACAAGGAGCTTGAACTCGTTTACCGCTGATTGGACTTTATTAGCATAAGCCATGATGTTATCTTCTGTCATCTGAAGGGTAGCTAAATTATGAATAACATTATAGAGACGTTGGATATCGTTCGAATAGACATTCTTAGCTTTCTCCCAAATATCATAGCAAGTGGTGTACGAGCGATAATGGACCAGCAAGGAGGGCTCAATTGTTTGCCACAAAAGAGAGACTAATTGACAATCAGCTTGCTCCCAATCTTCACGCAAATTTGTATTAATTACTGAGGACTTCTTAGTGAGGTGATTTGAGAGCTTTTGTCCAAGAAATCACATCTTGACAGCAGCTGACCAATTTAAATAATTTTGACCTTTAAGTTTCTGAGACGTTATCGAAGGATTGCTGGAGAAAACATATGTTACAAGGCTCTTAACAGAGGATTCAGATTTGTTGTTCTCCTTTTGTGAAAGATCTAAACTTGAACTCATCTTCAACAAACTAGAAGTCGTAAGAAGGCAGCAGACTAGAAGCCGTAAGAAGGAAGCCCGTACAGGCAGCAAGAAGGCAGCAAGAAACAGGAACGCCGGCAGGAAGGACGGCAGGAAGGCAGCAAGACACCGTAGGGAAAGCACCAGAAATAGTGGGACCCACTGACCAAACTTGGCCAAAACAGGAACGGTGGCAGCAGACGAGTGGAACAGGACTGAAGGGGACTTCGTCAGAGGTCTGGATGGTGGCGCGTGGCCTTCACGCGTCGGCGGAGCTTACAACTGCAGAAAACGCACGTGGCAGCGCGTGAGAAGGCGGATGGCGGCGGTTCTCCGGTGAATGGCCGATCTGATTATGGCGAGTCTGATGATGGGGGTGGTGTGACCTGTCGGGCCGTGTGTGTTGGACAATTAACAGGACAGCTGCATATGTGACTGACGGCTAGGGTTTTTGAGACTTTGAGAGGCCCACTAATCGTGAGCTCTGGTACCAACTTGAGAATTAGGTTTTGGTGCTTAATGACTTGAGAGATTAGCTCTCAGCATGATATTATTTATAATCAAAATTGTACAAGGAGAATCTCTTAATTAAGGAAATAAATCTGGACTAAATCCAACCTATATCAAACCTAATAAAAACAAGAATAACATATCTTAATAACAACAAACTAAATCATTGCATGTCTCAACACATGGTATCAAACATCAGTCCAGTTGTCAACACACTCCTCAACAAAACGATGTCTCTGAGAGGAAACATCGTCATTTGGTTGATACAACTTGAACTTTATTGGTCAATGCCAATGCACCTTTAAAATTTTGGGGTGATGCTATTCTCACTGCTTGTTATTTGATAAAACGCATCCATCCTCAATATTGGATAATGGGATTCCACATTCTCTCTTGTTTTCTGAAGACCCTCTACATTCTGTCCTTCTCTGAGTGTTTGGCTCCACTTGTTTTGTTCATGATCTATCTCCTGGCCGTGATAAATTGTCTTCACGAGCTGTTACGTGTGTGTTTTTGGGGTACTCTAGAGTTCCAAAATATTATCGGTGTTATTGTCCATCTACACATCGTTTTTATGTCCCTACAGATGTTACTTTCTTTGAGGATACAGCTATCTTTGCGACACTAGGTCCATCAGATTCTATAACAGATGTTACTACTCTCCAGGTGCTACCTATTCCTCTATTTGAGACATCTGTCTCTCCTCACAATTCTCCAGTCACAAGGTGAACCTGAGTTCTGCCGCGTTGGGATTACTCATGAGCGTTGACGTGTTGAAGCTCCAAAGACCGCTTCTATTGATTCCAGTGATTCAGCTCCAGAGATTGTTGCTACTAATTCTAGTGATGCAGCTACTGTTCCAATTACTTCTCCTACTTCTAATCTTCATTCTGTTTACAACTTTTTGTTTCCTTCCTACTTTGCTTTTGTTTCTTCTCTATCATCTGTCTCAATTCCTAAGACAGTTCAGGAAACATTATCTCATTCAGGGTGGAAACAGGCCATGATTGATGAGATGATAGCTTTAGACTCTAACCATACTTGGGAGCTTGTTCCACCTCCTCCTGGAAAATCTGTTGTTGGTTGCAGGTGGGTGTTTAATGTCAAAGTGGGACCCAATGGATAGGTTGACCGGTTAAAGGCTCGGTTAGTGTCAAAAGGCTATACTTAGGTCTATGGTTAGGATTACAGTGATACCTTCTCACCAGTTGCGAAGATGACATCGGTTCGCCTCTTCATAGCTATGGTTGCCATGAAACGTTGACCTTTATTTCAGTTGGATATCAAGAATGCTTTCTTGCATGGTGACTTGGAAAAAGAGATTTATATGGAGCAACCTCCTGTATTTGTTTCTCTGGGGGGCGTTGTTTGGTATGCAAATTACAGAAGTCCTTATATGGCCTGAAACAATCCCCTCTGGCATGGTTTGGTCGATTCAGCAAAGTTTTACAACAGTTTGGGATGACCTGCTGCAAATTAGATCACTATGTCTTAAATGTTCATCATCAGATAGATATATCTATCTTGTAGTTTATGTGGATGATATCGTAATTACTGGTTATGATTCTGACGGTATCAAGGCATTGAAACAACACCTATTTCAAAACTTTCAGAATAAGGATTTGGGTCCTCTGTTATTTTCTTGGGATTGAGGTTAGCTCAAACAAAGTCAGGTATTGCTATCTGTTAGAGGAAGTATGCTCTAGATATTTTGGAGGAGACATGTCTTATAGACTGTAAACCAACTGACACTCCTATGGATTCTAATGTGAAGCTCCTTCCTGATCAAGGAGAGCCCTATCCTGATCTCGATAGATACCGAAGACTACTGGGAAAATTGATTTATCTGACCTTGACTAGACCAAACATATCTTTTTTAGTAAGTGTCGTAAGTCAATTCCTTAACTCTCCCTGTGACAGTCTTCGGAATGCAGTTGTCGAATTTTGAATTACATCAAAAGGGCGCCTGGAAAAACGACTTGTTTTCACTGATAGGGGTCACACTAATATCGTTGGGTATTCAGATGCCGATTGGCAGGAGATGCAAGTGATAGGCGGTCAACTTTTGGTTATTGTGTTTCTGTGGGTGGAAATCTGATTTCATGGAAGAGCAAAAAACAAACTGTTGTTGCCCGATCGAGTACAGAAGCTAGTATCAAGCTATGGCTCTTGCCACATGTGAGCTTGTGTGATTGAAACATTTATTGCAGGAATTACGTTTTTGTGAGGTTGGTCTTATGAAACTTGTGTGATAATTAGTCAGCTTTACACCTCTCCTCCAATCTAGTTTTTCACGAGAGGACAAAGAATATAGAAGTCGATTGCATTTCATTAGGGAAAAGATTTCTTCTAGAGTCATCATAACTTCCTTTGTCAATTCTAAAGATCAACTTACCGATATCTTTATTAAATCTCTACGAAGTTCTCGAATAACTTACATATGTGACAAGATGGATGCTTATGATATATATACTCCATCTTGAGGGGTGTTGAGATATTGATATTGATTATACTAAGATTTGTTAGTATCTTTTAGGATTATGATAGGATTTCATTCCTATTTAGTTATCTCACATGTATATAAATATTTGTCCAACCTTTTTCATTCTTAATGAAAAATAATCATATTGAAGTTATTTTTATTTTTTTACTTTTTGATTTGGTTTAATTGAATAAAATTGTGCATTTTTTTCAGCAAAAAAGTTTAGGGGAGATAAGGCAACTAATACAGGAAGCTTCTTTAGAAGAGAATCGTAAACGAGAATTTTCGTCTGTGCTTCATGTGCACTTCAAGGACTGGTTACATGGTACCCTTCATTCCCTTGCTTTGATGTCTTATATTCAAACTTATTTGACTCCCATATATACTAGGAATACTATTTTTTTCCATTCAAACAAATTTTTACGATTGTCCTTGAAATTTGGAGTGACTCACACGAATGTTTTGACGAGTATTCTACTTACATTTTCTTGTGCTACCTCCAGCGTTATTGACCATGGGATTCTCTATTATTGAGTTTCACCTAACAGTCAAATTATATATTACCAGTCAAATGGGCATGGGTACTGATTCCCACCGTGTATTATTTGTTTTTTTTTTTTTTTTAGTCTTAAAAAATATGGTAAATTCTACTATAATTAACTTACACAACTGTTAGATCCCGGGTTCGAACTTGGAACAAGACGTCCAACCTAACAATATTAATATTATCCGTTTTTATTACATGTAATTGATATTTTGTTTGTGCCTACTCTTTGGAAGAGAACTACGTTTAAATTGAATTGTACTACTATTCATTTTGTAGTTTTTCTTGTGCAACCTTTTTTAAAATAAAAGAAGGTAAAACAAAACAATTTGTCCCATCGATCTACAATATCAATGAAATATTAACGTTTTTTCTATTATACCCCTTACTTTTTATTAACCTCTTTTTTCCATTCTTTTAATTTTTCTTTCTCATACCATTAATGAAGGATAATTTGGTAAAGTCATGATTTCTCTTTTCCATACAAAATTAATTACATATCTTAATTTATATACTTTTATTTTGCTGAAGTGACATATTTTGGGAAGGAGCTGAATAACAGCATCTAGTCAAAAGAGAATTTGGTTAGGCAGCATATTGCAAATGGGGGAGCTTTATTATGTCTGCTCTAGTTAATCTTGTCAAATCAAATAGATTATGCTAATATTGTTTTTCCCGTGTTGCAGCTTCAGGGAACATTCGTCAACTTTACTGTCTGCAAGGAGAATAATCTTCCACACAGAATATATATGATATGACACAGTTAATTAATGACATTAAAGGGCAAAGGTTTCTTCTGGTTTCCTTTTTGATACTTCGGTTGCCTATTCAATTGGTCGCACAGGTAGCTGAGATCAGATTATGTGAATTAGAGTACTCCACATACACTTATGCGGTCAAATCACACACTGCACAGAATGGAACAGAAATACTATCGGTTATTTGATTATAATGATATTTTTTTAAGATATAACTACTCTAATATTATGTTATTCTAAATTAATGATCTTTTTTTTTTATAGAAAGAAGATACACCAAGACCTATAGTACAGATATTTTGGGCTTTTTTAGACTTTGCCCCTTCAAGGAAAGAATGAACATTTTTTTTTTGCATTTTGAACCAAAATAACCCCATGAATTGTTAATGGATTCATAATATGTATCAGACTTCATAGATTATGGGATAACATGATTGAAATTGAATGCGAAGTTCCAGAAAATATGGGATTTTTTTACAAAATAATTAAGGAAGCATAATTATTTATCAAAACGACAATAATATATATATTTTAGGTAAAATACATATCGAGATTTTTTATGTTTTACGAAAATAACAATTTAATCATTTATGTTTTTTTTTCTTTTTTTTAACACATGTCATTTAAGTTTAGTTTACGTTTACGTGCTTTAAGTTTCTTTTTACGATTTAGTACTTGAAGTTATATTTTATTTTCACAATTATCTTTTAAGTTATATTAAATTATGCATGTAGTATATTAAATTTGACCATTTTTTTGAATTACTATTAGATTTAATCCAAACACCATAGTGAGTTGATTATCCATGCTACTTTACAAATGAATGAAGTTAATACTATCGATTATGTAAATAGATTTTTATTATCAAGTTTTTACAGGTTATATATGTGCTCAAGTGGTTGTAGAAAAATTAGAAAATATAGACCGATTATAAGGGTGACTGATTGTTTTCTAAATGATTAATATGATTGATTTATTGTTGTAATATTTGATAGAATTTTCAATGACATGATACTTTTAATTGCACTAGTTGTTTTAAGTGAGACAAATGACTAACGATTTAAACATAATGTAACTTAAATGATTCAATCGAGAAGTAAAAACTTAAAGGACTTAAGCGGAAATTAAGTTAAACTTAAAGGACATATATTAAAAAAAAAAAACATAAAAGACTAAACTGTTATTATTTTCGTGAAACATAAAAGATTGTATGATGTATTTTGCCTATATTTTATGGGTGTTCTTGAGAAGATTTGAATTTAGTTGTTTGTGTTAATCGAGATGGTACTTGAACTCTAGGGGAGGGTTGAATAGAGTCCTAAGCTTATTAGATGATTTTAAAACATAGTAGAAGTATATCGAAAACACGATAGTTTATGCTAATTGTCCTGAAATATTTGCTTAGAAAATCTTGTAAATATTAAAATCAATTACAATCAATGAATAACAATTTAGAGAAAGATAATAAATTTGAATAATTCAAACAATCACTTGATAATTCAATCAAATAACTTTGAGCGAAGAATTTAGCACGCTTAATGAATTGCAACAATAATAGAAAAGCTGTGACAACATAGAATTCAAATTTAACACAATTTATGATTGTTAGTTAATATTTCTCAACTTTTTTCAATATTGGCAGTCATAATAATGAAATTGTTCAAAACAAAATTTTTCCTATTAAAAGTTTGTTATATAATTCAATACAATATCAAAATATAATCTTCTCCAAACTTTAAGATTAAAATATAAAATTACACCGCAATTTTTAATCGGTTCATCTACTTCGTTCTAGATGTAAAGTACTTCCAATCCACATTTAAATGAATGATAGTTTTTCTTCTTTTTTTAATATTAAATGTTTACAAGATTTGTCAATAATTGTTGCAAAATTTGTGGAAAAACCCCTAATTCACAAGGTTGATCGCCTATGGCGGTGATGTGGACTCTGAACTAGATGTAGTGATGTTTTGGTTTGGAATCCTACTTCTCGTATGCTCCAGCTCTCAAGGGAGGTTTACCTGCAAAGACACTATGATCTCTACAAAAAAAACTTTCATTTGTGGCGGTCAAAAGCTCCCACAAAGGGAGAAAAACAACCACAATATGTAAATTTGTGGCGGCCAAAATGGCCACAAAAGTTTAGTTTTTTGTTACCATTTGTGAAGGCTGAAGTAGTCACAAATTTGTGAAGGAAAAATCCGCAATAAATTTCTGAGAGCTTAGGCCGTAACAAAAGGTAAAGTTGGAAAAAAAAAATCACACTTTATGAGGGCTAAGCCCGCCACAAAGTGTCCCATTTGTTAGGGCTTAGACCGCCTCAAATGGGTAACTTTATTAAAAAATAATTTTATGAAATTTGAAACTAATATTAAAAAATTATTATATATAAAAAATTAATATTCATATAATTTAAAAATAAAAATTTAAATAAAATATTATATATAAAAACAAAAATATAAATTTAATATTAATTAAATTATTACTACTAAATAAAATCAAACATTCAAAAATAACTACATTTAAATTTGGGTAAAAATTTTACAATTTAAATATTTTACCAGTACTTTTTTATCTAATCTTACTAACATTAAAGTTTAAAAATAATATTATAATCAACTTAAAAGAGAATATATTCTACGTTCTAAAATAAAATATTAACGTTCTAAAAATAATTTATAATCATATAACGTTTTTTTAATAATTATTATATAAATTACTAATCTATATTTAAAATGCAATTCATACTAACTTGATGCAGAGTAATGTTTGACTTGAAGTTTACCAATACATAACAACTCTTAGCAATCAACCAAATAACCCCACTATCAAAATGAAAATTAAATAATATTCATTAAATAAATAACTTAAAATAAAAAAATAACTTAAAATAAAAAAATAACATTAGAAAACAAAACATAAAATAAAGATTTATCGAAACTCAAGAGAGAAGGTAGAGAGAAAAGTTGGAGAAAAATAAAAGTCGAGGAAAAATATTTGTAGAGAGAAGGTAAAAATGAGAAATGAGAGGAAGAGTGATATATATAGGGAGAGAAGAGTGCATTTGTGGCGGCCAAAGCAGCCACAAAATGTTAATGGCTCTATTGCCTTTGTGGCAGCCTAGGCCCTCAGAAAAGGCAGCTTTTGTGGCGGCGTAAACCCTAAAAAATGTTGCACTGTCATACTTTGTGGCAACCTAAACTCTCACAATGCTCCAACGTTCTGATTTTGTGAAGGTATATGCCACCACAAAAATTATGCTGATATTTTCAATCAATCAAGTCCGTTGTGAGGGTATTGGCCGCCACAAATTAAAATAACTTTTTCCTCCAACAATTTTGTGACCGTTTTTGGCTGCCACAAATGTCACAATCAGCCTTTTTTTTTATTTGTGAGGGTTTTTTCAGCCACTAATAACAACCAATTTGAATTTTAATATTTGTGAGAGCTTTTTTAGTCAGTAACTTGTGAGAATTCTTTTCGGCCACAAATTTTTTTTAAGTTGGCGACAAATTGAATGTTTTCTTGTAGTAGATGTCATAATAAGGCAGAGTGCAAGCAGATAACATATAGCAAGTATTTTAGAACTAGGACGGTTTGGAGAACAATTCCTTACCTTGTTTTGATGATAACAAAAAGTATTTTATAGGAACAATTTAATACACTAATAATTTAATTGAGTGTGCAGAAAATAAGCTAGAGGATGCGCCCAAGATAAGAGGAAGCGCATCCACCAGATGATACCACCAGAGGATATCACCAGAGGATACCACAAGAGGATACCATAAGAAGATACCACCAGAGGATACCATCCGAGAATATAAGCAGAGGAAGTGACCAAACAAAGTCAACAAAAGAATCAAACATATCATAGGAAAGGAACAACACGCGCCCTTCACTGTGTTGAACTGTACATCAAAGGAAGCAAACAGATTAAGAGGAAACAAAATAAAAGGACGGATTAGAGGAAAGGAACAACACATGCCATTATCTGTGTTGAACTATACATCAGAGGAAGCAAGCGAATTAAGAGGAAACAAAATAAAAGGACGGATTAGAGGAAAGGAACAACACGCGTCATTCGTTGTCTGCAAAGGAAATGCCTCTACCTCTAAGTATCTGAGTATAAGGATCTGACTCTGATAATTTGTCTCCAAGGTTTTACCTTTGAAGATAAGACTCTAAGTCAAGTGCAACATGCTCCAATAAGTTGCCTCCAACAAAGCAACTTAGAGGCAAACATCTGACTCTGATTTACAATGTTGAATCAGTCTCTATTAAGTTGCCTCTGGCCAGTAATTCTAAACCAGAAGATGATTCAGTCTCACTCTAAACCTCAATCAACTTTTGACTCTGATTTTTATACTCTTCCCTAACAAAAGCAAGCGTCTGACTCTGAGGAAAGTCAATTCCTCTAATAAAAAAGTCAACGCAACATGAAAAAGTCAACGACTTTGACTCGGATAAAAGTCATGACTCTGGAAGCTGACTCTAAAGACACGTTCTACATATGACTCGGAAACAAAATCTGATGAAGGCTCACTACCTCTAACTCTGATACTAATGATTCAAATGACCAAGCGATTATTTTTGTCCACACTTGAATAGATTAAAGTGCCCAGTCAGTTACATTCTTAATTGCACCAAATTGAATATCTCATCAAATAAAAACGGTCCAATTCAAATTAACGACAACATATCTTTGCACTCAAAGATAGAACATCCTGGAATCAAAGCAATGATCAAAAATTGAATTTCCGTAACTGACAAACAATGATTAAGAATTGAATTTCAGTAACTGACAAGAAATGAATTTCAGCAACCGTCAAAAAGCGATAATAAAATTCAAAGCTCTAGAACAAAGAACAAATTCAAAACAATGATCTACTAAACATCTAAACACAAATCAAAGCAGATCATTAGAACTTGAATGCAACAGAAAGATTAGAAAATTGAAGTAACCAAAATTAAATAATCTGAACACTGAATCAGAACGTTGGAAGAAGAAGAAGAAGAAGCAATTTGAAAATCTCATATAGTTGGCATCTATAAATGATTCTCACTACTTGAGGAACTACACATGATACGAAGCAACAAGAACAAAAAATATACGAGTTGAATATCAATCAATCATCAAACAGTTTTTATTTAGCACTCAATTGTAATATCATTCTAGTTGTGTTAAAACTTTGAGAAATATTGCAACCATCCTCTAGTGAGAGTAAACCTAGAAACAAAAACTAAACACTTGTGTAACCAGACCCGATAGTGGTTGTAAATCCTTAACGAATTGTGGTTTTCAAGTTGGATGTTGAGAAGACTAAACTGGTAAAAGTTAAGTGGTTGTAATCTATTTTGAATTACAAGATTAAATTCTTTTAGGTGATGGGACTGGACGTAGCTACCAGGTTGGTAGTGAACCAGGATAAATTATTGTGTTATCCCTCTTCCCTCTGTTTACTGCCTTTTATTTTTCTTGTTTTATTTTCCCCATTTGTTAGCCCAAAAATTTCTTAAAAACCGAATACACAATTCAAACCCCCCCATTTCTTGTGTGTTTTCCACCTACAATTGGCATCGAAGCTCGGTCTCAAGGCCTAAGCACTTTAAAGTGTTTGAGAAAATATCCACCTTTCAAGAATGTCTAACTACAGTGATGAGGCAATGAGAGAAGATGTCAATAGACCACCTCTGTTTGATGGGGAACGCTTTGAGTAGTAGAATGACAAACTTAGAAGTTTCTTCATTTCCCAAGATCTTGAACTTTGAGATTTGATTGAAGATGGGTACACTGCTCCTACAAATGCTGATGGTACTGAACTATCTAGAAAAGAAATGAATGTTGAGCAAAAGAAACAATATAAGATGCATAATAAAGCTAGAACCTTTATGATAAATTCAATCACGTTCAAAGAGTTTGATAAGTGCACCGACAAGGAAACAGGTAAGAGTATATATGATTGTTTGATTCTAACATATGAAGGAAATAAGCAGATCCAAGAAGCAAAGGCCAACCTCTTAGTTATGAAGTATCAACATTTACAGATGGAGGAAGATGAAGACATCGAGAAGATGTTCTCCAGATTCCAAACTCTCGTCTCTGAGGTGAAGGTACTACAAAAGAGCTACACAACAATAGATCATGTAAGAAAGACTCTTAGAAGTCTACCCAGCAAGTGGAGATCTAAAGTCACTGCCATTCAGGAAGCTAAAAACGTGAACAATTTGCCTCTAGAAGAATTGATGAACTCCCTCCGGTCTCATGAAATTGAACTATTAGAGGATTAGCCTAAGAAAAAGCAAAAATCTTTAGCTCTCAGAACTAGAGACAAGAAAGCCTTGCAAACAGAGGAAAAATCAGATGATGATATAGAAATTCAGAATAATGATTCCGAAGTTGAGGAACTATCCTGCATCTCAAGGAGAATTCAACGCATGTGACACAAAAAGAGATCATTTCCTCAAAAAGATTTCAAGAAGTACTAGAGTAAAGAAAAAGGTACTGACAAGAAGAAACCCACTTGTTTTGAATGCAAGGAACCTGAACATTTCAAAGCAAATTGTCCAAAGCTTGAGAAAAGAAACTAGAGGAAAGAACCCAAGACCAGAAAGAAAGATTTGATCACATGGGATGACTCTAATGATGACTTTTCTGATGATGACGAACTGGCAAACTTGGGTTTGATGGCTGACATAGACTCTGAATTTGGTTCAAAATACGATGAGTAAATTGAGGTATTTTTTTGATATAAAGGGTAGTGAATTAATAAGTGCTTTAAATCTTTTTTTGAATGAAATCAACCTATCTCTTCAAAACTAAAAAATCTAAAGAAAGTTTACAAGGATTTGACTGAGAAACATAACTCTCTTCAAATTGATTTTGAAAAATTAAAAAGAGAAATCTTAGCTCTGAATGAAAAAGTTTTGAAAATCTGAATTGGCATTCCAAGATTTCCTAGCAAATGGCCTAGATAGAAGCAAGCAAGCTTCAATAATCTATGGTGTTAGCAGAAATGGAAATATAGGAATTAGGTTTGTAGAATCAAAGCAAAATTGCAAATTAATTCCATCTGATTCTATGTGTGCATATTGTCATAAAAAGGGCCAAAATAGATTAACTTGTCACATGCAACAAACATGGAAAAACAAGAAGCTTGTTAAGACTAACAAACCAGGACCCAACTATATTTGGGTACCTAAACACAGAATAATTCCTCTTACATATGTCCTTAGTAGCAGGATTAAAACACCAATCATCGTACCTGAACAGTGGCTGCTCACGACACATGACGGGAGAAAGGTCTATGTTCCAAGACCGGATCCTGAAGAAAGGAGGAACAGTAGGCTTCGAAGGCAACCAAAAAGGAAGGATATCAGGTTTTGGTACAATTGGTAATGAATCTTCGCTCTCTATTAAAAATGTTTTATTTGTTAAAGGACTAAAGCATAGCCTACTAAGCATAAGCCAATTAAGAGACAATAGTTATGATCTTGTCTTCAATCAAAAGTCATGTAGGGCAATCAGTCATACTGATGGGGAAATACTTTTTCCTGGTCAAAGATTTTCTTCAATCATAAATCTAAATCAAATCTTATTTTAGATTTTCTTCAAAAACATTTGACCATATCTTCTTTTTAACTATGTGAAGTCAAATATATTATTCTCATCAAATACTTTTGTTAACATCAAAACTCTAAGTATAAAACCAACTTGGTTCCAACAAAAACATTAGTGCTTTAAATTGTTCTCACAAAATAGTTTTTGTTATCAAAACAAGTAAGGGGCATTGTTCTTCAAACCAACTTGGTTCTAACAATCTCCTCATTTTTCATGATGACAAACATCTCTTTTTGTGAACAATTTTTAATTTTAATAGAATAAAATAACATAAAATATCATAGAAAATCTCCCCCTTAATAGTAAGAGTGATGAATGATATTCTGACAAGACCTATTGATAAACATTAGTAATTTTTCTCAAAAACATATACTCCCCATTTTGTCATCGAACAAAAAGAGTTGAGTAGAAAATACAACAACAAAGTAGACGAGCAAAAAAAAATACAAACAAAGAATAAAAAACAGGTGAACTAAAGATTGGGGTTGGTCAGCCTAACTAAGATTAAGCCTAGGGTATTCTGAATGTTCTCATGATTCTTGGTTGTTTGGTCCACAAACGCCTCAGTTTTAGCTTCCAGTTGATCTAAATCTTTCTTTTTGAAAATATGAAAAGGATCAAACACAGGGGCATAGAGAGTGGTAGAATGACTCTCGGAGGAAGAATCTGTATATCTTGAAGCAACAACAACATGAACATAGGAAACGACAATGGTGCCAAGAAGAAACCACTAGTTGTTCCATATGAACAAAATTATAGGGAGATGGATCTTCATTTAATGGATCTTTTGATGTTGATGTTAGTAGCTTTCTAGACCGATTATTATGAGCTTTTTGAAGTTGCAAGATCCAAAGATAGAGGCTCTCAATCGTTTGTCTAAAAGAAGCAAAGCTCTAAGAGGCCAACCGTATTCCATGATCCATGTTGTCCCTTATCCAATTGGTGATAAAAGATAGGATTTTGTTCCACTAATTTGAAACTTCATTAGGATCAAAACTATGAGCATTCCTATTGTGAATCATGGTAATTTTGGCAATGAGATAAGTAATGAACGAATCAAGTTTTGGGAAGCCAAAGGGAATGGAAGGAATGAAGTGGGCTAGGTCTAGAGGGACGGAGGTGACAGGTTTAAGTTGAGGTGGAGGTGAGGTAGGAGCAAAAGAGTCATCTGAAGATGTTTCAAAGATTAAGTCAATAACTGCTTGAGTTGTTATCTCAGCCGCTTGGTGAATAGGATTCACAAGCGTAGGCGAGGGAGGGTTATAGGTAGGTATAATTGGATTGGTAGTATGGGTAAGTGTTTGTGGAGGGTTAGTGTGAGTAGATGATGGTGTTTGGGTGGGAAATTGTGTGTTAAGAGAGTAGAGATATGGTTTATATCTAAGGGTTGCAAAAGTTTCTGCTAGAGTTGTTTCAAAAATTTCTTCTGAGGTATCTATATTAGAGCCAATAGGTGAAAGTGTAGGAGGTGCAGGGTCAGTGGAGGGTGTAGTTAAGTTTGGGTTTTGGGTAGAAGGTGGGGAGGTTTCTAGTTCTGGTAGATCATTACCAATATTATTGGAGGAAATAATATGTTCAAAGGTGGATATTAACTTTTATTTCTTCCTCGAAATGAGGTTTGCTTCTTTCCTCATTGGTGTGTGCATCTTCTTCCTCATCCTCTTCTACACTTATTGTAGTTATCTTGACTGCTATTTTTCCTTTTCTTTACAAACACTTAAGATGCACAACAATGATGAGTTACGGGTAGGGAACGATTTTGATATTTCCTGACCTAGAGTTGATAATACAGGACCTCATGTATTCTATTATCAGGTTTGGAATATTTGTCTTGATCCTCGGGAAAATGTTCCACATTAAACCCTTATGATCTTTACTAACATGGTCTACAAACCCAACTTTGGGTACCACACACCCAATCAGAATCTTGAAAAGTACCCTGTATTTGGGTTTTAAATGGAGTTCATGAAGGATATCCAATTGATCAAGATTGCAAGTCATTGTGGGAACATAATACATGTTACCGTGTGTAGAGCTAGAGGTTGAACTTGAAGCTATTTTAATGCAGGAGAGATTCAAATAGTTTCAAAGGTTTGAAAGAGAGAGCAAAAGTGTGGGAAATACTTGAGAGTGATGAGTGATGGTGATTTTTGTTTTTAAAAAAACATTTGAGTTTCTAAAAGTGAAAAGGAACTAACGCACACTCGCTATCATGCATAAGCAACACTTGTCATAAAATCACATACCATACACATCTTATAAGAAAATTGTCCGTATTATAATTAATGGATTTTAATTGACCAAAGGCACACAAAAAATTCAATTTCATCAGAGATAGAAAATATATATTTAACCATTCACTCTTTTTTACTAGAGGCAAAAACATACAAGGACTTCATCATAATGCCTTTATAAAAAAAATGTTTAGATTTTCCTTTATAAAATTAAATTTGTCCTCAGCAAGGGGTTTTGTAAAAATATTTGTCCACTGATGATCAATGTCAACAAGTTTAATATCTAAAATACCCTTATGGGCATAGTCCCTTATAAAATGATGTTTAATCTCTATACGTTTTTTCCTCGAATGTAAAATAGGCTTTTTGGTTAAACATATAGCTGAAGTATTATTACAAAAGATAGAAATGTTACTTTCATTGATTTTGAAATCTTCTAGTTGATATTTCATCCACAATAGCTGAGTGCTATAGCTGGTTGCTGAAATATATTCTGCTTCTAGTGTAGGTACAACAATAGTCTGTTGCCTTTTGCTTGATCAAGAGATTAGATTCTCACCAAGGAATGTGCAATTTCCACTGGTGCTTTTCATTTCTAGCTGTCTTGAACATAGTCATCATCATAGAAGCCTACTAACCTATACTCAAAGGATAGCTTATAACACAGACCAAGATTAGTAGTACCTTTGAAATATCTAAAGATTATCTTAACAATTGTTACGTGGGATTCTTTAGGATCAGGCTGAAATCTTGCACGCACACACACACAACAGAATATCAGATCTAGAGACAGTTAAGTAAATAAGAGAACCAATCATCCTTCTATATACCTTTTGATCCACCTTTTTGCCTAATTCGTTCTTATTAAGAGAACATGTTGAGTGCATAGGTGTAGACATAGGCTTACATTCATCCATTGTAAATTTCTAAAGCAGTTCTCTTGTATATTTGATCTGATGAATGAATACACCATCTGGGATTTCATGAATTTAGATTCCAAGAAAGAATTTTAGTTCTTCCATCATGATCATCTCAAAATCATTATGCATTAACTTATAAAATTCTTAACAGATCTTGCCATCAGTAGAACAAAAAATTATATCATCAACATATATTTGGACAATGAGAAAGTTATTCTTAGATGATTTTCTAAATAAAGTAGTGTCAACAAGGCCTCTTTGAAAATTATTTTTTAATAAAAAAACTGCTTAGTTTGTAATACCAAGATCTTGGAGCCTATTTCAGACCATACAAAGATTAATTCAATTTGAAAACATATTCTGGAAACTGTAGAACGAAAAACACAAGAAATAGAGGGGGGGAGGGGGGTTGAATGGTGTTTTATGTTTAAATATTGTTCGTGTGGCTATACTAAAGTAAAGAAATCAGTACAAGTAAAATAAAATAAAGTAGAGAAACACAACGATTTATCCTAGTTCACCACCAACACGGTAGCTACGTCTAGTCCCTTCAACCTGAAGGATTTAATCCACTAGTTGACCACATAATCAGATTTACACTTGAACACCTACTAATCATATTGTTTGTGTTCAATATTCTCAACCTTCTATTGGATTTTTTTACAAACAAAAAAGTTGAGTTTTTTTTTCTGAATTAGCTCTCACAGAGAGTGTTTACTAATTTGTTTTTAGAAATTCTCTTAGTACTAAAGTAAAACACAATGATAAAAAGAAAAAATTTGGCCTAGCCTGAGTTTGTCGTAAGCTAGACGATAGACCCCTATCTATCATATCTATTTACACTCCTAACTGCAAGGACATCAATATTCAAAGGCAGATTCTCTATTTTTTTTATACTTAAGTTGTGTCACTAAAATATTTAATAAAAAAATATAAATATAATAAATTATTTATTACTTTTAAAATCACACATATAATTAATAATTGATTGATGATTGTGTTGTACCTTTAAAAAATATAATTGAATATGATATGTTCATAGCATAAAACTCGATATAATGAAAAATTAAACTCTTTATTATTATAAAATAAACAACAAAAACATTTTAAATTTTAGTTCAACTGACAAACACTGTTGTTAAGTTGGACATAAATAAAAACGATAATATTGTTAGATTTTTTTTAATAATCCATTTTTTTTAAATAATACCAATATACTCTATTTTGAAAACTATATACCAAAGGCGATTTCCTTAAGGATTTGTTTTTAGTTAAAGAAGTTGCCTTTTGAAAAAAGAACTTATTACATCCATTTTTTTTAAAAAAAAAACTATGTAGATTGACTAGAGTTGCCCGTAACATTTGGACAATATTTTCGAGTATGACCAGTTAACTGACATAGATCGCATTTTCTTGACATTTTTTTTCTAACGTCCATTTCAGTTCTAATACGAGTACTATTTGGACAACTTTTTTTTAATTCTCCGCATTTCGGGATTGTGATACACTATTTCACCTTCATATGTTGGCCAATATCTTTCATTAATTTTAGGTGGAAACTCTTCTTTGTAGATGTTGAATACATTAACAACTTTGTACACGTCAGACAAATGCACTAAATAGTTTTGACGAGTGTAAGAACATGTAGCTATGACATATGAACAAGACATGTATATAGCTTGAAATTTTCCACAATTACACCATTTTCTTTGAAGGTTGACTTCGAAATGATCAATTGGTTGCACCTCTCTTGAGTTTACTGTTTCATGCACCATAAAAGAATAACAATTTCGATCGAATTGCATGACTTGGTTTGTGTTAGACTTACCAACTTCATATTTAATCTTTTCTATGCAATTGTCTGTATATATTTGACCAAAATCTTGTCTATTGTCTAAATGTTAAGGGCAACTCTGGTTAATCTACATAATTTTTGTAAAATTTGTATTGTTGTTTCTTATGAATGAATTTTAATGAATTATATATATATATATATATATATATATATATATATTTTCGTTAAATTAAAAAAAAATAGATGTAAGAAGTTTCTTTTTCAAAAGACAACTTCTTTAACTAAAAAGAAAAAAAAAAAAAAATCTTTACAGAAGTTGTCATCGCAAACTTGAATTTTCTTAATAAAATCGCTTTTATAAATGATAACTTCTAACTAAGTCAAAAAAAGGAGTAATTTGACATATAATTTTTAAAATGGATGATAATTTTACTTTTAAATTTAGGTTATTAAAAAAAAACTCCATATTGTTAAGTTGAAAATAAGAAAACAACAAGACAACAAAAGTAAAGTGTTGAGTAAAAAAAAAAAATCAAATTACGTTTATTATTCTATTACCAAATATCGTTTCACGGGGAAAAGAAATAAATCCCGAAGTTGAACTGAATTGAAGCTGTGACTTTGGTTTGGTGTGTGATGTCGGAGAAACTTGTCTGAAATCGAAATCCTAATTACTACTACTAAGTTGTAACAACAAAGAACATCTCTTGTCGTGATCTTCATTTGCAATGCAAACTCCAGACGATATTCGCAACCTCCCTATCGACATCACCTTTTCTCGTCTCGGAGGTTACATTCATAATTTTTTTCTCAATTTTAATTTTAATTTCCATTTTTCTTTTTAATTTTCGGCGTTGGTTTCTGATTTCGAATTTTTTATCTTTGAAGAATGGTTGGTCGATCGCAAGAGAGTACCTTCTGATTGGAGGAAACGCGTGGCGGCGATTAAGGTTCGAATATCAAAGGAATTCTCATCACTCCCCAAGGATTCTGATCCCCTTTTTCAAACCCTAGACCCTGATGGTTAGTTATTTCCCTTTTTTTTAGCGAAAAGTAAATAAAAAAATGCGATGGTTTTTTATATACTGTAGTTCATGTATTTTAGTTTGAATTCTGTTATGCAAAATGTGTATTGGATTAAACAGCTTAATTAGATGCTTATTGAACTTGAGAATATGGGACATGCACCGACACTAAATTAGTTTTACACTGACGACCAATGAAAATCTAGCTATTTGCGGTTATTTTTTAATTGTGGTTACAAAGTGGACTTACGTGGCAATAACACAAGTTCTGATTGGTTTTAAATAGCAATCACAGTCATGTTAAGGATTTTGCAATTTTGGCTGATTCAGATGTTGTGTTGTGGATTACTGTGAATTAATCACAATATTGCACAAACCTTATTCAAATTATTTGTACTATCATACAATGTATAATACTAGTTGGGAGATGAGAGAATGTTAGAACCCAAGGAAGAGATAAGGTAGTGTTTAGATCTATTCTAAAAAGGGGTTTTATATCCTTCTGAGTTGAAAAAAATGGGATTTTCTATGATTATTTTTTCATGCACGAGGTTTCTTTGCGGCCGTAATGGCATTTTGTCTTGGCCGTTTCACGTGATTTTTCTTCACGATGGTAAAATGGAGAATAGCAGTATCGGAGGCTACCGATACTGTATTGTCTTTCTCGGTCGTGCTCCTTTTTTGTAAAACCTTGAATTCTATTAAACCATTTTCCTTCAAGTGTTAAGTTGTTCTCAAAAGTTATATCGGGAGCTTATTGATTACAAGAAATTTTGGTGGGTGAAACTGCTTGCATAAGATGGGGTTAAAAGTGGGGCATTGCTTTATCTTTTTTCAGGGATTGGTTATCTAGAGGCCAAACAGATATATGATATTCTCTTGAAGTCTACTTCGGAAAGCAGGAACATATTTGGTCGCCTATCAGGTGCTGCGGTGAGATACCCATACCCTTTCTTAGTGTTTACGAAATCATGTGTGATTGTCATCATTATCAACATAATCATTGTCAGTATTATTTGGGTAGGGTGCATGGGAAGCAATTGTGCGATCTTTTGAGAAGGATCATGTTTTCCTTGGTGAGGCTGCACTGATTATAACTCAAAATGTGAACTATGAAATGTAAGCAATGTGATCTTTTGAGCTTTCATTATGTTTTTGTGAAGAAAATGACGTGTGAGAGAGTATTGTTCTGTTTCTTTTAATTTTTATTTTATTTTGTTACTATGCTGTTTGTTTCTGTTATGAAGCCCTTATCAGAGGAAACAGGTACAGAAGATTCAACAGCAGCTGGCAGAACTCGATCGCAAGGAGGCTGATATAAAAAGAAGTGCTGCACTCTCGGCAGCCAAATACGTTGAAGCTTGTCAGGAGCTTGGCCTGCAGGTTTGGATTTGTATGGTGTATTTATATTCTGTTAAATGAAGATTGTGGTTGATTATATTGTTTTGCAGGGGAAAAATGTCAGATTAGAACTTTTGGAAACAGCAAAATCACTTCCAGGCACATTTAGCAGGATTTTGGATGTTGCAAATAGTGACAACATTTCACAGGCAATCGAATATTATTGCAATTTTGTCAGAGATGCTCACACCGAAAAGGATGTAAGGAAGAACTGTAAATATTGTTCATTTTATTGTTTTCTTTTGTACCCCATGCATTATTCCTGTAAACTCTTTTGAATCATCTCAATTGAAGGATGGGCTTAGAGTTGACATGTTTTTGTATACATTAATTAGGATTAGTATAATGATTGCAGAGATCTTCGGAAGCTGTACTACATAACTTGAGGAACATGCGTGAAAATCCTCCATCTTTAAATGTTGCTGTTGACTCTGATGTTATTAATATTGTCGGTGTTCACTCAAGTAACAAGGAAACAAATCCTGCATTAAGTAGTGAAGAAGTTGCTGCTCCTGACATTGACTGGGATATTTCAGTGGAAAGTTCACAAATTGATTGGGACATTGGAACCGTAGAAGAAACCGAGGATACTGGTAATGGTTTGGGTCCTTATGAAATCATTAATGCCTCTGAGGCCATACAAAATTCTTCATCAACTGAGGATGTCGGATCTGATCCAACAATATCAAACGAAGAACTAGGCTCACATGCAGATATATCCTGGGATATTAGTGTTGAGTCTGCTCATGTTGATGTGATTGACGATGTTAATGCATCAAATCCAGTGCCGGACAATCAGATTTCTCTTCCAGATGCCTTATCTCAATTGACAGAAAACAATGAAGGGAGGAGCCAGCTTTTAGACACAGAGTACAGAAATAAGATTCTTGACGATCTGTACGAGGTATTTAATAATTCTGCTTACTCCTTATTCTATCAAGTTCTTGGTTTACCTCATTTAATTTCAAATATTTCACCCTTGGACCGACAGAAAGGAACATAAATCTAGCTGTTTTGCTCAAATTTATTTAAAAAATTTTGTCAACAGTTACCTGCACTGGATAAACTTATGAGTTAGATCCCATTCTTCTGATGTCCAGTTTAAATCTTAATTTCTTATATTGAATTTTATTTTATGCCATCAGCTGAAATCCTTCTTAAATCAACGGTTAGCTGAATTGAAGAACGAGGAAACTTTGTCGCTACAAAATCAAGTACAGGCAGTTTCTCCCTTTGTACTACAGCAGTATGCTGCTGATGCTATAGAAACGATGCAAAGTGATGTTTCTTTGGCAATTTCATTGCTGACAAATAGGAAGACAAGGGATCTCATTATGATTCTCAACTCCAAAAGGTATTACTTGATTGATATTTTATAACTAAGATTTCGTGCTTAAAGAAGCACATTGATTTACATAAGTCCAGCTGTTAGATTTTGTATCTATGTGTTGTGTTAAAGGACTATGTTTTGTGGCCAAATTTCAGATTTCTAGACAGACTAGTCAACTCTTTGGAGGAAAAGAAACATCATGAAGTCAAGTTGAAAGACGGGTTGAAGGACTTGGCTACTAAGCGCATGGAACTACACAATTCATTATCTTCATTGTGGCCAAAACAAGTTAGTTTTTCTACTTGTGTGTGCCCGTTCTATTTTAGGGCACAGTATTCAAGTGTTCAACTAATTTCATGCATAATAGTCTGATTTAAGATCCCAAAGTTGTTGGATAAATCCTTGCGTCTCTCCCTTCCCTTCTTTGTTCCATTGTTTTCTGTAGCAAAAGAAGTGACATTTGAGCTCTACACCTCTCTAAACTATTACTAGATACACGTTATCTTAGTAAATAGTAATAGGATTTGACAATTAGAGGTATAATTTAGAGAGTAAAGTACGTAATTATAACTATTGTTATTTAATATTAAAAAAAAATATTATGTATATTTAATTATCATCAGTAGACAACAGTTCAATAACCAGTTTAGTTTTTTAAAACATTGACTTTGCTCTTGATTCACCTGAAGTTATCTGTTTGTGATTTCTTTCTGGGAGTGAGATTAATTTTCTTTCTAGAACAAACTAGAACAAATGAGTTTGTATAACTTGCTTGGGAGGTCACAGAGATATGCCAATAAGAGGCTAAGGTGGACATCACTTTCATCCCATGGATTAGTTCTCACTCACAGCATCACTGATTTACTCTAATTTCTTTCTCGAAAAAGTTGTCATCCATAGAAATATGTCATTTCTTTATAATTTTTTTTGCTTCCTCTTTGCTTCAATTAGGAGATAGAAATCAATTCAAACAATATTAACAGGCGATATAAGCTATAACCCCCTTTTTCTCTATTGCCCCTATTCTTAATTATCTGCTACCAAGCAGAGAAGAAGCTCTGTTTCATTACATATGCATATATTGACAACTAATCTTATCCAAGAGACAGACTAAGTGTTGAGTGAATTGCAGGATGCGGCTGTGGCAAAAACAAAGGAACTGAAAAAACTGTGTGAGAATACACTTTCATCCATGTTTGATGGAAGACCAGTTAATATAATTGGAGAGATCAACACTCTTTTGACCAGTGGTTTTGGAGCATGAAGGTCTGATTGAAGAAGAGAAGCTTCCTCTGATAATTATGAATCCTTTAGGTGGATAATGACTATAGCTAAAATAACTGAATAATGGGTTGTATGGAGTAGAAACTTTCCTTTTTTTTAATCTTATATTCACAATACCTGTTCTTTTTTTGACATATACAGAACTTTTACAATGCAAATTCTTACCGACATGTTATAAATTAAGTAACTTGTGGAACTTGGTCATTGGAACCGTGTCCTTATTGATCTTACAAGCAGAAGATATTGGATGCATTATTCTTGCTCGATATTATTGCTCGATATTATTAGTATTATTTTTGAATTTCCAAGTCATGCTCATGACAAGGTTAGGCAGCACATTTACTAGGCGTTCCCGTACGAGTAAGAAGTGCACTTAGTGTAAGAAGGCATCACATCAATGTGAAAACCATGAAGACTAGGAGGGCTCTTGTGAGAGCCAAGGTAACTAGTGCGATAAAAGAAGAGTACATTGTTGTTAACATTAAAAAATAATAAAACAATCAGATCTCACTATGGTGGTTAATATAATTAATATTTACTCAAATCTTTAAGCAAAGTTGTTCAAATCCCTTCAAAAAATAATTGTAAAATAGTCATTAGTATCACTTTAATCAATCAAAATATTCCTCCTTCCTCAATTTTTTTTAAAAAAATTAAGCGAACCTCATTTCAATAGTCTAAAAATAATGCTGACTTAGTACAATATGAACCTTTTAGATGAAATTTAATCTAGTTCGTACAGTACTTTTTACAAAAAATTATATGTTGTACTTCATGAGAGAAGGAAATGCAGGGAACACAAGAATACAGATCAACTAAAATTCCTAGTGTGTTTACGTCAACAAGTTTGCACAGAGTATAGCTTCTTCTGCCCTATACAAGGTTAGTACATGAATCAGGCGGATACATAGCTCAATGAGGGTGAAGGCATAAATCGGGAGGTGGTTGTACGGAAAGACCTCTCAAGTGGGTCAAGTTCAGTTCCATCTGCTACACCACCGCAACTCTTTGACAAGTTGAGCTTTTGCATAAAAGATACAAGAGAGTCCACTATTTCAGACATTGGAGATCGAAATTCCTTTACAGGCTGTGTCAAAGATACAATTCATAGCAAACCAAAGCAAATGGGTGAATTATAGATTCATTTTGAATGTTGAAGAACCAAAGTGGCATGCAAGAGATAATCATGATTATATTCATTTTTCAGTTAGTATAGCATGATATGTAAGAGCTAATATGGTAAACTAATACCTGAGTGCATAGGGAGATGATATCAGCATAACGAGAAAGAGCCTTGGATGAGAATGTTCTTTTAATTGCAGGATCCACCATCTGCTCCAAACTCTCGCTATCATGAAGCCTTGTCGAAGCCCAATTTACTAGATACTGCTCTTCCTTTGGCATAAAACTGTGTTGCAAGAGGAACAGAAGTCCATCATTTGACAACCCCGGAAAAGGAAACAAAATTAAACTGCAGCAAGATGGATTAAAACCATACCTTTCAAAAGGTTTTCTTCCTGATAACAGCTCCAAAAGCAACACCCCAAAGGCAAAGACATCACTCTTTGTGCTGCTAATTCCCAGTTGGCCGTGTTCAGGTGAACTGTACCCAGTATCTCTAATAGCAATCTCAGAAGCCTGTTTTTAACAGACCAATGTCAGTTAACCTATCTATCTCCATGGTATAGTTAGATTATTATCAATGTTCTGATTCATTTTGCAACTGTTACTATATAATTAGTCATTATTCAAGGAATCTATATTCTTTTCAGTGAACCTATCACAGAAGCAACTTTCAGCTCAAGGTAGAGTATAATCTAAGTAAAAAGGGCAAGGGATAAATAACATTATCTTCATTCTGTAACTGTGGCTCAATGAATGTTATTGCAAACTTACCCGAATTTTGGCTTTAGTGTTGGTCAGTGGTTTTAATATAGCCAATGCACAGTCAGAAACACGAGGCATCAGATTTTCGTCCAGCATAATGTTGGCAGCCTTCAAGTCGCCATGGGCGACAGGAGGGGAGAACGTGGAGTGCAGATAGCTGTAAACATTTGTTTATGTCACGTTTTAAGAGTTTAGACAGGAAACATATATAAGTAACAAACATGGAACTTACTCAAGAGCTTGTGCAACACCTAGAGCAATTCTTAGACGGAGGCCCCAAGATAAAGGTTTGTATGCTGCACTGTGTAGAGCATCGTCTAGAGTTAAATTTCTGACATAATCGTAGACAAGAAGATGTTGTCCGTGCTCCAAACAGTAACCTTTAAGTGCAATGATGTTGGAGTGCTTCAGACGGGAAGCCGTACAGACAACATCTAAGAACTTTTCGTCTTCACTGAAAGACAGGCCCGCCATTTGAATATTCTTCATTGCCAAAACCTTTCAAAAGGTATAGTTTTGAAAGCAATATTTTGGAAATAAGATGTAAATTGAAAGCTGTAGTTTTGAAATTCGAACTAGATTTACTGTTTAAAAGGTAGCTTAAAATTATACCTTGCTATCTGGGAATTCAGCTCTGTAAACTGGGCCAAGAGACCCTACACCCAGAAGGTTTTCTTCACTGAAGCTGTTAGTAACCAACTCAACCTCGGCTACTGTGTAAACCTTTGTCCTTCCATTGAATTTGTCTCTTTCAGAAAAACTCCTTCTTGATGATTCCCCCATTCTTTTATGGTTCTGGGAAGGCAATCTCCTTGGATCCAAAAGGGATGCAGCATTGAAAGGTGGAATTTGCAGGCTATCATCTAGTGTCGTAGAAGAGACCTCTATCACCATTAAAAGCATGAAATACAATGGAAATGAATTAACAGAATGAGTAAATGAAATGGCATACTGACATATGTAACATGAAGAAATCAATTGAAATTGACATCAGTATGAAACATTTGAAAAGGGTTGGTGAGATAATTGTGTGAAAATTGGCTTATTATCTTAAAAGGATGCACGCCATGCTTATTTTTTACCACTCCCCATATTGCAATTCCATTTTCACTCCTATCAAGGACTTCGAATGTTTTCAGCTGATTGTCTTAGAAGAAATATCTGACTGAATATTTGGTAAATTGAATGTTAAATCTGTATATGGAATGAACAAATAAATCTGTATATGGATTCAATCATTGATGTTTTTTTTAGACTAAAAGTGTCTCACCTTTGGCTTCCCTGATTGGATTAGAAGGAAATGGATGAGAAGAAAATGAACTATGGTGGTTGCTTTCCAAGGGGAAGCTCTTCAGTCTCTGAGTGTGAAATATATTCAAACGGATCGCTATGAAGAGTGCCAATCCTGTTACAAATAATGTTCCCCCACCAACCATAAAAGCTATTCCTCCAGGACCCATTCGTTTCTTCTTGTGCTTTCTTACATTAAGGGGAGCATAATTCTCTATAGCATTTGCTTGGGTTGTCGGTGGGCGACTGGTATTGTGCTCAACTGGTACACTGTCCAAAGGAAATGTCCAGGAAGGAGAGCCGTCCACTGCATGGAACATATTGCTACCAATCCTAATGGAGAGTACAAGGTATTTTTTGATGTGCTCATCGTTTCATATCCAAAAAAGAACTGCAAGTGATCAAGAATTCTAACCATAGGTTTGGTATGGACTGAAAATGTTGTGGAAGAATGCCACTGAACAGATTTTCTTGAATGTTCCTGCCAAAAAAAACAAATTAGCAAATATTGGTAGTGTAGACGTGAGAATGTGTAGAGATAACCTACAAATCAATGAGTGGAAGCTCAGCCAGGTACGTGACTGATCCAGTAAATCTGTTATTCTGCAGGAACCTGCAAATAAGTACCGCATTACAGATAAAACCACCGTGACCCTTAATGTAGTAAAATTCGAATCTGAGGTTTAAATTTGATACAAATCAAGTAAAGGAAACAGGGTGAGGGGCGTATGAAAGAAGAAACTTACAATATCTCAAGGTTTACCAAGGAACCAAATGAACTTGGCAGATCTCCTGTGAAATTATTGTATGAAAGGTCCCTGATGCAAAGAAGAAATCATCTCTTGTGAGTTGAAAGACTAGGATTTGTAAAAAAGTAATTAAAACATCTATATTTATCTGCTTCAATTTCTCATGACTTGATCAAATTTTCATTATCTAGTCTAATCAGAGTGCTTCACACAATAAGACAGACTATCTCTTATCTTTTCCAAAACAGCATCCTTTTCTGGCTTCTCAAGTTTAAACTTTCCCATGCATTTTTAACAAAAAGTGACGATTATGTGGGCTATGCTATCTGAATTTTGGTACGCTTTTATGTATTCCAGCATAATATATTAAGACATACTACTTTTTCCGTTGTGACTGATTAAAAGTTAATAAAGTTTAGATTAGTAATGCACATGAAAACACTTCCATGAAATTCAAAAGCAAAAGACTCGAGTGAAGAAGACATACATTTCTTTGAGATTATCTAAGCCAGTGAACACATTGCCAATTGGTCCATATAAAAAATTGTGGCTTAAATTCCTGCAAGACAAACGTGATGATTTCACTGCCATTTTGAAAACACAGTCATCATATCATACTCAAAAGAGATAAGAAAATATGAAACAACAAGATGTAGATGGACATTTTAGTAAAAAGTATTCCCATCCCCCAAGTTTAACTCCTCTATCAAGCTTGGACTAAAATCAATATGAATGTAACTCACAGATGTCTTAGTTTTTTCATATTTGATAATGAGTGGGGGATATTTTCGCTCAAATAGTTGCAAGCCATGTTTCTGCCATAAAGAAGGATCATCAGAAAAACTCACTGCTAAAGATACAGAGATATAAATCGAATTTAGCCATGCAGGAACTAGATCAGAGGCAGGCTTACATATGTGTGGCATTGGGAGGTAAACCATATGGTATTTCACCCGTTATGCTGTTGGAACTGACATCACTAAAAAAACCACAATATGGAAGTAAATCATATCTTGACAATAAAGTGAACAAATCATGCTGATAAGAACTTCAAACATAAAATTACTTACAATATCTTCAAATTTTGTAGATTATAGAGAGATGCTCCAAGATATCCAGTGAGGTTCAATCTTTGAATTTTTCTACAAAAGGACAGAAATTGGGTATATAACGTTTATTCGTTGCATTATGATATGAAATAATAGTAGATGTTATCAGTACAGTAGGTTCATTTACAGGTGTATAACTGAGGACCCAGAACAAGCTACTCCTGTCCAAGACTCCTCACAAGGATCACCACCGTTCCATCCTTGCAGCACTTGTGGGCTGTTTAAGGTCTTATACATTTCCTGGAGAGCTGTGACTGTTTATAAAAAAAATTGCAACAAATATATAGTTTAGTGAGAGCAGGAAATCTATATATGCTTCTAAATTAGTTCAATTTAAGATGATGATCAAATGGTTCAATTTAATTTGAGGTGATGGTCAAATAGTTCAAAATTGTGCTTGCAGTCACGATTACATTGTGTACCTTTATATTAAGGTAAAATGCAAACAAATGCGGCTGCAATTTTCGTTGCAGAGGCGTCTAAAACCTTTATATTGCGAATCACAATTAAAGTTGTGGCTGCAATTTTTGTTTTTGTACAAATAACCCTCACAAATACATGAATTTTCTAAATCTGTCACATCTTCAAATTATCTCTATATCAATTTAGAATGAAAATAGTCTTGTTCTACTTTGGTGAACCCTAATTATAGAAAATACTGACAAAATCAGTAACTGAGTGTAGCTCTCATCACAGAATTTATGCATGTACGAATGAAATTAGTTCAGAATGCAGATATTTTCTTGCCTATTCAACATTATGTAGAATCCTAACAGCATAATTTTCTTCAATATCATCTCAAAATTGAACAGTTTCAAAGATTCAAACAAACACATAGCTTTATAATAGTCGATTTTCAACAATTCATTTTTTCAAGAAAAAGATCAAACAGTTACCGTCAAGTGGATCAGTGAATGCCAAACACTGAGAAATCAAAGTTGCCGAGAAAACAGCGAAGACGAGATTCACGTAAACGTAGTTACGAACCATTTTTCTTTTCACCAGATAATCAAAACCATTCGACTTTATGACTCGAATTCTGCTTTCTTTTTCTCTCAATTTTCCACTGCTTTTTTGGTTCGCAATTAGGAAACTGAAAAGAATCGAAGAACGAGAAGAGAAAAAAGAGTTCACAATTACAAAGAGAAATTGTAATCTTTTATCTTGATTCTTTGTTTTTGCAGACGCACACTGTGAGATTAGTGTTCTTTTCTCTTTAACGGCTTAATTCGTTATGGTTAGTTTATTTTGGCGCGCAACGTCTAACGGTTAGGTGCAGCAATCACATGCACTCGGTTCTATACAGTAATACATGCTCCTGTACAATTAGTTTTTTTGACCATAAAATTTGTAAATATTTACACTGTAACAGAAAATAAAATATTGTTTATTTTGGTGAATTGTCATTTGTAAGTGGAAAAGGATCTAGAATATTCCATTAGGTTATGATCCAAACTGGACTGAGGATGATGGTCGACTTTGTTGGACTGGTCAGAAACTTCGAACCCATTTAGGGGGTGGTACCTACAGATACTCTAACGCTCAAGTGAATATTGATTTGAGGAGAGTGAGAGGTATTGAGATGAGAAAGTGTGTGTACCTTTTCTAGTGCCCAAGACACTGTTTATATAAACGGGTGCCCTAGCGCGGTGGGGGAAAAGGATATTGATCGGCCATTATTGCAGGCGGACTCGGCTGGATATCGTCTTGAGATAGTGGCCACTAGGTCTAGCCGTTGGGGTAGAAAATCCTAGTTATCTAATATGGGTTAATATGTTTGGTCGGGTTGACATGAGAAGGCGGATTGGGCTTGGGTCAGTCCGGAATAGTTACCCCCAAGTTGTTGTCGATGAGTCAAGGCAATGACTTGAAAAATCGTATAGAGAGGTTCTCTGATATAGGGAAGCACATTCTCTGTGGAAGATGTTCGACTGATTTTCATAACTAACAAGCTAAAGTCGTGATCTAGAGATTTGTTATTGATAGAATAATGAAATCATTTGTTTTCGTCCACAACATGTACTCGACGCGTTTTAGGGTATCCGACTAACTTTGTAGTCGACGTGTTAAAAAGGTGTCATATTAGTTGCTCCTTTGTCGAACTAGAATGTACCCGACATTGGAAGATCGTCTGTTTCAAAGGATTTATGGTTGGTGGTTTATCTTTGTCAGTTGAAGGGACTTGAGAGGTTGGTGAAATGACGTGAGGTGATGTCCTTTGGTTTTCTTGTTCTGACATGTGTCCCCTACGAGTGTAGGCACTTTAGTGCATATGACTGTTTGTTTAAAATTTGCGTTGTTTCGAGGCCTGATCGTGCTCATTGGTTTGCGCTTTTTGAATTTTCACTATTTGATTACATCAGGTATATAAGGAGTTGTTCTAGAATTTTTGAGGGACTTTGCATTTTCTTGAACCTCTCCTTCCTATCTTTGTTCTCTCTAATTCTACAACCAAAAGTTTATGTTTGTATTACCTTGGTCGTTTCAGTGTCTTCAAGGATCACTTCGAGTTCAACGTTCCCATAACTTCTTGGTAAGTCGTTCTTCTTTCCTCGAAAATCTTTGTATTTTCATCATTTGGTTTGCTTAGATTTCCTGTTTTGTTTCTTTTTTAACCTTTCCATGGTGATGGGCTAGCATCTCATCATCGGGGGTGTTTGTTCAGAGACGAAAGTTTTTGCCTCCATTGTAAATAGTTTTATGGAATGTAATAGTTCATTTTAGGAAACTATGGGCTAGATGACTTGATTTTATCTTCGAAGTAGTAGCGATTGGTGATCGTCCCATCGCTCTGCCGTGCAAGCTGTATATTGACATGGTGGTTCTCCTTTTGACCCTTTCACTTCAGAAATGATGCTTGAAGGGAGGATTTGGATGTTGAATTCATTATCTTCTTCCTCAACCTTTCAGGTCGACATGGTGAAAGCAGCGCACTCGTCCTACGACTTAATATTCCTGGTAGTTGAGGAAAGTTTCGAATGGGTAGCTCGAGAGACGTTTGGGGTGATATCGACCTTTACGAACGACATCAAATATTGTTTTACGGAAGTAGGAATGAGTGTGGAAGATTGGGAGGTTTTGGCTCCTGGCAATAAAAAACGGATTTATTCTGAGTACCCCATGATCTCGATCCCTGCTTACAAGGTCATGTGTAAAGATATGGGATTTCGGTTGCCTTTCACATATTTCAAGAAAGATGTGTTTCAGCAACTGGATCTGTGTCCTTTTTAGGTTCATCTAAACTCGTTAGCATACATGAAGGTCTTCCAATGGGTGAGCGGCTATATGAATGCAGTACCTACGGTCGATTTTTTTTTTTACCTTTGGTCTTCTTTGGAACGAAGACACCACTGGTCAAAATTGGATCTCTAAAGGTGTTGGAAAACACAAGAAATGGGTTTTGATTATGTTTCTCCATTTCTAAAAAATACTACGTTCGCTTAGACAAAATTATGTTCTTTATCAAATCATTCAATTTACGATTAAAAATAGGTTTAGAGACAAAGAAGTTGAATCATAGAGAACATAGATAAGAGAAAGAGAAAAAGATGGAACACAATATTTTTATACTGGTTCATTACATAATTGTTGCTACATCTAGTCTTTCCCTTATAGAGAGATTTTCCCTCAGTACAGTTGAGGACTTAATCCACTATTTCAATTAATAGGTAGATCTCAGACTTTGAGTGTTGTTTACTCTGCCTCTTCAGACTTTTAGTGTTCTTCTCTAACCTTTCCATGTTGTCATCGTTATAACCTTTCTTCAACTTTATGGCAGCCTATCGTTCAGGTTCATAAGTGTTGTTGTACCTCTTCAGATACCTCTTTGGGATGAGAGAGTTGTTGCCACTATCGGATTGATTTATATCAATTCTAGTTTGTGTCTGAATTGACATAAAGTCTATTTCTAGGATTATAACTTTCATTGAGAGGATGTTACATATCAAGTCTTATATCAGTTCAAGTGTGTGAAAACACTTTGAATGACTTACATCAATTCTAATAACTTTCTACTGAGAGGATTTTTCATGCATACTTTTCTTTTGATGTGTTCTTGGCTTTTTCAGAATTTCTTCTTAACACATTCCCTTTTTCATCCTTTCTCACACTCGATTGAGTAAACAATTTCTTGTTAAATACAAAGAAGAAGTGTTCGTTGAGAATGTTACCGTTAGAGATATTCAATCACCATTTAAGGCAGATCAATCTTTAAGACATATCTATATATATTTTCATAATTGATTCTACGCAACTTCAATTAAGAAAGCAAATCTCAAATGTTGTCATTATTAGAGGATGTCACATAGACTTTCAAACAACTAACAAATTCAAGATGTTGAGCAAAGGGTAAACATATTTGTCTTCTTCAGAACGTTGTCTTTCTAAAGCGTTGATTTTCTATCAGAGTTAGACGATATAATTCTTGTCATAGTTATCAAAGGCAGACAATCATTTTTCTTGACACACTTATCAGAGGCAGGCGATCATTTTGCTTGACGCACTTATTATAGGCAGATGATCATTTTGCTTGATACACTTATCAAAGGTAGACAATCATTTTGTTTCACACACTTATTAGAGGCAGATGATCATTTTTCTTGACACAACTATCAAAGGTCAACATTCATATCGCTGCTTGTATTAGCGGATTCACGAGAGGCGCGTTTGAGAGCGCATTCATCAAAGTTAGACACAACTTTAGAAGCTTCTTTAGAGTCACTGTGAACTTTGTTTAGTAGATTCTCTTTTCTATATTCATTAGAGGATCTAGCTTATACCAGAACAATGACTTGTATTTCTTATGTCTTTAACGTTTTGACTCAAACTACCTATCGCAATACTTCTTATTGCTATATTATGACTTGCTCTATTAGTAAACATAATTACTTGTTTATTAGGTGATAATATTTTGTGTTTAGAAACACTTAGATTATTATTTCTAACTTACTTGTAATTTATGCTACCTTAAAATAAATAGTCATTAATATAAATCTTTGTCTTCTAACTTAATCTACACACCTTGCAAATATAGTTAGGGGATAATTGTTACTTATTTGTTTGTTTTTGTTATCATCAAAATATCAACTAGAGGATTGTAGCTAAAACCATTTTTGCATTCACATCTTCAAGGATGGGTACTATGTAATACCCCTATTGATTGAAAAGGTGAAGGAAAATGTAGCGATTCGTGAAGTGTTTCTCGAAAATGATGGTTGGCCTCTTGTCGACGAGGGAGGGGAGACCATTGATAATGCCATTCCCTTTTTCCCCTTGTTTTGGTCGAACATGCATTTTTGGCGAAAAAGAAGAGGGATGGTTACCAAGCTAAACAACCTTAGTGTCCTAGAGGCTTCGGATTATAACGCCTTACTACGTTTCATGAAATCCTGAAGACGGAGGTTGTCAATCATGATGGTAATATCTCTGTCGAATAGAGATTCATAGAGACCCGCAAGTTGGTTTCTTGCCGGTGCCAAGAAGAAGTCAACAAATTACTGAGTAAGTTGCGTTACCTTAGTATTTTGCGTATTTCAGTTATTTTGTTTCGTTTTTCTCACTTCGCTATTTCTTTGTTTTAGGGAAGATGGTTTTGTTGCAAAGGGCGATTGCTTTGGAGGAGAAGTGGAGGAAGAAAAACAAAGGGGCAACTTCCTTGGCTACTACGAACACGACACCATTTCGGGTGATTAATGTGCCCTCCGATGATATTGTTGTCCTTAATTTGATTGCCACTATAACTTTCAGAGATGACGATGTTCAAGAAATCTCGGCCGAAGAGTCCAACCAGAAACGCTAGAGGCCAAACATAGAAAGGCAAGGGTCCACTTAGTGCAGCCTGCTAACTTGACTTGTTGCGAGATCTTGGGACGGAAGGCCATAAGAAGGCTTTTGAGGCTGACTTACAGTCGAAATTGCAAGTTTTGTCTCTTGCACATATGATGCTTAATGGAGAAGGTTGCAAAGAGGTTGAGTACCTTCACACATAGATCCAAAGATATGAGGTTTAGAAGATTGGTTTCCAAACCAAGTTAGCTAATCTCAAGAGTAAGGCAGAGGTCTATGTCAGGGTGACCTCGGAAAATACTTAACTTAAAGCTATTGTCGATTTACTAACGAAGGAGAACTGGGTGTTGTCCCTGATCCAAGGTTAAGGCCTTCATCGACACTTTGGAAGAAGATGTTCTAAAGATCAGTGAGCAATCATTTGATAACACGGTTGCTCAGATATGTGCCTTGATCCTGGTGACGAGCATAAGTTGTAGAGCTGTCAAAATGGGCTATCCCGAATGGGCCGGCCCGCCCACCCGCTAAAACATAGGGCGTGGGCCTAAAAATTTCAGCCCGAATTTTTTCAGGGCTTTTGAGCCCGGTCCGAATAAACCCGTTACCCATTAGGGTTAGCCCGTAGGGTACCGGGTAGCCCGCAGCCCGCATAATCAATTTTAAAAAAATAAAAAGAGTAAAATTGGTCTTAAAAAGAAATGTCCGAACAAACAAAAATTAAATTGGGCCGGTTCCAAACAAAAATGATCAAAGTGGACAATCATCCAACACTTTGGAAAATGTGAATATTGCTCAAGGAGTCTAAAAAGATTTATTTCAAAGTCACATTAGAACTATTTAGCACTCTCTTTAAATTTGATTTGAGTTTTTCATTTGTGCAATGTTAGACAAATCTAAGTTGTTTTTGGCAATTTGAACTTATTTTAATTTGTGTGTTGTTTGGATAATGTGTTGTCTTGGATAATATGTAGTTTGAATCGAGTTTGTGTTAATTGGAAAATCCGAATTTCGAACTTAGTTTGTGTGTTATTTTATTGTGTATTTTTAATGATCTAGAATATCATATAAGTTGTTTTTAAATAGGCATGTAGAACTAAGTTGTTTTTAAATGGGCATGAAGAAATTTCGAACTAAGTTGTTTTTAAATGGGTATGAAGAAAATTTTTAAATTAAAATAGTCGCAAGAAAATTAAAAATATAATAAAAAAAATTTAAAAAAAAAAATATATGCGGGCTACCCGCCCAGCCCGCAGCCCGTCTAGGGCCGGGCTCGGGTAATATTTTAACAACCCATATTAAAACAGGGCTTTTTAGCCCGGTCCGAAGAAGCCCGCAACCCGTTAAGGCCGGCCCTAAATGGATCGGGTAACCCGTTTTGACAGGTCTAATAAGTTGGATGGAATGATTGGGCCAAGATCGTTGTGAACGGGAAAATTGTGAGGTCGACTCCACCCACCGCTACAAAGTATTAGCCTTTCTGGTTTATGTTGTATCCATTAGGACTTATGTTGTGATGCCCATTTTGTAATCATCTCGCTGAAGATGCAAACACGAGAAGGGGGTTGAATTGTGTTTGCCAAAGTCGACAACTTTTTGATAATTTATAAATAATTAAAAATTAGTTTGGTTTTGGTGACTTACTTGGAGTAGAAGCAATCGGATTTAGAGGCAGCAAGCAATGAAAGCATAAATAATTTGACACGTAGATTTATCCTGGTTCACCACTAACTTGGCTACATCCAGTCCCCTCATTCAGAAGGCTTTAATCCACTAATTCAAAAACCTTGAATTACAAAGCACTTGACCCTCCAAGCCAGTCTTCCCAAACAGCCTGACAACCCTAGACTTTTGAGGAACTAACCACCTTGACCCTACAAGCCAAGTCTTCTCCTAACAACCTGACAACCCCAGATTGAAGAAGGAACTAAACCACTGTTGGGTTGGATACAAAAGATTGGAACTTGAGTAGTTGATTCTAACAAAGTTGATAATAATAATAACTCTCACACTCTAAGAAAAGAACACTCGGAAAATATTTCTCATTCGAACAAGTGTTTCTCTCTTTGAACTCTAAGATGAATTTGGAATCTTGAGCTTGAGTTCTTCTACTCTTTTCTACTTTTTGATACTTTTCTCCTTCAGCTTTGGTGTCTATTTATAGTGAAAATTTGGGCTTCAATTTAGTCTTTGTTTAATTCTGAATTGTATCTTGTTCAGATTGAGTTTGTAAATTCTTCAGATTGATTCTGTTCCTATTTTGTGTAGATTGAGTTTGTAAATTCTTCAGATTGATTCTGTTCCTATTTTGTGTAGATTGACTTTGTAAATTCTTCAAATCAAATATCCTTCAAATCTTCATTAAATGTTGATCAAATATTCTTCAAATCTTCATTAAATGTTGATCAAATATTCTTCAAATCTTCATTAAATGTTGATCAAATATTCTCCAAATCTTCATTAAAATATTTTTCAAATATTCTTCAAATGTTGATCAAATCTTCTTCAAATATTCTTCAAATCTTGGTCAAATCTTGATCATATTTTCTTTTCAACTTGGTCAAAGATTTTCTTCAATTATAAATTTGAATCAAATCTTATTTTAGATTTTCATCAATTATAATTTTGAATCAAATCTTATTTAAGATTTTCTTCAATTATAAATTTGAATCAAATCTTATTTTAGATTTTCTTATAAAACATGAATCTTCTTTCATACTCTTTGAAGTCAAATATATTGTTCTCATAAAATACTTTTGTTAACATCAAAACTCTAAATGTAAAACCAACTTGGTTCCAACACTCGCCCCCTTTTGGTGGTCGAGTAGACACCTTTCTCTTTGAAATTTACTTTAAGTTTAGATATTCGGTTGTGTGACTTTAGGTATACGTGTCATAACCCAAAAATTTGTTATTGGGGTTTATACTCGACTAAGAAAGTGCGATAACTTAAATATTTTTGTAAGAGTTTATACTCGACTGCGTGAGTTCATGTTAAAGTGTTCATGCACATTAACTTAAAATTTGTCATATGAGTTTATACTCAATTGCGCGAGTTCGTGTTAACATATCCATGTACATCAACTTAAAATTTGTCATATGAGTTTTTATTCGACTGCGCGAGTTCGTGTTAACGTATTCGTGCACATTAACTTAGTCTTTTTCTATGTTTGAGTAATGTTGTGTTAGATATATGTGTTCTAACTATATTGTCGTTTCAATTTGGATGCATTCCAAGTTTAAGGAACAAGTTCACCGAAAAGGGTGTCTAGGATATAGGCTCCCTTTTCGCTTTTGGTAATGATTCCACATGGGCCTTCCCAGTTACGAAATAGCTTTCCTTGGTCTTTGCCTTTAAGATTCTCGCGTAGAACAAGATCGTTTTCTTCAAAGTTGCATTGGAGTACTCTTTTGTTGTATTTGATGGCCACATTTCCATTTGGTGAAGTAATCAACTACTACTAATAGGAATTTTAGTTGTTTCAATGCTAGCGGGAAAAGTTAAAATATATCCATTCCCCACCACGTGAAAGGTCGAGGTGAGGTGAGTGTGGTGAGCTCGATTGGTGGCGCTAAGTAGTCATCCCAAGGCACTAGCATTTGTCGCATTTCTAGACGTAAGTTTTGGCCTCTTAATGGAGGGCTGGAAAGTAGTATCCGGCACGTAAGACCCTTTTGGCGAGGTTTCTGCCTCCTAGGTGCTTTCCACATGTCTTCATGCATTTCTTTGAGCACATACTCGACATTTTCGCTGGCAAGGCATTTCAATAGGGGGACGACAATCCCCTTCAATATAGCGTCCTGCCATGCGTGAGTAAGAACAAGATCGACATTTCACCTTAGCTACCTCCATCATGTTGGGGAGAGTTTTCCATTGAGGATGTACTCAATGGTTGGCGTCGTCCAATTGTGCTCGGGAAGGGACTCCTCGAACTCGGTTGTCACCACAGATTCTGTTGGAAAATGTATGAACTCCTAAATGATGGATTTGTTGCCTCCCTTGCTCCTCATGCTAGCTAGCTTTGACAGAATGTCAGTCCTCGTATTTTGTTCGCGAGGAATATGCTCGATAATTTTTTTTTTCAAATGTAGCCATTATTTCTTTTACCTTTGTGAGATACCTTTGTAGTATGTGGCATTTTGTTTGGTCATGTTGATTTGGGAGACATCGAGTTGTGAATTTGTGTTCAATGTGATCTCGTCGGCACCAAAATCATCTGGCATTCGCAATTCTGCGAAATAGGCCTCGTATTCTGCTTCATTTGTAGACGTTGGATACGAAAAAGGTAAGGGAGGCTTCTATAACTAAGCCTTCTTCGTTTTCAAGTAGTATGTCGGCTCCAGCTCCTATAGTGTTAGAGGATCCATCAATGAAGATGGTCCACTTGACCTTTGGTTCGAATGATGTTGGGGTCATTCGCCAAAGAAGTTGGTGTGGGCCTAGGCCTTTATAGCCTTCGTTGATTCAAAGGCGATATCGAATTCCGAAAGCTCTAGTGACCATTTCGTCTAGCATATAGAGGATTTGTCTGATTGGTTGGTCTGTTCTAATCACAATCGTATGAGCTAAGAAATATTGTCTTAGCCTCTTGACTGCAACCAGTAAAGCTAAAGCTAAAGCATGGTCGACCTCATCTTCGGACATGAATATAATGTCGTCCATATACACTTCTAACATCTTTCCTATTTGTTTTTGAACACTTTGTTCACCATGCACTCATATGTGGCATCGACTTTTTTGGGTCTGAAGTGATTACGTTATAGCAATAGTTCCCTGACTCAGTCATGAATTTTTTCTTTTCACGATCTTTGGGATGCATCGGAATTTGATTATATCCCGAATAAGCATCCATAAATGACAGTAGTTTGAATTTGGAGGAACTAACGACTAGAGTATCAATATTAGAGAGGGGTACGCTTCTTTGGGACAAGCTTTATTAAGATCAACATAATCAACACAGAGACACCACTTACTATTAGAATTTTTAACGAGTACAATGTTGTACAACCAAGTGGTGTACTTAGCCTCAGGGTTGGGGTAGAAAACCCTAGTTATCTGATATGGGTTAATATGTTGGGTTAGATTGACGTGAGAAAGCAGATTAATTGAGCTTGAGCCGGTCTAGAATAGGTTTCCTTTTAAATGTCCTTGGTTTTACCTAGGTCAGTTACCTTTATTGAAAGCAACTCACATTTCAACAAAAACTTATCTTCTTCTCTACGAAAACTCTTTTTAATATTTGTGCATTTACTTTCATCATGCACCAGAACTTATTTTCATTGAGTTCTCCACTCTTAAAATTGGGTTTTAATAGAGTAATCCCTAGAATCCTAATTTTCCGTCTCAGTTGGTACTGTTCAGTCATAATTTTTATCGAACAACAATGCTATTTATCAGAAAAAGCTCACAAATGTGTCGCCAATGGAAATGGAAATTGGTCAATAATGTGTATTGACTAACCATACATGGATTGTAAATGAATTTTAATGATTGGTTTTAATTTTTGTCATGTCACCGATGATGAGTTCGTGACACTATCTCTCCTGACATAAAGTATTTTCATTTATCAATTTGTAGGACACATTCATTGCAAAGCTTTCTTGTGATGTTCAAAACCATTTTAGGAAAGTTAAAGGAAGTTTGATGGGTGTTTTTTTTATCAAAAGTTACAATGCTAAAATTTAAATGCATTTTACATATATGTGTTTGTGCTAAATAAGTTTTTAGACCTTCTAAAATTTCACTATTTTGTTTTCAATTTCTAAAAAATAAATAAAACTTTTGGTCCTATAAAATTATCCCATAAATAATTTTATGAATTTTTATAATTATATAAAATAAGAATTAAAAACTTATGTAACCCTAATCCTATGTATTGCTTTGAGATATTGCATTTTCTTCTAGCAAGGAGGAGGGTGTAGAATTCAAGTTGATATGATTTGATAGTAAATTTGATAATTAAAGCTCAAATAATCTTAACTATTTAAATTTTAATGTTATTTAAAGTTTAATGAACATGCATCATAATTATAAAATTATTTTATGCTGACATTTAATGAAAAGTTAAGATAAAAATAACTAAAAAATATCATATTCTCATTTAATACCATTGTAAAACTAGTCAAAATTTGAAAAATAAAAACAAAAAATCAAGATTGTCCTCTTTATTTTTAACCATTCCTAGTTTGGGGATACAAATGACAATTTGTTTAATTTAAATTTTTCATGGTTTTTTAGAGTCAAATACCATAAATTTTCTTTTGACATAACTTTTTATACTACTACCTCAATATGACAATGAAAGTCACTTTAGTATAAAAAAATTATTTTAAAATGAATGTTATTCACAGTTTTTAATACAATTTTAATTATTTGTTTCTTATACTACCATTCAATGATTAGTATATACACAACTTTCAAAATATTATTATATTTTGCATAGATAATAGTGAAAAATTTATCAATAGTTAAGATGAGTAATTTGGTAAAATGACTCTTCTCGTTCTTCTAAAATATTGTATTTCTTAAGATATATGCAAAATCCTTAAATGATAGTCATCGTGAGACAGAGAGAGTACTATTTAACTATTACTATACACACAAATCAAGTTCACTCAACCACTTTATTTTTCACACATTTTTTCTTTTTTCTTCTCTCTTATAAGAAAAATGTGTATTTCATTTGTTAAGAGTCTCATCAATTTATTCTAACAGGATAATTAATTAAACTTTAAAATTATTCAATAATTTTAATCGACGAAGAATTATGAGTCAACTTGATTCAATTTTTTAAAGAGAAAAAATAAAAACAATATACTATAATATAAGAATAGATAATACTTAGAAAAATCGAAATTGCCCAAACAGTATATTTCAATTTTAGCTGCGCTCGTCAATTTCAATAATTGACCAAATATTAAAAAATCACAAGACAAATATTTGTCACTAATACATAAAAAAACCGGGACTAATATTAAAATAATGTTCGATAAATACTTATAATTGATGCTTAAAAAAATACAAGATAAATATTTGTCAGTGATAAATATAAAAAATCACGCGACATATATTTGTCATTAATCTATAAAAAAACATATGACAAATATTTGTAATTGATAAATATTAAAAAAAAAAGCATGATAAATATTTATAAATAATGCATAAAAAATATTACACAAAAATTTCTAAGTCATATATATAAAAAATCACGAGGCAAATATTTGTTATTGATACATAAAAAAACATAAGATAAATATTTATCACCAATAATTATTAAAAATAAAAAAAATAAATATTTCTCATTAATACATACAAAAACATAAGACAGATATTTATCATTGACAAATATAAAAAAGTATATAACAAATATTTGTCTCTAATAATATTTTTTATTTGAAATTTAATCGAGACACATAAAGAATTTCATAGACTCACCCGAGGTCCCACAAGTATTTTTTCTAGTTTATATTAACATTACATGCCTCCCATTTTCTCAGCACAAATTTTTTGCTACTTTAGATTAATATTACATGGCTCCCATTTTCTCAATTATTTATCTCATAAACAAAGTTCTGATTCAAGCTTTATAATTTTCTTTTTCATTATGATATATAGAGTTTGTATGCTTAGAAATATCTGTTTAGTCTCTTAATTTTGTTTTTCTCTTAAGCCTCTTACCGTCTTTTGTATCCAAAAAATTATTTCTAAATATTGATGCAAAAATAGTTTAATAATATATACTTCAAACACAAAACTTATCAGCCTACGAAGCCACTAACTCATTGAATTATAACCATTAACTTTATCAATTGTATTAGATTTGCTTAATACTGCATCCCTCCTTTAATATAAAACCATCTTACAAAAATAGTATACGGAATTCTTTCAAAGTTTTAACTCTATTAATAATTTATTAATCTGATTGTTCATAATTATTTTATCTTATTTATTAACATATTAAATACTATGAATGAAGATGGATAAATTAATTCTATGTAAGTTTGTCTTTGTTTTTACTTTCAGAGTTCAAGGAGTTAGTTTTTCTTTTTTATTACGTGAAATGAATTTAGGAGAATGATCAATTAATATTTATTAAAGATGACACTCTTTTGTTCAGTTGCTTATGTTGAGGAGGAAATTTATCCCTCAAATGTGACTTCATTAAGAGTTTCAAATATCATTAAGGTGAACAAAATTACTAATCCAAGAAAAATATTATAATGCAAAGATTAAAGTTAGGTTGTGTAACGCCTTAATTTTAAAGTCTTAACAATGAAATCCAACCTCTAAATGCAAGATATTTTCAAAGTAATACATTTTTTTCTTTTATAAAACATGTGTAATTTTATTTTTCAAGACCATATTTCATTTTGTAAAACAAATAATCAAAGTAATCTCTATTGCTTTTCGAAACATGATGTACAAGTTACAATGCAAGGATTACACACTAAGTTTAAAAGAAGTATAAATTGTGAGACCACCGATGCTAAATATTGATTCTTTCATAATATCTTTAAACATCATAAGTTAATGAAACATCACAACATCTGATAGATCATCTCAATTAAATGCTAACTATTCAACGGAAGGGAGATAATGAAAGTAGACACATATTTAGTTCAAAAGAAGGGATGCAAAGGAGATTTAAATGATTCTTAAGTTGTTTTGGTCACTAAGTCTTTCCAAAATGGAAGAGAACAAAATGAACTTTGTCTCCCATCCTTTCTTCTCTCCCTTAAAAACTGAACCAAATACATTTTATGTTCTCTTGCCTCCATATGCCTTAAAACAAACACATGCTTAAAGAATATATTAATTTTTTTCTTATTTTTATCGAAATGAAATAAGTAATTGTGCATTAACTCTAATTCTAACAACATATTTTCCTCTTTTCTTCCGTGTCGGCTCCTTCTTTTCTTCATCAAAGAGAGACGATTTAGGACGAATTGTGGCATATTTTGTTCGCCGTCTTGATGCGACTGTTTTGGTTTTCCAACTTTTTGATTTTTCAACTTATTGATGTGTTTGTTGATTCAAATTAATAAATCAACTTTGATCTAATACAATTTCAACCATTAACTTTTACCGTCATTAACATTACAACTTCATATACATAGGAAATTTTGTAAACATTTTACCACCATGCTATTAATATTAATTGTGAAATTTATCCATCGTGATTAAAATGTATTTTTAAGCATCGATCAAGTGTAAACTATCTACCGTAAGCTTAACCATTGTAGCATCGCGCTCTAAGCCCCAAGTACGACGAAACCTTTTTTGTGAACTGATCTTTCAAGCCACAAAAGCCTCAAGAAGACGGCGTACACGGCGGCATCAACCACCTTTGTCACTACTTCTTCTCCCGCCTCTTCCACCTCCAAGTCCTTCGTCAATTCGACTCCGATTCGAACTCCAACCACATCATCGAAGACGTTTTCCATTGTATGCGTTGTTGTTTTCCTGATTATCTGCGTTTAGATTTCGCAGAAGCTTGTTTGCGTTTTCCTGATTACTAGGTTACTCAAGTAGAAGTTTTTTTTTTTTTTTTAAATTGTTATTACTTTTGAGTTTAATCCTTTTGATTCTGACTTTAGTTCTATATTACTGCCTTTATTAACAGTAACACGTATTTTGAATCGTGTATTCTTTACTTCCATTGTCAATGACTTGTGTAATTGTTGGTAATATATATTTATTAGATTATTTTTGTCAGTGTATATGCTTGAGTTACCCAAAACATGGTTACAAAAGTTGTGTGTGGGCGTGTGGTGCTAAGCTTTGTCTAGCTACTAACCTAATTTGGTAATAAGTGTTTTATTAATTATTATCAGTCAGACCTAGCTCAACTGGCGATACCAACATTGTTAGGCTGAATATTTTCCGTGGTGACCCGGTTCAAACTTGAGATCTCCACTTTGTGTGTGTGAGTTTATCAGCGGTGCTTGTCACTTCGTCTACCGACAAAAAATATGTTTTATTTATTATTCAGCAATAGCTTGAACACATTCCATAAAATATGAGATTTGTTCCATGTTCTATCATCATTAATTTTGCACGCAATAAAGCTGATTGGTTGTATATAAAATTTGGCAGATTCATTTGAAAGCTGCAAGGGTTTTCTGTTGTTCGTCTTGAATATAGAAAGGAGGAAGAAGAACCAAGGGTTGTCTGTTGTAATCCTGATCGAATTATTTCATTAATAGTAGAGTTGTTTTCTTCTGGAGACATCGAAGTCAGTAATCAATTCTTGTGTGTTCTTCTCATCTCCCAATCTTGATTTTAATTTCTTTTTTGATTTTTGACGGCTGTGTTCTGTTTAAACTTCTGCATAATCTGTCATCGTATTTCTGCAGCGAATTGTTCTTTGCTGTCATATGCTTGTTGGTTGTGCCTCATTTGGTTTCATTGTGTATATTCTCTGCTGCATTTTAGTGTCCCTGTTTTCTGATTTAAGGACTTCTGGTTTATGCATTTGCAACTGCATGTTTATTGTTAAAACAGTTCAATTTTCGATTTTGGAACTTTGCTGGCGTGGTGTGATTTTCCTAGGATCATGTTAGGGTTTGAGAAGAAATATTTACAAACTTATTATTTCTTGACATAGATATTCTCAATATATAGTATTTTCTTATTAATCTGATCATGGTTTTATGATCTCAGATTTTATTACTTGGCACTGCACTATCACATGTGATCATTTGGTTCACACTTTTAACTTTGCTATGGAGTAATTGCAATGTATATATTACAATTTAATTAATAGAGTGATATGCTATATATATTAATTAGTAAGCACAGATTATAACAGTCTTTGTTAAGAGAAAAGCTTGGGGTAGGTTTAGCAAACTGATTATAACAGTCAATTATTAAGTTGAAAGAGAGATTAGTAGAGTTCATACTTCATAGAAGGAGTCAACAGCTATAACAAGTTTTTGGTTCCTGCTATATGTAGGACAGTGAATTTCAAGATTTTGGTTTAATTTTGCAGCATTTCGTTATTTATTGGTGCACCCAATTGTAATGATTTTGACTACAACAAACAACTCAACTTGAAAATTTTGTGGCCACAGATGTCTTCTCTTTCATGCTGTTTTCTCAAGGGCTTCAATCTCACAATCTTTAACTCTTTACTCCAAATGATTTTAAATCCCTTCGATTATGATTTTAAATAGTTCATGCTATTCAGAACACATCCACACGATAGTACAAGTGCCATGATGTGAATCAATGTTCGGTCATTTTTGTTGTGTTTCTCTTTTAACTTAACTATTATTACTCTCTCTTCAATTCAAAAGAATGCTCTTTGTTTTTTCTCTTTATCATGTTTAAACAAAGCCTCCCTCGTCCTTTCTTTGTGGACAATAATTTTGTACACACTACTGTGCTAACTCAATGAAATATGTGCAACAGGATATAATAACTCAAGCATTTTTCTGATCACGAACTAACTGCATTGCATGTAGGAGTGGAGGGAGGATAAGTACAGTTTCATTATGTCATACTCTATTATTTCGTTGTCTTTCTAATGTCTGCTACTGTGTTTTGTGGCATAGTAAGTCTTTGACATTTAGCTGTTGGCTCTCTTTATGAACAATGTGTCTGAATTTATTTTTGACTTTTAGTAACTGCAATATATATATATATATTAAAATTTAATTAATAGAGAGGTATTCTGTGAAAAAAAAAATTAATAAGGTAGGAATTGCATCTTTTTTACTGCAATGAGTTCAAAAGAGAAGATGCTGGTATTTTTGGTGATTACTGCAAAAACTGTCGCATGCACGATGCATCTCTTAATTATTGCTGCAGTTTTGAATTATGTATGTGTACTAGTATAACTATAGTTGCAGTTTTGAATTATGTATCTTTGTGCTTTGTATTAAATTTACATAATATTGTGTTTTATTTTTCAAAACATAGTTTTGGATAGTAGTTGGATGGAAAAAATTGTTTGAGTGATGAATATAAAAAAATCGCTTGAGTGATGAATAAAAAATCCCGTGTGTTGATCTTATCATTAAATCGGGGGTGTGTTCCAACTGTTTCCTCCTAAAATAATGTTAGGAAAAATGCTTCAAAGATCAAATAAAAATAAAGAATTTCCCACTTTTGGGCCTATGAAGTTTATGATTGCACATTTTATAGGCCTAATCAGAGTGGTTCATTTGCTGTTTCTGATGCTTCAGCTTGTCAGTTGATAACTCGGGTTAACTCATCTTTTCAGTTGAGTTTAATCCACTCACCTATATTCTCGACTGTCTACCAATTTCGACGGGTGCTTAAATATATCTTGGTTTCATTGTCGGGAGGGAACTGTCTACAAACTATTTTATATTCTAAGTATCCTTTGCTTTCTTTGTTTTTAGATGATGATGACAACAGGGAGTCTGCTCACCTAGTAGTGTTGCTGGTTCATTCCCTTTTCAATAAAAAAACTTCAAATATATTTATTTTGAAAATAACAACAATTTGGGTTGGATGTTCTTGTGAAACTTGTTGGGATCAGCTAGGAGAATCACGTGTGGGCCTTAGTGGGCCCATATCAGGTTGCATTCATCACTTCACCTGCATGCGCGTCTTCCTAATCCCATAGTGGCAATATTCGCCATGGATGAATCAGCAGTCAACAGGCAAAGCAACACCGAAGAACAAGATGATGACTACATGGGCGACCTTTCTCGGTTTCTTCCTTCTGATGCCATTGACCCTCCAAATCCGAGGTCTTCATCAAAAAGGGTACCATTTTCATTTTCAGTTTTACAATCTTTGAGGCATGATTTTACAATTAGCTGTTTATGCTTCCCATACTTTACTTTCATTTTACAATAACTGTATAATTTGTGCTTGAAAATTGAGCTTAAGTTTACATTTTGAAGGAAAAGATGATGCTCTAGTTTCTAATCACTTGGTTCTCATTCGCACTAGAGATCTATAATGCATTGATCAGGAGTCTGTTTCGCTTATCAATTCCTTGCCAAATTAAATTATATATAATTTTCTTAGACCTCAAAACGATAGCAATCTAAGCGCCAAACAGATGAACACCGGACAGGACAATGACACAGACAGTTAGACACCAGTAGTAATTTGAGAAAATAGAAGTGATTGAATGTAACCACATATGTCGTGTTTGAGTTGGTGTCCATCACTGACACCAATACATGTGGGACACCAGACACCTTCAATATGAATTTTTGTAGTAACTCCATTTAAAAATTGGTGAAAACTATGCACCAGACCAGTTTTTCAATGAAGTTGAATATCAGTTTTGTAAACCAAATTGATTGATTGATGTCCAACAATATATTTAGGGACGAAACTGATGTTTGTTTAAACAATATTGATCAAATTGATGTTCGAAATCTTTGAAGGGCAACTGGATGTGCCATGTTAATAATGTATCCATGGAAGACTGTATTTGAGTATTTTTTTTTATAAGCAAATGTTAGTAATTAGCTAGATTATGTTAGTATCCGGAACTAATTTGAGTATCTTTTTATTTATAAGCAAATGTTAGTAATTAGCTAGATTGTGTTAGTATCCGGAACTAAATTTGAGTATTTATTCAGAACATTAGCAGGGTTGCTAAATTCCTCAACTCTGAATAAACCCAAAAGTTTTAAGTATCCCAATTTAATATTCCCAGTAAAAGAAAAAGAAGAGAGAAAACGAAAAGCTTGAATTTCCTTATCCTTTCATTTAGCAATTTATAGGGACTATACAAAATGTTATGTTGATAACTCCCTTTTAACTATGCAGATTTCTGACAAGAAAGATCCTTCAATCAACTCTTCCAAGAGTCAGTTGAAAGCTCTTAACTGGCAAGAACGACGAAAAATCGAAAGAGAAAGAAAGCAAATACAAGAGGATGAACAAACATTAGCGAAAGTGGAAGCTCCAATACCACAATCCAACATTGGGTTTAAGCTACTCAAACAGATGGGTTATACTCCAGGTTCTGCCCTTGGAAAGCAAGGCTCGGGCAGGGCTGAACCGGTTGGGATTGAAATTCGACGGTCACGAGCAGGTATAGGCTTAGAGGATCCCCACAAGGAGAAGAAGAAAATGGAGGAAATCACGATCGACAGGAAAAGGAGGAATGAGCAGGCTCTGATGCAAGAATTCGGGTCTAGGCAGAAGTCACGGTGGCAGAGTAGGAGAATTATTGTTAATTTCAACAAGGCTAAGGCTGCCCTTGACCAATTGGAGAATCGGGAAATTGTGGAGCCAGAGAAGAATGAGGATGATGCAGAGGGTGAAGATGAAGAAGAAGAAGAAGAAGAAGAAATAACAGAAGAGGTGTGTAACTTAACCATACATATCAATGTGAATTTTTTTAACTTAGTTTTCAATATGCTCAAACACTATCCTGAAACCACATCAACGTGGTCAAATAGTGGCGCTATGGCGTAGCGTAGTGGAATCTGAACATACCGTTATTTTCCACTATCCGAGATTGACAACATTGAACCACATACGAGCTTTCTATACTTTCGGTCATAATTGCTTGTTTTTTCGTTGTTTACTGTATTCAGACATTATTACAATTTTTAATAAAAAGAGAAAGATTATTGCAATTCATTTTGATTTAAAATATTTTAGCTCACTGTTATTGATCTTGGTAACCTTGTTTGGATTGGTTGCAAATTTGACAATGAAAATGAATGTAGGACTTGCTCAATGTTTTGATGAAACTGAGGGATGAGTTCAATTACTGCCTCTTCTGTGGATGCAAAGTGAGTATTAACGTTATTTATCTATATTATTTAACTGAAACTCAAATGTTTTCATATATTTTTAAATGATGATGGCAATGGTTTTTTTCTCTTGATTTCTCTAGTATGAATCAAGTTCTGCCCTTTTAGCCAACTGCCCTGGAATCAATGAAGACGACCACTAAATTGAAGGTCTCTTATTATGGAGCAAGTACTGTTGTTGGCTGTAAATTCATATTGCTATGAAGATTGCTAAGCTCACTTCTAGTGGATGATTAAGCCTCGAGACATTCTCACTGGAGCACAACATCGTGGTAATACAAGCGTTGCCTTCGTCCAAATACTGGAGCTGTCTCTAGTTACAATACTGCTTGGTGGTTGTCTGATCTTCAAAGTGTTCTACCCTATTGCAGGATTTGGGTGAAATTGGTTATATGGTTTGTGAAACTCAATTCGTATCGGAATTTTTCATAGCAATATCCTCATCATTTTTACAATTTTAGACTATTGTTCCCAACTGGATTCAGAGCCGAGATGGGGTACCCATTTCCCCAACAGGAAGCGAGACCGAGTGTGGATAATGCAGAGGGGTAGGCTGCTCGATCGTTTATGCATAAAGGAAAAGAAATTAATAAGGTAAAATTTCAAAAGGAAACAATTGATGGTTGAATATGACCATTGTTCATAATAATTTCACCATCATCTTTGTTCATAATTTCACCATCTTCTTTGATCATAATGTTATCACCATCTTCTACTTTGTTATATTTGCACTATGTTCCACAAGAACACAATAATAAGTAATTGAATGATCAAATACAATTAAAATTCATGTCAACAAAAAAATGCAATTAAAATGCTAAATTGGTTTGGTCTAATATTGATTATGATGTAATAAAATTTGAAGTTTAAATAATACAATTAATTTATTCTAATACCCATGTAAACATCAGTTCCAATGTAATCAAAATCAAATTTTGGTGGATATCAATCAAAATCTAAATAAACTAAATTTCCTAAATTTTAATTAAATTTGTGTGGGTTTTAGTAGAAAATGAAAATATAGTAATATTTTAAGCATGCTAATTTGTTGCTGCTAAAAAACATACCAATTTGTAGGTGTTAGATCGCATCATTTTTGCACAAGTATAGAAAATGAATAAGGTAAAAGTTATAAAGAAAAAATTAATGGTTGAACATGAACTTTGATTCCACGTAATATCTCTAATCCAATATTTAATAATATTTACGTCTAAATGGAAGGGAAATGAATGAAACAACCAAAAAATACAAAAATATCCTCGTAGCTAATTCACTACTATTTACTTAATATAAAAATTTTCCAACAATAAGTCCTTATAAAAATCATTGGAAATCATTGGAACATCTTCCTCTTCGATCAAGCATCCTTCATTAACACTTTTCAATTGCATTGCAAATAACTCTGGCTCAATCAGACTTTGATCACCATCTTCCTCTTCTTTGTTCATAATCAGATCACCATCTTCTTCTTCTTTGTTCATAATGATATCACCATCGTCTTTGATCATAATGTAGTCATCACCATCTTCTACTTCTTTGTTCATAATTAGATCACCATCTCCTTCTTTGTTCATAATGATATCACCATCGTCTTTGATCATAATGTAGTCATCACCATCTTCTACTTCTTTGTTCATAATGATATCACCATCGTCTTTGATCATAATGTAGTCATCACCATTTTCTACTTTGTTATATGTAGACTTTGTTGTATTGATAGTGTTAACAACATCAATCTTGTTATTTCCATTGTCTACTTGATTTCTTGGTCTTTGGTCAGTATTTTTCCCCAACCAAACATTATTTTTCTCCTACAAAATGGAAATGCAAGAGCAAATTAATAAGGATATTTATTTTGGGTAACAAATTAATAAGGAATTGAATGAACAACAAAATTAAAATTTGAAATTGATTTGATCAAATTTATTCTAATATTGAAATATGTTTCAATAAGATTTGAAGTTTAAATAAAATACTTTGGTGCAGTAATTAATATAATAATTAATTAACTCAATTACCCATATTATGGTAAACATGTAATCTAAATCAAATTTCGGTAGATTTGATAAATATCAATTAAAATCTAAATAAAATTCCATAAAACTTAATAAAATATGAGTAGATTTTAATCAAATAAGATAATCTAATAACATACTACTATTTTAAGCATACTAATTTGTTGCCTATAAAAACCTAACTAATTTTTAATTGATCTCATTTCTAAAAACTCAATATGTTTTATAAAATGATTTATTACTTGCAACACACACAATTTCTCTGGAGAAAACTAACACTCTCTTAAGCCCTTACATATATATTTGTGAAATTTATTAATAATTAATGAATTTAATTCATATAGATGTAAAAAGTTTTTACACTTTGAATCTATCACAATGGTTAGATCGTTAATAATATTTGACTTTTATCATAACTGTTTATAGAATTACCTTATAATTAGTCATGATTTACAGTAAATTTTTTTACACAATAGCTGCATAAAAATTAAACTCATAATTAATATAGCAACAAATATATACAGTGTACTTACTATTTCAGACTTTGTACTGTATTCGGACTTTGTTTTAGCCACCTCTGACTTATTCTGTCCAGTGTTTAATTGGGTTTTTGGTGTATCATAAACTGTATATATTTTCACTGAAGCATTATTAAATTTAAAGTCCTACAAATTAAAAATGTAAAAAAACAATATTAATTAAGGAGTTAAATGATCATTAAATATCGAAGATGTATATATATAAAATATAAAATCATAAATTTTTTGAATTTATTTCTTTTGAGTTAATTTATCTAAAAATAATAAATTTTAAAGATTTCAGCTTCATTTAATTTTAAGAATTCACTTATTACTCTTATTTGATAAAGATCAATTTGGATAACGGACATCATTCAAATTTGGTATAAATCAATTTGAATCTAATTAAAATTGAAAAAACTAAAAAAATGAATCAAATTTACATAAATGAAACAAAATTTGAGTAGACTTTGATGATCCTATCAATTAATTCTTATGTGAACGTTGCCATAAAAGAACGTTAAGAAAAACATTGCCAAAAAGATTCATTAATAATTTGAATCGAAATCTAAAATCTTTTACTCCTATCTCCAAGCCGAAACATACGCACAAGATCACTACAATTTTGAAGTTCAAAAAAATTAATAAACTCTTTTTAACCCAAAAAATAAATAAAAAAAAAACATTTGTAACAATCATCCACAAAAGAAACTAAAAAAGTGCAACGGGAATCTTGAAAAAATCCCGTCTTGAATACTAACTCAAGAAATTAATAATTAATCAAGCAAGATAATATTATTAGTAATTAATTAGGATTAAGAATAATAATGCGGTTTACTTACCGATACGGTGGTTTCCGGTCTTTCAATGACGATCTTCCTTCTTCTATTTTGGCCAACATTCTTTGTTCTTGTATTTTTTCTTGGCATATTGATTTTATTTCTTATATTATTTTTTCTAAATCGGCATAGAACATAATTCTTGGCCTGAAAAAACATAGATACAAATTAAATCATATTATAAATAATGTCACAATGGCATCAAGTGACACAAACCTTGGAACTTAGGTTTAATTCTAACATTAATATAAGACATAGATATTGTTTACCGAAGGATTGGTAATCAAAGATATATCAAGTTTATATTCATGCAAGATCCATCCATAATCGTGGATAGTGTCACTCTTCTCAAATCGATAACGTTTTCTATTACTTAGGAGTTGGCACGTGTCTTTATCAATTATTTTTTTTTGGGCATCTTCAGCTTCCCATGCACCCATTCCAATAGTACGAACCATACGAGAGCTAGTGGCCGATTTCTTCTTCAAGAGAGTGAAGAAATATAAGTCTTTTCCACAATATGAGTGTGAAGCTTCAAACTCTTCCCAAATTTCCCAAGGATTCTTTTTTATACCAAACAAATCATGTTCAAGAATGGTGATATGATTGGGCAAAGGGTTGTTGTTAATTTTGTTGTAGAGGAATGATTTGAGAAGTTCCTCATCTGTGGGTTTTAAATTCCTACTTGGAAGAGAATTGAGAGCCATCATAGAAACTATGACCAAGATTAATGAATATGGTTTTATCTTTCTTTTACCTATATATAGGGGGATTATATTTTTAATGACTAACTTTAGCTTTTATTTATTTATAATTTATTATTATTTTCCTTTCAATTTTTCGTTAGTACCCGTTTATAAATAAGGTTTTTTTTTTTGAATAATCCACATTTGAAAAGAAAAGCACATTTTGCCTCCATTTGAAATTTATTTTTCAAAATGCCCTTCAACTTTTTTTGAATTTTTATTATATATATAATTAATATAATTCATAAAAAAATAACAAAAATATATATAATCAATATAATTCATAAAAAAAATTTCAATTTTTTTTGAATTTTTATTGTATATATAATTAATATAATT
>JBBPBQ010020324.1:27650953-27664688 GCA_037974755.1 Cicer yamashitae | reverse complement strand
ATTTCAAGATTATTCTTTGTTCTGACTAAGAAGTAGCATATTTGTAGAATATAAATTATCTAAATTTTGAATCGAATTTTGTTATTATTATTATTATTATTATTATTAGAGTAAATGAAAATAAAAATATTTGAAAGCATTAATTGTTAAAACTAGAAGAAAAGATGACTAATCTGTAGGCAACACATGGAAGAAAGAACTAGAAAATAAGTACATTTTTTTTAAAGAAAATTACACGGTGGATAAAAAGTAAAATAAAAAAATTAAAATTAAAATTTTTTTCATTACATTATAATGCTATAAAAAATTAAGAATAAACTAAATATATATCAAACGCAACAACTAACTCATAATGTTGCTTCAAAACAAAAACTATCTTGAACTGACGTTTTTTTTCCTAATAAAAACTATGTTTTAGTACTCTTTGACATGTGTCTTTTCAAGAAGCATTGTAAATTTAATGCATTGCACTTCTTGCACATAATTATTATTTACAGGAAAAAAAAATACCACACAAAGTAATTAAGAAATAAATTATATATTCTTTTAATAATGTTAAAAACACATGAATAAAGAGTAGTATTTTGTAATGTAATATTGGAAAAATATAATCTTTATTCAGTTTCTCCATCCATCCTCCAATTAAAAATCATATATATGAAGAAAAATAACGAGCAAACAAAAACACCATGAATTAAAAAAAATGGTGCGCATGTTATCCTCTTTTAATTCTTTCTAAAATTTATATGTGTTAATATGTTATAACAAAAACACCCTTGAATCTCACATTGAGAGTAAAACAACTTTTCCAAGAGCCTTAGAGATCCGTTATAACAAAAAGGATCTCAAGCCAACTCCAAATGGGCCAAAACCCATCATTATTCAAGTGTCAACTCATTTTCCTTACAAAACACAAATGCAATGCTATGGAATTATGATGTCACAGTTCACATAGACACTCACAAAGAAAACAAGTCAAGTGGTAGATCTAGAACCAAAGAAACAAATGTCACTAATATCTTAAGAATTGATGACATGACTCAAAGTGGTCTAGTCTATGTCCCTGAGCAATTTAGAAAAGATGAGGGGTATGGAGAGAAAGGCAAAGGAAAGGAAACTCTAAGTCGTAATATGAAAAGACAAGAGGCTTGCAAGAAGGCAATGTCAGATGAGAAAGTTAATGAATTCTTGAAATTTATCAAACATAGTGAATATAAAGTGATGGATCAGCTAAATCAAAATCCTTCCAAGATGTATGTTCTTTCCCTATTATTGAACTCTAAACCACATAGGGAGGCATTATTGAAAGTTTTAAATGAGGCTCATGTTACTCATGATATCACTATCGACCAATTTGATGGATTCGTTGGTAACATCACTGCTAATAGCTGTTTGAATTTCACCGACGATGAGTTACCAACAGAGGGGACGATGCACAATAAAGCACTACACATTTATGTAAAGTGTCATGATCATATCCTCACAAGAGGGCTAGTTGACACTGGTTCATCGTTGAATATGATGTTGAAATCAACACTCTCAAAACTCTCTGTTGATGAATCCTATATGAAACCTACCTCTATGATAGTAAAAGCATTTGATGGATCAAGGAGATAGGTCATTGGTGAGGTTAACCTGCCAATTCAAGTTGGACCACATAACTTTGAAGTAACTTTCCAAGTACTGGATATCAAACCAACTAATAGTTGTCTTTTGGGGAGACCATGGGTTCACGCTACTGAAGCAGTGACATCCAATTTGCATCAAAAGTTGAAGTTTATAGTAGACAATAAGCTGGTAATAATGTTTTGTGAGGAGGACATGCTAGTGAGACATTTATCTTCTATGGGCTATACTGAAGCTACAGAGGAAGCCATAGAGACTTATTTCCAAGCATTGGAAATTGCAATCGATGTCTTCGTGGGTGAAGGGTCACGTGTGAGGAAACCAAAATTGTCTACTACATTTTTTATGTATGCAAAAGCCATGCTAGAAATGAGGGGTTTTGTAAAATTAGGGAAATTGTTGGAATTATCTGAGAAGAATGATAAATATGGGTTGGGATATATACCTACCAAGGTTGACAAGGATAGAGTCGTAAAAGACAAAAGGGAGAAAAAGATGGATCGTCTAGAAAATTGAGCACCAAATACACAGAAGATTCTCATTTGCGACATTCGAGAAAGCTTTCAGAGTGCAGGAATGATTTACGCTGACCAAGTGGTTGTCACTGAAGAAGATCGTGTTGGTGATGACGCTTTCAATTCTATGTATTCTTGTCCTCCAAACACAAGTCTTAAGAATTGGAAGATTGTTGAGTTTCTCGTGGTTTTTGATTCATGCTCAAAGTAATTATGTATTTTCAAATCCTTTTGATCTGCCCAAGGCTTTAGGTTAATCTGTTCTTAGGACATACATGTATTTCCATTCAGTATTGTTATTAATAAGTGCATTTTGAATTTTCCACATATTATCATCTCAATTCAGATGATTCATCTCCATCAAGAACCTATCGAGGTAATCAATTTGGGAACTGAAAATGACAAAAAGGAAGTTAAAATTGATGTCTCCATGAAAGAAATTGAGCGTGAAAAGTTTGTTAAACTTTTGTTTGACTATGTGGACATTTTGTATGGTTGTATCAGGATATGTCTGAGTTTGATACTAACATAGTTGGACACACGTTATCACTCAAGCATGAATGTACCCCTATCAAACAGAAATTGAGGAGGATGAGGCCTGACATGTCGCTTAAAATTAGATAAGAGGTCAAAAAGCAATTTGATGCAAGTTTCTTAGTGGTGGCCAAGTATCCTCAATGGGTTGCTAATATCGTCCTAGATCCAAAGAAGGATGGGAAGGTTCAAATGTGTGTTGATTATCGGGGTTCATATTGATGTCTTGGTGAATAACACTGCTCAATATTCTCTATTCTTCTTTGTGGATGGTTTCTAAGGGTACAACCAAATCAAGATAGCCCTTGAGGATATGGAGAAAACCACATTTATCACATAGTGGGAAACTTTTTTGCTATAAAGTAATGTCATTCGGATTGAAGAATGTTGGAGCAACTTACCAGAAGATGATTGTGACTTTGTTCCATTTCATGGTGCATAAGGAGATAAAGGTTTACGTGGACGATATGATTACAAAGACTAAAACCATAGAAGACCATGTCGTTAACCTTTAGAAGCTATTCTGATAGCGTTTCAGCAAGTGTACTGAATCCTTGCAAGTAATAATAAAACGGTAGTACCGAGTGTCGAACTCAAGGATTGCGTTTTACTATTGAATTATATTTGATTACTAAATTGAACAAAAAGTTCCGATTTGATTGAAATAATATTTAAAATTAACAACAATAATAAAATTGATCCTTTATAATGAGAAAGATGTCAGGGATGAGTTTCACTTCGAATCCAACCTTGGTGTCTAATTTGATCCTAGTTACTGAATTCCTTTATTGAATTATTACCGAATTCTCTTTATTATTCTTGCCCTAATGTCTTAGTGACAGAACCTTTAATTCCAAAGTAACCCCTAATTCCTTAGTGGATTTAAGATTAGAATTAAGTTTTACCGTACAGGAATTCTCTTGTTAAACTATTGCCTTTGCAACTAATTTAATTGGTTTCATGACCTGCATCTATCCCTAGACTACAAATTCATGAATTTCTCATCTCAAGCATTCATAAAGTCCACTTCCGTTTCAAAATACGAATCGTAGAACATTTTAATGTTGATCAAGCAATAAAAAGCATTAAGCACAGAGATGAGAAAAATAATTCCATTAACTTATTCATATAACTAAAAATCAAATCAGAAAAATAAGGGTTTCATCTTGTTAAACTCATCCCTCTCAAATAGGGTTTAGTTACTCATGACAGAGATACAAAAGATTGGGATTAAAAAAGAATTACAAGAATGATTCATGAATCATTCTTGATAAAACTGCTCCAATGATGTTAGAAACGGTCGTCTTTGAGTTTCTCTGCTAGAGCACAAGTCTCCAAGCTTCCCAATAGCCAAAAAGGTCCCTCAAAAGTTAGAAAAACGAGTTTTAATATGTTCTGCTGCGTGTCGCGCGCTTCAGGCGCGTTCCAGGCGTGCAACGACAGTGGCATCAGCGCGAAATGCGCTTTAGGCACGCTTTATAGGCGCTTCCAACGCGCAACATCTTATGCCTAGAGTTTAGTGCATTTTTCTCCTATTTTGAGTTCGAATTTGGTTTTAATGTCTTCATGACAGTTGTAGCTATGGATGATAGCTTTCATTTGCGCTTCATTTGACTCTAATTGGTCATCCAGATATGGCTGAAATACTCCACATTAAGAATAAACTAAATATATATCAAAAGGCAACAACTGACTCATACCCTGCTTAAAAAAAAACTAGGTTGAATTGACTTTTTTCTTCTAATAAAAATTAGAAAATTTTATCCCATACCCCTAATTATACCTATACCTCAAATAAGCAAAGAAATGATGTTTTTGTACTCGCTTAAATAATAAAACTCCAAAAAGTTTACCGTTTCTACTATCAACCTTTCCGGAACTCAAAAGTGAGTTTTTTTCTAAACTTCCGGAGAAGTTGAATATAAATTTTCCGGTACACAACGTACACTCCGGAAAACTTTGTTCAAGTTTCCTGGTACAGAAGCTTACTTCCGGAGAACTTTTCTCAACCTCTCCAGGCATGTTCTGGATATCTTTTTTGAACTTCTCCGGTACAGAGGCTTCTTCCGAAAATCTTTATTGAACCTCTCCGGTACAGAAGCACTTTCCGGAGAACTTGATGTTTAACATTTCCGGTACTTACCGGAGAACTTGAACCTCAAGTTACCCGGAAGTTATACCGATTTCTTTAGCCCAATTCACAACAGCGTCCCTTGTATCAAATATCTGAAATAAAATAAATTATAATTAATAACAATAATATATTTTTACAATATTAATATTAATTATAATTATTCATACCTGATCCGTGTCAAAAATATTTGTAGTATCAACGCATGTTTTATCCAATAATAGTAGCAGTTTATCCATATCTATTAACATTTTAAAAAATTAATAAAATTTAAAAAACTTAAAAAAAATTTAAAAATGTGTACCGGAAAACTTGTAAATGAAGTTTTTGCGGAACCTAGTTCTGTACCGGAGAACTTGTGAATGCAATTTTCCGGTACACACTTTTTTCTTCTGTACCGGAAACATTTGTTTAAAGTTATCCGATATTAACCTTCTGTACCGGAAAACTTGAGAAAAGTTTTTCAAAAATAGGCTGTGTACCAGAAATCTTCTAAAAAGTTTTCTGGAAATTACCGGAAATTTTTTTTACGGCACCGAAAATGATGAAATGGTGAAGAAAAAAAAATTACTCTGAATTTTGTGAAATAGTAAAAAAGAAAATTTAAGAATAATTTTGGCATTTTAAAAAAAATTATGAGGGTATAGGTCAAATAATGGGCTACTGGTAAATTTTTCTAAAAATTATGTTCCAATACTATTTGACATGTGTCTTTGTAATAAGTATCGTAAGTGTAACGGATCACATTACTTGTAGATGGTTACTATCCACCGAGAAAAAAAAAACACCACACAAAATAATTAAAAAAATAATTAAAGTAAATTATCCTCCTGATAGTGTTTAAAACACATGAATAAAGAATAGTATTTTGTAATGTAATATTGAAAAAGTATAATCTGTTTTCAATTTCTCCATCCATCCTCCAATTAAAAATCATATATATATATGAAGAAAAATCATGAGCAAATGAAAACACCATGAATTAAAAAAAATAGTGCGCATGTTATCCTCTTTTAATTCTTTCTAAAATTTATATGTGTTAATATGTTAACCATAAAAAATGTAATGCAGAAAAATTGTAAATAGTGAACTATGATAATTAAAAATAGACAAAAAAAAAATGTATAAAATTATTCTATTCGAATGGATGTAGACTTTTTCTACTGAAAATAAAAAATTTATATATCAAAGTCACACAATTCGGAGAAACACATTCTAATTTTCTTTGAATGAGAGAGAAAAAATAGAGTTGAGTCCATGAGATACTCAAAAGGCAAGGCATATATTTTCAGCAAAATTATACAAACTTATACAACAAATGAGTAAGTAAACATCTTGGCCTCTATGCTTTATATAGCATGTTATCTAGTTTATTATTTGTAAAAATACATACAATGTTATTTAATTATTAGTTTATAATTTCGAATGAACGTATTATTATTAATTATTAATTAATACAACAAAACTGTATCTATTAAGTAATTGAAAATTGAATTTATCAACATGTAAGTAACAAATTGAAATTTAATAATTGAAGAACAACTTTAAATTGAAGAATTTTAGTGCAGGAATAATTTATATGTTAACTTCATGAAGGAATATGGTATAAATTTGATTTGACAAAAGAAGGGATTAATTCAATGGTAAAAATAATATGCTGAATGCTTTTATTTTAGTTCCAAATTGTACTTATTTATTTATATGTAGTAAATAAACACGTAGCAAATTGAAATTTGATAATTGAAGTACAGTTTTGTAGTACCTCAATTTCGTCCGATCAATTAAAAATAGTTTTAAAAAATAAATAATAATATATTTAATAAATATTTTGCGATTATTATTATAAAATCTAAAAAATCATCATTTTACAAATTTGATTCAATTTTGAGTCAATTTTTACATATAGATGTTCCAACTATATTACACCAAAAATAAAATAAAAATATTGTACTACTTTGTTTGTCTACTACTCCACACAGTCCCTTGCCCCTTTTTCCGGCTTCCTTCTTTTTCTTCATTTATGTTATCATTTTTATCATTTGTACACTCAATAAAAAAGATTAGTCACTCAATAAAAAAATCAGTCACTTTTTTCCTTAATTATCTAAGGTAGCTTTATTTATGCTGTAAAATAATAAAAAAAATCAAAACTCAATTTTAGCTTGATTAGTCACTTTTAAGTCTTTGAGTTTTTAAGACACAAATTGTACAACTTGGTAATTTTAAATCTCCCTTTTTATAATCAAAATAATAAAATTATTCTTAAACAGATTAACTAGATGTTACATCTTTTTATTTCTTACTTTTTAAGACACAAGTTGTACAACTTGATAGTCTTAAAAGTCGTATTTTAAAATAATTATTCAAATCAAGCAAATCCATTTTCTTTCGTCAAAACGACTTATTTATCAACAATAACAAAACATTCTTTAAAAACAATTTAAACATCCGCATTTTCGACTCAAAAACTGCGTAACTTTGATTTCTCCATCGCACCTGGAGATACGTAGGAGCAAGATCGCACTCTTGCCAAGTACAATAGTAAAATTTCTTTTTTTTCTTTCTCTATTTTAAGCACCATTTTATTTCAATATCATATTTATAAAAAAATAATTTATATTTGTATTTATTAATAAGAAGAAAGTAAACATTTTTTAAGTTAGCATAAATTTTACACAATTGATTACAAATGACCTTTTTTTTTAATGGATGTTGCCGGTGGTGGAGCTTGAACTGAAATATTGGGGTGACCAAATTTTTAAAATTTTAATGGATGAATAAAAATTATCATATTGTATAATATCCAAAATTACAATAACATACACCACAATATCAATATTAATTAGCATATCTATTGACATAAGTCATGTTAGGTCTAGTCGAAATTCATCACAACCGATCAGCATATATCAAACCACAACAACCACAATTATTCTATAGACTAATATAATTTGGTTTACACAAACTTCTCACAATTAATAATTATTTCTTTTTAAATTTTTTTTAACATAAATATTTTTTCTTATAACATTTATCTACTTCTATACATTGAATCAAATTCATAGGTAAAAGTTTCCTCAAAATCATATGTCAGATCATAATTTTACTTTTGAGACAACCATTTTATACTCAAACACACAAATATCATTTCATACAGTCAAAAGGAGGAGAGAAGTAGGTGACTCAGGGTGGGTGTGGAGAGGAGATGACAGAAATAAAGTTACTATGTTTAGAGATAAAATAAGGAGAAAATAAACAAAAGATAGAGATAAATATTTAATGCGATTACGGAAGTAATTTCATAAATTGAGTATTCTAGAACAAATATAAAATAAAAAATAAAAAAAAAATTGGGTGGTTAGAGTATAAAAAATTAAGATATCAATATAATTTTTAAAAGTTAAATTATACTATAAAAACAATTAGGATCCTCCCTAATTGAGTTGAGGGCCCAAATTGCACACGGTTAAAGTTGGACTCTATCAAAAGGATCAAATAGTTAATCTACCAAATTATAACTTAAATGTCTATTAAAAAATTAAAAGTAGTAGTATTTTTTAGAAAATTACAGGGGACTTTATGTTGGAACCAAGTTGGTTTTACATATAGAGTTTTGATGTTAACAAAAGTATTTTGTGAAAATAATATATTTGACTTCAAAGAGTATGAAAGAAGATTCATGTTTTTGAAGAAAATCTAAAATAAGATTTGATTCAAATTTATAATTGATGAAAATCTAAAATAAGATTTGATTCAAATTTGTAATTGAAGAAAATCTTTGACCAAGTTGAAAAGAAGATAATGTCAAGATTTGAAGAATATTTGAAGAAGATTTGATTAAGATTTGAAGAAGATTTAGTGAAGATTTGAAGAATATTTGATCAACATTTAATGAAGATTTGAAGAATATTTGATCTACATTTAATGAAGATTTGAAGAAGATTTGAAGAATATTTGATCAACATTTTAATGAAGATTTGAAGAATATTTGATCTACATTTAATGAAGATTTGAAGAAGATTTGAAGAATATTTGATCAACATTTTAATGAAGATTTGAAGAATATTTGATCAACATTTAATGAAGATTTGAAGAATATTTGATATGAAGAATTTACAAAGTTAATCTACACAAAATTGGAACAGAATTATTCTGAAGAATTTACAAAGTCAATCTACACAAAATAGGAACATAATCATCATGAAGAATTTACAAAGTCAATCTACACAAAATAGGAACAGAATCAATTTGAAGAATTTACAAACTTAATCTAAACAAGATACAATTCAGAATTAAATAAGGACTAAATTGAAGCCCAAATTATCACTATAAATAGACACTCAAGGCTGAAGGAGAAAAGCATCGAAAAGCAGAAAAGAGTAACTCAAGCTCAAAGTTCTCAATTCATCTTAGAGTTCAAAGAGAGAAACACTTGTTCAGGTTAGAAATATTTTTTGAGTGTTCTTTTCTTAAAATGTGAGAGTTGTTATTATTATCAGCTTTGTTAGAAGCAACTACTCAAGTTTTAATCTCTTGTATCCAACCCGATAGTGGTTTAGTTCCTTCTTCAATCTGGGATCGTCAGGTTGTTAGGAGAAGACTTGGCTTGTAGGGTGAAGGTGGTTAGTTCCTCAAAAGTCTGGAGTTGTCAGGCTGTTTGGGAAGACTGGCTTGGAGGGTCAGCTGCTTTGTAATTCAAGGTTTTTGAATTAGTGGATTAAAGCCTTCTGAATGAGGGACTGGATGTAGCCAAGTTAATGGTGAACCAGGATAATTCTACGCGTCAAATTATTTATGCTTTCATTGATTGCTGCCTCTAAATTCGATTTCTTCTACTCCAAGTAAGTCACCAAAACCAAACTAATTTTTAATTATTTATAAATTATCAAAAAGTTATCAACTTTGTGCAAACACAATTCAACCCCTTTCTCGTGTTCGCACCTTCAATTGGCATTAGAGCTCGGTCTCAAGGTTGAGCACTTTATAGTGTTTGAGAAAAGATCCAAGGGTTCACTATGTCTAGATTCAGTGAAGAAGCTGCTGGAGGAAATATCAACAAACCACCTCTGTTTGATGGAGAACATTTTGAGTATTGGAAAGACAGGCTGAGAAGTTTCTATATTTCACAAGATCCTGAACTTTGGGACTTGGTGGAAGATGGTTATATTGCTCCGAAGAATAAAGATGGTATTGAAATTCCAAGAAAGGAGATGAATGCTGATCAAAAGAAGATGTACAAGATGCATCATAAGTCCAGAACATTCATGATAAATGCAATCACCTTCAAGGAGTTTGACAAGTGCACCAACAAAGAGACAGCAAAGAGTATTTATGATAGTCTGATTCTAACCTATGAAGGAAGCAAGCAAGTTCAAGAAGCAAAGGCCAACCTCCTAGTCAAAAAGTATGAGTTGTTCAAGATGGAAGAAGATGAAGACATTGAAACAATGTTTTCCAGATTCCAGACCCTGGTATCAGGATTAAAGGTACTTGAGAAGAGTTATACTACTGCTGATCATGTGAAGAAAATTCTTAGGAGTTTGACAAGTAAGTGGAGACCTAAGATCACTGCCATTCAGGAAGCAAAGGATTTGAATACTCTAAAGCTGGAAGAATTAATCAGCTCTCTCAGATCACATGAAATTGAGCTTGAAGAAGATGAGCCCAAGAAGAAGAACAAGACTCTGGCATTGAAATCTAAGCAGAAGAAGGTTCTAAAGGCAACAACAGAATCAGAGGATGATGATTCAGATGATCAGAATGAAGACTTAGAAAAAGAGGAACTGGCGTATATATGCAGAAAAGTTCAGAAAATGTGGCACAACAGAAAGAAGAAATTTCCCCAAAGATATTCCAAGCAATCTAACAGAGGAAATGGTGATAAATATGACAAGAAAAGCATCATCTGCTATGGATGCAATGAACCTGGACATATCAAGTCAGAATGTCCAAATATGGAGAAAGAGAAACACCAAAGGAAAGATTCCAGACCCAAGAAGAAGAGTATGATAGCTACATGGGATATATCTGAGGAATCCTCTGACGATGAACAAGTAGATTTGGGTATGATGGCTCATACCAACTCTACCTCTGGATCCAACACAGATTCTGACTCTGAAGGTGAATCAACAGATGAAGAAAGTGAGGTATTTTCTGAATTTACTCGATCTGATTTAATTACTGCTATAAATGATTTTTTAAATATTAATCACAAATTGTCTTTAAAACTAAAAACACTTAGGAAAGAAAATACAAATCTAATTGAAAATGTTAATGTTTTAAAGAATGAAAGTATTGAATTTAAAATAGAAAATGCAAATATGAAAACTGATATTAGTGAACTTAAGACAGATAATGCAACTCTGAAAACTAATATTATTGAACTTAAAACAGAAAATGCAAATCTGAAAACTGATATTGATGAACATAAGGCTGAAAATCTAACTCTAAAAAGTAATTATAGTTCAACATTAATTGAAAATACCACATGTAACTCTGATAAGCATGAAGAAGTATTTCAAGATTTTCTTGCTAATGGTATGGAAAGAAGCAAATATGCTTCTATGATTTATGGAGTTAGTAGAAATGGTAAAAGAGGTATAGGATTTGAAGAAACTGTAACTGAACCTAAACCTATTCCGTTTGATATCTTGTGTATTGTTTGCTCTAAGAAAGGTCACTCCAAATTATCTTGTCCCATGTTAAATACAGGGAAAGACAAGAAACCTTTCAAATCTAACAAACCAGGACCCAACCAAATTTGGGTACCAAAAGATAAAATTGTTTATGTTGCAGATGTTCTAAGCAATCAAATTGAAACACCAGTCATGGTGCCTGGTCAATGGATGCTTGCAATATATGAAGGCAAAAAGGTCTATGTTACAAGCTCTACCAAACAGAAGCCAACTGATTTTGTTGGAAGAAGGATTGGTCAACACAATACTTATCAGAACCAGAACCATATGATGAACCAAAAATATCAAAAATATCTAGAGTATCAACATACTCAAAACTGGCAGAGAAATCACACATATCAACAGAACTGGAACTACCATAAGAATCAGAATTACCATCAGAGAAACCCGATACATCAGCAGAAACAGAAGTGGCAGATTAAAAGTCAGAATCAGGAGACTTCTTTGAACACTCCAATCAAATTCATGAAGACTACAAACCTGGATGGGAATTCAAATCCCTTCATCCAGACTCTCTAATCAGAGAATATGCAAACTCAAAATCTGAAAACCAGAAAAGAAGAACTAAGAGGGTTTTCATAGTGAAACTGAAATTGTTAACATATAGGTGATATATTTTTTTTAATTTAATTATTGTTTGATATTATGTTTATTGTGATAAAAAGAAGCTTTATTATAAAAATCAAAGCTAGATAAGTATTTTGCAGGTTCTCAAGAATTTAAGAGGAATGATGTTTGGGATCTAGTACCTAGACCAAAGAAGAACATTATTGGAACCAAGTGAATTTTCAGAAACCAATGAAGTGGTAAGAAACAAGGCAAGACTTGTCACACAAGGCTACAGTCAGCAAGAGGGCATTGATTACATTGAGACATTTGCTCTAGTGGCCAGGTTAGAAGCTATTCGTATCCTACTTTCTTTTGCTGCAAATAATAACATTACATTATTTCAAATGGATGTTAAAAGTGCTTTTCTAGATGGTTATATAAGTGAAGAAGTGTATGTTAAACAACCCCCAGGTTTTGAAAGTTCTGAATTTCCAAATCATGTTTTTAAACTTAGGAAATCCTTGTATAGTCTAAAACAAGCACCTAGGGCGTGGTATGATAAACTTAGTAACTTCTTGCTAAAAAATAACTTTGAAAGAGGACAAGTAGATAATACACTTTTTAGAAAATCAATAGGAGATAACATTCTTATTATTCAAATTTATGTTGATGACATTATTTTTGGATCTACTAATGGCACTCTTTGTCAAGAATTTTCTAAATTGATGCAGCTTGAATTTCAAATGAGTATGATGGGAGAACTTAAGTTCTTCTTAGGGATACAAATTCAGCAAAGTCAAAAAGGTATATACATTCATCAAACCAAATATACAAAAGAGCTTCTTAGGAAGTTTAAAATGAGTGATTGCAAACCTATGGCTACACCAATGCACCCTACTTGTTCACTTGAAAAAGATGATTCAGGCGAAAAAGTTGACCAAAAATCTATAGAAGAATGATAGGATCCCTACTTTACCTTACCGCTTCCAGACCTGACATCATGTTTAGTGTATTTGTTTGTGCAAGATTTCAAGCTGACCCTAGGGAATCACATTTAACTGTTGTTAAGAGAATCCTCAGATACCAAAAAGGCACTACCAACCGTACCTTGTTCTCCAAGAAATCTCCTAAGTACAAAATTAGTGGATACTGTGATTCTGATTATGCTAGAGATAAACTAGAAAGAAAGAGCACTAGTGGCAACTGCACATTTTTAGGTGACAACTTAATATCTTGGTCAAGTAAGAGACAAAACACCATTGCAATGTCAACAGCAGAGGCTGAGTACATTTCAGCAGTTGGATGCAGTTCTCAACTACTTTGGATGAAACATCAACTGGAAGACTACAACATTCTAGAATCCAACATTCCCATCTCTTGCCATAACACTTCTGCCATTTGTTTAGCCAAAAACTCTATCTTACACATAGAGATCAAACACCACTTCATTAGGGGCTTTGTTCAAAAAGGGGTACTAAACATTCAATTTGTAGACACTGAACACCAATGGACCGACATATTCACCAAACCAGTACCTGAAGATAGGTTTGACTTCATCAAGAAAAACCTGAACCTTACCTTCATACCTAACTGATGTTGTGATCACTTCAAAGTAGTTTAGTTTTACACTAGTTATTATATTTTGTTATATTATGTTATATTTATTTTATTCAAAAAGAAAAAAA
>JBBPBQ010020324.1:27635656-27650652 GCA_037974755.1 Cicer yamashitae | reverse complement strand
AAAAGAAAAAAAAAGAAAAAAAAAGAGAAAAAAAAAAGAGGTAAAGAGGCAAAGTTTCACATTCAAGTCTTTTTGTCTGATGACAAAAAGGGGAGAAAGATATTTGATAAAGTAGAGAGAAAATGATACTAAGACTTAGGGGAAGTCAAAGAAATATAAAGAAAAGTTGTTATCAAAAATACAAGTTTTGTCATCATCAAAAAGGGGAAGATTGTTGGAACCAAATTGGTTTTACATATAGAGTTTTGATGTTAACAAAAGTATTTTGTGAAAACAATATATTTGACTTCAAAGAGTATGAAAGAAGATTCATGTTTTTGAAGAAAATCTAAAATAAGATTTGATTCAAATTTATAATTGATGAAAATCTAAAATAAAATTTGATTTAAATTTATAATTGAAGAAAATCTTTGACCAAGTTGAAAAGAAGATATGGTCAAGATTTGAAGAAGATTTGATTAAGATTTGAAGAAGATTTAGTGAAGATTTGAAGAATATTTGATCAACATTTAATGAAGATTTGAAGAATATTTGATCTACATTTAATGAAGATTTGAAGAAGATTTGAAGAATATTTGATCAACATTTTAATGAAGATTTGAAGAATATTTGATCAACATTTAATGAAGATTTGAAGAATATTTGATGTGAAGAATTTACAAAGTCAATCTACACAAAATTAGAACAGAATCATTCTGAAGAATTTACAAAGTCAATCTACACAAAATAGGTACAGAATCATCATGAAGAATTTACAAAGTCAATCTACACAAAATAGGAACAGAATCAATTTGAAGAATTTACAAACTCAATCTAAACAAGATACAATTCAGAATTAAATAAGGACTAAATTGAAGCCCAAATTTTCACTATAAATAGACACTCAAGGCTAGGGGTGAGAACATGGGCGCGGGTTGACCCGCCAACCCGATCATCCAATCCAATCCAACCCGATTTTTACCCGTACCCGGTCACTTTCGGGTCCGACCCAACCCAATCCGTTGAAACCCGCTTATATTTGGGTCGGGTAATGGGTTTAACAATTTGAATCCGTTGACCCGACCCGGTAACTAGTTATATTTTTTTTAAAAAAATTTTGTTTGGCAGACTCAATAGTACAATAGGGTTTCATTACTCTTCTTCTTAGTTAGATTTTTAGCTGCCTTCATCCACTTTCTGCCTATACCTTCTTCAAGACTTCTTGAAGTCGCGCCGCTGCCCACCTTCTTCTTTTGTTCTACATGTGCTCATAACTGATTTTATACGAATTAGTTATAATAAGATATTATTAATAAGTGATTTTTATATGAATGTTGATGCAATGTGTTCATGCGTCTAGGCTAAATACTGAACTCGTTTAATTTGTTTTGACATTGTAATCTCGTATATGCCTACTCATAAAATTCATATCTAATTTTTGAATTGTCTATTTCAAATGAGCAATTTAATTTTAGTTAAATACTATTTATTTAAATGTTATATTTTGTTATAGTTTTACGTAATAAAGGTATGAACAGAAAGCTTATGCTTAATTGCTTATAATGAATTTAGTTTAAATTTTTTACATTTGTTAAATACAAATTTTTTTAGTTAAATATTATTCATTTGAGTTAAATACTATTTATGAGCAAAATTGATGCTTATGCAAAAGCTTATGATGAATTTAGTTTAAATTTTTTATATTTAAATCTATTAAACACTTTATTTTTAGTATTTTATTTGAAAATAGTAACTATAAACAAAATGAATGGTACCTTAGCAAACTAAAATGGTTGGTGGATTATGTGTAACGAGTGGCGCATTTGATAGGGACACACGAATTTTTGTTTTAATTTTGGGTTCTATAATTGTGTATTTTATGAGTTGAATTGCGGTTGTTGACTTATGTTGTCGAGATGTATGCTTCAGTCTAATATGTGAAGATAACATACTATATGTGCATTTTTTTCTTGTTACATGAATTAATCTAACCAAAGATTGGTATGTGTAGATCTCATAGGATTGATATGTGTATATGGACTAAAATTTATTTTATCAATTTTTGAATTATTAAAATTGCACTTTTTTTATTAGGCCCAATTTTTTTGTAGACTATATTATAATTTAGACGTGTATTATAAAAAAACCAATGGAATAATTTATAGAATAATTACAAAAATTGCATAATTTGATTGAAATTTTATAGTTTTGAGACATTCAAGTATTAAATATATTTTCATTCAATATGTTCTCCTGTAAAATAAAAAATATGTTATTATTTATGTATGACCCGCCAAACCAACCCAACCCAACCCGTTCTTGATCGAGTCGGTTCGGTTCGGGTTAAATAAAAAAAATACGGGTTTAGAACTTAATCCAACCCAAAGATAATCGATCGGGTCGGGTATTGGATTTTGTCAAAACCGGCCCAACCCAATCCACGTACACCCCTACTCAAGGTTGAAGGAGAAAAGCATCGAAAAGCAGAAAAGAGTAACTCAAGCTCAAAGTTCTCAATTCATCTTAGAGTTCAAAGAGAGAAACACTTGTTCAGGTTAGAAATATTTTTTGAGTGTTATTTTCTTAAAATGTGAGAGTTATTATTATTATTATCAGCTTTGTTAGAAGCAACTACTCAAGTTTCAATCTCTTGTATCCAACCCGATAGTGGTTTAGTTCCTTCTTCAATCTGGGATCGTCAGGTTGTTAGGAGAAGACTTGGCTTGTAGGGTCAAGGTGGTTAGTTCCTCAAAAGTCTGGAGTTGTCAGGCTGTTTGGGAAGACTGGCTTGGAGGATCAAGTGCTTTATAATTCAAGGTTTTTGAATTAGTGGATTAAAGCCTTCTGAATGAGGGGACTGGATGTAGTCAAGTTAGTGGTGAACCAGGATAATTCTACGCGTCAAATTATTTATGCTTTCATTGATTGCTGCCTCTAAATTCGATTTCTTCTACTCCAAGTAAGTCACCAAAACCAAACTAATTTTTAATTATTTATAAATTATCAAAAAGTTATCAACTTTGTACAAACACAATTCAACCCCCCTTCTCGTGTTCGCACATTCACTTTAATAGGGAAGTTTCCCTGAGTTGAGTGCCCTAATTGCACATGGTTAAGACCGGCCTCCATAAAATGGATCAAATAGATTAATCTACCAAATTATAACTTAAATGTCTAATAAAAATTAAAAGTAGTAGTATTTTTAAAAAAATTATTGGAAACTTTGTGCGGCTGTGACCTATGTCCTAGACAAGCTCCGCTGCTGGATGTCACAAGGTGCTAATACATTATCTGGGGATAATCGACTCAGAGACTCTAAATTTGGTTTCAAAGACATTTTTTTTAAGAGTTTCCCAAAATTTATGTATTTTAAATAGACTTTTGTGACGACTTTATTGAATTCGAGATTCAAAATTTTAGACTGCAAGAAACTTTAAACAAATTCTATATTAGTATACAATTAATTTACATATATTTGATTTGACAAAGTAAGGGACTGATTTAATAGTTAAAAAAATAATCTGAAGACAATTTGACATTCGAAAAACCCTAATTTAGTTGAGGTATAATATATATATATATATATATATATATGAATGTATGGGTGGGTAAGATGTTGTGTCTTTTAAAAGTGTGTACTGATATTCATAAACTGCAAATACAAATATATATAAATGTAGCATGTAGTATTTTACTATTAATTTTAAATTAGGTTTTTCAAGTAATAGTTCGGTTTTTGTTTATGAAAAATGGTATAATTCTTGTAAAAAAAAGTATAATTCAAAATTTCTTGTGGTGGGTTTAATTTTCTTTGACTTGGAAACTGAAATTTGGTTGATTGTGGACGGCTACAATGGTTTTTTTTTTTTTTTTAACACACCTATATAATAAATTCTTAAGAAATAAAAAATAATGACATTATTACATTAATAATTGATTGTTATTCATTTATTATTAATAGATACGTTACTTATTTGAAGCTTGTGGAAGTTTTAATTCAATCAATAAGCATGTATTGAAAATGTCTTTACAATAAAACGGTTCCAAAAAATTCATAAAATATGGATAAAATTAAACTTAAAATCAATCACAAATAATCTTAATATAATTAAATACATTCGAATATCAAAACATTACAAGGACTAACTAACACAAAACAAAGAGTCATATTAGAAAATATTTTTCTAACTTGGATATATTCACCTTAATATCAATATAATACAAAATAAAATTAATCTATTTTCCGTCACTCCTTATTTGACTGCTGGGAAATTGAACAACTTGACAACTTCAAACGATGATTGGATTTAGATTTGCTGTAGTTAGCAATCCATGCATTCGGTATTACGTGGTCGGTGATTTTTGGATCAAGATCATATGATACAGATTTTTAAAATTAAAAAATAATAATAATTAAAATACTAAATTTAAAATTTAAACCGTCCTCGACCAAATAGTTACAAACACACCTAATGATTTCAAACTGCAGCAAATCCAAATCTCCAATAACATTAGCAATTAACGTTGTTGAAAGTCATGGGGTTTAGTTTCAGTATCCACCGTCTTTTCTCTTTTTGAAGGTTTGATTCTTCTTTATAGTTGTTACACTCATCAACTTCTTCCTAGTATTCTGAATAAAATTAGAAAACTGGTCTGCATCATTTTCCTTTGTTTTACTGTCGACATTATTATTATCTACATCTGGTGCAGTGTTTCGTTTCTGATCCTTATGATGCCCAATGTTTGACATACTTCGGATTTTTTTCTTTGCATTGTGAATGAATTTAGTGAAAGTTTCATCATTAACTTGTGGTTTGTTGTTACCATGTTGCTCTGTTTCTGTGTCGTCTGACATCATCATTGCTTTTGTTGAACGCTTCCTCTGAGGTGGATCATAATCAACGTACCGTGGTTCAGTTGAAGTATCTTTTGGAACCGAGTTATGATTACCCATTGATGTTGTTGAAATCTTTTAGGATGTGGGTTGCTTCTGGTAGAGTGTGTTTTTTTTGGTTGAGTTTGTGATTGGTTTGTAGTTTAAGGTGTGATTATGGTTGGTTTTATAGTGTGAATGTGAAAAGGAAAGAAATGGAAAACAAAATGAAATCTAATCAATCTATAATCATACCATTATATTTTTAATTAATAATTATTGGTGGAAATGTGATTGTTGAGAATAAGATTCTTCACCATGACTAAAAGTGACTTAGAATACTGTCCAAAAGGAATTGATTAAGTTAACGAATCTTATGGAAGTTAAATGGACGTCTCTAGTCTAAACTAATGAGAATATTGCAAATTTCAATATAAGAGTTCTAGATTGAGAGTTTTCTTATTCACATGTGATCCTATTTAGTTTGAGGCCTAGGGTGTGATGATTGATTCTTTTTCTTTTTAAAAATAGGATTTACACTTCAAATAGTAAACTCACAAGCCATTTATCAAAATAAAACAAAAAAGAAAAGAAAATTACATGATGTTGATCATGATCTTTAATTTATTTAGATAATTTTATTAAATTAACTTTTTAAGCTTATTTTCTTAAGACTTATATAATTTGGTTTACACAACCTTCTCACAATTAATAATTATTTTTTTTTTAATTTTTTTAACATAAATATTTTTTCTTATAAAATTTATTTACTTCTATACATTGAATCAAATTTATAGGTAAAAGATTCATCAAAATCATATGTCAGATCATAATTTTTTACTTTTGAGATAACCATTTTATACTCAAACACAAACATCATTTCAGATAGTCAAAAGGAGATAAGAGATGTAGGTGACTCAGGGACACAAATATCATTTCAAATAGTCAATATCATTTCAAATAGTCAAAAGGAGATGAAAGAAGTACGTGACTCGAGGACACAAATATCATTTCAGATAGTCAAAAGGAGATGAGAGAAGTAGGTGACTCGGGGTGGGTGTGGAGAGGAGATGAGAGAAGTAAAGTTACTATGTTTAGAGATAAAATAAGGAGAAAATAAACAAAAGCTAGAGAGAAATATTTACACCACGCCAAAAATTGCATTTTATAGCGCGCCTTTTATAGCACTTATTAAATAAAAGCGCTGTTGTATAATATTTTAAAATTAACGGAAGATACAACAACGCTTTTTTGACAAGCGTTTTGGCAAAAGCGTTGTTGTAGGGTCATATCGGGTCACATAGCGCTTGCACATAATGTTTAAAGCGCTTTTAGAGAGCTTTTGGATAAAAGCGTTGTAAAATATAGCACTCTCACATAATGTTTACAGCACTTCATATACAAGCGCTGTAAAATATAGCACTCTCACATTATGTTACAGCACTTTGAGAGCCTTTGTATAAAAGCGCTATAAAGTATAACGCTTTCACATAATTGCAGGGTCTTTTAGAGCGCTTTTTATACAAGCGCTATAAAATGGTGCGTATTTGATAAAAATCATTCACTTTAAATAAATAAAAACAAATTTAATACGTTGTCTCCCTAACCCTACGAACCCTTCTCTCCTCTACTCTGCAAACCCTCATCTCCTCTACTCTGCGCCCTCATTTACTGCTCCTCTGTTGTCTCAGGTACTGTATTTATTAATTTGTTGTTGTCACTAAAACTGATAAATTGTTACCTAATAAATCATATAAAATCTCTTCTTTTTTGAAATCTGTTCGATCTCTTCTGTTTTGAAATCAGCCTTGGATCTCGGTTTTCATTTTCCAATATTAGACTATATATACTATAGATTGGTATAATGTTATCAGCAGCTTATTATTTGTGTAAGACTGCATTCATATAGGTCACATAAAATGGACCGGAAATGGATGTTTGTCAATCTATTGACAAAAGAGTTTGAAAATGGAGTGAAAGAGTTTGTTGAGTTTGCAGTGAAGATTGCAAAAGACCCAAATCGAATCATTTGTCCTTGTTTAAAATGTTGTATTGGAAAACGCGTTAGAGCAGATCAATTGGAAGAACATTTAGTATGGCATGGAATTGATCAAAGCTATACATGTTGGATAAGACACGGTGAGAAAAAAAAAAAGGAACACTAATTTTGAGAATGATTCGACATATGCTTCAAATGATTTCGACACAGATACATATGAACGGGACCGAGTTGAGGAGATTGCAAAAGTAGTTGAAGAAGATCTTCGGGATTGTCCTAAAATGTTTGAGAGTTTGTTGAGTGATGCAGAGCAACCATTATATATTGGCTGTACCAAATTCACAAGACTGTCGGCAATATTAAAGTTGTCCAACTTAAAAGCAATTAATGGATCGTCTGATAAAAACTTTACAGAATTATTAACACTCTTAAAAGATATGTTGCCAGATGATAATGAACTTCCCAGTCGAACCTACGACGCTAAACGAATTTTGTGCTCTATTGGCATGAGTTACGAACGGATTCATGCGTGTCCTAACGATTGAATTTTATTTTGAAACGAATATGAATTACTAAAGGTGTGTCCGAAATGCAATGTCTCTCGATATAAGTAGAAAGAATCTACTCCAGCAAAAGTCGTGTGGTATTTTCCTATAATACCAAGATTTAGGCGCATCTATCGCAGTGAAGAATATTCAAAACACTTTACATGGCATGCAGATGAAAGAATTAGAGATGGAAAGTTTCGACACCCTGCAGATTCTCCATAATGGGCAAAAATTGATCACGAGTATCCTGAATTCGGGAGAGAGTCAAGAAATCTACGACTTGCACTTTCTACTGATGGAATGAATCCACATGGTCTTCAAAGCATCTCACACAACACGTGGTCTGTGATTTTATTGATTTATAACCTACCTCCATGGTTATGTATGAAGCGTAAGTTTATGATGTTGTCTCTGTTAATTTCTGGACCCAAACAACCGGGGAATGATATCGACATATACTTGACTCCTTTAATTGAAGATTTAAAAAATATGTGGGAGACAGGTGTGTAAGTTTATGATGGGTATAAGAAAGAATGTTTCAATTTGAGGACTATGTTGTTCGAAACAATTAATGATTTTCCAACATATGGTAATTTATCAGGATATAGCATTAAAGGTCAGTGTGCATGTCCTATATGTGAAGAGAGTACAAATTGGATGCGGTTGAAACATTGTACGAAGAACATATTTCTTGGACATCGTAGATTTTTACCTTTTAGTCATCAGTATCGTGGGTGGAGAAATGCATTCAATGGAAAATTAGAGGAAGATACTGCTCCTTTAGCACCGACTGGATATCAAATATTTGAAAAGGTACAAGGTTTGACCAATAAATTTGGCAAACCTTTTGCGGGAGAGCTTGTCAAAACTGGGTGGAAGAAAAAGTCAATTTTCTTTGAATTGCCATATTGGAAGTCATTGTATATAACACATTTCCTCGATGTGATGCATATTGAAAAAAATGTATTTGATAGTGTTATTGGTACGTTACTCGATATTCCAAGAAATTCTAAGGATGACATCAATGCAAGATTGGACTTGGTCGATATGGGAATAAGAAATGAATTGGGTCCCGTAAAGAAAGGAAATCACACATATGTACCACCAGCTGCTCATACTCTATCTAGAAAGGAAAAATTGTTTTATGTAAATTTCTACACGAAGTTAAAGTTCCAGAAGGATACTCTTCAAACATTAAAAATTTAGTTTGTATGAAAGACCTCAAGTTAAAAGGTTTGAAGACCCATGATTGTCATGTTCTAATGGAGCATTTGCTACCAATAGGTATACGTTCCATTTTACTTGAAAAAGTTCGACGAGCCATAACTAAATTATGTTTCTTCTTCAGGGAAATTTGTAGTAAAGTGATCCATCCTCAAAAATGACCGACATTGCAGAGGGAAATTGTTGTTACTTTGTGTGAGCTTGAAATGTATTTCCCACCCTCATTTTTTGATATAATGGTTCACCTTACTATTCATCTTGTTAAAGAGACACAACTTTGTGGGCCAGCTTATATGAGATGGATTTATCCGATAGAACGATATATGAAAATATTATAAGGGTACGTAAAAAGAAGAAGTCGACCAAAAGGTTGTATTGCTGAACAGTACATTGTCGAAGAAGCTGCTGAATTTTGTACTGAATATCTGTCCAATGTTGAATCCATAGGGCTTCCTATGTCTCGTCATTCGGGAAGAATATCAGGAGAAAGGATAATTGGAAAGAGAGTAATGACTATATCAAGGACAGAATGGGAGCAGGCACAATTGTATGTTTTGCACAATGATGATGAGGTTCAACCGTATGTTACAATACACATGGATCAGTTATCTAGTTTGAACATGAATAGGAATCAAAATTGGATAACACGAGAGCACAATCGAAGTTTTATAACATAGCTAAAAAATCACGTTAACTCAAAGTTTGATATAGACCCCGGTTCAATTTCACAGAGTTTGAGGTGGCCAGCAAATGGTCCGAGTTTACATGTCTTTTCTTACATCGGTTATGTAATTAACGGCTACACATTTTATACCAAAGAACAAGATGATCAAACTAGTATGCAAAATAGCAGAGTCACTCTCGTAGCTGAAGCGATGCATATCTCAAGTGCAAAAGACAAAAATCCAATATATGCAAATCTATCATATTTTGGGGTTATCGAGCACATATGGGAGTTAAATTACACAATTTTTCGTGTTTGCATATTTGGTTGCAAGTGGATCGATAATAATAATGGCGTTCGGATTGATGAGTCAGGGTTCTTGCTTGTCGATTTTAATAGGGTGGGATACAAAGATGAGCCTTTTATTTTAGCGTCGCAAGCTCAACAAATGTTTTATGTCATTGATCCTGCTGATGATAAATGGTCCATTGTCCTATCGACCAATAAAATAAGTGATGACAACAATAACGATGAAGATGTTGGTAATGATCTTTTATTTACGACATCACAACCACATTAAAGACCTGTGTATACAAACCAAATTTTTTTAAAAAATGCCATTAAAAAATATCAATCCCGTTTACAGCGCTTTTTATTAAAAGCGCTGTAAAACTAGTACAACAAGCAGCGCTTTTTAGAATAGATTTACAGCGCTTTTTGAAGAAAAAAAAACGTTGTAAAACTAGTACAACAAGCAGCGCTTTTTAGAATAGATTTACAACGCTTTTTGCAAAAAAAACGTTGTCAAACTAGTACAACAAGCAGCACGTTTTAGAATAGATTTACAGCGCTTTTTGAAAAAAGCGCTATAAAACTAGTATAACAAGCGCGCTATATATGCACCTATTATAGCACTTTTTTATGAAAAGTGCTGTAAAACTACTCTAAAAGAAGTGTTGAGCGCTATATATTACAGCGCTTGTTTATTTTAAATAGCGCTGTTGTATCTTTTAATAGCACTAGATACTATAGCGCTTAAAAGCGCTGTAAACAGCTTAAAAAAAGCGCTGTAAAATATTATTTTTGACGTAGTGTTAGTGCGATTACGAGAGTAATTTCATAAATTGAGTATTCTAGAACAAATATTAAAAAATTTAGGGTGGTTAGAGTATAAAAAATTAAGATATCAATAGAATTTTAAAAAATTAAATTATACTATAAAAACAATTAGGATCCTCCCTAATAAGTTGAGTGCCCAAATTGCACGCAGTTAAAGTCATACGCTATTAAATGGATCAAACAGTTAATCTACCAAATTATAATTTAAATGTCTCTTAAAAAAAAATTAAAAGTAGTAGTATTTTTTAGAAAATTATAGGGGATTTTAGGAGGGAAGTTTCCTTGAGTGCCCCAATTGCACAAGGTTAAGATCGGCCTCCATAAAATGGATCAAATAGATTAATCTACAAAATTATGACTTAAATGTCTAATAAAAATTAAAAATATTAGTATTTTTTAAAAAATTATTGGGAACTTTGTGTGGCCGTGGCCTATGTCCTAACAAGCTCCGCTACTAGATGTCGCAGAGTGCTAATACATTCTCTATGCATAATCGATTCAGGGACTCTAAATTTGGTTTCAAAGACCATCTTTTTAAGGGTTTTCCCAAGTTTTACGTATTTTAAATAAACTTTTGTGACGGCTCTATTGAATTAGAGATTCGAAATTTTAGGCCGGAACAAATTTTAAACAAATTCTATTTTAGTGTACAACTAATTTACATATATTAACTTCATAAAGAAAAAATGGTTTAAATTTGATTTGACAAAGTAAGGGGTTGATTCAATGGTGAAAAAATTAATCTGAAGGCAATTTGGCATTTGAAAAACCCTAATTTAATTGGGGTGTGATATACTACAAAATATATATATAAATGTAGCACGTAGTATTTTACTATTAATTTTAAATTAGGTTTTTCAAGTAATAGTTGGGTTTTTGTTTATGAAAAATGGTATAATTCTTGTAAAAAACAGTATAATTCAAAATTTCTTGTGGTGAGTTTAATTTTCTTTGACTCGGAAACTGAAATTTTGTTGATTGTGGACGGATACAGTGATTTTTTTTTAAACACACCTATATAATAAATTTGTAAGAAATAAAAAAGAATGACTTATTCATTTATTATTAATATATACGTTACTTATTTAATGCTTGTGGAAGTTTTAATTCAATCAACAAGTATGTGTTGAAAATCTCCTTCAAAGTAGCTGCTAGAATGAATTTAAATAAATGTATTCAATGGCTTAAACAAATGATATTTTATTCAAAATTAATATTAAATTATATAAATTATATTGATAGATAATAATTGGTGAATTTGCATTTTCAGATAAGAAAGAATGCCACATATAGGACGAGTATTTAATGCTGAAATAATTATATTTACCATAGAATGGTTCCAAAAAATTAGTAGAGTATGGATAAAATTAAGCTTAAAATGGTTCACAAATAATTTTAATATAATTAAATACATTCCAAAACCAAACTATTGAAAGGAACTAACTAACACAAAACAACACAGGAGAGTCATATTAAAAAAAAAAATTATAACTTGGAGATATTCACTAAATTGCTGTTTAATATCAATATAATACAAAATAAATTAATTTATTTTCCGTCACTACATATAATACAGATTTTTAAAATTAAAAAAAAAAAAAAAATTAAGATATCAAACTTGGACGAAATAGTTACGAACACACCTAATGATTGCAAACTGCAGCAAATCCAAATCTCCAATAACATTAGCAATTAACGTTGTTCAAACTCATGGGGTATAGTTTTAGTATCCATCGTTTTTCCCTTTTTGAAGGTTTGATTCCTCTTTATAGTTGTTACACTCATCAACTTCTTCCCAAATGAGGAAACTGGTCTGCATCATTTTCCTTTGTTTTACTGTCGACATTATTATTAGCTACATTTGCTGCAGTGTTTCGTTTCTGATGCCCAATGTTCGACATACTTCGGATTTTTTTTCTTTGCAATTTGAATGCATTTAGTGAAAGTTTCATCATTAATTAACTTGTGGTTTGTTGTTACCATGTTGCTCTGTGTCTGTGTCTGTATATGCGAGTGAGTCGGCTGATATTACTTTTCTTGGATACTTCCTCCTCGTAGCTTTTGGAACCGACTTATGACATGTAGCTTTTGGAACCGACTTATGACATAGATTACCCATTGATGTTGTTGAAATTTTTTAGGATGTGGGGTTGCTTCTGGTAGAGTGTGTTTGTGTGTTTTTTTGGTTGTGTTTGTGTGTTTTTTTGGTTGAGTTTGTGATTGGTTTGTAGTTTTAGGTGAGATTATGGTTGGTTTTATAGTGTGAATGTCAAAAGGAAAGAAATGGAAAACAAAAACAAGAATAAGAATTACGATTTTTTTTTTTAAATTTTGAAGAAAAACTGATTTAAAATTAAATAAAAAAATCAACTCAACTTGATTTTATTAGAACAAATTTTGATTTTAAAATTGACATTTGAAACAAAAAAATTTATGATTATCCGGAAAAAACTCTAAGGAAGAAAGGAAACCAATTCAGATAACATATCTTTTAAGTTTTACCTACTAAATATTCTCTAACTCTTTATTAATAGTACTTTTAGGGTGGTGTATATATATTATAAACAAACATAGTAAATTAGTTAGTGTCAATTTCTTACCTTTGATTTGAGTTCTTCTTTTAAATTTTTTTTCAATATCTCTGAATTTATAAATTGAATTATGCAAGATGAATTTTACGTTTACTTTAAAAAAGCAAACTTTCTTTTTGATAATCTATTTATATATATTAAAACAAACTCCAAATTTTATTGATTGACACGTTACATACTTATTTGTCAGATAATTACATTTATGTCACGTCACTTATATTCCTTTACATTTATGTCATGTCACTTATATTTCTTTACATTTATGTTATGTCGTTTATATTCCTTTTGTAACACCCTAGCTATTACTATTACCGGAGTCGACTTCTCACACAAATAGTAAGTTTTTTCCTTTTGTGAGAGTCGAACTTGGTACTTGGGGATAAGTACCGCCTCATCTCACACTAATATGATGTCTAAATTCTAGAGTTCAATGTTATTTTTAATCTTCTTTCACAAAATAATAATTATATTTATTATCATTATAATTATTAATAGATAAAATGTGTTATTTGTAGTCGAAACACATTATACTTTTTTTAATACAAATATAATCATTGTAATTCATAGTCTAATAAATACAAATAAAATATGGCGTAACTTACACTAACATACGTAAAAAATGTCAATAAATTTATACAAACCTTAAAGTTTATTGCATGTTAAGTTAAAGCCTTAAAAAAAATAAGAAACGCTAAAAGTCATACCAATTGACCGATATTAAAAAATTACAAAATTCACGACCATATTTCTATTTTCACAATTTAAAATTAATGATGTTTGATTTTGTTTTATATTTGTTAATTAATATTAGTGGTGTGCTAATATATTTTCATAAAAAAACTTACAAATTAATTAATTATAAGGACAAAAGTATTATAATGATTCGATATCTTACTATTTATACAACAATCTTTTTTTCACAACATAAACACAAAAGTTATGCAAATAAATATTCAATCACCATTTGAAAGTTATTTTGTAATCTTAATTTTTTGATTTTACGTCGACAATTCATTTAATTGTGTTGCATCAAATAATACTATCACATTATTACATACAAATGATTAAAAGTTCTTCAAACATAAAAAATTATTATTAATTACATTGTATCAACAATTTCACATACGAACAAAAATTTAAAGGGTAAAAATATATAGTTAAAATAAAATTTATGAAAAAAAAATCATTCTCCTTTTATTTAATAAAAATTTAAAATGTTATTATTCTTATTTTATATTTAATCATTATATTTTTAATTTATTTATACAAAATAATATGTTTACAATACAATAATTACAAATGTAAATATATATATATATAGTTGTGCGCGCAGATCACATTTTGGTTAATAATTATTAGTGGAAATGTGATCGTTGAGAATAAGATTCTTCACCATGATTAAAAGTGACTTATAATACTGTCCAAGAGGAGTCGAATAAGTTAACGAATCTTATGGAAATTAAATGGACGTCTCTAGTCTAAACTAATGAGAATATTGCAAATTGCAAATTGCAATATTAGTATTCTAGAATGAGAGTTTTCCTATTCAACATGTGATCCTATTTAGTTTGAGGCCTAGGGTGCGATAATTGATTTTTTTTTCTTTTTAAAAATAGGATTTACACTTCAAATAGTAAACTCACAAGCCATTTATTAAAATAAAATAAAATCAAAAGAAAAGAAAAATACATGATGTTGATCATGATCTTTAATTTATTTCGTTAATTTTATTAAATTGACTTTAAGCTTATTTTGTTTCAATTAAATTTTTTAGTGATTGATGCACATGATATAATAAAACAAATATACAATAGAAAACATGACAAATATGACCAAAAATATAAAGTATAATCTTTTTTTATTTATTTAAAAATATGGTAAAATTAAATTTTTATTATAGTGTGAGATAGAAATATAAACGTGGAGTATGCGATAAAATATTTTAAAACTTATCATATCATTTGTGTGAAATATGATAACATTATTTAAATAATAGAAT
>JBBPBQ010020324.1:27606015-27635445 GCA_037974755.1 Cicer yamashitae | reverse complement strand
CCTTGAGAAACAATTGTATATTTTTTTTCTAAGAAATTTGATTTATAATATTTTTAAATTTTACAAAATTTACAAAAATACAAACAAAAATTAATAATTTTTAAAAATTCATTGAATCTACTAAATAAACAATTTAAAATTTAAAAAAATCACAACTAACAAAATAATTATATTGTATATGTTCAATAAGCTAAAAGAATGATATATATATATAAAATTCTTCTAGCTTATTATATTTCAATTTTTTGTTTTAAATCCTATTTTAATAGTTTTAAACTCAACTCAAATTTAAGATAAGAATTTTAACTATAAAATCAAGATACAATAAATTTTAGGATTAACTTATTAAATTGTGTTGGTTTATCAAATACTAAATTGCGATCAAATATTGAATTGCGATCAAATACAATACAATTATCTTTATTATGTACATCAAATGAGTTTAATTAGCTTGGTTAAAAAAATTCCATGGGGTATGTAGCATGTGGCTAATCCAAATATATATTAAGTTAAATATTAATCCATTTGTTTTAACTATATAAGATTCTTTTGAGAAACTTTCTTTGTCTTTTTTATAAGATTCTTATTTATTTTCTGAAGTAACAATGTCAATTATAAGGAATGGGGTTTTGAATTATAATTGTCTCTTTTAAAAAATTCCTGTTTAAAACTAAAAAATTTATTCAAGATTGATCTTGGTTATAACGAATAACGATCTTGGTTAGTGTAAAAACAACAATATCAATTTTATCAATGTAAAAATTGATTGCAATGCATATAATAAATAGAGATAGAGACATCACACAAGCATATATCCTGGTTTACCTAAACACAGGATACGTCCAGTCCTCACAAATGTGAGATTTTCCACTAAGTGCTCAAGGCAAGATTGTTCTTGGTTGTTACACAACTTTTCGCAGATCAATCTTGATCTTTACACAATTTCCACCTTTCTACTTTAGAAAGGATTTTCACAGATTTACCTAACACTCTTTCAGAAAGGATTTTTTCGAACTACCTTTTACAACATAAAAGGATTTTCACACACTTCTCAAGCTATGTTAACACAATACGCTTGAGTTACAAAGTAATGATCATGAGGATGTTAGAATCTGAGTATTGCTCAATTCTTGTTTGAGAAATAGATTCTATTAGTTAAAACTCAGTTGTTACTGATTCTAACACAACACAAAGAAATGAGCTGCAAGCTGAAGAATGATATTGAGAGAACTCGAATATGATTGTATTATTGATGCTTTGCTTGGCACTTTGAGTTGTTATTTGTTCTTCATCTTGATGTTGTATTTATAGGCTTCAAGAGAGGTTAGGACAGCTCATATATCCGTTGAGATGAGGCCAACTGTCATGAGAAAGTATGTGTAATGAATCAGACCAAAAGCAAGAGTGATTCAAGCTGATTCCAAGAGCGTTCTTGACATCCAAGATCGTTCCTCAAGTTAGTTGAAGGTGATCTGGCTTGTACTCGATCTTGTTAGTTTTCTGAGATGATTTGCTTGCTTTAAGTCAGTGTACATGTCTTGATTTGAAAGTACAACTGTAGTGTACTTTTACAGCCTGTACCAATGTACTTGTATTTGTTCCAATGAAGAATGATCTTGCTTTTACATTTCTTCATGAAGCATGTCTTGATTCTTTGAATTCTGGATTCATTCTGTCTTAGATTTATCCTTGCTTATTTTTGATGAAGATATAAGATGAATAAATCTTCTATGATGCAATCTTTCACACAGAACTGATCATTCTTGATTATGACAGAAGTGAAGATCGATCTTCGTTTTACAAACATATCGCATGATCGATTTTTGTTTTGCTGTTTTTGCTTTCTTGATTTTAATGAGATCTGTTTTGAATTGCTTGGTACCTATCTTATTTTAATACACTCAAATACATAAGTTAAATATCAAAACACTTAGAATAATAATTATAATTCTTAATTAACCTTTTGTTTAATTATCATCAAAACATTTAATTAGGGATTTTGTCTTAACATTTTCAACTATATTATTTATTTTTTTATTAACATAACTCTAATTAATTTACATCTTTTAATGCAATCAACAATGAATAATACAATAAAAATATTAATTAATTATTTTTCTTGTAAAATAAAATTGTAAAAATAATATCAATTATAATAAATTTAATAATATCATCAATTTTCTTAATTTTAGTAATTTGACAAAAAGAAATATTATATTTAAGAACAAAAGTAATATTTTGTTTATATAATCTATATCTACATAATATATATATATATATGAAATATAAAAAAGGTTAACGTTATGTGATTTATCATTCTGTCCATCACTTATCTATCTGACACCTCGTTAATTCTACTTGTCATTTTGCCTCGGACAACACAAATCAATACCAACTCTAATGTTACTTTTCAGCTGTTTTCCGTTTATCAAAGCAAGTGTCAACTCACTCAATCTAGTTACATTTACATTGTGTTACTTTATCAGAAATTTTAAACATAGCTGATATTTACACCCGACGTACTAAATTTATCATTCTCCATCAACTAAACTTTTTTCTACACAATTTTTTTAAAAAACTTCTCTCTAAACTATTAGCAAAGTCTTCTATTTGGTTTTAAAATTTCATTTCCATTTTCTTTATTTTTTTATTCCATTTATTCAACTTTTTTTCTTTCTCCTTCTTATTTGTTGCTTCATAGACCATTGTTCATAATTACTCAAATCTATTTTCTAAAGAGGACATGCTAATGGTGCTAATGGTTATCTTTCAGTTTATTTAATTTTTGAATGAACATACTAATAGTTATCTAATAATTTATTTGATTTTTGAATAATCACGAGTGTAATTGTTCGACCATTTTTTCATTTCTTCCTTTTTCACATTTATTCACATTTGTAGTGAGCTCACCTTTCTATTCCATAACAATCGTCCCTTCTTCTTCAAGAGTAAATCCTTCTCTCTTTATTTTCTCAAATTTCATCTTAAATAAAAATGTTCCATATTTTTTAAGGGATAAATCCCCACTTTTTCTTTCTAAGCTATTCCCACATTACCCAATATCTACACTTTTTTTATGTGGCAATTTAAGTGAAGATGCCTTTTGGTTTGAAGTGAAGAAAACTTAAAATTTCAATGAATTTTTCCAACTTTAATTAACTTTTATTTTTACTGAAAAATTATTTTAAAATATAATTATTTAACTAAAATTCTATTTAGATATGTCACATCAGCACATATAAAAACATTAGGATCATAAGAGTACTGATGTTCTTAAACACGTTTAGTGTGAGTTTACTTTTCAGTAATTAATTTATATGTGTAATGTGATTATTTGAAATATAAGGACTGATTTTGATTCTTCGTCATCCACATTTTAGAAGCTAAACTGACCAATAGAATATTTTATTTTTGTGCAAGATTTCCTTATTTGGAATATAAGGACCGAATCTGATTCCTCCTTCTTCTAAGCAAATTGGCGTCGGACAAAAGCTATGCATTCATTCAAAAGTGTTAGGGAAAGTAAAAATTGACATTTGAATGTAGCAAAGGCAAATTTTATAGATACAATTTTTATTTTCGGCTCATGGGCAATGTGACAATGCATACTATTTTTTTTTATAGAAAAATATGTTTTTTTAGGTTTATATTTTTTATTTATTTTTTAAAAAAATACTTTAATGATATAGAGCTTAACATAGTAAAATTTCATCCACATATGCATTAACACACCACCATGGGGCATGTCAACTTATTTTTGGGGGCACATTAATAAAAATAAACTCCAAATTCATAAGTGGAAAATTTTTATGAACTCTTAAAATATGAGTTGACGTTAGTTCTTCTAAGAGCATCTCCAACGGTAGTCAAATACGTTTCGTCCGTCAGCATGTAGTTACGTATAATTTAATTTTTGGTGAGTTTACTGTTTTGTGTCAAACTGTCGTCATGGTTTTATCAAGAACAAACGGTACTTCATAATTTAATAAATAATAAATTTATAACCGTTATCTTTTTTTATTAATTTATTAATAATAATAAATTTATGATCGTTATCTTTTTTTATTAATAATAATAATTTTATGATCGTTGCCTTTTTTTATTTTTATTATTGTTATAAAAATTTAAGTTCAATTTTATTTTAAATTTAAATTAAAGTAATGTATGATAATATTAATTGAAATATTTAAATTAATATTTTAAGTTGTAATAAAATTAAATATAAATAAAATATTAATATATAAATTAAAATTGTAGGATCTATTTAATAAATTCATGTTGAGTTCACTGAAATAAAAAATGAATGAATTGCTTCAAAATGATATAGCACAATAAACCCTATTTAATAAACTCATGTTGAGTTCACCGTTCGAGATGCTCTGAGAACTATTTTTTCTAAAGGTATAACAACCACTTTTGAGATAAAATACTACAAATGAATCATGTTGTTGTAACATTTCCTTAGTGGTTCGAACTTTAAGACAATGCATTACAAATGTTGGTGATTTATTTGTTAACGTGTTAAGAAATTATTAATCTTTAAAAACTCACAGTCAATTTTTTTTCCTTTTTCATTTTTTAAAATATGAGTTCACTTAATAGGCAAAAAAACAACACAACTCACAAGTAGACACTTTCAATTAGCACATATTGTTATCCGGTAAGTTTTAAGAAGGCTAGACAATCCACGTCACCTACTCTCAACAATATTCCTCGCCGACGTTGGCACTTTAGATCTAAGGAAATTTTATCTTGTACTTCTCAAATTTTACATTTATTCCCACAAATGTAATGAAATAATATATGTGTCCTTCTATAAATATTAAAATTCATCATTTTTACTTTCATATTATTTTAGGTTTTTAGTACAATTGAGTATTAACTTTTTTTTTTTCATATTTTTTTTCAAGTTTTTTGATATAGAAGTTATACTTCAAAAAACATTTTTCAAGTTTTTTGGTACAGAATTTGCACTCCAGAAAATTTTTTTCATGTTTTCCGATATAGATGTATTTATCGAAAAACTTATTTTCAAAATTTCCAAAATATAACTCATTAATAGAATACTTTTTTTTTAAGTTTTCCGATAGTTACCGGAAAACTTGAAACTACAGGTTTTCTGGAAGTTTTTTAATTTCTATTTTATTTTATTTTGGCTTAATTGCACTTTTGGTCCCCCTATTTTAAGTGAAAAGCGAAAGTAGTCCCTCCATTTTGTTTGTCCCCAGTTTTAGTCCCCAAGCAGATTTTGAGTCCAAATCATGATGAGTTGTAACTTTTTTAATGATGTGTCAAAAAAACGCTGACGTGACACATGTATATGTGGATTAAAAATGATTATTATATTAATTCAAAATAATTTGAATTAATATAATAATCATTTTTAATCCACATATACATGTGCCACATCAGCGTTTTTTTGACACGTCACTAAAAACATGACAACTTATCATGATTTGGACTCAAAATCTGTTTGGGGGACTAAAACTGGGGACAAATAAAATGGAGAGACTACTTTCGCCTTTCACCTAAAATAGGGGGACCAAAAGTGCAATTAAGCCTTTTATTTTTTAATTTCTTTATTCCTTTGTCATTTATTTAAATTATTTTTTAACTCATTTTTTTTTCAGTGGATGTTGGTGCCATAGGAAGAGACAACAAGATAATACAAACAACACGTAACATTGATATTTCATCATCTATGATTGATGCTTTAAAAAATATTCGACCGACAACATTCTGGAAGAGACGACAAATTATAGTGGAAGATGATGACGATAGAGAGCAGGGCCATATATCTATATCGGAGGCTAATATTGTAATACATGAGGAGTAGGAGTAGACTGTAGTACATGAGGAGGAGCATGATGTAGTACATGAGGAGCATATGCAAGAGGGACATGTACAACATGAGGAACCTGTACAGTAGGAGGGTGAGATACCAACATCATGTTTCTGCAAGACTGTGGTTTGGTCAAGTATGTTTAATTAATTATTATTTATGGTGCATTAAAAATACTTAAATTAATTATTATTTTTGTTCCACATTTAATTTTAATTTCATATATTTTATTTGTATGCAGGAGCGACCAATGCTAAAAATAGTTGCTCATGGAAAGAAATTGCAATAATTTACTCCACAAGTACAACGAGGTAGTTTGAAGCTGATTGACAACAACCTGATTTCTACATTTGTGGAAAGATGACATTTTGATACCTCTTCATTTCATATATCATTTGGTGAAATGACGATTACTTTGGATGATGTTGCCAATCTATTAGGTATTCATATTAGCAGTGAGTTCTACAGTCCACAACCCGACCTAAATAAAGTAATGACATGTAATGTTGTCATAACTTTATTAGGGGTGCCTGCTAAAGAGATATGGTAAGAAACTACAAAGACAAGGGGTGTGCACTACATATTGGATTGGTTGAAAGAGGTCTTCAAAAGACAGTATGCAGTAGAGTGATTTGTTTGTGCTGCTAGGACGTATTTGCTGTATTTTGTATGGAGTACCATTTTCGCAGATAAGAGTCATACATTAGTTGATGCTAAGTACCTTCCCCTATTCAGAGATTTGGAAGGTACCGGTAGATACGTTTGGGGTACTACTGTACTCGTAGTTCTTTATAACTACCTCTCAGATGCCAGCTGTTACAACACCAAATAATTGGGTGGATATATGTCTCCACTACAGGTATTAAATATTTATGATTATTAATTGTTATGATTTTTATTTATTAATTTTTATGTTTATCATTAATTTATTTATTTTTATTTGCAACAATGTTGGATTTAAGAATATTTTCCAAATATTTGTAAAAGAGGTGATCCGTATGCTGACGTGGAGTGCATTGCTAGAATGAATAGATGAAGTTATAAACGAGGTAAGCACAAAATCCCTGAGTACAGACAGATGATAGATGCACTGACACCTACTGACATCATATGGAGACCATGAGAGAATCATAGGGATGTCATTTCATTCGATGATATCATGTTATACACCGACCACCTCCAATTATACAACACAATAGTGACATATTTTTCAAAGAGGTGTTTGAGACAATTTGGATATATTCAACATATTCCACCACCACCACCTCCAGTTCTTTCTAGATTATCTAATGTACATGTGAAATGGATAGGATATTTGACCCCTGTCACCGAACCTCATCATAGGATACATCCAGCTACATATCCATCTTAGTGTCATCCACTTTTAGTGCGACTAGATCGTGTACCCCACATTCCATATTTTAATGTCCCCACCGATGCACAACCTTCTAGTGAATAACCATCTATCCTACAGTAGGCGGGTGATCTTATACAGCGGAGGTTGGATGCACATGATGTTGATTCATATGACAACATGTATAGTTACTTTTATAGAGCTTTATATTTAACGCGTCATAACACTAGTTAGTAGTTATTTACTTTCATTTGTGATGAACATCGTTTTTGTAGTTTCTAATGTTATTTTATTATTTTACATTATTGTTATATTGCTAACTTTATATTATGTGTGATGAACAATGTAAGTTAACAACTAAATAAAAGGCTTAATTGCACTTTTGGTCCCCCTATTTTAGGTGAAAAGCGAAAGTAGTCCCCCCATTTTGTTTGTCCCCAGTTTTAGTCCCCCAAACAGATTTTGAGTCCAAATCATGATGAGTTGTCATTTTTTTAATGATGTGTCAAAAAAACGATGACGTTGCAGATGTCTATGTGGATTAAAAGTCATTATTATATTATTTCAAATTAAAAAATACATTTTATGTTTTTAAAAGCTATTATTATATTTATTGTTCTAAATTTTAAAAGAAAAGCAAAAAATAAAAATAAAAATTCAGCCAGGCAACCCTAAAATCAAAAGTAAAAAACCATCCCCAATTTTATCAGCCCCAATTCATCGTCTTCCGTTTTCGTCCTCTTCTTCTTCTTCGTTTTTCTTCTTTACCGTGTTCGTCATCCTTTTCATCTGGGTTCGTCATTTGGGTTCGTCTTCTTCTTCACTGTGTTCGTCTTCTTCTACATTGTTCGTCTTCTTCTTCATCTGGGTTCGTCATTTGTTCTTTCGTTGTTTCTTCTTCTTCTTCTTCTTCATCTGATTCGTTTCTTCTTCCGTTGTTTCTTCTTCGTCATCTGGTTCGTTTCTTCTTCCTTTGTTCGTTGTGTTTTTTGGGGAAAAAAATGTCTTCTAATTCGTATTCAGTTACAAGCAACAATTCTCATTTGAGAATTAGAAGGAGAGAATGTTTGTGTGGACTTGAATCTCCTTTGTGTACTTCTTGGACGACTGAAAATCCAGGTCGAAGGTTTCATGGTTGTGGATTTTATAAGGTAACTATTTGTCAAAATTTTGGATTTTATTTTTTGTTGTATTTTTTCGAGATTATGAAAATTTAATGAAAGAAGATTCAATTTTTTTATTGTTATGTTGTTTCAATTACAGGGTAAAAAATCTTGCAATTTTTTTTGATTGGTTTGATGAGCCAATGACAGAACGAGCAAAAGAAGTTATTATGTCTTTGATGAAAAGGATTGATGAATTCAAGAAGAAAGACAATGTGACAAAAAATCATGATGATGAACTGAAGTTGAAGTTGAAACTAATGAGGGGTTTTCTGGCACTTTCATGGCTCTTGATTATTGTTCTTTTGGTTATTGTAATATTGAAGTAATTAAAATGATTGGATTAAGGGTGTTTTGTAATGATGATTAAGGGTGTTTTGTAATGATAATTAAGGGTGTTTTGTAATGATGATTAACGATGTTTTGTAATGATTGGATTATGGTTTAAATTGTAATGTAATTGGTATTATTGTAATTCAGTTGTCTATTCAGTTTGGTATCATTGTAATGGCTCTTGATTAATGATGTAATTCAGTTTGGCTATTGATTAATGATGTAATTCAGTTTTGTAATGATGTAATTCAGTTTGGTACCATTTGGTATCATTGTCTATTCAGTTTGTCAAAATAATCAGAATGATCAGAATTCAAGTCACAATAATCAGAATTTAGGTTCCAAAATAATCAGAATTCAAGTCACAATCAGTACATCATTCCATCAACATACTATTGCATTACAAAATAATCAGTACATCATTCCATCAGAACTTAGGTCCAAAAAGAGGTCATACTACTGCATTACAAAATAAAATTCCCAAGTATCATTCCATATTCAAAATAACCAAAATAAAATTGACAAGTTTAGTTCCTTCAATTGATTTGTCAATCTTGAGTTTGTGGAGCTTGTGAATCCTGAGATAAAACTGTTGGTGTTTCTCCCTCATCTCCTCCAACCTTTGTTGTCTTTGTTTTCTTTGTTCTGTTGACGTTATTTCCACCTTTTGGTATCTCTCTATCTGCTGCACTTTTACCCTTGCATGTCCTCGTGTTATGGCCAAGCTTCCTACAGTTTTTACATTTCACAGTTCCAAACCGTCTTGGAAGTATGTTAGAATCTTTTGGCTCTTCATTGGACCTATTCCTTTTTTTCTTTGGTCTACCCGATGCTCTTCTCATGATTGGAGGATTTATAGGCTCTCCATTTGATGCTTGCCAAAGTTTTGGCCAATTTGATGGCATTATAATGTAAAAGTAACATGTCAAGAAGTTTGTTTTCCTATTTAAACAAATACCATAAACAACATGTTAAAACAATACCAATATGCAGAAACAGAAACAACATGTTAAAACAGCAGAACCATAAACAGCAGAACTAACATTTTAAAACAGCAGAACCAGCAAGTTAAAACCATCAGAACCAACATTTTAAAATAGCAGAACCAGCATTTTAAAATAGCAGAACCAACAAGTTAAAACCAGCAGAACCAGCATTTTAAAACAGCAGAACCAACATTTTAAAATAGCAGAACCAACATGTTAAAACCAGTAGAAACAACATGTTAAAACAGCAGAACCAACATTTTAAAACAGCAGAACCAACAAGTTAAAACCAGCAGAACCAACATTTTAAAACAGCAGAAGCAACATGTTAAGAATTGAAATATACCTATAATAAGGTGAAACGTACGATTTTGGATCAGCTTTGTTGTGCCATATACAAACAAGAGCATGGCAACACAGAATACTAGTCAAATCGCACTTACGACAAGCACAAGTTTTTGTGTGTAGATTTACTGTATAAGTATCTATACCATTTGTGACACTAAACAAGTTAAAATCATCATCTCCATGCCAAGTTGGGAACCAACCCCCAGCTACTCTTTTGTTGAATCTTAGGACATATATTGCTTCTATATCGTAGCATGAGCTCTTTCTGTTTGACAATCCTTACTTTTGTGTAATGTTTCAAACCTTCAAGTAATGTTATGATAGACTTATCTCTATACTCCAATACAGCCATGTTGAAAGCCTCACACATGTTTTTTACTTGGAGGTCACATTGCGTATCAGTGCGAAATGCTCACCTAGTCCACATAGATGGTGGGAGTTGCATCATGTCTTTCCAAGCATCTTCATTGATTGCCTTAACTTTTTGCATTGCTTTCTCCCAATCCTGGACCACCGTAGCCCTTGCTGCCAACCAAAGAAGTTCTTTCATATGTCCTCCGGGATACTTTTTTTTCTTTCCAATTTCCATACAAGTGTTTAACTCATTATCAGTGTTCCACATGGGCCCTAATGTTGGCAATGGCAGGTACCAATCCCTGAAACAAGTCAATAATGCATATTAAGTTCAGCAAATTCAACAAATTCAGTTCAATTCAGATTCATTTCAAATCACATCAGATCAGCAAATTCACCAAATTCAATTCAGATTCAGTTCAGATAACCAAATTCAGCAAATTCAGTTCAAATTGCATAATTAATATCAGCAAATTCAATTCAGATTCAGTTCAAATCAGCAAATTCAAATCAACAAATTCAGATAAGCAAGTTCAGCAAATTTAGTTCAAATTGCATAATTAATAATAGTAAATTCAGTTCAGATTCATTTCAGATCACATCAGATCAGCAAATTCAGCAAATTCACCAAATTCAGTTCAGATAACCAAATTCAGCAAATTTAGTTAAAATTGCATAATTAATATCAACAAATTCAGTTCAGATTCATTTCAGATCACATCAGATCAGCAAATTCAGCAAATTCACCAAATTCAGTTCAGATAACCAAATTCACCAAATTCAGTTCAGCAAACTCAGTTCAGCAAATTCAGTTCAAATTGCATAATTAATATCAGCAAATTCAGTTCATATTCATTTCAGATCACATCAGATCAGCAAATTCAAATCAGTAAATTCACCAAATTCAGTTCAGATAACCAAATTCAGCAAATTCAGTTCAGCAAATTCAATTCAAATTGCATGATTAATATCAACAAATTCAGTTCAGATTCAGTTCAAGTCAGCAAATTCAGATAAGCAAGTTCAACAAATTCTGTTCAAATTGCATAATTAATATCAGCAAATTCAGTTCAGATTCAGTTCAAATCAGCAAATTCAAATCAGCAAATTCAGATAAGGAAGTTCAACAAATTCAGTTCAAATTGCATAATTAATATCAGCAAATTCAGTTCAGATTCATTTGAGATCACATCAGATCAGCAAATTCAGATTAGCAAATTTAGCAAATTCACCAAATTCAGTTCAAATAACCAAATTCAGCAAATTCAGTTCAGCAAATTCAGTTTAAATTGCATAATTAATATCAGCAAATTCAGTTCAAATCAACAAATTCAAATCAACAAATTCAAATCAACAAATTCAAATCAACAAATTCAGATAAGCAAGTTCAGCAAATTCAGTTCAAATTGCATAATTAATATCAGCAAATTCAGTTCAGATCTCCAATTCAGTTCACATCACCAGAAACATTGCTAATTCAGTTCAGATTGCATAATTTAATTTAATTCTGAAACTTCAGCATACATACATTTTGCTGATCTGAAATGAATGCATATTGCCTATGCTGAACATTGTTGAGGTCTTCCAGTAAAAGATCCAGAAACCATTGCCATGAGTCTGTTGTTTCCGCTTCAACAACTGCATATGCAATGGGAATCATTTGATTATTCCCATCTTTACCTACTGTAGCTATTAACTGACCGCCATATTCTCCCATCAAGAAACAAGCATCCAACCCAATTAAGGGCCTGCATGTATTAGCAAACGCAGCCTTACAAGCCTCCAAACATACATATATTCTCTCAAAGACTGGTCCAACATCAGTCACACCACACTTAATAATAACCGTAGAGTTTGGATTTGATCTCCTAAGTTCATCGGTGTAACACCCCAACTCTCTTTGTCTAAATTATTATCAATATGTCTTTATTATTATTATTATGGCTAAATACCACCCGTGGTCCCTTAACTTAATTTCAGTTAATGATTTAGTCCTTTATCTTTTTAAATAATTTCAGCGTTACCCTTTAAGTGAGATTTCGTTAAGAAAAAGTTAAAAAAATCACTCCTCCGTGTTCAGATAAAGTTATCCTTTATGTTTTGAAAATATTTCAGAAAAATATTCAAAGTTTGTTCTAAATTTGGTAGTAGGATTGATTCGTTAAAACTGAAGCTATGGGTATTTATACTCCATAGACATCACTTCAGATCAGTGATAATCGTTCCTAGTGATTTGATGAACATATACGATGATCTAGATGAGGGATTTTTTAACTTTTTCTTAACGTAACCTCACTTAAAGAGTAACGCTGAAATGATTTAAAAACATAAAGGACCAAATCGGGAAAAAAAAAAAGATAAAGGACTAAATCGTTAACCGAAATTAAGTTAAGGGACCACGGGTGGTATTTAGCCTATTATTATTATTATTATTATTATTATTATTATTATTATTATTATTATTATTATTATTATTATTATTATTATTACTATTGTTGTTATTATTAGAATTAAATAAATGCATTAATTCCTTATAAAATTGCATATAATGATAATCTAGTGATAGCATAACCAATTGAAAATTCGAGTGGTAAATGTTTAAACTTTAGTATTTTTTATGCAATTTAGGATCACTTTTATAGTTAGTAGAATAATTATAATAATAAGAATAATTAGTTTTATAGGATATGGTATAATTAATTTGCATAAGTAGAAATTTGAGTGAGTAGTAACAACTAAAATATTGTTGGGGACTTAATAGAGGGTGCAACCCACTTATGAATGGTACACCTATCAATCTTCCATTGCATGTCCTTCTCAAGCTCCCTCATTTCATCACCTCATCATAGAAACAACCCTCACACCTATATTAGAGTAAAAGAGGACCAAGAGGGAGAGTGAAATGAGAAATCATGAGAAAGAAGAAAAGAAAAGCTAGGGTTTCAATATAGGAGAAGAAGTTAGAGTTCTTGCATGTTGAGAAGGAAGATGAAAAAAAAAAGAGGAGTTTAGGTTTCACTTGTAGAAGAAGGAATTAGAATAAAACTTTGGGAGTCTCAAATCTCTTCTTAAGGTAACATAGAAAATCCTCTTAAAACCTCTCTTAGGTATGATTAGAGATATTGGTTGCATGTTCCTAATATCTGTTCATGATTTGTATATTTAGGTATTGAGATAATCCTATTTGATTTAGTATAATTGATTATTAATAATGCATGTTAGGTGTTTGTATTAATTACTATGAAGAGTTGTTATTTTATTATTGTTGAGTGTTGTGGTTGGGTTTGTGATGAGATGATGATTGTTTAGTATTGGTAATTACTTGGTTTTATGTTGAATTTTGAATGTATTTTACTTAGTTGATCATATGAACTTGAAAATATAAAGTTTGAAGTGAAAATAGTATAATGTTGTCTTTGAACCCGTATAGGTATACCTTTGGTATTTTATTCATAACTTTCTCCATAGATAGTGTTTTGAGCTGTTTTCTATCCCATTAGAAAATGGACTTAATTACCTACGAAATAGGCACTGGTTTCAATAATTTTCATTGCGAATTGATAGAGAAAATTGAGTTACAAGTTGGAAAATAATATGTTATTTCGTTTTTGTATATGTATACCTTATTTTATTAAACTGTATTAATTGAATGTCTATCATGCAGAATAAAAATTATATTCATAAACTAGACATCTAGTGCTTTCCAAAATGTTATCTTTTATTCAAATCGGACATCGTTTGATATTTTAATTAAATTACCAACGTTATAGTGTTTTCTGCCTAAAAAGATTATGACGTAGCTAAGTTAAAATGGGTATAATAGAAGCAATAAGAATTGGTTTTTAGTGAAATAAATTGGAATGGAAAGCTTATTCCTATTAATTTGTTGCTGTAAATTTTTATAAGTTTATATTACATTTAAAAATTTTCGTGATTTTACGAAGTAGACTGTTCTGTATTGTTAGTTTCTATGCATTAGTCATCTTGAAATATCTATACCTTAAGCTAGGAAACTCGTTTTTGAGTGGAACCAATTGCATTTGAAAGCTTAAATATAACACTCTTTTCTGGAAGTTTGAGATGTTAAGCGCATGTTCCATGGTGTGAATGGAGATTTCTCAATGTTATGATTAGATATATATATAGGGTTCATTCTAGCTAGATGAGCTCTCCGTCTATATACGACGGGAGCGAAGGGTAAGCGAGGGTAAGTGGGGCACCACTTACGGACTTAATTATGTCTAATCTTACCAAAAGAGGTTATTCAAGTAGAGGACATTGGGTGAAACCAATGTAGTCTTTATGACTTGTTATGTTGAGTTTAAGTCATTAGATTACTCATGTCTAGTGGCTTAAAGTGTTTAAAAGATTTGAGGCTAAAGGTAGAAGAGGTATTTGAATATAGCTTACGAAGAAATAGAATTATATTAATTTGAAGTATAGTTTGCCGAGAGGATTTTCCATGCTTAGCACACCGGCATGGCTGGGAAACATCAATATTTGTTTTTATTTAATCTATGTTACTGAGTTTTTTGCTCACTATGTTGAGGGTGATGTTTTCCAGGTAACAGGTAAACGTTGAATGTCTGAGGAGTATCCGGATTTGCTCATCAGTCCTTCAATGTCATGAGTCGGATCACGTCTTGAGTCTAGATTATAGTCATAGTTTAATTAAGTCACTAGAAAGTTGTTTTAAAGTTGTAAGTATTTAGATATTTATGAATTAAAAATTTCAGTTTCATCTGCATTGTGTACATTTTTGTTTCATTCATGTTAAAAAAATTAAGCGTTACAATCGGCATATTCTCTCAAGTGTGCATATTGCTCCCTTTGAGCACCTTAAATCATTTCTATGGCTCTTACTTTGGCTCTATATGCTTGGTATGTAGACAATTTCACACCTCATTTATCAAGCGCCTCAACAATCAATCACTTGGGTTTCATTTCAGGTGTATGTCTCAACATAGGAACGAATTTCTTGGCAAGCCATGCAGTCTTAGCTTGTCTATTTTTTGCCCTCATATGACATGTATGATCATCTGTGAAACTCACTAATTGCCAATATTCGTTTGAAGTCCTCTTACTAATATCCTCATGTAAAATGGACATTCTGGCTCACACCTAACAATGATTCTCTTATTGCAAAATCTTTAATGGCATTCTTAACCAGCTCTTTTGTATTGAATTTTAGGCCCAACTCAAACCTTACTTCATCACCATTTTCAAGTTGGTTAAATTTAAGAAATTTCCTAACATCCTCTTCATCAACTTCACTTCCTGGTGGAGTATCCAAATCTTCAGAATTCCCATCATTTTCTTCAAAATCAGTTGCAGAACTAGGCCCTAGGTTTACTCTTGGGTTTGCATGTCTTTCAGATGAATTTTCATCACTTACAACATTAACAATTATCTCAATTGGTATTTCAGAAATCCAATTCCAATCCACACCCTCATAGAACTCACCGATATCATCATCTTCATCGTTTGAATTAGCAATATAATATTCATCTTCTTCACTCAGATAATCTTCACCTGCTCCTTGTCCAGTTTCATCATGGACTGCTTCAGATTTAGGTTGAACTGGTTCAGATTCAGGTTGATCTGGTTCAGGTTGAATTGCTTCAGATTCTGGTTGATCTGGTTCAATTTGAACTGCTTCAGATTCTGGTTGATCTGCTTCAGCTTGAACTGGTTCAGTTTGAACTTGGTCACCTTCACCTTGGAGTTTTCAGCTTCAACTGGCTCTTGAATTGGACTTTCATCACTAACAATAGGATTGTCTATAGAGTGTTCCATAAAGACTTCAATTACGTTGAACCCTTTGACATCTTCAGCAAACTTTACTACATCATCATCATTGTTGAGAGGTCTAAGTCCGCGTGTAAATGAGTACTTGGGATGTTGGTACCACAAACATTTAATACTCATATATCCATAACTTTTGACCAATTTAGTAATTTGCATGTGGGACATTAAGTCTACATCCCAAGACCAATTCATCTCATCCATTTGGGCCCCAACGTACATCTTCACTGGGTGGTTTACAAAACTACCCTCATGGTTAATTCTTAACCTAACTCTGTGGACTTTAGCTGGCCTACACAAAACAAACCATTGAATAACTCAGTCAAACTAAGCCTAAAACAAACTACACATGGACCACAGAATAATATAATAAAGCATATGGACCACATTATTAAAAAGGCATAAAGGCATAGAGTTCTGTTAACACTGTAGAGACAAAATTTTGGTCCTAAAATCAAAGTTCAATACAGAGTTAAATAATGTTAATAATAAAGCAAAGCGAAAACCCTAAAATCACATACTTAGCACAAAACTTTGTATCTTCTTTTGTCCATGAAGATGGAGAGAACTCGAAATGACCTCCACTCGCCATTGAAACACCGCTGAGAAGGATGAAGAAGAACAAAAATGACGAACACGAACGGTGAAGAAGAAGATGATGACGAACACGAATGACGAAGGCGAACGAACGGAAGACGAACGGAACATGAACGGAAGAATTGGGGCTGATTCTTGAAATTAGGGTTCACATGCCTTCCTGATAAGTTGAATTGGGGCTGATAAAATTGGGGCTGATTTTTTACTTTTGATTTAAGGGTTGCTTGGCTGAATTTTTATTTTTATTTTTTGCTTTTCTTTTAAAATTTAGAACAATAAATATAATAATAGCTTTTAAAAACATAAAATGTATTTTTTAATTTGAAATAATATAATAATGACTTTTAATCCACATAGACATCTGCCACATCATCGCTTTTTTGACACGTCATTAAAAAAATGACAACTCATCATGATTTGGACTCAAAATCTGTTTGGGGGACTAAAACTGGGGACAAACAAAATGGGGGGACTACTTTCGCTTTTCACCTAAAATAGGGGGACCACAAGTGCAATTAAGCCTAAACAAAATACAAGATGAAATATAACGAAAATAATAACTAAAATGAACTAATAACAAGTAATTTTAAATACGGGTGCATGCAAAATCAATTTTCATCTAATGACATCGCATCTACGGGTTCTTTCAGCGCATCTTGTGTAACATGTATCATATGACCTAATAAATACCCCCACTGTTGTAGACGTCATGTATATGCTATTGCCCAAAAAGTTGTCTCATTGGTGCGATATTTCTTCCAAGTTGTATATCAAATAAACTTTTTCTGAAATGCGCCCCTGATTTTTTAAGTTGCACCCTTATCATGTTGTTCATAGCCTCCCAACATTTACACATGACACCCATGTGTTCCAACATTAACATCAATTTCCAATGAGCTGACTCAACCCAATTATTACATGTAAATTGTCACCATGGAGTAATCCAACAATATATAGTAAAATTACAAATTTGAAGTTTTGTAGCTTCCCAAATGCATCACTCAATTTGTCCATGCTTCAACAAACATTTGCTTATGAGGAGTCAACCAAGTTTCTTTCACATAATCAAGAAACACTTTATTATCGACACATAATTGATTAAACATGTGCAAACACTTGATATACTCTTTTTCCTCACTGCAATACATAATGTCTTTCCACATATTCAATACTAACTCTTGTCTATCCTTTAAGACATATTGCTTGCATTTTTCTCTAACATTTTTGTCGATATGAAATCGACAAAGCAAATTAACAGCATGTGGAAATACAACACCTACAGCTTTCATTAAAGCAAGATCTATGTTTGTCAAAATTAAATGAGGAAATTTATTTTGTGTAACAAACTATTCTCTTAACCTCTCTAATGTCCAACAAAAGTTTTCTTCACGCTCACATTTCAAATAAGCAAATCCAACTACAAATGTCATATCTATTGATGTCATACCAACAATTTCAAGTAATGACATTATATATTTATTGATTTTGTAGGTGCTGTCTATAATCAACACGATAGGAAACAAGTTCAACAACTTCACTGAATCTGGATGGGTCCAAAAAATATCTCTCATAACATCTAAGTCTTCCCACTTTCTATTCCAACACACATATTATGTATCTTCAATTAACTTGAATAAATGTTGTATCTCTTTCCTATGACCTCTCACGTGCAATCGAATCATACTCCTCTGTTTATATATTTGTGAGATCTGAGTAACATTGTTCTTATCTCGGTCTTGCAATGAGAGTAATATGTGCCTCGGTGCAACATTGTATTTTGTTAAGTCATGAACATGTTTTTTTCTCTTCTTCATCTAAACGTCCAACGAATGCATGTCCCTCCAAAATATCAAGAATTTCATGGTTATGAACTCTACAAATTAATTTAATTGTCCATCCTAAACCATCTTTTAATGGTTTTGATCTAAGCTTGAAAGGACAACCACACGTTTTTTTTGAACTTCGAGTTAAACTATCAACACATTTTTTTTCAAGAAAGTATAAATTTACTAAATCAAGTAACACCATAATTTTCACAATAATTGTTTTCTTTTAAAATAAAATATGTCTAAAAAAATATTTTAAATTAATTTAATAATACATGTTTACAAGGTAATAAGAAAACTTCAAAAATAAAACCTTTTTAATAGAAGTGTAAATTACACCAAGTTAAAACTCATAACAACAAGGGTTACCGACCTTGATAATTCTTCTATCCCTAAGTTGATAATAACACACTTAAACAAAGACTACTGGATATTGCTGACCCATTAGCTACAGGTTGTCTGCATTGGACTGACAATCAAAGTCATAACTTTGTTTCCCCTTCATCGACTTCTCACACCCTGCCTAAATAGTTATAAGTAATATGAGACATTCATCCCGACCACAACAGAGTAAATGGTCATTAACTAAAATTAACACATAACAAATAGCAATTATGAAAACATAAATAACAATTAAGAAATGATGCATATTTCTCATAATATCAAACATGACTCGTGTGCGTCTGTAGGGGTGTATTTGTTTTAATGAAGAACTTTGTATTTGTCAGACTTTCTAACACATGATTTTTTTTAGGAGCACTACAACCCTTCATAGAAGGTAGGTAGTGTTTATTCTGTTAGTAGATGTACTGTTCAGAGTGCCCCTTGTATTCCCTCTAATAAAATTACTTATAAAAAAACATGACACGTGCATCAAAGTACCCTAATGCAATGCTTATGTGTCAATGTACATGATTCCAAAATAACTCACCATCCGCAAAGAGTTGTGGATCTCTTGTCCACTGATCTTCTTGATCCATGTGAAGTCCCTCAACACAGTCACAACTCAATACTCCCTAAAAAATATGACAACTACTCCAGAAAAACTATTGGTGGGTTCCAACTCTATGGAAAATCACGCGCAACTATGAATGCATGAACATACTCTGACTCTTTACTCAATAATTATTATGTAAATCTAGCTTTTAACAATGATAACGAATATGATAGTAATGATCCTTGAAATAAAAATAAATTATTAATATTCTCAAGGAATCCTTGAGAAATGTAATTGAGTTGATTACGAGAACCAATATAACTTTAAATATTTGAGAAAAATTCTACCTATTCAATATTCTATTTGTCCCATAATGATTGTTAAATTTGCAAAAACCAAATTGTCACTATTTCTAATGCAATTTATATTACTTCATTCATCCCATATGATATGTCATTCTAGAAAAATATGTTTGCCCCAAATTATACGTCGTTTTACAATATCAATGAACCATTAATACATTTTCTTCTGTTATGCCTTTTATTACTTATTACTCAATATTTTTTCAATACTTTTAATTTATGTTTTCTATGCATATAATGGAGGGTGCTTTAAAAAATAACCTATTAACTGCATTTCTTAATTTATGTGAATTTGTCAAAGTGACATAATTTGAGACGAATGGTGTACTTTTTTTCAAGTGTACCCTTTATTTAATTTTATGGGTAGTACTAAGTTTTATTATCTATTTTGTATTTATGATAAAGAGAATATATGAATGAATAATAAGGCTAATTTAATAAAATTATTATTATCTTTCTTTCATTTATCAACAGTTCTTAATTTCTTATTTTGTATGAAATTATCAACTACAACAATTATTGTTGGAAGGAGCGAATATTGTTTTACTCTTTATTTTCATTGACACTCTTATAATTTTAAATGTTTGAAAAATAAAATCTAAAAAAATCTTTTAAATTTTATAAATCTAAAAAGTTTTTAAAATCCTATAAATTTGTATGATATAAATTAATCCATTAAAATTCAATATGTAAATTCTTGATTACAAAAGTCTTTTAAAAATATTATTATATCATAAAACTCTTATATTATTCTTTAAAATTCACGAGACATTTTATGCGAAAATAATTTTTTTAAATCTCAATCCAATATACCTCAATTCAAATCAATAATTAATGCTAGGAAAGAACCAAACACATAGTTCAATCAAAGGTTGCCCTAGTGGCGGAGCTTGAATGAAAATATTGGGGTGATCAAATTTTAAAAAATTTAATGGATAAATAAAAGATATAATATAGTATTGAATATAAAAAAAATTTAGTTGTAAATTTATAAAAATATATTGATGATCAAACTTTTAATGCTTATAAGATAGAGGTAACAAATTAAATTTTGGTTGATAATTTTAATAATTAAAAATTAGTTTCTAAAAATCTATTTTTTTTTTCAAACACTAAAATTTTATAGTTTAATTGTTATGTTTTGTCAATGTAAAAATTAATTATAATAAAAATTAAATTATTTTATTAATCTGACGGTTATGATTAATTGACAATGTAAAATATCTTTACATTGTCGATGCAAACAAATTAAATTCAAATTTTTACACTATTAATACAACTTTCTTAACTACAAGGACAAAAACAATCTATATATATATATATATATATTAAAATACATTTAAACACAACACATTGTTTAAGATATCAATATTGACATAGTGTTAGTAAGAGATAATGGTTTGATTTGAGTATTATGCGATCTATTTTAAAATTACGGGAAATTATATCTCAAATCAATAAAGGTTGAATTTATTGATTTAATTCAACTTGGACTCTAACTTATACAAAAATATCAAACTAATTTAATTACGTTTGGTTAAATTTTTGGGATCATATGATCATTTCGTTTGATTTTTATATCTCTATATATAATTCACAATTATATCTCTAGATAAAATTCACAACTCACGTCGTTGGAGTTTAGGATGAAAAATTTAGTTTATTTTATAATTATAGTACTTGTTTTAGTAATTTTTTTATAAATAATTCCCTTCTTTTTTTTTTTTATAATAGACATTTGGGTTATAATTTGGTCAACAATAATTGATGTATTTGATCCATAACATGATCAAATAGATATATTTTTGTTGATAAAATTATATGTCGAATGTATCTTATAAAAAAGAGAGTAATGTTATTGGAACACAAAACTTAACACATAATAGGACACAAATACAATACTATGTAAAATAAAGAAGATCATGTTATGTATTTGTATTCCAATACACATTATTGTATTTGTGTAAAATTATGTTTCAATAATATTACACAAACAAAAAAAAGAAATAGTAGTATTTTTTTTAAAAAATTATTGGGGACTTTGGAGTGGTCGTGACCACCCTATGTCCCCAAGATCTGCCACTGGTTGCCCATAAGGAATTTCATTTTTCATGTCTCCTCAACAAAGAATAAAGTACTCGATTCCAAAGAATATGAAAAAAACCCTTTTGGTTTTCTTCACTTATTTTCACACTACAAATTTCCGAGTTCTACAATCACAATATGGACTCACGACAGTCGACCCCCTCTAACTATAGTGCAGTGGAGCACATCTAGACTGTTTAATCAATATCAAATGGTCTATTTTTTAAACTCAGGAATTTAAATTTAAAAATAACTAAAATTGAAGAAATCATTTGCATTTTCGGGATCACTTGCATACAACTATATTTTAAAGTGTTTTGTGGATGCTTCAAAGTTGTCTGTGTAAAATTTTAAGTGTTTTCTTACCCATTATGATATCTCCTAGGGTTTCATGCCTTTGTGAGAATGTATGACTCCTTAGTAGGATTTTCTTACTTGAGTGATCTAACTCTATTTATACTTTATCAGTTTTTGGTGCAAAAACATTGTATTACAACATGGAAGGGCTATCGTTAGTAGAAGAAGAATGAGGGATGACCCAAAACGTGAGTACTGCTTGATTGGTTTTTTTTATCTAATAAACTAATTCAAGCACATATCATGAAGGATAAAATATTTTCTATTTGGAGGCTAGGAAAAGGGGTGACCATCACACCACTTACGAAAGGGAGATATTTGTTTCAGTTTTACCATAGATTGAATGTGTTGAGAGTTTTGAAAGGCAGTCCTTTATCTTTTGATAATTACATGTTGGTGTTGAATAGAGTTTCTTCGAGAGACTCGCTAATGGATATTCTGCTGCATAAACAGGAAATTTGGGCGCAAGTCTTTAACTTGCCTCTAGGATTTGTCTAAAAAAGTTGGAAAGAGCATTGACAATTTCATTTGTGAATTTAGAGAGTTTGACAAAAAATTGCTAATGAAATTGAAGAAAACCAAAAGAGTGGAAGGTTCGTAAAAACATGGTGATTGGATAACTATCCAATTCAAGTATGAGATACTAGGTATTTTATGTGCGACATTATTGGCCACCCAAAGTACACCTACACACAAATGTTTAATATTGAAAGTGATAGTAGTGCCGTGGATGGGGAAATTTCATCAAGGAAGATATGTGTAGGCCAAGGGTTGGTGCGACCAATCAGTGGCTGAGGGATGGCAGAGCACCTAGCAGAATGAAGGAGTCGACAGTAGTTAATGCATCAGGCAAAGATCATGGAGTTTTAGTTAAAGAAAACAACAGTAATGTGAGGCCATTGATGCCCAAGAACTCGTGTTTGGAAGTCCTCTTTACAAAGCACAATTACTAATTATTCACTAAATCATATTAATGTTGAAATTAAGGATCATAGTAGAGATCCTTGGACATTGACAGGGTTTTATGGCTTTCTAGAGGGAGGACGAAGAACATAATCATTGAATTTATTGAGGCATTGGGCTTTAATGTCACCTTTACCTTGGTATATTATTGGGGATTTTAATCATATGGTATCATCTGATGAGAATAAGGGTATAGTAGATAGGCCGAATTGGTTGATTAATGGTTTCATAAAGGTAATGGAGGATGTTGGGTTCATTGACATTCATATGGAGAGGTATCCTTTTACCTTGTTCAAAAGTCTAGGTAGAGACAGAGCTGTTGAAGAAACGCTTGATTGGACCATGGCTAATGCATTGTGGCTTAATGTATGTCCTTGTTCCAAAGTGGAAAGTTTAGCAGCACCTTCCTCAGACCATTACCCAATCCTTCTTGTTAGAGATCCCACAGGAAATGGTTAACGCATCCTTCTTGTTTGATTTACTTGATGAAATTGCTAGCATAATGAAGGAGAAGTAGATGTCTTAGCAAAATTGGGAACTGTGCAGAGTATTTATTGGAATGGAGCAAGAATCGCTATAAAAAAATGTGAAAAGAAATGACAACATGTCTCAAGGAAGTTGAGTGTGTTAGGAGTAGTGTGGATGACACTACTGCTGATTACTTTGATAGTTTGAGAAGGAGAATGACCATTTTCCTGAAAAAACATGTTTTTTGGAGGCAACGGGGAAAGACGTCTTGGCTTAAAAATGCCGATCTAAATACTTTTCTGGAGGATCAAAGTGGATAACAGGTTACAAAACCCGTGGATCTTTGTAATGTGGGTTGTGAATATTTTTATGACTTGAATCAAAAGCAGAATAGTGTATGTGGTCATGTTCTGTCTACCATTACTCCTTCTATTAACTTTGTGGACAATGACACATTATTAGCACCTTTCTTACGTGAGGAATATCAGGATGCTTTGTTCTAATGAAAGTAGATAAGTGCTCTGGTCTATATGGCTTTAATCCAAGCCTCTTTCAACATTTTTGGTTCCTATATGGAGAATAAAACTTTCATAATTGTTGTATTTGGCTTGATGTTGGCATTTTCCCATCCAATATTAATTCTACTCATATTGCATTAATATCTAAAGGTGATGAGCAAAAATCCATGAAGGACTAGAGGCCTATTGTCTTGTGTAATATTATTTACAAAGTGGTAGCTAAGGTTCTCGCCAACAAGTTGAAAGGTGTCCTTTAGAAATGTATCTCGGATAATCAATCGCCCTTTATTCCATGACGATCTATTTTGGATAACGCTATGGTGGCTATAGAAGTGGTACATTAAATCGAAAACTCAAGATAAGGTTGGAGATGTGGCGCTTAAGCTAGCTATTAGCAAGACCTATGATACGATTGATTGAGATTATCTATGTGAAGTTATGTTGAAGATGGGTTTCCATAACAAATGGGTGAGATGGGTAATGTTATGCATAGAAACAGTTGAGTTGACTACTCTGTCATTTTTAATGGTGATGTAATTGGTACCATTATTCTTGGTCCGGGACTTCATCTAGGAAATCTACTCTTGCCCCGTATGTTTATTATTTATGTAGAGGAACTTCTAGCATTGACCAAACAAGCTCAAAGTAAAGGAGATATCCATGGAACCAAAATATGTAGGAATGCACCAACTATTTCTAACTTATGTTTTGCAGATGATTGCTTTCTTTATTTTTTTTCAGAGCAAAGGAGAATGAAGTGTTGGTTATGATTACCTTGAACAACCTATGAGCCTGCTTCAGGTCAATCCATCATTATGCTTAAATCAGATACTTTTTAAGTCATTATGTGGACCAAGACACATAAGTTATATCACTACTATTCTTGTTGTGCAACCTGTTTTAGGTAAAAAAATAAGTATCTAGGAATGCCTTCAATGATTGGTCGAAGCAAGAAATCAACATTCAAATTTATTCCCGTGTGGAAAAAGATAAATACCTGGAGTAGTAAGTGTCTCTATAAAGCTGGTAAAGACGTGCTCATTAAAGTTGTATTGCAAGTCATTATGTCCTATTAATGAGTATTTTTATGTTGTTGTCTTTGTTGGGCGATGAAATTGAAAAGATGATGAACTCTTTTTGGTGGGGACACAATGGGAGGCGTTCTAAAGGCATTCATTGGGTCTCTTGGGATAAACTATATGAATAAATTGGATGGGGGTATAGGATTTAAAAGTCTTACTGCTTTTAATCTTTCTCTACTTAGCAAACAAGCTTGGAGGCTTATGAATATCCCAAATAGCCTTATAACTTGCTTATTTTAAACATGAAGTCCCTCAATGTGATTTCTTGGAGTCTCATGTTGGCCACAACTCAAGTTACGTGTGGAGGAGTGTCTCATGTTCAAAATTCCTTGTTCATGAAGGTAGTAAGTGGAGTATTGGTACCGGAGAGCATATCTTATTTATCAAGTATCTCAATGCCAAATTATATTAATTTTCATTTAGGCAATTTGCTAGTGTCCCATATTCTACTTCCATCTGCTAAAGTTCTCAAAACACATTTGTTTGCATCGATAAAGGAAGACTCGTAGATATGGAAGAAGGAAAAAAGTTGGGGAATCCGAGGGAGCGCGACAACAACAATGTGTAAACGTCCAGGATCCCTAAGAGACATTGATACTACATCTCCACCTAATACCTTAAGACATTAGGTAAATGAATCACCTCACTTATATATCCGCCATTTTCTTCATTCCTAATCGATGTGAGCGTAACCACTCACACTTGAATTCCAACAATCTCCCTCTCAAGTGTGAGTCACCTACATAACTAGACTTGATCCACACTAGGATCCCACTTTCGCTCCCCACCAACATGAACCATGCCTTTGATACTACTTGTTAGAGAGTCTAAGGGAGCGCCAGAAGCAACAAGGGACTAAATGTCCAGGATCTCTAAGGGACTAGTACAAAATAGAGTTTTTAATACGAGAGTGTTAAGTCGGTTATCTACGACATGAATCAACAAATGAGATGGAGGCATGTTTAAGTCGGTTTTTTAAATAAACTAAGTTAAAAAGATGAGGCAATGACAATTGTGTAAATATGTGAAAGTTATATAGTACATGCTTAAGTCGGTTTTTTAAAATAAATATAAATTAAAAAAATTAGGTGGTGTCAATTTTGTAAGTACGTGAAAGTTGATTAACGCAATTATAACCATAACCAACTTAAGATTGATAATAAAGAAAATATATCACAGCGTGTTCTGGTTGCGATGGATCAAGAACCCTAAAAACTTCTATTTCTCTATTTCACTCAAGTTCGTTCCTCCCTCTCCATTGCTCTTGCTTCATCTTTCTTCTTATGCAATTATCTGCTTCCTCGTCAACGCTCTCTGCATTCTTCACCTTCATCTTTCTTCTTAGTACTTGTTTGATTTGCTTATTTTAGTTTTCAAAAAATTAAAAATTAAAAAACTTGTTTCAAATGTCAATTTTTAAATAATAGTTTTGGAAACTATTTCTAATTTTCTGTTTTAAAAACTAAAAAATAAAAAAAGTTTTAACAAGTTTTCCTTTTCAGTTTTCTATTTTTATTTTAAATTGAAAATACACGGAGAATAGGTTGTTTTTCATTAATGATATAATGATAATATTTTACAATTTACTTATAAAAAAAATATGAATCTAAAGGAGCCACAAATTTGAAGGGGCATGAACAAATCCTCTTGTTTGCATTTCTTTTAGCCCTTATTGTGATGTTATCCTTGCAGTTTATAGTAGTTTACCAAGTAAAGTATACTAGTAATTAAAACTAAAAGTAAAATGCATATGCATTCATATTCATATAAAAGAAGGAGTGTTCACGGGATGAATGTTCACATTCAAATTAATCTAAATAAAATCATAAATTGATCAAAAAATCAAAAATTGTATAAAACCAAATATTATTAGACGTGCTTGGATCTTCTTTTGTGAAATCCACTTGAATCAAGTCGAATTTTAGATTTATTTTTCAAAATCAAACAAAATTGTATACATATAAGTTTTAATACTTATTTATTTTTTTCTTAGTTTGAGATATTACTTCAATTTTACTTTAGTGGTTTGGTCTAATGATGAAAAAATAACTACTGGATCCGACATGTTATGAGTTCGATTCTTGCTAATACTATTGAAGAGAAACAGATGTAAATCTATTTATAAGTGTTTAATGAGCCTTGAAGTCTTTCTTCCCTTCAAATGAGTCTTGAAGTCTTTCTTCCCATCGACCGGAGAATATTACTTCAATCTACGTTTATTATATAATATTGTTTCAATCTACTATTTGTTTGTTTAATATTTTTCATAATACTTATTTGTTTAATTTAATATTTGTTTTTACTATTTCATATATTTCAAACATAATCTATCAACATTATTTTGTATTGTTAATTTTTAGTATATTATTTGTTATATCGTGCTTCAATTTTGTTACTTAAATGTAACATTATAGTAATAATATTAAATTAATATTTTATAATTATAATTTGAATCAACAAAAACTGATATAATTTAAACTACGTTAATTTAGATCATATCAGATTTTTAAAAATATCATTTAAATTAAATCGAACTACAAATATTTAATTTTTGAATCAAATGGACTTTGCTTTATAATTAATCTAAACCACATTGTAAATATAAATACCACTAATTCACATGTTGGGTTGCGTTAAGTTTGACCAAATCTATTGTATATCTTACGCAATTAATTTCCTTCATTTTGAATTCGTCATAAAATATCTACATTCAGTTTTAAATATTGTATCAAACAAAATTTTTATTTATTAGATTTTGAAAATAAATTTACCAAACAATTTTTTTCATTTTGTCATCTCTAAAATAGAATTGTCAAACAAATATTTTTTAAATTTACTTTTTAAAAACATTTTCTTAAAATTGTTTTACCAAATAGTTTTCAAAAAGTAAAAAAACAAAACTCAATCAACAATATATTCCTTAACTTATACCCAATTTTAAAACAAGTTTTTGTTACATGTTTTTCATGTGAGTATTGTTAAACATACGATCATTTGTATGTTTTGATCTATTTATACAAAAATTATCTTAATAAAGAACTATTTTAATTTTCAATGCAATATTAATTAACTTTTTAATTATATTTTTTAATTAATATTATTTTTAATGTAATTAACAAAAAAGAAGGAACAATACTGATGGAGAATTAATGGGTGTTGGATCGAATTATGTCTACATGGTCTAGGGGTCTAATGGTAAGGTCTAAGTCAAATATGACAAAAATAAATTGAGCAAAGAAATAGTTTATTTCCTTGCACTCAAGTCAAACCAAGAAGACTCAAACTCTTGTCAGCAAAAAATAAAAAAAAAAAAAAAAAAAAAAGAAGAAGACTCAAACTTTAAATTGGTTCAAATTCTCCAAGTTGTTCTGAGGTATGAAATATTTTACATTTAGTTTTTTTCAAACTTAAGGCTTTATTTTAAAGGAGATGTTTTTCCACCCCATATTACTATAGAAGTACACGTCCGAATAAAAACATAATTCGTTTCCTTTCTTCGAAACACAAGGGTTATAAAAAGCTCTTTAATTTTTATCTTCATTTGATTTAATTTCGTAATAAATGCCAATTTACATAGACTATATGTGAAAAAAATTATTATAAAGGAGTTCAACCTATATAATGGGCCAAAGTCCATGATGTACTATGAAAATTAGTTTTTGTACCCCCAATTAGTGTTGTATTCCTCCATTTTAAAATTTTTTGAGTGAAATTACTTAAATAACCCTCAAAATTTAGTAAAATCCAGTCACCTTCCTCATACCCCCTCATTCTGAAATTTTTCGAAAAAAGTGAGTTCGGATTTTTTTGGTCTTTCCCGAAAATTTCAAATTCATTGAAAAATCCGGTACACAAAATGCATACCGGAAATTTCATTTTTGAAATTTCCGGGAGTTGTATCCGGAAATTTGAAAAATCCGGTAGTATATTTTCAATACCGGAAATTTCCAGTATGCATTTTGTGTACCTGAAATTTGAAATTTCCGGTATGAAAAAAAATGCATCAAATAAAAAAAAAAAAACAAAATATAAAAAAAAAAAAAAAAAAAA
>JBBPBQ010020324.1:27595347-27605813 GCA_037974755.1 Cicer yamashitae | reverse complement strand
AAAACAACCACCGGAAATAAGTTTTGTTTTGTTTTTTTTTTTATATTTTGTTATTTTTTTATTTGATACATTTTTTTCATTCTATTGTTTACAGTAAGGACCAGATGAGCAAAAACCAGCGGTGAACATTCTAGAGTTCGCCCTCCTACACAGTCAAATAGTAGAGCTGCAGTCGAGAAACGAAGAAGGAGGAATGAAGAAATGGAGGATCAGCAGCAGGATTAACATCAGCAACATGATTATATTGATCATGTACAGGATCAACAGGATCAGCAGCATGATTATATTGATGATGAACAGGATCAGCTGCCTGATGCTCCATCATTTCCTGGTGGCCCTTACGATTTATCCGTCCTCAGGAATTATGAGCACCACATAGCTGTGAAAGTGTGGAATGGGGAGGTTAGTAAATAATATTTATTATTTTAATTATTTATTATTTTAATTATTTATTATTTTAATTATTTATTATTATAATTATTTATTATTTTAATTATTTATTACATAATATTTAGCATAATATTTATTTTAATTATTTATTTTATTACATATTATACTTGTAGTATATTTATTTTAATATATTTGTAGTATATTTTTTTATATTTAAATTTTATATTCTATATTTAAATTATAATTTATTGTATGTTTTTTTAATGTAATTAAACAGGATAGACGTGCCCTTAAAGTGGTCTCAAATGGCAAAAAGCAGGCCAAATTCATTGACATTAGAGTTGTATTACCCGTTGAGATTGATCATTGGATTACCGTATCTGGACTACGTCCTCTGCAGCGATGTAGTTTGAACATGATTGACGGTAATCTAATATCTGCATTTGCTGAGAGATGACACGCAGAGACGAGCTCATTTCACCTGCCATTTGGTGAGATGACTATTACTCTCGATGATGTCAGGGGTCTTCTCAGCATCCCATGTTATGGTGAGTTCTTCACTCCTCCTGCTAATGTCACTGAAGACTTGGCGATGAGTGTTTCTAAGTGTACAAACATGCAGCTTTGTCGTTACCGACATAGCTGACTTTCTTGTATTCATGAACAATATCAGCTAAAGCTTTCTTGGATACAACCCAATTCAAATTCTCATAGAATGAATTGTTGTGTATATGCTCTTTGCGACCCTTACTTGTCTCAAATGAACCTTTTATCTTAATAATTTGGAACTTCAACATGTCATTCATACCATTCCATGCCTTACAAAAATCTCCTTTACTATGTTCCAAAAATTTCTTCAACGACCAATGAGCAGACTCAACCCTAATATTCAAACATAAACAAAATTTGATATTATTTAATCATATATAAGTATAAAAATAAAACAAAATTCTATCATGAATGTTTAATCATATATAAACAAAATTAATCATATATAAACAAAATTCAATAAAAATTCTATCATGCATGTTTAATCATATATTGACAAAATTAATCATATATAAACAAAATTCAATAAAAATTCTATCATGCATGTTTAATCATATATAAGTATGATTATAAAAACAAAAGTGTAAAGTTTTAATGACGTACCTATTAGTTGTAGTATTTCCTAGATGCAATACTCGATTGGTCCATGCTTGAACAAATCTTTCCTTGTGAGGACTCAACCATGTGTCTTTGACATAATCAAAGAAAATAATATTATCGACACATGCTTGCTCAAACATTTGCAAAAGTTCCTCATACTCCTTCTCTTCAGAACAATAAATAATTTTCTTCCACAACTAAAGAATGGGTTCCTACATATCTTTCTTTAATATATACTGTTTGCATTTGGCTCCAACATTTTTGTTAATATGAAGTTGACAAAGTAAATTTGTTGAAGATGGAAATACAACTTCAATTGCATTCATTAAAGCAAGTTCTCTATCAGTCACGATCACCTGAGGAAATGGGGTGTTTGCAACAAACAACTATTTTAACTTCTCCAATGCCCAACAGAAGTTTTCTTGACGCTCACTATCCATATAAGCAAATGCAACATTGAATGTCAACCCAGTTGAAGTTACACCAACAATTTCAAACAATGGTAACCTATACTTGTTGGTTTTGTAGGTGCTATCCATGATCAATACAAGATGGAACATGTTCAACAAAGTTATGGAATCTGGGTGCATCCAAAACATGTCCCTCACAACGTTGGAGTCTCCATGAGTCCTAGTCCAACATACATACTTCTCAGCTTCAAGTAACTTCAATAGATGTTGGATATCAGTTCTAGGTCCTTTCAAATTCTTCCTGTATGTGCTTCGTCGATTATAAATTTGAGAGATATTAGTCACATTCTCCTTATCTCGATCTCTCAAAGATGACAAGATATGCCTCGATGCAACGTGATACTTTGTCAGCTCGTCAACATGATTCTTATCTTCATCTTTTTAGCGCCACACAAATGCATTATTCTAAAAAGTAGCCACTAACTCATGGTTGTGAAGTCCACACACTAATCTAATAATCCATTCTTAGCATTTTTCAATGGTCTCGATCGAAGTTTAAACGGACAACCACACCTTTTTGTTGAAGTACCTGAGTTACTTTTATTTGACTGATATTTTCCACCTCTATCACAACCAAGAATTAATTTAGATTTCCTTCCTCTCTTTTCGGTCTCTACGTCAGATCGAGTTATGATAACAACTACTCGATTTTGACGGCCAACCTCTCTTGCCCATGATATGACAGCTTCCCGTGACTCAAAAATTTGATCGGTTGTGAATGCTTCAGTCAAATCTATACACACTGGTTGTCTTTTTTCCATACCTATTTCAGCAAAAATAAAAAATTAACAAAATATATATATATATATATATATAAGTACCAGATTTTTGAAATTTCCAGTCAATATAACTACCGGAAATTTCACAACTCACAAATTTCCGGTAGTACAAATAACGTACCGGAAATTTGCTGGGAAAATTTCCGGTGAAGAAAATGTACTACCGGAAAATTCAGAGTATTGAAATTTCCGGTAGTTATATTATAGGTACCGGATTTTCTGGGGAAAAAAATACGTATCGGAAATTTGGCTGTGAGGGTGAGATTTGAGAGTAATTTTTTTTACCTTTTACTGAATGGTGATTCATGTGGGTAATATTGGGTTTTTAACATTTTTGGGGGGTACAACACTAATTGGGGAGTACAAAAACTAATTTTCTGAACTATATTAAGAAACATTGGGAATCGATGACCATTATTAATGGGTCAAAGCCCATGATGAACTATATTAGGAAACAATGTGGAGTTGGAGGATTCTAGCCTCTAAATCTGCCACCTTTAATCAACGTGAAAAATACAATTTTGCTCTTTTAACCATCTATAAAACCTTTCAACTTTTTTAACTTCTCAATTTTTCATCCCTCTTTCGAAACTTTAGAAAACCTTAACCTTCGAAACTTTCAAAATTTTCGAAATCAAATGTAAGTGGCACTCGAAAATTTCAAACTTCCAAAACATAAAATTTCCAGAATATTCGAAAGTTTCAAAAGTTTTGTAATGACAATTTCCATAATTTTTGAAACTTTTGAACAATTCGAAACTTCCGAAATAGAAAATTCCATAATTTTCAAAACTTTCAAACAATTCAAAACATTCGAAATAGAAAAATTTCACAACTTTCCATATTTAGAAACTTTCGAAACTTTCCAAATTTTCGAAATATAATCCTTATTTCGAAAATTTGAAACTTCTGAAACTATCAATTTTGAAACTTATTATAAATTGTTAAAAGGGTAAAATTGTCTTTTCAAGTGTCTTGGGGGTGGCAGGTACAACTGTGGGGGTGCAAGATAAAATCCTTGTGGAGTTGATGACCCTTGTGCAATGTTTTGGACAAAACCAAACCAAATATTGTTCTTTGAGTTGGACAATTTTTTGAATGGGTCCAAGTCCGAACCAACCTAACTAAATCCGAACAAGTACAGTTCAGATAAATGATATTGAATATTAGATCCACGTGTTCGTGTACTTGAACCGATCATCTCTTTATTATATATTTTTTTAATAAAATATAATATCATGTAATTATTGTGTAAGTTTTATCTACATAATTTTTTGAATTTGAGTAAAGATAGAAATTAGGAAAATATACTAGTATATAAAATTCAAGGCAAAGTTAGAAATTAGAATTATAAAAATCACATTTTATTCTCAGTTCTCACTTATCTAGGTTTTGAAATTTTAATCTAACATTTGAAACATAATTATTTTGTTTTGTAATCCCCTGACTATAACACTTGTAAAACCTTTGGGTCAGCCTGTTTTCCTCATTTAAGACCCTTCAACAGACACAGGTCAATAAGTTTGGGGCTGACACACTTCCTGATCCTTCTTCAATTAATTGACAATTTCATCAAACCAATCTCATCTTCACGGTTGCATGAGTTACGAAGCAGGCTCAAAGTGATTTCACGACCTTGGTCTTGGGGGGTATTGAAGTGTGATAAAACTATTCCTTCTTGTTGTGTTAATTGAACACTTGCAAGTTTGTTACTCGTTATGTTTTCTGTTACAAAATAATTATAATTGTTTCTCTTATCAATATACTTTCAGCACTATATAAACACTATGGCACTTGGAAAATATAATTCAATGAAATGAAATAATATTGAAACAATCTTTCTATCAATCAATATTTTATCCAAAAAAAGAGAAAATCCGAACCAAACCAAACCACTACTTTTGATTGATTTAGACATCAAATTCAAACAAAATCAATTAAAACCGACCCATTGTAACTATAAATAGTTGTCTTCCTCAAAAGAAAAAGTACTTGGGCACATGATTTAAACGGCACAAAAAAAATATATAATCATTTAGTTTTTAAAAAATTAAACTAAATTTTTTTCTTTATATATTTTTTAAGTGTTTACATGTGTGTCCAAATGGTTGTGACCACACAAGATTTCCTCAAAAAATACGAAGGTTTCGGGTGCTAAACCCAACCCTCCCAATGTAGAAGTAGAATCTCCCAGAAAATAATATTCATACCCATATCAAAATAAATAATCCATGTTTTAAAGTTTCACAAATTAAAAGAAAGCAACCACATTGTTTACATGTTCAATAGACCAAAACAATAATGCCTCAAAGTTCCACAAAATGTAACAAGTCTTCCTCCCAAAACCTCCTTGCTCAAAAGTTCAAACAAACTAAAACAAGAAATTCAAGTTCCACAACCAAAGGAATTAGGATATTAATTATTCAATGCTACCTAAATTTCTTAAAATAACCACCAAAGTAATTGATCAAATTTTTAAAGTGACCAGTAATGCCTCTTGTCTTGTGACACATCAAGCTCACCAGGAGGATTACTATGAAGAGTATGTGAATTTTGACCAAGCCCAAGATCAGGTACATTCTCCGCCGAACAGTTACCGGAATCAATTCCCTTCAAAAACCAAGAACCATTTGGAAGTTGATAATTGGCTGCACCTTGAGAAGATTGTGACATGAGCGTCTCATTGAAATTCAACAAGTTGTTCATCTCAACACTCGGCGTTGTGTTTCGAGAACCCCATGTGTGGTTTGACAGAAGAGAGAGAGCACAGCTTGAGTCGGCAACTTCGTTGTAGCTTTCCATCGGAGGATGTCTAGGACCAAGGAAATTTGTTCCACCAACCGAACCTTGCTGGAAAAAATCAGATGGTGGCTCCGTGTTATTCTGCCAGGTAAACTGTGCTGTTCGATCACGACAAACTGGCTCATATGATGTCCGAGTTGCCAATGCATTACTCGAAGAAAACTTCGGATATGAAGCACATTCCATCATAAAATCATTGCCTTTGTTATTGTTATCTGTTGACATAATAGCAAAACCATTTTATTATTAGACATATAAGTCTAAAGGAATATATCACAAGGTGAAAAATAGAGATATTTAGAATCGATATTTCGGTGATAATTTCTAACCGAAAGTAGCTGGAGAGAGTTTGGTGAAATGCGAGGTTAACAAGGAAGTCGGCTGTGGCTTTCGTCGCCTTTCATTATGGTCAGCCAGTCGCCTGCGGCAGCTTCTTTTTCCTTGATCAAATTCAGGAAGCTGATGAAACCTGCACTTGTGCTACCAAAAAGGATGTTAGTTTTTCTGAAATAATATTAAAATTGTTACATTACAAAATTGCAATTGAGATGCAGATGATAATTTCTAATTGTGTGGAATGCTATTATGAAAATGACCCATAATCAATGCAAGATTATTTCAATTTTTCTTTTACTATAATTTAATATGAACAAATATAAAGACAAGTACATTGGTATATTTCCAAAAAGATGTAATTCACACATTGTTTAGTGATGTTCATGCATTGGATGAGGAATTTGAAGGAAAGAGAATGGGATTTAAGATTTTCTAATACCATGATAATCCAGTTAATATTCACATTCACAACATAAGAACTATTGAATACTATCGAATCAGATTACAAGCCTAGACAAAGCTTAATTAGCAGGGTACCTCAAGATATGGTTAAATAAACAAATAAATTTTTTTAATGGAAATTACAATATCCAACACATTACTGATTGTTGATTGTTGAGAGGTGATGCACATTTCTATATTTTTCTAGAATGCATTAGTAACATATAGAATAAGTATTAATTATTAATTTATGATGTACATGCTGTCTAGACTATTCTAGAATACTTGAGTAGTTCATAGAATAAATAATTACTACATTTGTATCAGAAATATCATGAAGAATCTTGAAGGAAGCATCTAGAATATAGCTTCCACAACTATAAATAGGCCCACCAAGGATCATTTGTAAGCAAGTCATTTGAGAACAATACAAAATATTCCTTGCTCTAAACTTCACACTATTTACTATTATTACTATCCAATTATATCAACTAAAACCTTCTACACTATCTCACATACTAACAATGGTATAAGAGCTACGTTTGATCATACCTTGGGCGTAGAAATTTCATTCAAATATTTTCATCCAAACCTTTCTTATATCCTACATCATTTCTAAATTTCCATAAAACATGGCTAATACCATTCAACCATCATCTATGACAATCCCTATTTTCAATGGTGGAAACTATGATTTTTGGAGCATTAAAATGAAAACATTTTTTTGCTCTCAAGATTCATGAGAGATCGTAGATGAAGGATTTACTATTCCTGCAGAAACATCAATTTTCAATGCAGTTTAGAAAAAGAGTTGAAGGAAAATAAAGGTGTGTGGAGTACACTAAAAAAGGAATTTAAAGGAAGTGACAATGGAAGAAATAAAATTGATAGAGAAATATCTAGAAACAAAGAAAATTCTAGAAAATTCTCAAGAAATGACCAAGATGAGTATCATCCATGTGGCATATGCTAAAGGACAAATCATGTCGAGAAAGATTGTTGATATTGTGGAAAGCCACAATGTTAACATTGCAAGAAAGTTGGACATAAGGAGAATGATTGCTATAGCAAAAATAAGAACCACACAAATTTTGTTGAAGAGCATTATGGTGAGCAATAGAAGTTTTCCAATAAGCTTCAAATATACTTTTAACATTGCCATGAGAGTACAAGTCGATGATTCATGGTTATGGCATCGAAGGTTTGGCCACTATTGCACTCAAGCTTGAAGATGTTATATCAGAAGAATATGATGAGAGATCTCCCCTACTTGAAAGAAAATAATGAAGCTTGTGAAGGATGTCTTCTTGGGAAGCAACATCGATCCCCATTTTCAATAGGAGAAACATGGAGAGCTGAGGATTTCTAGAGTTGATAGACACAGATGTTTGTGGACCGATGAGGACACCCTCACTCCATAACAACAGGTATTTCATCCTCTTCATTGATAACTTTTCTAGAATCACATGGGTCTACTTTATCAAAGAAAAATTAGAAGTTTTTGGAATATTTAAAAAGCCTAAGACCTTGTTAAAAAAACAAAGTGGATAATATATTAAAGTTCTCATAAGTGATTGCGGTAAAGAGTACAACTACCACAAGTTTGATAAATTATGCAAGGATGAAGGCATTGAGTGGCAACTAAGAACTCCATATTCTTCCCGACAAATTGGTGTCTTTGAGAGGAAGAGATTTATGTAGAGCAACCACAAGGATTTGTAGCCAAAGGCAACGAAGGCAAAGTTCTAAGACTAAGAAAAGCTTTGTATAGCTTGAAGCAAGCACCTCGAGCATGGTACAAGAGAATTGATCGCTACTTCATTGATAAGGAATTTAGGAGGAGCAAGAGTGAGCCAACACTATACATCACGACCCAAGGTCAGCATGATTCTCTCATGGTCTCCTTATTTGTAGATGATCTTATGTACACTAGGAATAACAAAAAGATGATAATGGAATTCAAAAAAGAGATGATGAAGACTATCGAGATGACCAACCTTGGCTTGATGAATTACTTCCTCGACATAGAGGTAAAGCAACACGAAGAAGGCTTATTTATATGTCATAAGAAATACACTGAAGCACTATTGAAGAAATTCAAGATGAATGATTGCAAGGCAATTACCAATCCACTTGTGACAAATTAGATATTGCAAAAGGATGATGGAGCACCAGAACCTGAGCCATCGTGCTATAGAAGTTTGATAGGGAGTTTGTTATATCTTACTGCTACGCGACCAAACATCATGTATGCTACAAGTCTACTATCAAAGTTCATGCAAAAACCAAATCAAATTCACTTTGGAGCTAGTAAAAGAATTTTGAGATACTTGCAAAGCATAAAGGAGTTTGGCATATGGTATAAAACCACGAACAACTACGAAGTATTTACAAAGGCATTGCCAAGAGCAAGATTTGAGCAACTACGAAGTATGCTTGGGGTTACCGAAATATGCACCAAGGAGGAGTGTTGAGAGGTAATGCACATTTCTAGATCTTACTAGAATACATTAGTAACATATAGAATAAAAATTAATTATTAATTCACGATGTACATGCCAATACTTTTCTAGAATACTTAAGTAGTTCATAGAAAAAATAATTACTACATTTGTATTTGAAATATCATGAAGAATTTAGAAGGAAGCATCTAGAATATAGCTTTCACAACTATAAATAGGCCCACCAAGGATCATTTGTAAGCAAGTCATTTGAGAACAATACAAAATATTCCTTGCTCTAAACTTCACACTATTTACTATTATTACTATCCAATTATATCAACTAAAACCTTCTACACTATCCAACTACATTCTAAGCTAACTATACTATCTCAAATACTAACACTAATTTAAAAAACTACACTTCCTAATGTAAACTTTCTAATATTGATTCCTTAATTAGGTCTGAAAACACTGATTAGCCTTTCCTAATTATAAATAGCTATAACAAAGTATCCAATAAACAATATCTTCACACCTAGTGAAGTAAAGCTCAACTGAAATTTCAAATAGTTACCAATAAGTCACACGGACCAAACAATTAGTACCATATATTTACAACCATATCATAAAGCAGAATGGTAAGAACAACAAACAAAACAAAGCCTTTCTCCAACTAAATTGGATCAGCTAAAATAATTATACTATGTTGTTAGGCTCAATTTGTTGGTTGCTACACAAAATATAAATTCATATAATTTAAGTAATTATTATATCACCCTATGGTTATCCTTCAATATGACTAACCCTCTCACCAGTCACTCTCTCCTTACACGTAGGACATGTCACATGGCTAAAGGTCAAAAGATATTCAAAATATAATGGTGAATTGAATATCAAAACGGGGTCACTACAATCAGCTTTACAATGCATTTGGCTATAGAGATTGAATATCAAAACGGGGTCCCTATTTTTATTTTGTAGTTACCTATCCAAAAAGAAAAAAAATTGTCCCAAAATAAATTATCTTTTTAATTAATACATTTTTCTTCTTCAATTGTATAATTTAATTAATATTATTTGCATTATTTTCAATGCAATATATTTAACTATACATTTATAACATTGATAATGCACAAATACATAACAAGAATAATTGCTAAAAGTGATATTCTCTTTATCATTAATACATTTTTTAATACGGGTGAAATTATCAAATAACTAAATTATTATTTTGTCAGAAATATTGTTAACTATTCATTGAAGAAAGAGAAATTAGTGGAGAGAGTAAATAATAATTTTAGTATTTGGCAAAGATTCTCTCTAAGAAATTATTTGCCATCATTACACGAGAACAGTACATATGAGATTGACATCAATTTCCCAAGAGGGTATGGGGGACCAATTTTTTGTTTTAAAATTAATTTGGCAATCCTATAGAAAGGTGCATCACAATTTGAAATTTCAGTTCTGCATGAAGAGAACCACCATTCGCATAATCACAAGATAAACAAAACAAATCGCATAAAACCATGTAACAACATATGCATCATATCAAGAAATATAATATGAACTAGAAGCATAAGATGATAAGAACATAAGGTTGACTTGGGGGAGTGGGGCTATAGAGACTAAAGTGTGGTAAGGAGTTTTTTTTT
>JBBPBQ010020324.1:27551606-27595034 GCA_037974755.1 Cicer yamashitae | reverse complement strand
TTCTAAACTTCAGTAAAATATTAACAAAATTAAAAATAGTAATTACTAATTAACTTGGCCGTTGAAAAAAAAAACATTACTATCACAAAACCAAAGGAAAACAAAATTTTCACACTATGAGAACAAGCAACAACACTGCCATTTTCAAATGTAAAAGAGTAACAACCAAAAAACCATCTAAGAAATTAATAAAAGGAATTTAAATTAGAAAAATAAAATAAAACCAACACAGCAATAAAACATAAATAAAAAAGACAAATTGAGTAAGGCAAAAGAAAGTAAACCAAAGCATACCCATTATAGAAAAAAAAACACTAAAAAATAAAAAGATAACAAAATAATAAAAAACAAAAGAAGAATTTTTTGAAGTACTTAAAATATCAAATAATGAACAAAAGTAGAATGGTCAAAGAAAGAACATGTGACCTGCTACACTGTTGGCAAAACCTCTGTTCCAAACCAGAGACAACAACAATAGGAGATTTTGAATGCATGCAACAAACTTTGTGTCTAGAATAATAAGCCTTAGCACCACTCAGATCTACTTTACAACCTTCAACTTGACACCTAGGTGGTTGTTGATTTCCCTTCTTTGTTGTTATCCCTGAAGATGAAGATGAAGATGACCCACCATTTGGTTTTGCTTCAAAGTATATTTTTTGACCAAATTTCAAGCCATCAAGAAACTCATTGGAGGAGCTAGGTGGTGAAGAAGGAGAACTCATTGGTGACACTAAGTTAATTATTACAACTATGTTTACGTTTACTAGGAGCTAATTAAAATAGAGTAGTTTATTTTAATATTTAAGTATAATGAAATGAATTGAAAAATGGGTATTTATTTTTTACATAAAAGGATAGTGAAAAGGAAGGAAGTGACAATGGGTCATATCGGTATGGTAGAAAGAGTGAGAAGTGGGTACGGTTGTCTGTCTAAAACTAAGTTGATGGTGGGAAAAAGGTAGACAAGTGAGAGATAATTGAGTTTGTACTTTTTTGGTGCTTTTTACAATTTCGTAATGAGAGAGAGATTTGGGAAGCAATTTTGTTAAGTGTGTATTTTGGGTTATGCACCCTATTGTGGTCTCTTTGAACAATTAGGATTAATTTTTATGATCAAAATATGACAAAAGTGATAAAATACTTCATCATATCATTATCATATCTCAATTTCATATTTGTTTGATGATAAGAATAATAAAAAAAAATAACTTTATTATATTATGTGTTAATAATTTACGAAATAATAAAATAGATATGATAAAAAAATTTGAAGTAGAAAAATATGATAAATTAATTTTAAAATTTATTATATTTTATCTTTTTAGTTAAAATTTTATTTAAAATTGAAATTAAATTAAAAACTAATAGAATAAAATAAAATAAAAATTTATTGATTTGTTTCTATAAAATATAATTTAAAGTATTAAAAAGTGAAATTTAATAAATTATAAATATAAATTAAAAAACAAAAGAAATAATCTGATATTAAATTGAAATTAAAAGTATCAATAATTCTTTCTTAAAAATATGTATGATTTTATCACACAGGTAATTTTGTAATTTATATAATCTAAAAATATAAAAAACACTTGAAATAGAATATTTAACAATAGAATTATTATTAAAAATTATAAAAATATAAATATTAAATTAAATTTAAATTTTTTAACATTAAATATAATTTTTGTATAAGGTTATTTTTTCATTTACATATAGTGTATATCATATCTTTTAACATTAAATTCATGATATGATCAATTTTATAATGTTTATATCATATTCTATCATCCAGCTATTTATTCTAAAATATCTTTATCTTATTTTACGCACCAAATAAACTCTTAAAGTTTAAAGAGTAGTATTATATAATAACTTCATCTTATCCGATACTTATTATCTAATTCATTTATTATCTTGAGATAGAAGTTAAATTAGAAATTACGTAGATTAGAAAATATGTTTTTATTTATTCTTAAAAAATATAATTTAAATTAAAAAATTATGCTAATAATTTATTTTTAAAAATTATGTGTAATTTTATGTTAAGGATGATTTTGTCATTTTAAAAATATCTAGAATTAATTAACTATTTTTTAGTTTTATTATTTAATCAAAGTAATAATAAAGAATTATTTGGAAGAAAAAAATATATTACCTAATTTTTCTAAGAGGTAATGATTATAACTAATATATGCAAGTGTCTCGTTATCATACACTGTTTTTAACTAGAGCTAGAACTAGACTGGAATTGGAATTGGAATTGGAAAGGGATTGTATAGTATAGTGTGTATCTCTTTTTGTGGAAATCTGAAAGTGATATACCAAACAAGACAAAGAAGTATGCGTCAATTCTATTTTGGAGTGGACAATGTCATATTTGTGTCCGTAGGTACTACTTTCTGACTTCCATTAACGGGAAATTCTACTCTAGATCATCTACTATTATTTTATTATAGATTATTTAATGTGAATTTGAACTCTTATTTTAGTGTAATTGAGATATTATCTTTTAAGTTGGGTAAAGATATTTAATACTGTTCTATTTTTATGGTTAAATTTGAACTTAAAACATTTAATTAGTTTGAAAAAAAATTCAATCTCATTTAAGTCTTCTTAAATTAACTCGATATGAACTGTTATTTTAAAAATTGATTAAAAAAATCAATTTCAATGTTTTTAACTGTTTCGATTAATAACTATTAAAATTATTAGGTTAGACATCTGAATTCAAATTCGAAATCTTACAATTGCTGTAAATTTTTTATGATAATTATATTATCTTATAAAAAAAAATATATCAACTTCAATTAATTATTAATATCTTTACTTTTTAAAAATAGAATGCTAAAAGTTTACCGTGAATTTATTGTGAATTTTTATGGCAACAAATTTACTATAAATTTGTCTATCTATGCTAAAAGTTTAGTTGAGCTATAAAAATTAGGGTTAAATATGTTTTTGATTCCTATAAAATTTTAACATTTCGATTTTAGTTTATGTAAAATATAAATAAAAATTTTAGTCTTTATAAAATTTTTCAACAAGCAATTTTAATTTCTGTTGAAGTGAAACATGTTTAATATTACTTTAGAATATTATAAAAAGTTCATCCACAAAAATTTAGAAGTTTTTAATTTTGTATGAATTAAATATGAACTTTTTAAATATAAAAAACTCAAGATAAAAGTAACGAAAATATAGACTTAGAAATCAAATTTTGAACTTATTTTTTTGTAGATGAACTTTTTATATTATTGTAAACATGCTCGCAAAAATTCGTTAAAAAATATATGTTGATTCAACAACAGAAACTAAAACTCTATGCATGATAATTTTGTAAGGACTAAAAGTTGTATTTTTATTTTATAAAGACTGAAATTGAAAATTTGAAATTTTATAGAGACTAAAAACATATTTAACCCTAAAAATTATTGATTATGGATTTGAATGAGTATACAATTTATTTTCTTTAAAAAAAAAAGCCAATATTCATATATATAAATAAGTATGCAATTGCTAACAAGTATCTTTATTAAGAAATCAAAAATAGTAATTTTATCTTAAAAAAAGAAAATTTAAATCTTTAAAACTTTAAATACACAATTTTCAATACGTTTTAATAAAAAATTCTATATTTATTATATGATAAAATGACAATTATTAACATTTCTCATATAAATTGGTTTATCTAAGTACAAGGTTTGCCAAAAAAACCTATAGAATAAAGTTACATAACGAAAATGTAAGAAATGATTATCTTTGAAATCACTCTAACAGAAAAATTTCATTTGTGACAATAACGACTTAATGATGAATCATACAAAGCCCCAAATCAAGTTGATTAAGTCGTATTAAAAACCTCTTAGGCCTTTGATTTCAACCACCACCTAGTATACATTTTGATATATTCCCTCAGATCATTAAAATTAACCTTAATGTATTGAAAACACAATTGTTTTGTTTCTTCTAAATTTCCCAAACACGTGTCAACAAAATCATAAAAATTGACATAATTTTCATATTTCATTTTCTTACTTTAAAAATTATGGAAATACAAACTTATTTCTAACAAAAAGTATTAACTCAACAATTGAGTCCATGATTTTTTAAAAATGATTGATTTTTTTAGAGCGATAACTTTTCTCCCACGACACCAAATGACATTTGCAATGTTGGGAAGTTGAGACCCACATGAAGTCTCTACAAATTTTATTTACTTCATCACAAACTGAAGCAAGGATGTTCGCAATTTGCCTATCATAACCCGAGATACAAGACATAAAGGTTGAGCCAAGGATGTTCGCTTTTTATGCATTTTATCTAAAATAAAGTTATAAGAATTTTTAGAGATCGTGTGGATGCGACATAGGAGCTCCCACATAGATGTCAATGTTTAGAGTAGTCTTAATGCTTAAACCATGACTAATGCTTTTGGCTCGAATTTAAGCAAAAATTGTCTAAGACTTCTCTGATAAGGTCACTTGCTCCAATATTCGCCTCAACAACTAAGATTAAGTCTTCTACAAAACAAATATGGAAAAGTTTAGGCTCTACTCTACAAAAAGGTAAGGGCTTCCAACTGTCGTAGTTCATTTTATCTTGGATTACGTGACTTCTCTTTCCAAAGCAAAAACAAATAGGTAATGTGAAATAGGACCTCCCTATGTCAAGCCCCGTGATGAATTGAACTGGGTTGTGGGCTCCCTATTCCAATTAATACTCGTTGCAACTGTAGAGATGCAATGTTGGATCAATTCATGAATACGGGTAGGTAATTTGAAAAGCAATAGTGATTTCATGATGAACTCCCATTTAATGCAGTCATAAGCATTTTCTAGATCAATTTTTATAACCATGAAACCCTTTTTGTCATACATGTTATTAAGGCTATGAGTAGTTCCTTGCAAAACAAGAATATTATCAGTAGTACACTTGTTCAGAATAAAACTAATCTCAATGTTAGAAATAGTGTAAGACATGGTATTTCTAATACGTTGAGCTATCACTTTAGTGAAAATATATAAATCACATTACAAAGAGCAATCAACCGAAGTTGAGTTACTTTAGCTGGCTCATGGCTAGGGATGACAATGGGTAGGGTTTGGGTAGGGTACTATAGTACCCGTCCCCATACCCGCAGTTTAAAAAAATCCTCATACTCGTGCTCGTACCCTTTTGGGTATTAACTTTAATACACGTACCATTACCCTTTGGGTACCTAAGTGCTCGTACCCATACCCATTACCCACACTTTAACTAAAATAGATCGATAAATAAATGATATTGTTGTAATTAAATTTAAAAATTATCCAAATATCTTAAAATCCAATCATAAAGTATTATAAATTAAAATATTTTCTAACTCAAAACATTTCAAATGAACACACATTACAATACACATTCAAATATCCATAATAATACTTTATGAAGTTGCAAGTCCTACAGCGGTATTATTCAAGATCTGTAAAAAAAATTGATAGGAAGTTGCAAGTATAATTATAAAGTCACGATTAATAAGACATAACTTTTAGTTATAAAGTCACTATTATTTGCCTATTCATAAAAATCAAATTCTTAAAAAGTTTACAAACGTTTATCTTTCGATTATAAATATTTTAGTGGTCCAATGATATCAATAGATGCTAAAACATAAAAGAAAACAATTAATTAAACTAAATACTAATATAATATAATAATATAGTAAATAAATAATATATTTATATTAGTGTGGGTGCGGGGCGGGGTGGGTACTATAGTACCCATACCCGCACCCATACCCGTTTAATTTTGCAGATTTTTTTACCCTACCCATTGTAGATTTTTTTTTGCGGGTACCCACTGAGTCTGAATCTAATTGTCATCCCTACTCATGGTATTTGGGAATAAATGTGATAAGTGTTTGATTCACACACACTTACTATTACCTGGGTTAGAAAAGCAACTAGAGACAAAATCAACAATCGAAGTCCCCACTGTATCCCAATGGTTGTTAAAAAATATGGGGTGGAAGCCGTTAGGGCTTGGGGACTTATAGTTTTTCATACTAAATAAGGCGTTGCGAACTTCTTGAGGGGTGATATCGGAACCTATAAATTCCATGTCTCCTCCTCTAATATTTAGGAGAGTAGTAGTAGTACTAAAAGTTTGGAAAGATATTACTATACTTGGAGTGGAGTTGATGATAGAAATCCATCACATTTGCCTCAACATATCTTCCTCATAAATCCATTGATCATTCAAGTGTTGTAGAGCCATAATTTTGTTTTGTCTTCTGTAGTACCCTAATTTTGCCTAACTAATTAAAAACAATTCAAAAAGTAATAATATCCACTTTATTATAATATATCAAATTTTATGTTTGTCATTATTTTACCTCTCTTTATGAAAACTTAAAAAATAAATATATAAAGATGTATATATTTCTGGCGTCATAATCATTAATACAAAAAAGAAAAATATATATAATGGAAATAAAAATGATATAACTAAAGATAATAAAGGATGCTCATTTTTTCATAAAACCACAATTATATAACATTAGAGTAAATAATACACAATGATATATATTTAATTAATTAATAAAATAAAATAAAAATTCTATTGTCCTCTCTGGTTGTTATGATGCAGAGAGAAAAAGACAAAACTTTAAGTTTGAAGCAGAAGCATGAAGACAACATTCTGCAGAATCAGATACACATATAGAGAGAAACCTTAGCTCATCCAAAACCTGCTTTATTTCTCAAACATAAATAGAGAATTAACCCACTCAGATAAAACAATTTTTTTTTAAAACATGAATACATCAAACATGCAGAAGAACTCAGCTTATGAACAAAGAAAGTAAAACATAAAGAAGGAAATTAATGGGGAAGCACAAAGACAGAACAGGAAAACAACTAAATAAGTGAAAAAAATAAAACAGAGAAGAAAACCGTTTTTACATTCCTATCCAACTGCACACCACCGTGAATCGCCGCCTCTATCCTCACCATGACCTTTGGTATCTAGAAAGGCATGTACTTTCTCCCCTCTTCATGTTTGCTTTTCTTTTCAAACTTTATGTTACTGAAAGATGTGAACTTCATTATTGGAAACTAAAATTTGAAACTAGAGTTTGATTGTATGAAAAATGAAAGCTTTTGTTTTTCCTGTTATTGGTGTTTCTTGCTTAAGATCTTTTTTTCTCTGAAGTGTTGTATAGACATATTTTGCTTAATATCCTTTTTCTTTGGCTTTTTTTTTTTGGTTTTTTGTAAAGATATGACTTTATAGTATACAAGCTGTTATTTCTACTTTTTCTCTAGTGATTTCATATAGATGTGACCGGTGCTGCTATTCCTTCTGGATACGTTAACTAGTAATTAGCACATATTTTCATACGGCTATTATGTAAATATTTTATGCCATTTAACATAAATAATTCCGTTTAATGGATATAGCTAATTATTAATTAGCCTCCTTTATCTCATCGGTAAGTAATTTTAATAAATTTTATTTTAGTTTTGGTTTGTGTTATTTAATATTAAAATGAGTTTTGTTTCCATTATTTAATTAAAATTGGTGGAGCTGTGTTTCTTTAGTATTAAAATGAGTTTTGTTTCTATCACTTGTTTAACTAAAAGGCATATTAAAATAAGCTCTCACTTGTATATAATATTTTTGGTTCTATTATTTGATTAAAATCTGTTTTATTTATTTAATAGATCAAACTACAAGTTCATATATTTTTTTCGCTGCTATTTTGCTTTTTGTGTGTGTTTATTACTGATTTTATTTCATAGAATTATTTAAATTTATTTATTATTCAACATCAAAGTTTAATTCTTAAAAAGAAAGCAAAATTAAAATATAATCAAATATTAAAAGAATGTGACTTTCTTTTAATTTGTTTTGAGTTGTTAGGACACAAGTTGTAACAGCTTGGTAGTCCTAAAACTCATTTTGGTAAACAAATTAATCAATAAAATTCTTTTTAAATGTTAATTAGAAGTGACATTTTTTTAATCTTTGAGTTTTTAAGACACAAGTTGTACCGCTTGGTGGTTTTAAACTCACCTAAACCGAAAATAATTATTCAAATCAAACAAACTCATATTTTTTTTCGTCAAAACAACTCTTTTTTTTTATCAACAACAAAAATAAGTTTTCTTTAAAAATAATTAACTTATCCACATTTTCCATCCAAGAACTACGTAGTTTTAATTTGTCCATCGCATCGGGAGATACGTAGGAGCAATATGACCTTCTTGTCAAACACACTAATAAAAATTTCTTTTTTTTACTTTTTTTTCTTAAGCATACTTTTATTTCAAAATCACATTCAAAAAACAAACGATTGATATTCATATTTAATAATAAGGAGAAATAAGTTTATTTAAGTTAATATTCATTTTGCACAATTAATTATAGGTAACCGTATTTTAACGGATGTCGTAGGGTGCTAATACATTCCCTACACATAATCGACTCCCGAACTCAAAATCTGGTTCAAAGACCATTTTTTTTTCTATATTTAAGGATTTCCAAATATTTTTCATATTTTAAAATAAATTTTGATGGCGACTCCATTGAATTCGAGAAACACTCGAAATTTTTGGCCGTGACACCTTCTTCTCACAAGAATAGATTGGTGAAAGTAATGAGGATTGTTGTCTCCCAAAGTGATCCATTTGCTCCTAGCTTGTTGAAACCGATAATTTTTCTCTAGTTGAATAATTTGGCGATATTCCTTTGAAAGCTCAAATTTAAGATGGAGAAGTCGATCATTAGGGCCTTCATGAAGAACCTAGTTAATACCTTCCAACCTTCTAATAATACACTCCTTTCTCTTAAAAATATTTTCAAACTTATGCTTGTTCCAAACTTTCAAATTGTTGGTTTTTATTTTCTGAGCGAAGCTACTTTTAAATTGACCATGATTATGTTAAATTTTACCCAAAAAATATGAATCATGTAAAAGTTCCAAAACCATACTCGAAATAAACTTTGATCATTGAGCTATTTAGATTATGTTTAAATAGCATGTATATAATAATGCTTCAATGCATAAATTCTTAAAATTTGTTTACCAAATATGAGAATTTTACAATGTGTTTTACTAATTTAAAAAATTCGGTCTCAAGCTATCACAAAACTGACCCTCTAGATTTTTAGTCTCTTTACTATTGAGTCATTCAACCTCGTTCCTGATATGTACTCATCAATTTTACTCATTGTGGATGGTTTGAAGTTATGTTGGGAGGTTCTTTCCTCTAGCTCCCAACTAATGAATGTCCCTCAAAACTTTTCTTTTCAAAGGTAATCAGTCTAAAGTTTTTTATTTTCAATACTCTATTTGGTTGGGTAGAAAGGTTGAGTTCTTGTGATGTGTGCCAATTCAACATGAAAAATTGATGATGGTCGTTAAGTTAGTTTATGGAATGAAAGGTGCCTCCATTATTCTATCCTTGAGTATATGAGTATTCTTGAAAATAATCACCAACTTTTAGATAACAAAGTGTCTTATTTTATGATAATCAACATTGGTTTACTCCACATGCTTTTCGTGAGAGGTTTCTTGTCATTGCTTATACCATTGGCAATGGTGTTATTCCCAGTATCCATGAACTAGATAGGTGTTATTGGGGTTTTTATTTGATCTTACTTTTAAGGATGTTTATACTTTATTGACTTCTCCCAAGCCTACTATTTGTTTGATTAAGATTAATTGTTGTTGGGTATTTCTAAAGCCTAGTCCTTTGTTCCTTGGAAAATTATGCACAATGTCATCCTCATTAATGATAATTTGAGAAAAATGTGGGTTTACTATGATTTCTAGTTGTAGCCTCTATAGATGTTTATTTTGTAACACATCATTTTGTGCAAAAAATCATAGCTCTAAGTAAATTTGATAACTCAACTCAAACTCTCCAAATTTCTCATTTTAGCAATGTTATGTCTTAGGGCGCGTTCGGGGTGGTTGTGAATTTCTGATTTTGAAAGTCAATTTCAAAACCAAAAGATGTTTGGGTAAAAATGGAGTTGAGTTGATTTTTTACTTAATTTCAAAACAGTTTTTCCTAAAATCTCAAAACCATAAAAATAGATTTTATAATTCTTGTTTTTGTTTTCAAATTAATATGTCATCATCATTAGATATAAACATCACACCAACAACCATCAACCACTACCTCCGACCACTACCACAATCACAAACAACTCACTTCCGACCACCGTTGCCACATCCATCATTATCGGCCATTCACCTATAACCACCTCAATCATTATTGACCACCTACCTCCTACCGTCGTCACCACCACCAACCACAATCTATAACCACCGCTAACCACCCACCATCACCGACCACTGACCTCCAACCACCATCTCCCAACACCGACCAGCCACATCCAACCACCACCACCATCTCCAATCCCCTCCACCACATCTGGTAGCACAATTGACCACCCACCTCTGAGAACCATCACCACCGACCACCATCTTCAATCACCTCTACCACATCTGACAACACAATCGACCACCCACCTTTAACAACCACCACAACCTTCTCCTACCACAACCATCACAACCGGCCACACACATCCAACCATCACCACCATCTCTAACACCCACCACCACCAAAAACCACTCACCTCCAACCACCATCTCCGACTACCATCAACTACTACAACCATCGTTGGTCGCGCTTTAATCATTAGTTAATTTAAGGAGTTATTTGTTATTTTTTGTTGATTCTAGTTATTGGATTTAAAAAAATGCTTACGTTCTTATTTCCTTGATTAAGTAGAGATTTTTCGCAGTTTTGCGTTGTTTCTTTGTTTTAATACAGTGTTGAATTTTAGTGAGAAATCAACATGACATATGTGGAGTATTTCAACCACATTTGGAGTTGTAAATGTCCAATTGGAGTCAAACCAAGTGAAAATGAAAACTAAGATCCATAGCTACAACTTTCATAAAGACACTAGAACCAAATCGGACTCAAAAGAGGAGAAAAATGCAGTAAATGTCAGACGACAGATGTTGTGCGCCTGAAGCGCAAAACCTGCACCTGGGACGCATTTCTACCTTCCTGAATCTGTCCAAATGCTCCTAAAGCGCAAATCCCGCGCTTAGGGCGCGTGGCGCGCTACAATATGTATAAAAACACGTTTTTCTCACTTTCTTGGTATTTTTTGACTATTAGGAAGTTTGGAGACTTGTGCTCTAGCAGAGAAACTCAGAGACGGCTGTTTCTAACACCATCGAAGGAGTTTTATCAAGAATCATTCATGAATCTTTCTTGTAATTCTTTTTTAATCGCTATCTTTTGTATCTCTGTCATGAGTAACTAAACCCTATTTGTTAGGGATGAGTGAAACAAGATGAAACTCTTATTTGTTTAATTTGATTTCTAGTTATATGAATAAGTTTATTAAATTATTTTTCTCATCTCTGTGCTTAATGTTGTTTATTGCTTGATCAACTTTGAAATGTTTTACGATTCGTATTTTGAAACGGAAATGGACTTTATGAATGCTTGAGATGAGAAAATTTATGATATTGTAGTCTAGGGATAGATGCAAGTCATGAAACCAATTAAATTATTTGCAAATGCAGTAGTTTGATAAGAGAAATTTTTGTACTGTAAGACTTAATTCTAATCTTAAATCCACTAAGGAATTATAGGTTACTTTGGAATTAAAGGTTCTGTCACTAAGACATTAGGACAAGAATAATAAAGATAATTCGGTAATAATTCAATAAAGGAATTTAGTAACTAGGATCAAATTAGAAGCCAAAGTTGGATTCGAAGTGAAACTCATCCGTTACATTTTTCTTATTATAAAAGTTCAATGCTATTGTTGTTAGTTTCAAATATAATTTCAATCAATTCGGAAGCTTTTTGTTCAATTTTAGTAACTAAACGTAATTTGATAGTATAAGGCAATCCTTGAGTTCGACACTCAGTACTACCATTTTAATTATTACTTGCAACAATTCAGTACACTTGCTGAAACGCTATCGCACTTCGATCACCACCTCTAACTATCAGTTATTTCTTTTGACCGCTACAACAATCGATCACTACTGTGATAGTCGTCTTCCACAACTACCACTTTAATATTTTTTATTTTTATTTTTAATTATTTTTACATGTCAATATTTTTTATATTTGGTGAATTCATAATGAGATAGGATAAAAAGAGTGATTCAATTCAAATAAAATAAAACTGAAACTCAACTAAGAGTTGAAAGTAATAACTAACGATTGAAAATTGAAATTGAAAACTCAAAACTAAAATTGAACACTCAAAACTAAAGCTAGTTTTTGTTTTAAAAATTTTCAAAATAGAAAACCAAAAACCACCCCGAACGGAGCTTTAGTTTCTTATATGTTAATCAATTAGGTAGTATACATTAATTGATTAGGTTCATAACTGTCAAATTAATCGATTAGATAGTGATGTACTCAATTAAGATATTATGTTAATTGTGATGGGGAATCATGAAATAGACTTTAAGAACATTTTTCAAAATTAATCCCAAGAACGAAAAATCCTTTTAGTCATGGATCACGTAAGCACAAAATTTCACTAGAAGGATTCATGTGTTTACCTCTTGAAGCGTCGAGGAGACATATCACCCACATGGAGCATCTCTCTTGAAGCGTCCTTTAACTTTGATCACCAACACATAAATTACTGACATCTCTACATAGTCCGCACACACACAAAACGCAATGTGGTGCTAGCTATTCTATGAGGGTTGTGGCAATCAAAATTACTTGGGGAGTGTGCTCTTCTTCTATTTATAGAGAATGAGCCACTAAAACTCTAATACTCCTATTTTGGGCCCAAGACAAAATAAGCCCTAAAAAATTACATTTAATTAAACTCTTTCAATTAAATATAAATTATTAATTAAATTAAATCATCTTTAATTAAATTAATTGTCAATTCTCGTTTATTTAATCAAATTATATTCAATTAAATAAATTATAAATATGTTAATGTATTAAATCAAATTTAATACGATTAACATCTAATTAAATCAAATCTTATTTAATTTAATCATTCGCTCTGCTGTCAGTACTCTATGTATGTGACCCTTATAGGTTCTCACTGATATTGTAATAATATTAAATATTATATATATATATATATATATATATTATAATATTAAATATTATAAACAATGACTGACATCTAGCAATGCATCATTAGTACCCAAATAATGAAAAAATCAGTGATGCGATTTAAACCTTACCGCGACTACTATTTATTGTGCAGTGATTGTCCATTCGTTCAAATGCCTAATTGAACGCAAGTCACAATATATGTCACGCTTGCAATGCTCAATTCTTTATTTCTCAATCCCAAAATAGATGCGTAAAACTAATTGATCAAATATCACATATTGATCCTTCTAGCATGGTCATGCATTTCCACGGTCTCACTTTATAGAATGACCCAAGACATAACTCTTGTTATATAGAAGGGACGAATCCTATCTACATTACTCACACTCCTCCACATGGTTTATTGTAGGATCAATAATCACATTTATGATTGTTCTATTACACACAACGTTTGATGGTCTTAAAGCCTACAACTCCCCATGTAGGGATTGTAGTGACTTCATGTCGAATAACTACTCACTGTGGTTGCATGATAATCGCTAATGACACTTACACAATAATTATTTAGCATTCTCATGGCAAGCCAATCCAGTAGAAATATTACACTTAATATTTATACCTATATGACGGCTTGATATCTCATATTCATGACTCATGAGATATAGTCATCAATCTACTCACATAATAGTGTCAATGTATTATTTTCGTCCTAATTAATAATCATACTTTAACTATGAATATTTTAAGAATAATGTTTTAATGTTCGATAGGGTGTTACGATCAAGTCACACTTGATGTTCTTTTAAACGAACTATCTATTATAAAGACTTTATTATATTATGTTGTTAATAACATAATAAATTATACCTTGTACATATAACCAAGATTAGATATATGATTTAGATATATAATACAAATACTAATCTATATAACATCGATTAGCGCTAAAGTTTACACTAACAAATTGATTATCATATTTTGTACACTCAACAACCTAGTTTTAAAAACAATCCAATCTTTATCTAACAACTTTCCACGATTTTTTAAAACAATTCAAATTTAAGTGGTAGTTTTGATGATTAGAATTGAGGAACCATTATAGTAATCCTAGTATAGTAATCCAATCATTTGTTTTTCGTTTCACCAAAGAGGTGAAAGTCAAAAATTATCCACCACTTTACTACCTCAATCCACCAAAAGCCAATCAAACCAATTAAAAATTGATTTCCAAATTGCATTTGCCATAGAGCATGAAAAGAAAACAAATTGCTAGCAGTGTCTTTTTCTTTAAAAGACAAAGAAAGAGAACAAATGAAAGGAAATTCTAGTACTGACACGTCAACTCTATTCTGAATTAGGAATTTTCTTCAGTTTGATTTTTTGCATTTTTTGATCTAACATTAATTTGAGTTGCTTCTTCTGATGTTCAATAACCAGTTGTAAATTTTGCTGCATCTGAACCCCAAGGAATATAAATAAATAAAAACATATATATAGATTCCCTAAATTTTTTAAGTTAACATAAAATATGAGAATTGATTCTCCTAATCGTAATTTACACATGAGAGAATAATATGTTCATACCGCTCAACAAGAGAGATAAACATATAAGAAATTTTGATAGAATGATTTTGAATGATGAAAGATCACAAATTACTTTCTCATGTGCAAATTACACTTGAGAGAATCCATTTATGTAAAATATAGATATAGATTTACATCAAAAGTAGATTGTGTATTGTGTAGTACCTCCAATTGTCGTTGGTTGCTCTTCTCAACCTCAAGTTGGAGTTGTCGCGATTCCTCTATTTGCATTTGACTGCAACAAAGTAGGAAATTTGGTAAATTTGGAAAAATACTTATATGTATTTTGGATCTTGACATTTTAATGTCAATAAAACATTGGAAGGAATATGCTCAATAAAAGAAAGATCTTAACAACATAAATCCTAGATTATGTCGTAGCTCAATCGATGTTACATTTTGATTTGAAGCTCATTAATTCCATTTGTTCTTTGTCCTTCCTCAATTATTCCTGAAACACAGATAAATTTATATTGGAGATTTAAAAAAAAATTGGAGAATGAAAAATATTATTAATAAGGTGACACTAATTATTATACTATTATAAAGAGGAATTTGAAATTCGTCCCATAAAATTATAAAGTCAAATTTTTACCATTGAGCTGACATATCAAATACAAATATTGAAGATTTGGAAAACTAAGTACAAGACAACCATGATCACTATAAAAACAATAACAATGATGATTGTGATTTGGGTCTAAGTCTATATTAATATATCAATAGAATAATATAGGAGCCTATACCAAAAAATATTATAGGAGAAATGTGTAATTAGTATAAGTAAACAAAAATTAAGGTAAAAATGGTGAATCACAATAACACAGAAGTTGTGTTGGGAAATATAGCAATAACTTGAACAAAAACAAGATGAAGATGAAAACCATTCTAATTGCATAAATAAATTTGAAAGAGTGTATGGACACATCCAACTTTTAAATTTGAGTATATCTTATATGTAGAATCAAGCAGTCGGTTTGACTCAATTGTTTGTTGTTGGGGTAACTGGGGAATGCGGGGGGCTATAGCTCTCCGCAGTATGGTTCAGAGACTGAACCTTATTATTATCATTTAAGCACAACTTGTACTATGTAAATTCTAACTCATTTATCTAATAAAAAGAAACTACAACTGTTCTGTAGTCGGAGACATAGATATTATTAGACGAACATTATTATCAAAAGTCTTCCGTTTCTTATTTGCAATTTCTCTTTTTATTATTTAATTAAGATCGTGTGACTGTTCTAACATAGTCCATAATTAACTTGTGTTGATGGAAATACCACATTATATTGAACACATTATTATCAATAAAATGCTACAAGTCTTTTCCTCTAAAAAATAATAATTAAACCACATATAGATAGTAAATTACCATTCAAGGATTTGTGCGTGTGTAAGGCAGAACGATATTTCTGCATAAAAAAAATTATAAGAGAAAATATTAAAGAGCCATTTAGTAATTAGCACTGAAGAAGTTACATGCATATATATAGCAATTATCTTATGGAAATAAACATACCTGTAAATGACTTTTAACATGAGAAATGGTTAGCACATCCAAACCCATCATCTCTAATATAGCCTTAGGCTTTGCATCTGTGATTAATCAATGATTAAGTTATAAGCACTAGGTAACATGTAATTAATTTAAAAATAAAATGCAAAAACTATTTGTTACTTATATAATAAACTATATAAACTTACTTTCTGGACCACCAAGGCGGTTGACAATCATAATAAATGTCTCATGCAATTCTTTTGTCCATCTTAATCTTCTTTTACCCTTTTCTTTTATCTTAGAATCATAGTTGCTAGATGTTGCAAAAGCAAAGTCACAAGGTGAAGACTGCTTTGTACATGATTCCTTCTGATAAGACATTATGGCACATTTTAGAGAATATAAAAAAAAAGGAAGTATGTTACAAATAAATTGGTAAATGATTCATTGAAATTATTTGAAAAAAAAAACTAAAGAAAAATATATTATGTCAATTATGCAGACTTGTTGCTTTGGCAAGACGCAAATGGACCCAAATTCATTGGAATAAAAAATTTCAGTTGAAACCGTGTAGAAAATCTTGAGTTCAATTGTGAGTGGTTAAGTCTCAAATCGACTATGAATAAGTTAAATGTAGAATATAAAAAAGTGGTGACTCATATACCTAATGTCTTAAAGTTTTAGGTGGAGCAGTGGTGTCAAAGTCACTTGTGGTCCTAGAGCATTTAACTTGTTGTTGCTCTCGCATCACCAAACTCTCCACCAAACCATACTATAGAAATCAAGTGACTCACATCGTGACTTCGACGAAAATATTGAACTAAGATTTGATTTTCTCATAAGGATTGTACAGAAAGACAAGTGTTTAGAGAGTGATGAGTGGTCGTTCGATAAGTGTCAAAACATGTTGTAACTCAAAAACCGGAATCTAAATAATGACACAAGGATTGAGCAACGAGCTTCGGCAAATTGTGCATATATCTCTAGAAGTAGGCATAGAATTGTAAGCAGAAATGGGTTTAAAAATGTAATAATAGTTAATACTTAATAATAAGTAAGCACCTGAGTTTTCTGAAAGGAAATTTCAAGGGAATTTTGATCTGTTGAATCATCACCCTCCAATACCTTCTTATGTTGTTGTGAAAGGTGCTCGCAAATTGGCTTGTTATGAGAACAATAGTGAAATTCACTACACTTTTCAGAAGAAGAAATACTATCTTCACCTTCACTATTAGACATTAAAGATTCAAAAACCAATTTAGAGTCATGACAAGATAGAAAAGGTGAGTCTCTTGTTGTTGTCATGGAAAATTCATTGGTCCAAAGAGGAATATCAATTTGATGTTGATGGTGTTGTTGAGATTGAAAACTCATATAGGCTTCATTTGCAATTGATTCATGAATGATTGTTGTTATGTCCTCTAGAGGAGTGACTATGTTGTAGGGCTCAAAAATTTGATGTTGAGATTCCAATTGATTTATGTACATGTTGAAACAATATTTGATGTATCACTCTGTCTTGTGTGAAGGGAGTGAGTTACTTCACTTCTTGTGTTTCTTTACATGCCAAGCCTAATATAGAAGAAGAAAAAAAACATATATCAACATGAAAAAAGTGTTCTTTTGTTTAGCTGTTATTCAAATACATCATCCAACTCTTTCAAATTCAATTTCACTTTTTTTTTCAAAAAAAATGGCATGCAAAAACAACACCCTAATACAAGTTATTTACATAATGTTGGCACCTCAATTAAATCAACAAAAGAGAATAAAAGCACAGAGGACATATACCTTGCATAAAATAAAATAATCAAAATTAGAAAATAAAAAATTAGCAACACACCTTGTGTCTCATATTTTTTAGTACATTTTTTTTATCAGTTAAAATTTAAATAAAATCCACTTAATTATGTGAGTCGCACTTAGATAAGTTTAGTGAAAGATGTAAATGTATTTCGACTAATAAAATAAGCGTATTGAAAAAAGTAAGCTAAATGCATTCTAAAGACTTTTAAATTATTTAATTATAATAAATTGATCATTTAAATTTTTTTTTATAAAAAAATTAGTCTTTTTAGTCTTTAAACGTTTGCACTGTTATCAATTTTTTATTTAAATTTTCCGTCCAACTCTCTTAGTGTTCTTCAGACTCATTCATATTCATAAATTTCAAACACATTTCATTCTATTGGTTAAAATTCACATAAAACGCACTATGAATTTAATAGGATCTATGTGAGTTATAATCGATAAAAAAAATGTGTTGAAAAAATATATTAAAAAATGCATTGGTAACATTATTCTAATTTAAATAAACAAATGATGCATTTAGCCAAAAGAAAGAAGTATAATAAAAAGTGTATTGTTTGCATTTTTTATCCGGCAAAAACCAATTTTATTGAAGAAAAAATCCTCTCTTATAAATAGAATAAAATTAAAAACCAAGTTCCACCGTTATATATATCTTTGATTAGTATTTTATTTCTTTGCTATCTCAGTTTTTGGTGTGTCATGAAGAGTGAACTTTATATTTTGTACTTCAGATTAGTCATGTCATGGGACCAGTTTTGTGTTGTACTACTCTTCATATTTGTGGAGAAAAATCACTATATAAATAGTTTCTGACCAATGAAACATATAGTCACATAAAATAAAAAAAGGTAATCGAAGGATTTTAGCTTTTCAAACGCACTTTCTTTCCAGTTGGACAAGTGTATAAATCCAATGGAAAAAGTAGTAGCTAAATAATGACGACATGAATGTATGGAAGGAACGTGACAATGACAATAAAATGTCGACATTTGAAAGATCTAACACATTGTTTCATTTTGACTTTGTAGATATCTATGAGTGCAGACACAGGATAACAGGACAAAAAGAATGACACAAACCCTTTTTCATAAAAATGAGCAACTTTGTGGTTCAAATTATAACAAGAATACTTATATAATCATGCTCATTGCGTTGAACTGTGGTTGCAGTTAAACCGTAAATCTTTTATATTATGATTAAATGCAACAAATGTCATTGTAATTGTAGTTGTAATGTCGTTGCCAAGAATTCTAAAACCATTGTGTTGTGGCACTAATTGCAATTGTTGCAAATTAGAACCATGATGGTTGATAATACATGGTAGTTGTGAAGGGAATTTCCAAAATATATTTGGCATTCTCTAATAGCTATATTAATATAGCAAAATGAAATAACTTAATGTATCACTTGGTCAAGTGGTTGCAATGCTTGTGTTTAATGCATCTATTAGTCATCGAACAAATGCATCTGTTAAGTTACTAAAGGTTACAATATTTTTCAAGAATTGTTTTCTTTCACCAATTGGTATGAGTTTCTCTATAAATAGAGACACTTTAGAGACATAAAGTATAAGACAAAATTCATGTTACATGAGTCAAATTTCTGTTAAAAATATTTCTGAGTCATTTCTTCTTTTCTCTAGTGCACGAGAGTAAATAAAGAAACTTTATTCTATAAACTATCATTGATCGATAGGCTTGATGAGAATGCGCAATTCACTTCAAGGATTCCAAAGTATCCTGAAGGAGATTCACCGGTTAAGTCGTTTACATCCAATAGACATAGATTGGTGGGGGTGAATCGAACTTAAAAATTAGTGTGATTGATATACACGCTTTGGAATTTATGTGTGCAACTTTCATCGTCGTCAATTTCATCCTTTTCTTGTTCAAGATTTGCAGCATACCCCCAACAAAAGATCTAGCAATTTTTAGGTTCGATTTTCGATTTATTTGTTATTAATTAATAACTGCAATTTTAAAAGAGATGAACACTCGCATAATTATTTATTCATGACCATGGGGAAAGGTACGCAATTATATACATGTGTTTCAAATATATGCAAACATGATATAAGTTTGAATGTTCATTATATGTGATTATGATAGTTTACGAAATTTGCATTTAAATTTATTTTGATGCATGATTGTTAGTTTTAAGTTTTCCTATAACATAGAAAAATTTAATACTATAGTTTTCCACCATCAGAATGATTTGAAAAATGGTAGATAGTTATTTTTGAAGATACAAACTTTTTTCTTTTGGAATCAAACATGTTTGAAAGTATACATTTGAAAGGTATACAATTGAAAAATTTGGTGAAGAGTTTTGTTGTTTCACGATAAGTTAGGATTGTATCTTTGTCAATGAAAGTCATGTTTTCTTTATTTGGGTTGAATGTTTATCTTTTTTCATACCAAATATATATATATGTTTATGTTAGATTTAATATATGGTATTACATCAACACATGCACGTTTTAACTAAAAATTGTTGCTTCATGCAAGAAATTGTTATATGTATAATTAATAATTTCATATTATATGTGCATGAAAGTAATTGTTTCTTGTTTATCTTTATATATTTTTTTTAAATTATTGTAAGTTGACAAATGTTGATGGAAGAAAGTAATAGAAAATCTTAATGATTTTATTCATTGTTTATTTTCTATTGTGATACTTATTTGGACTTACCATAGAACATATTTAAATATGAAACTTGAATTAACAAATATAATTTATGATCGTGTATTAGTAATAAGGCTTAATTGTAATTTTAGTCTCTCTATTTTTACTGATTCACGAAATTGGTCTCTCTATTTTAAAAGTCGACAATTTTGGTCCCTCCTGATTTTTTAACTAAAAAATGACGAGTGAAATATTTTAAATAACGTGACATATGATACGATAGTGCAAAATGATTAACACCCATGAAATTGGAATAAAACACAGTAAAAACTTAGCTTTCAACTTCGAATTTTGAAATGCTTATTAAATATAGTAAAAGGTAGAATGACATAACAGTTTCTGTATGTGATAATTGAAATGTTTATTAATTGTATGTGATACAATGTGAAGAGATTAAATGAAAAAAGTGTCATGGTTTGGTGATAGTTGGTCAACACTATCAAGAATATAAAAGGTAATCGGATGCTTGATGTAAGTCATGACTTGTACAAGACCTGATATAACATATGTTGTTGGAAGATTAAGTCGGTATACAAGCAATCCAAGTAAAGAACATTGGCATGCTATTAATAAAATATTAAAATATTTGAAAGGAACAATTAACTATAGTTTAATCTATAGTGGATATCCTTCAGTTTTGGAAGGATATACAAATGCTACTTGGATAAATCATGTTGAGAATCATGCTTCCACCATGGTTGCAGAATTTATTGTTCTAGCTGCAGGTAGTAAAAAGGTTGAATGGCTAAGAATTTTGTTGTATGAGATACCAATTTGGCCAAAGTCAATGGCACTAGTATCCATACATTGTGATAGTTAATACACACTATCAAAAGCATATAACCAAGTATATAATAGAAAATCAATACATATTGGTTTAAGACATAGCTATGTAAAGGATTTAATGGAGTGATATCCATAGTGTTTGAAAGAACTGAAAAGAATCTTGCAGGTCCTTTGACGAAAGGTCTGACAAAGGACATGGTGTTGAAGACATCATTAGGGATGTGATACAAGCTCATATCTAAATAATCACCAATGGTGGAAACGATCTACTCACACTTGAGTAACATCAAGTCTTGAGTTCAATGATGAAAGTACACTATTAGAGTGATTGAAGTAATTGACAATAGATACAATCCAAAGGATAAAAGTACTTGGACCACAAAATAAAAGTGGTAGGATGATGTCTCATCTTAATGGACATATAACATAAATTTGCTGGAATTTATAATTATGAGTGCATTTCTAATATAGTCCACCTATATGAGAATGAAGTGGGCTGCTTCATAGAGTTCAATGACTTGACTCTTAAATTCTTATGAAAAGGATATGAGACACAGGACCTTATCAAATGTGTCATCTTGATAATTCAATCAATAGTACCGAGATTTCATGTGTGAGTTATGCACACTTGCTCTAATGAATGATTGGTTCAAAGCTTGTCTACCAATCTATTTGGGGATGAGTGAAAACATAATTTACTAAGTAATGGTTCAAATCGTAAGATACCTTTATCTAAAACCATGAGATTTCCGAAATAACAGATTTAGATATATTTTGAAAATGGTGGGGATTGTGAGGGCAATTTCCAAAACATATTTGGAATTCTCTAATAGTTATATTGATGTAGCAAAATTAAATAACTTAATGTATCACTTGGGTCAAGTGGTTGTAATGTTTGTGTTTAATGCATCTAATAGCCATCGAACCAATGCATCTGTTAAGTTACCAAAGGTTACAATCTTTTTCAAGAGTTGTTTTCTTTCACCAATTGGTATGAGTTTCTCTATAAATAGAGACACTTTAGAGGTAGAAAGTATAAGACAAAATTCATTTACATGAGTCAAATTTATGTCAAAAATATTTCTGAGTCATTTCTTCTTTTCTCTAGTGCACGAGAGCAAATGAATGAACTTTATTTTGTAAACTATCATTGATCGATAGATTTGATGTGAATGTGCAATTCAATTCAAGGATTCCAAAGTATCCTAAAGCGGATTCGCCGGTTAACCTGTTTACATCCAATAGACATAGATTGGTGGGGGAAAATCGAACTTAAAACATAGTGTGATTGATATACACGCTTTGGAATTTATGTGTGCAGCTTTCATCGACGTCAATTTCATCCTCTTCTTGTTAAAGATTTGCAGCATACCCCCAACAAAAGATCTAAAGTAGTCTCACATATACTACCTAATTTCCACACTTCACTAACATAATAATCAAATTAATTACGTCTAAGGTTTTTATTCATCACTTAAATTACCTAACAAAATCTCCATTAACTAAAGGCTAAGTTTAGATGCCCCACCATAAGTATGTTCTTTCTGTTTCTCAATGAAAGAAGCAATTTTTATTTATTCAAGAAATAGCTTTTATACATCTTTAAAAATAGATTTAGATCCTGTTTGAATCAAGATTTATTAAAATAAAATAAGTTTAATTTCATTTTTAATCTCTCTATTTTTATCAATTCATGAAATCGGTCCCCTATTTTAAAATCTCACAGTTTTGGTCCTTCATTCTGATGGTTTAGCTAAAAAACGTTGACGTGACAAGTTTTAAATAACGTAGCATATAACATGAAAATGTAACATAATTAACATCCATGAAATCGCAATAAAACCCTCTAAAAATTTAACTTTCAACTTCAAATTTTTTTCATTTTTTTAATTTAATTAATGACATATGAAAAATTAATTCATCTAGATGATTTTATATCATGAAATCGTATGTCACATCATTTAAAATATGACAAATCTTTATTTGTTTAGCTCAACAATATGATGGAGAGACCAAAACTGTTGACTTTTAAAATAAGGAGTCTAATTTTGTGAATTAGTGAAAATAAATGGATCAAAATTGTAATTAAACCATTAAAATAACAAAAGCATCAACATCCCTTAGCGCAATTAGTAGATAATAAGTACTTTGTCTGGAATGCAATATAAACAAAAAAATAATAACTAAAAAGTTGTTATGTGATTAAAAATTAAGACTAAATACATCAACTTTTCAATTAATTTTTTTACTTATATTTGATTCAAAAATAGTGTATTATATCTGGATAGTACTTGTAGGATTAGTCGCTAGTACAGGATGAATTCACAAAAGAAAAATATAATAACAAAAGACTCAATGAGGTAGAAAGCTCAAAAGACAAGACCATAGTCATGAAAATTTAAAATTAGTGAAGAGATTTTAAAAGCTGACTTGCTTTGAACTAAACTTAACCATCAAGATTTTGACTCTTTTTCTGCCTGCAATGATAACTTTTGTAGACCAATACATTTCAATTATTTTGAAATTAAAATTTTCATATCCAATAGAATCTCTATGCTCTCCATTTCCATTCGTCTCCCCAAAATCGGAGTGAGCAAGACAAAAAACAACCCTGCACTGAAACTGATACAAAATCTCTCTGTGTGAACGTTACAAAAATTACAAACAACCAATCATATTGTTGTTTTTCAAGGAATGCAAAATTAGCACATTCATATCATATGTACTTATTTACTGAATTTGTTCTTGTAGCATAACAAGACTAATTTACTTCCCATTACAAAATTGTATGGTGTGGTTTTCTGTCACATGCATAGAGATATCAAATTATGAAGTTATGAGGCTTGAGAATGAAACCTAACTTATCTTTGAAGGGAATAAGGAATTTTCAGACCCTTCCAAAATTGAAACCTCAATATCTTTAGGACTAATTGGTTTATTATTATTTTCTGTATTGTCCAAATTCTGAGTACTTGTCTTCTGCTGTTGGTCAAACATCATCTTTAACTGCTTTCCTTGTTCCTCAATTCGCAATTGTAATTTTCTCTGAATCTGGAAAGAAAATTTGAAGTCAGAGACACAAAGTCATGAATATCAGAAATTGAAAAATATACCTCTAGTTGTTCATGAAGACGCCTCTGAACATCTAGTTGCAGTTGAAGTGCCTCTCTAATTTGCAAGCCACTGCAAATTAAGAACAAAAAATATAGTTTATTTTGTATAGTAAACACAAACTGGAAGAATTGGAATTATAGAACATAAAAATGGATTAGGAAAAAGAAGTAGCATTACGATTTCACATCAAGATGCACATTCTCTACATTGGTTCTTTTCTCAGATTTGCCTGAAACATACATAACAGTTTATTTAGAATTTAGATGTTAAACGGACTTTATTTATCCCTCGTTGAATTCCGAATTATCAGGACACATTTTCCCAAAACTACACTTTAAAAATTCAATAAAATTGCAGTATTATTGTGATTTCATCCCGCTCTCGTCACGAATCCAAACATGCACTAAGTAAATCAACATTAAAACTACGATTTTATAAGCACATCCCCTGTTTTCTAAAGTCTAAGTCATAAACATTTGTCCCACAATTTATAACATGAATGCTATTAAATTTAAACACAAAGTAATGTACTTTACATTATAGGAAACAGCATTATAACTAAGCAAACAAAATTACCCTGAGTTGATTCTGGCATGTATTTTGCAATTCTATATTTCTGCAAATGACTTTTAACATGAAAAATAGTCAATCCATCTGATTCCATCAACCTTAATATAGCTTTTGGTGTTGCCTCTACAATCAAGCAACCAAAAACACAATCAGATATTTACATTTTTTACAATTTATAAATCGAGATTAATTTTGATGTACCGTCACTATAAAACTTTTTACATTGTCAATCAATCACATGTATCACTTTTAAGTGAGATATAATTAAAATCAAATTTTTCTAATAGTTCAATTGTTATGATTGATTGACAGGATAGGATAAGTATCAGTGCATATCAATTAACTAGTACTTACTCTCGGCGCCTCCGAGACGATTCACACACTCAACAAACTTCTCATGAAGATCTTGAGTCCATCTTATTCTTGTTTTACTACACACTGATGATCCATTAGAAGCAGGGTAATTTCCACAAATAGTTGACAAATTTCCTGTTGAAATTGTTGGAGAAAGTTTCTCTTGTTGATAAGAGAAATTCAGCTGTGAAACAGGCATATCATATGAACCACAAGAAACCTACAGTACATGAAAGATGCATAGAGTTCAAAACCAATTTTTTAAATTTTTGAATAAACAAAAAACAATTTTAAGCCATTTTTTTTAGAATAAACCAAAAAAAATAAACTTAAAGCTAATTAATGAATGTAAAATGGCAAAAAAAATTATGGGGTGTGAAAAAAATACTTACTTTATGATCTTGATTTCCTTTAGAAGGAATTAATGGACTCATACTAATTGATGCAGCATCATCAATGAAGAATTTATGTTGTTCAACTGAATGAAAATTTCCACTTAGGATTTTATTGGAATTTTCAGGAGATCTAATACATTGATCACTATTTAATTGAGATCTCATCATTGGTTGCAAAGGGTTTGAATTTGAAAACTCAAAGTTGATGTTAGCTTGATTTGTTGAATCAAGGAAAATATTTTCCCTTGGACATTGATACAAAGGAAATTCCAAATCATTAACCTTAGAAAATTGAGATATTAAAAAAGGGTTACTATCATTACCAACTTGGGAATCATATTGTGGAAAATTCATGCAAATTTCAGTTGCATAAAAAGCTGAATTTGGTGACTCAAAACGGCTTATAATAGTGCTAGATGATTTTCCTTGTCCTTGGTTTTGACTTTGGATTATACATGAGGGATCTTCAATTTCTCCAACACATGACATAGAAAATGGTTGACTAAAATTTCCAATATTTGAGGAAACATGTCTCATATCAAAATATTGACTAGAACTAGAACAATTTCCTAGCTCAGAATTAAAATCACCATTTACTCCATGGTTTTGTTGAATCCTTCCTAAACAATCAATCTTGTTGTCATTCATTTAAAGACACTAAAAAATTGTACCTTCAATTTTTTTTGTGGTGACTAAAAAATTTCTATGAAAGGTTCATCTTTATGAAGGAGCAAAAAATGGAATGGTGGAAATAACGAATGAAGAAAAAAAGAATTAGAAAAAAATCAGCATGAAGATTGGAAAGGTAAGAATACTAATGCTAAATTATTATTCTAGCCTATTGGTATAAAATTCTCTTCTTATATTCCTTAAGGCTTCAAGAATAAGATTTGAATCTAATTTGTCTAAAAATTCATATTTTTTTTCTCAAATATAAACACGTATAACAAACTTTCACTCTATTTAATTATATGTATATTTTAAAATACTCTTGATTAATATAAATTTTATTTTTTAATAACTCTTTTATTTTCATGAAACATGTTTTTATGAAGGACACTTTTAATAACATACTTATAATTTTTATGAAATTAAAAAAATTAATTTAATTAATTTAAATTTCTTAATAAGTGTAAATACAGGACGTAGCATGCAAGCTCATATTATTCTTGTAAAGGGATAAGAATGAATAGTAATCAAATTGATATAATCAAAGTACATTGAAAACAACACATCATTACAAACAAACAAAAATTATTTTTTGTCTAATGTTGTCTTCATATGATTTTAAACCAATTGCAAAAGAATCAGAGGAAAGAAAAAAATAATAAAGCAGAATGAGGCATAAGTACCATAGTAACAAAGTTTGTAATTCGTTTTGATACGTGGAGAGTATACACTGTATATTTGGGTTTGTAAGAATTATATAGTTAATATATTAATTAATATGTTACTAATGTTTTTTTATTTTATTAGTGATGATTTTTTTTATTTAATTAAAGACTAAAAATTACATATTATAAAAAAATCATTAATTAAAAACAAAATGTTTATACTATTTTAGCTTTCAAATTTTCATTACATGTATGAAAAAAATGTGAACATAAAATAATGTGTACATTATTTTTTCCTCTGTTTTTTTAAAAGAGTTGGTATTTAAATCAATTAATATATGATATTTCGATACTCAAAACCTCCCAAGTAACTAAGCTTAGAAACTTGAAAGCTACTTTATAATAATATACTTCTACTTCTAGTAACTAGTTATATATATTTTATATTTACTTTTATTATTTTCCTTAGGTCTGATACTGGTTTTTTTTTATTGCTTTTTTTATAATTATTCTTGCAATTATTGATATTATAAGAGAAAAAAAATTTATGTTTTCTAACAAAACTTAAATGAGTAATTTTGTAAAAATTCGTTAATACACGTGAAATTTTGAAGATCTACTACATACATATATAAGAGACAAGCAAATCTTAAAAGTTAATCTTATTTTAAGTTACAAAGATATTACCCCAAAATATTACTAAAAATAATAATTGTTTATGTTAAATTAAATTGTAGAATATTTAGAGGCATCTATTGGGTAATAATAAAATGTTAGATAAAGATACTGGCACAAATTCAGAAAACAATAGATCTGAAACTATTCTTAAAAGTGATTCGGAAGATATAATTTATTCATCCATACAGAAGATTAATAGAAATGGAGATAGCCAAATCTACCTTTCCCAAAAAAGAAAAGTAGAAAACATATTATGGACTTGTAAGTCATGTCCCATTGCCTGACACTGCATCTTACAAAGTCAGGTATCAAACATTAAAGTGTAACTAATTTTATATTTTTCTTTCTTAAAAGCAATGTGGAACTTTAACTTCCAGAATTTCCCAGTAAATCTGATCTTGGAATCTACTGTGGAATTAATTATACATAGCAGAGTTTATTATTTAGGTTATTTTCATTTTCATCTAAAAAGATCATATATACTTTTTTATAAATCAAATTATATTTGCAAATTCAACAAACTAATCTTCTTACATGCTTTAAAACATAGGTAAATTCTCTAAAACAAATGACATTTATTAGATTTTACTATATTTTCACCTCATTTTTATTAAGATTACATACTTAACTTTACAACTTATCCAAAATTTGATTTCAATAGTTCATGACAATAATTATAAATTGTTTGAAAGAGTTATAATAAAAATGACTAAAATACACTACTTATAAAAGATAAAAGACCAAAATAAATAGAAAAAAAATAAAGAATCAAAACGAGGATATATTTAAACTAAAATAAAATTAATTCAAGGATATATTTTATTAAATTTCTGCATCTCATCCCCTTTCATCGACTTGTTTGCACTATGGATACTCTAAATATTTTTGTAAGGGTGTTGAGTCTTAAAATATACAATCCTACTTATGAGTATCATACAATTAAATGACCTGAATCTATTATAATATATTAAAACGGAGCTTCGAATTTTATTGACGACAATTCATCTATTGTACGTCACATAATTCAAAATTTGTCAACTCAAATTTTTTGATGTGTCACCTTCCAAAGCACACTATTTCTTTAATGTTTTGCTTTCATTCTATTTTGTTTCACCAATATGTAATGTAAAACAAATCGTTTCATTTGATCATTCAAGTACAATTATTTCATACGTTTAGCAACTTCAATTATAATCAATACACTTAAAGGTTTTGATCATTTATCAAACATTTCATTTCAATAACTCATATAAAAAGAACAATCCACTCACTATCTTCACTACATTGTTTATCACACAAAGATCCATTTGTTGATTTTCAACCACCCTCTTGTATTTGATTCAAGTCACTTACCAAATAGATAAAGATATTATGAAATGCAATAAAGCCATACTCATTTCAATGTGTGGCACATTCTTAGTCCACAAATGCTTCAATAACATTGTTTCTCTATTGTCATTATTGTTGAAGACCATATATAGGAAGTGAGTATTTTTCCTAAGCTATTGGATGCGTCTTTCGTAGCATTTTTTCTTTTTATAATTAAAAAAACACATATCATAATCAAAACAAAATAAAGATGAAGAATACTAAATATATTTATTTGGAAATGAATAACTTCTAACCATTTCACTACTTGAAATTTCCTATGTTTTAAATATCAACAAACTCTTCTCGCCTATAATTTTTGGTAACCTACTCTTGATATTTCTTGATCATGGCAAATAATTATTTGGAAATTTCATTTCACATTCTAATTATTTAGATAAAATAATAGTTGAAGTAATTGAAACTGCTCCATATCGAAAAAACTAGATATAGAATTAATTTGTAGTTATAGTATTTACTTGAAGTTTAAATACAAAGTTCACACCAACTATTGTTTTGTATCAAATTTTCATTTCACTTGAGAATTATAGTATTATTATTTAAGACTTTTGAACCTCAAGAAATTTCTATTTTGCTTTGTAGTGTTTCTTTCATATGCATATGTTAGCTATATTTGCATACATGAAGAATTGTTGCAATCTTTTGAATACTATTATAAACATTATTTTAAACAAACTACTATCCATGATCGAATGGTATAGTACACAGCAAAACACACATTATCATTTAATACATATTATGTTAGTCTTTCTTACTCATTAATTTGGAATCCTATATTTATATGGAATCCACATGGTCATGTTGCAGTTGGTATATGTGAAATAAAATTAGGGATATCAGTTTTAAACCATTTTAATTTAAGTTAAAGAACTCTGATATATGCAAATTTTGTTGCTCTGGTTTTCTAGTATTTGTTTTCTTTCTCTCTCCTATCTTGAGATTTATTTGAATTTGTATTGATTGTGATTTTTTGTTGTTTTTACCTCTAGTTAATATGAGCATAGGTGCCTTGTTCAATGAGAATTATTCTAATCTAATTTGTTTTATTTATCGTCGCAATAGAGTTAAAGTTGGAAGTTGCTATTGTTGTTGATGGTACTGAAAAATTGATGTTGCTGAAAATTAAAAGAGCATTGATGTTGATGACCTATATTTTGGGTTTATAGTTAGAGAATGATGGAGTTTCATCATAAATGTACAATAGAATTTGCATTTCATATTTATATATATATATATACATGTGTTTAATTATTTATTTTTTGACTTGTAAATAGAATTTTGAATGAACAAAGAAGATTTCTGGAAAAATAACATCAATATATGATAGTGTTTATACAAAATTGGTATCTGGAAAATAAAATCTATATATAACGCACTTTTTTAATTGAATATTGTTATCGTGGAGCTAACATTCGACAACACTTTTTTCTTTAAAATATTACCTACGATAACTTTTTTCTAAAAAAAACGCTATTAAATATCATCTATAACAACGCTTTTTTAGCTATTAAATGAAAAGTATAACAATATTTTTTGAAAAAAAGTGCTATTAAATATTACCTTTGTGAGCGCTCTTTACACTTTAAAAGTGTCGTTGTATGTTATAACACCACTCATACTATAGCGTTTAAAAGCGCTATTAAAACCTATTTTTAATGTAGTGAACATATTAAATTTTCTAAATTTGTTATTGTTAATAATAGTGAATGGAGAATTTTTTAAGAATAAAATGATATTTTTCTGATAAAATAATTTGTCCTTAAAATACAATAATTTATAAATAATTTTTTTATTCACAAAAATTGATCATTAAATTTTTTAGTAAGGAAGTAATTACCAATTTATAAATCCACCTTGGGAACTGCCATCTAAGTTTCCTACTCGACATCCTCTTTTTTTTTTTTAATAAGCCTACTCCACATCCTTAATTATCATGCAACGTATATTGGGATAAACTAATGGGATTACCTAATGTATGTAGTATTTGTCCTTGTTTTTAAGATAAATTCTTTGCCGTAAAAAGAAAAAGGTGAGCAGCAGTATCCTAAATGTAAATATAAATGTAAAATTTAGATTATTTAAATATTAAATATATATATAAAAAATGATGTGGCTTCAAACTATAATGACAAATAATTATTAACTTGTATGCATCCGCGGATAAAGTTATTTTTTTTTGACAGAAAAATAAGATTCATTCATTAATACTAAAATAAAATAGCACAATAAGATTTAAAGATTAAGAAAATAAAAATAAAAAACATTAATCATACACATAAAAATTGCATAAGCCAATGAAAAATAACTAAATTAAAACTTTAATCTTAACAACCAAACTAATGTCTTCCTCTAGTCAATAGTTGAGAATAATACGAGATCAAAATTCTTTACTGACCAATTCAACTATGTGTTGACAAGTCATTTGTAAGACTGAAATTATGTTAAATTTGATGGTAGCATCCATAAGTCCCTTACTCAAAATATGGTACCAATAAAACGAGTCATTTGCCTATGTGAATACCGCATCAAGACGAAAAAACAAAAAACGCCACACCATACTATCGAACAAACCAACGTCACTCTTAGATAACGAAATTATAAATAAAACACAAAAAAAAAATTAAATATTTATAAATAAACTATTTATTTAAATAAAAAGAGATAATAAAATAACTTAGAACGACATTTTCAAATCAAAAACTGACTTTAAAACCATCCCTCTAATGAAAGAAGAGATAGAGATAACAAATTCTTTTTTTTTGTAAAGAAGAATGGCTGCCCATAAAATTACTATGTTGTAATTAATGCATTTTATTTATATATTAATTTTTTATGATAAAATTTGTGATATATTTTATTTATATGTTGATGCATTAAAAAATTTATGCGTTTATTCTTTTTTATGTTGACAAAAGAGGAGTTTTTTTTACATAATTGCAATAAAAGAGTGCATAAATTATTTTTTATTTAAAAGATAGTACATATATAAATAATACTTACATATATTTAAAAATTGGAATATCGGCAGGAATCTGAATATCAATTTTGTCCCATTGTAATGTGTACGTCAAACTATTGGTGGTTGGGAACTACAGCTTGTGTTCTTTCTTTTTTTAATAGTGGGTTTAAAGTTGTTTACACAAACAAATGAAACTATTAAATTTTACTATCTTTTATAAATAATTTCATATTTTTCTTATATTATCTTTAATTGTTTATTATCTCAACTCACTTATTTATTTCTCTACAATAAATAAGTTGAAATAATTTTAGCAAAACAGTATTTAATGCTATTTTAAAATTTGAAAATGAAAAATTACACAATTTTATTTTAAAAATAAAAGGGATGTTTAAAAAGGAATGAATACTCGCCCAACCAATTAATTGTTAGAACTAATTTATTAATTAATCATACAAGTCATATTTTATCATATATCCATCAAAAGTCGTGATATTCGTTTGGGTATCTGTGTAAAAAATATTTGACAGGTTTTTAAGTATTCGAGGATATTAACAGATACTCATGAATATCATCTTTTAAATAAAAAAAATCATTTATATACAAAATTATTTTTTTTGTTATATTATGTAGAATTTTCCCCTTATTTTGTCAAAAAAAAAAATACATAAAAATATTAATACATTAACACATAAATAGAAATATATAACAAAATTCTATCATAAAAACTATTAATACATTAATACATGAAACAAAAATTATTACAACATATCAATTTTATTAATTTACTATCAAGTACGGATATCCGCATGTACATATATCATTACATCTTTATTTCTATCGATTACCAAACAAGTAGTCAAAATATCCGTTTATTTCATTTGCAAATATCCGTTAAGTTACTCATATCGGTCGCAAATTTCATTAGTTTTTTTGCCATCCTTAATCCCTAATCGTGATTGCATTAGGGGGAACAAAATTAATCGTTAAACACAAATTAATAAAAACAAAGCAAGTTGGATAAAATTATGAGGCATTTAGTTTGGAGTCAATTTCAATACAATATACACACAAAAAACATTAAAAATCCGTTGTTGTGCTTGGAAAAATCCGGACGGATTAACCACCATAGTGGATGAGGAGGATGAATATCATTAAAAACCAAAAAGAATTCATCAACTGTCACATAGATGTAAATTTTTTGCTCGCAACAGTCTAAGTCATTATCATAAGTGGGGAATCAAATTAATGGGTTTAGCATTGTAATTATAGGGTGGAAAGCAAGATTCCTGAGTAATGTTCAGCCTCTTCAATCTCACAAAGGAATAACTTACGTGGAATTAGGACACTAATATTAGTCAAAAAAGTGCACAAACTTTGTTTTATGCTTGAAATCCTTTTAGCTTATTATACATTCATCCGCACAATCTGAATTGCTGAAGAAACTTTTTATCTGCCAAAAAAGAAAAAAAAATGTAAAGTTGAGATTCATTTTAGTCTCCGAGAAAAATCGTGAAATTAAATTTAGTTACTAAGAAAATTAAAGATAATTTTTAGTTGTAGAAAAATTAAATTACGACAACTTAATTTCTATTTTTCTTATACTTGGTTTGATTGATAAAAGAAAGATGATAGAAAGAAAAGAAAGTAAAAGAAGAGAAAAGGAATAAAAAATAAGTAAATTATTTAGTAGTTTTGTATAAGAGTAAATGGAAAGAGATTATTATAGAAAAAAATATGTTTATTTATAAAATAATATAAATGTCCTTAAGAAAAATTAGATATGATAAAAAAAAAAAATATTTCATTATGATATCTGTTATGGGCTGGACTCACATCCACTTAGGATAGACTCAATACCAATCGATCCGGTCATGTATCTTACAATGCAGGTATTTCTCGAATCTAGGGTGAACCACTCACGCGAATGAAATCAAAAGTGATGGTTTATCTTAGAATTTAATAAAGAAAAGAATTTTTGGTCTGCTTAAATCATTTTGGATGTTTTGTTACTAATCCTTTTTAACCAGACAAATTCTCATAGTATTTTCTTCTTGTTTTTGACTTTACAAGTTAATTACTTCGAGGAAATGTGAATCTGTGGAGTTACACGGGATTACTACAAATGCAAGATCATTTTTGGAGCACAAAGTACCCTTTATTGAAGTTTGGAGTATAAGGGTGCATTAAGCTAGTCATTGTGCTACAGTTTACTCATTGACACATATTTTTGTCTATGAGTATAACGGATAGTGTTTATAGCGCATTGCTTCTAGAGCTAGGGTAATGTGCTAGGACACATTCCCATACCCTATTTAAGCTAAAAACTGTTATTTTAATAGGATTCTGACTTTTAGATGCATTGGAGGCAAGACTACTACATTATGGGGGCTTAAATTTGCCTACTCTTCATGTGCAATACTTATTTTTCTTTCTATTTTTTGTAAAGTATTATGAGTAGCTAAATCCCTATTCACAAGGGCTTAAACGAAGTTCATTGAATCTAGGTAATTTTTGTCTTTATATACTATTTATGTAATTATAATGTGTTTGATTATTCACCTATTCAATAAGTCCACATTTTCTAATCACATTCCTGTCCATTGACATTTGTTCATCAAAATGAGAATTTCCCCCTTTTTTTTGTCTTAGAGAACAAAAATGTTTGATATACCTTCAAGTCTTCCATTTGTTGTTTTCCTTGGGATTACCATAAATTCCAAAATAGAATCATTTATCATTCTGATCTAGATCTTCAATTGAACCAAAAATATGATTCAAAGAGAAGGAAATTATGGAACAGTCCACCTGATCACTCCAAAAAATGGTCAGCCCTTAAATATTTCTTTGCCCTGCCCAACACAATCCACCACTAAGCAGGAGTTAAAGTCACACTTTCGTTAACTTGGTTTCTATGAGAAAAACCATATGGAGATTTTTAATATGGGTGATCCTTAACAAGGCTCAAACTGCGTGAGGATTCCCTAACCCCCTACAGTTCCAATTGAGGATTTTCGTTTGTTTAGGAGGTATTGATCATCCAACACTTCCTCTAACTGAATTGTATTAAAACATATCTATATGTTATAAGATATCAACTCCTTAAATATAACAATTTCAACATCTATAAAGATCGGTTCGACTAGAAAAATCATGGTCAGGGGGATCATAAGGTGCTGCCACTTTAGTCCCTATCAAGTAGGGCGTTTTCACTTTAGTCCATAACTCAACTAAAAATCCAAATTAGTTATTAACTCATCTAAAGGTCTGTTATTTTAATTCTTGACGTTAATTTTATTGTTAAATCTAATAAATTACTGATATGGATACATGACAACTTGTGTGTCACTTTATCCCGGTCAAATATAGACTTAACTAGGAAGGGACCAAAATGATAGTAAATAAAAAAAAATCACTATTTTCATCTTCTTCATTTGTTTCTTAATTTTTTCTGACCCTAAATTTCTTCTCCAATTTCTTAAAATTCTTAATTTATATTTTACAATGCAGCTTCTGTGTAAGAAACATATATTACAATCCAATGCATGGTGTATATAATAATATTCTATATAATATTATTTTCAGAAAAAAAATCTATATAGTAATATTTTTTTATATATAATAATATTCTAATCTCAATGTTTTTTTCATGCGTGTCCGATTTCAAAGCACTAACGTGAACTTCGAAGAAAACAATGTGCTCTTTTACCTGCAATCGAAGTGTTGGTAAGTTAATTTTTTATAAATAAAATTTGGTTTATAACATTTATCCACGACAGAAATTCACGTATCCGATTTTATTCTTTTCCAAGTTAAGAAAAGTTGAAAACGAGGAGGGGACAAGCGAAAAAACAATGTACAAGTGTTGTGTTTGTGACACATGGCATAGATTAAATGAATGAATTATTAATATATAGATTAATTAATACTTTTAGTAGCTGCAGCAAATCTGATGCAGTTGGAATATCTGAAAACATAAAATGACTCGTGGAAACGCCAAGGGTCGTTTTTATAGTACCCTTACCCTATCACTTAATTTATTTTAGTTTTAAGGGAATGGACCGGATGAGAAAAGAAGAGTAACAATATCTCAAATCTATTATTATTCAATTAGGCCCAATAAGGGATGGTTTAATTAGCAATTTGGTTTGGCATTGTTGCTTTGCACGACGGGTTTTGTTGGTAACTTAAATTGGTGCTACTTTCGTATATATTTTTTGATTTTGTGTTGCCATGCATAAGGAATGGGCACTCTTTATACTAATTTTAATATTTATTACTTTTAATAAGAAAATCAATATTTTGGCGGAAATTAATAGGAAAATTTTGCTATAAAATAAGTGCTATATGGCACGAGGTGCCATTGTAGCGAATTGCACGAGCTCGATAGCAAGTATTTTACATTTTTATTGTTCATTGTTACTGTAAAAGTTAGTTAGAAACAGTTTAAAATTAGTTAGAGTTTGTTATGCATTACCCGTATAAATTAATTTTACATTGATGTCTAATAAAAAATAAATATTTGATAGTTATTTTAAATTCGAGTTTAGGGTTTGCCAAAGACTGTTATTTGAGAAAGTTGGAAGTTGAAGACAACCTTGGAGCAAGCTCCATTCTATCTAATGACCCGATTCCTGTTAACTATTTGCCATGCATCATAGAGAAGATCAGAAATAGGCCCAATTTTGGTTTTATTTCTTTTAGACACGTTAGAAGAAATCGTAACAATGTGGCTCATGTTTTAGCTAAGAGGATTTTCCCCATGTTTCTTCTCCTAGTCAATAATAACTGTTGAGGTTTTTTTGTAGAAAAAATATATGGAATTAATTTTTAATTTAAATAGTTTTCTCTTCTGTGGATCTATCCCTCCAATTTAAAATGAGTATAGCTCAATTAACATATTAAGAAATAATAATAAAAATAAATTAAAAGGAATATTAATTTTATTACATTATTTTTATTGACTATTGATGTGTTTCTTACATAAATACAAAGTAGAATCTAGTAATATATACATATATATATATATATATATATATAATATTAATTCGATGGTACAATTAGAAAAAATGATTAATGATATATTAAAAACTAAAAAATGTGATTTAGTTTGAAATTAAATGTTTGTTAATGTGACACTTGTTACGAAATAGAAGGAATGATTAATACAATTTATTTTTACTTTGTCCCCTCTATATTTTAAGTTGATTCAACACCATCTTCAAATAAAGGTGATTGATTAGTGACATCAATGCAAATATATTTTGTCAGGTTTCTCTTACAAAATTCTCCGGTGCTCTCTCATAACATGTGATTTCATCATCTGGAACTAATCAAAAAATAAAAATATTTCTTTAAATTCTACTCCAATTGTTTGCACCCATGTCAACCAAATTTTCTTCCTCTAAAGCTTGATCAAGATTTGAATACAATAATATTGCAACCCTCTAAAGTTTGGTGTATCCCCTCACAAACAAGAGTACATTACTCAATAGTTATAAGAAATGATAAACTCAAGGATTGCCAACAAGATTCACAATTCCCCAAATTTCTCAACATGTTGAGTAAGCTTCAAATCAATATCCCATTCGTGGAAGTAATATCTAACATGCCAAAATATGTAAAATTTCTCAAGGAGATGTTGACAAATATGACAAAATGGGAGGAGTTTGAAACTGAGAGGTTAAATGAGGAGTGCTCTGTCATACTCTAGAAGAAGCTTCACCAAAGCACAATGAGGCAGGAAGTTTTTCTATTCCTTGTTCTATTGGTTCTTCTTCTTATGATAAGGTCTTGTGTGATTTAGGAGCTTCCATTCATTTGATGTCTTTATTTGTTTTTCAAAAGCTTGGCATGCAAGAGCCAAAAGCCACCAACATTTCTTTGGATTTAGCTGGTAGGAATATTACTTATCCTAGAGATGTGGTGGAAGATGTGTTGGTAAAAGACGAAAAATTTATTTTTTCGTTTGACTTCGTCGTCCGAGACATGGATAAAGATGAAGAAGTCTCAATTATCTTGGGACGATCTTCCTTACATATTTCATACACACTCATTGAAGTCAAAGGAGTGTGATTAACTTTAAGGTTGGGGGATGAAGAACAAATTTGTGAGGTTCTTAAAACTCACAAAGAACCCCCTAACACTACTGCCTGCCACTTCAACAAGGTCGTTGAGCCTTCTCTATTTTATAATTTAATCGTCAAGTTTGGGACATTAAACAAGAGTTTTGCAAGAGGCAACTTGTATTTTATTGTTTTCAATTATTTCTAAACATTTACTTTTGCTTATATTTAGAGGTGTACCCAATGATGATTGCTTTTTTAGAGAAGTTATCTAGCTCTCTACTATGTTATTTTCTCTTTCACTTTATTTTTTAGTATTGAGGACTATGCTTGTTTTAAGTGTGGAGAAGAGAATATTTTCATTGGTTGGCTTATTATACTCTAATTTAAAGAAAAATAGATTTTTGCCATGTTCGGGACCATAGAAAAATAAAAGTTCTACTTTGATATGTATTAATTTGATCTTTCTTGGAAGTTTTCAATTGAAAGCTAACAATTAGCATAAAGTTTTGCATATGATGCATTTCTTGAATATTTGTTTCTAAATGTGAGTTTTGAGCCTCTTATAGGGGTTGCGCTTAAATTATGAATTTATACCCCTCTCTTTGTTTGAGTGATGTTTTCTGAGCAATAAGTTCTAGAACTTGTTTTGAGATCTTCGAATTTTATTTGCATGCATGTGAAAATTGGTTGAAACATTTTTAAACTTTCTTTCCGACCCTATTAATTTGTTACTATATTTTTCACTAGTTGCCCATTTGAACCTAAATTGTATTTCTTTGGTTCCAACTTTTTCTTGTTATATTTTGATAACCTTTGAACTAATTTGAGTAAGTTGTGATGAATTAAAATAAAATATGAATTCCTCTAGAGTAAAAAAAATTGAAATCCCCCCATGAGAAGCCATTTTTCTACAAAACTTGGTTAGATGATTTTTAGGACACGTGGAACCTTTGTATTTTTCAAACTCAGGTACCTTGAATTTTGAAGGGATCGCCACATCGAGAACCAAACACATCAAAATCTTTGAGATTATAGACATTATTCCCCTCAATTGATTTTATTTGTTCTTCTAAATGGAATATTTACTAAGGGTATAGTGTTTTGGGGTGACACGTATCTCACAAGAGATGGGATTTGTGGTTGGTTTAGACTTTATAAGTTGATGGTTGAGTGGTTTGGGTTGTTGTCCATGGGGTTGATGACTAAGGGCGGAGTATAACTAGGTGGGAGACTATACATAGGAAATTGCATACCTGTCGTACGAATCTGTTAGGTAGTGGGGGTAAAGCCTGGTGAATGGCAATGGGTGGTTTGGTGTTCTTCATTTGCAGTTGGAGGATTCCCATTTGTATTCTCCTTCCTTGACAAAGCATGTATAGCCTCTAGGATTCTATCAACCTTGTCCTTCAATTGGCTAACATCCGCTCTCATCACTTTTTGGTTTTGCTTAAGTTCATCCATGATTATGGAGTTTGCACGAGTCTGATAAGGGTATCAGGGAAACAACTTTTTTTTTTTTTTTGAAAGATCATATTATGCTAGTTAAAAAATGAAGACTTATATGCATGCATGTGGGTATTAGAGAACCATTGATTTCACAACCTAGGCACAAGCATTTTCTTTGGATCATACATCAAAACCAAACCTATACGTAGAGAAAAATCAAAACAAACTCGTTTATTGATGATTTAAAGAGTACAAGTGCAATATTTTTCTCTATATTTGAAATACATTTTTTCTATCGCTCTTGGTAAATTAAAGCATTCATTGCTTCTATCAAACTATTACAATGTTGAATGAAAGTAATAATTTCAGCAGGTGTGGCAGATAGAACTATGCTTGCTTCTGCTTTCCTTAGGAGTACGGGGGCCCTTTCGATGGCTTGGTTGGCTATGAAAGTGAGTCTTTCACAAAGATCCATCCACATTATCCCTTCCTTCCCAAGCATCTCTACCGCGTCCACTTGATCCATCATTCAAATTCTTAATATATTTGCCTCCTTTTGTTCCTTCAACCCTGCATCTTGGTACATGGAAACCGCTTCTTGTTTTTCATTCTTTTCTTTTTATATCCATGTCTTATATTCTTCTACCATACTCTCCAATTGTTGTCTCAAATATTCCAATTGTCTTTTTGCATTTCTCTCACTGATTTTTGAATCTTTCAACCATTTTCTCAACTTCTCAACCTCCTCTTGTGCTTGGTCTTTTTCTTGTCTTCTCAAACATAAAGACTCGTTAGAGGCCCTTAAATTGCGTTGAAGCTTAAGCCTACAATCTTCCTCCACATTTTTCCTCTTATTTGATCTTTCAAGGGAAATTATCTTCTGCTCATTTTCCAACTGGGCAGTCTCATATGCCTAATGGACTACCATCAATTCTTCTCGAAAAACTCTTATTTTCTTCTTCCGCCTCTAGAATTAATGTTTGCAACCTCTCAATTCTTCACTAAAAATAGTGAGTTGCATCGGTGTTTCATCGGCTGCCTCAAATGTACGATGAAAAGGTAGCTTAATCTCCTGTACCTTATTCTTAACCCACTGTCGATAGTAATCATCTACACCACAACTTCTATTTCCTAGCTCATTCCCTTTTCTAATTATCATATTCCAAATCAATGTATTATCCTCAAATCTTCAATGTTTTATGGACTCGTGTCATAAAGAATAAAAGAGGTTATAAGTTTTGGCGCTAGATCTTCTATGATTGGATATCCAAGTTGTCTCAAGGCCAATACTGGGTTATAATTCACGCAACCTCTAGTCCCAATAAGTGGCACATTAAGGAATATTCCACATTGGTATATTAATTCTTTTACCTCTCTTCATCTCACATACCATCGAACTATTTTTTCATTAAGATTTATCAATCTCTGAGTCCATTCTCAATTATTCTTTATGTCCATGTAACAATTCTTGAAATCCTTGATAAGGAAATGCTTTTGGCACCCACTATCAAACATATGATTCACCAACTAGACGTACAAAACAGGTAAACAACACAAAATTTGCTTGCCTTATTTCTCATGACAATAGTTAAGTATATAGTACACATCAGCGAGGAAGGATGGATAATTCTCCATGTAACGATAAGGTTTTCCTTTTTCTAAGGAGTAGCCTAAAATTGGTCCAAACTCTTCCAAAGAAGGCGCAATTTGGAAGTCTTGAAAGGTGAAACATCTCAATGGAGTGTCGTAGAATTGATCCAAAGTGGTAATAGCTCCTATTTGTATGTCCACGACCAATAAATCAAGAATATTTCCATATTTATGAGTAAAAGTTAATCGGTGATTAAGCTCCAACAAGCTACAAAGTCTTTTTAAATTCTCAACCTGAGGCTTTTTGGCCTTCACATTCTGAGTTTTCTTTAGCATTGGGATTGTGATTTCATTGTTGGATCCCATTTTCAATCAGAGATATCCACAACCTAGCTTATAATTCAATGGTTCTCTAATCAGCCTACATAAAAACGAACAATTATGAATATTGTATGATATGGTATTTTTTGAAAATAATTTTTAATGCATGAAGGGAATGCATGGTACTATAAAAACATTTAATTTTATTATTAACGATGAAGGCTATTTGCATGGATGCGACAAACAAAATTTGAGTGGTATATTGACGTCGGACAGTGAAAAACAATCTTGTCATTTAAAATCAAGAAGGCTAGGACATGGCTTATAAGCTTCTTAATTCGTGAACACTTTCTTGATTGGGTTCTACAATCCTAAAAGTCATTGGACTCTAAAGGCAGGTACTCGTATTGAAACATCACTACAAATAGGAAGTACATCCAAAACGTAGGTATTTCTAATGGATTCACACTCTAGACGAGATCTTTGCAATAATCAAATAGGATGTACATCCAAAATGATTACCACTAAACCCCTAACTAAACTTAAGCTTCACTCAGGCTCGGGTATGGGGTCTCACTCATAAGCATGTGCATAAGTGAATGTGTACTGTGTGAAGGGAATCAAATTCAATAAACGATGTAAAATATTCAACACACACACACACAAACAAGTAAAAAATTTGCACCATTAATTATGTTAGGCTTGACTCTCTAATATTCCCCAGCAGAGTCACCAGTTGTTGCAGCTTAAAATTTCGAGTGTTTCTCGAATTCAATGGAGTCGCCACCAAAGTTTATTTAAAATAGAGATAACATTGGGAAACCCTTAAAAAAAAATGGTATTTGAAACCAAATTTTGAGTTCGGGAGTCGATTATGCATAGGAAATGTATTAACACCCTACGACATCCGTTAAAATACGGTTACTTATATAATTTTTTTTAAATGCAAATATAATCTTTTTTTAATAATCTAGAGATAAAAGTGTATTTAAAATATAAAAAAAAAATTAATATGCTTGACAAGAGTGTGATCTTGCTCCTACGTATCTCTCGGTACGATGGAGAAATCAAAGCTACGTAGTTCTTGGGTAGAAAATGCAGATGTGTTGATTGCTTTTAAAGAAATGCATTTTGTTGCGAAAATTTGGATTTGGTTAAAAAAAGGTTGTTGATTTGATAAAGGAAACACACATCGGGTCTAAGAAATTGAATTTGATGAGTATGTTTGGTTGTTTGTTTGAATTTAGTTGAAAATGTTTAAGATCACAAAGTTGTCATAACTCATGCGTTTTAAACTAAGACTGACAAGATGTCATATATTGATCAATCCAATTTTATTAAAATATAATTATTATTCTAGAGTTTAAGATCGTCAAGTTTTCACAACTCAGATGTTATAAATATCTAAGATTAATAAGATGTCTCATCTCAATCAATTTCAATATTTATTGTTGATATTTGTGTTTTATTTTTAGGAGAAATTTAAAATCTAAACCTCAAATTTTAAAAAAGATTAAAATGGAATTGAACTTAAAAAATAATTTTTAATCAAAGAATAATAATAAAAAATGAGTGGACCTATCAAAGAGAGAAAAAAAAATTGAACTATATAGTTAAATTAAAAAAAAAATAGTTGGGAGCCCAAACTTTCTTTTATAATAACTAAAAAAAGAAGAAAAAAACATACATAAATATATATATATATATATATATATATAT
>JBBPBQ010020324.1:27252124-27551155 GCA_037974755.1 Cicer yamashitae | reverse complement strand
GTTAATTAATTTTTATTTAATATTTTCATTTTTATTCATTTGTTTTGAGTTTATAGCTTCTAATGTTGAAGATTGGAGAGAAAAAAAAAACACAACACAAGATTGGAAGACCATGAACATAATTTTATATTTTATTTTTTAGTATATTGTAATAGTAAAAAAAATTTTATATATATATATATAATATGTTAATATTAAAGAGATTTAGAATACCTTACTTGTATCTTGTATTTTCTTCCTTCTTTACTACAATCTGCTTCTTTTTTTTTCAGCAGATGTCGAATTGGTTTGATCTACTCTTGGTATGAAATCTCCATCTATGATGATGCGCCACATACCTGTGTCTTGTGATTTTAGAAATAACTGCATTTTGCTTTTCCAAAAGTAGTGATATGAGCCATCAAAGTAGGGTGATCTGTTTGATGACCCTCCTTCAGCAATGTACTTGATTTTGAAATTTTCTTCTTGAATCTTTTGCTCTAGCACTTTTTAATGCTAATCCTTAGAGACTGGCTCTGATGCCAATTGAAGCAACAATGTCAATTACCAAGAAGGGGGATTTGAATTGTAATTGTCCATTTTTTAAAAATTCCTATTAAAACTAAAAATATTTAACTCAAGATTGATTTTAGTTATAAACGAAGAACGTTCTTTATTAGTGAAAATACACAATTTTAACTTATCTATATAAAAACTGATTAGAAGATAAAAAAAAGTATATAGAGATAAGGGAAGAGATATAACACTAAGATATATCCTTGTTCACCCAACACGGGCTACGTCTAGTCCTTACAATTGTGAGATTTTCCACTAAGTGCTCAAAGCAAGATCGCTATTGGTTTTCACACAGCTTTTACAGATCAATCTCGATCTGTTACAAAGTACTACCTTTCTACCTTAGAAAGGATTTCCACATGTTACCTTACACTCTTTCAGAAAGGATTTTTACACAATACCTTTTAAACACAAAATGATTTTTACAAACTACTCAAGCTATGTCAACAATATAGCCTTGAATTACAAAGTGATGATTTTGAGATTGTTAGAATCTGAGTATGCTCACCTCGTGTTTGAGAATAGATTCTAGGATTTAGAACTCAGTATAAACTGATTCTAATATCAAACTAAGAACAGAATTGAAACTTAGAAATGATTTAGAAACTCAAGAGGATTCGAATATGATTGTATAAGTCATGTATTACTTTGCACTTGAAGCTGATCTGTTCTTCATCTTGAGGCTTTATTTATAGGCTTCAAGAAGGCTTTTGACATCTCATTTGGCTGTTGGGAACGGTCCAGCTGTCATGAGTAAGTGAATGGATAAGATCAGCGATAAAGTAACAATGTTCTTACTTTTAAAGCAAGAATGTTCTTGTAAACCAGGAACGATCTCCATTTGTGCTTTGTGATGAGCTGACTTTTAATCTAATCTTGACAGTTGTCTGAAGTGATCTCATGCTTTGAATCATGTGTCCAGGTTGTTCGAAAGTACAACAGAGGTGTCCTTTCCAGCATGCCAGCTTTGTACTTCAGCTTGCTTAACTTGTAGAATTGTGAAGCATAGTCTTTTGCCTTTGAATCTTGGAGAGATTCTTACATTGGATTGATCCTTGTATAATTCAGGTGAAATTTTGGAACAGATTGCAAATCCTGGATCTAATCTTTTCTTTTAAGAATCTAATCATTCTTGTTAATTTACAGATGTGGAGAACGTTCTTCGTTTTTCAGAATTCTGTCAAGAATGTTCTTCGTTTCTCTAAATTAACTTGTTTCAATTTAATATGATCTGTTTTGTAATGACTGATACCTATCTTTGATTAACACACTCAAATACACATGTTAAATACCAAAACACTTAGAATCATAATTAGAAGTCTTAATTAACCTTTGTTTAATTATCATCAAAACATTAATTTGGGATTTTGTCTCAACAATATTGAAAGTAACTGAAATTCAACATCGATAAATTTAGAAAAGATGAATCTGCAAACAACTCACATCACTCAGTTTAATAGCATAAAACTACAAAGTGCCTACAAAAACAATAGTGATCAAGCCTTATCCCACTAAGTAGGATCAGCTACATGGATCAAACAAGACTATAATGTCATTCTGTCGTATAGCATATCTCTTTTCAGCTCATTAATCTTTAGGTCTTTCCTAAAACTTTTTCTTATAGTTTTTCTAGGTTTTGCTCTGCCTCTAGGGATTTGACTACCCTACATTTGATCCATTCTTCTTATTATTGAATCTATAGGTCTCCTATCAACATGTCAAAATCACCTAAACTGAGTTTCTACTATCTTTTCTACTATAGGTGCTACCCCAACTCTCTATCTAATAATGTCATTCATAATCCTATCTCGTTTAGTCTTTACACAAATCTAATGTAAGATTCACATCTTTGATACACTTATTTTATCCTTATGTTGGTTTTTTACCTCACAACATTGTGTCCCATACAACATTGCTGGTCTTACAGATGCACGATTAAACCTCCCCTTCAATTTGAGCGGTACTTGTGGTATGGTATGATCTCTAACTTTCACCTCCAAGTTGAAGATGTTGCGCCTTTTGCTAAACTTGTATTCCATATAGTCTGTCTTGCTTCTAGTTAAGCAAAAGACATACACTTATAAGGCTTGTCTCCAAGCCTCTAATCTCCCATTTAGTTCACGACTCGACTCTCCAAGTAGGAATGTATAATCTACAAAAGCAATACTTTTCAGTGTTGGCTCTTGGATGTGTTATGTAAGTATATTCAATTATTAAAACACAGGCTTAAAGTTGATCCTTGTTGTTGTCCTATTGTTATGGGAAAATACTATGCAGCACCACCTTGCATCCTAACCCCTTTCTTCTCTAGAACTTTCCACAAAATCTTTCTAGAAACTCTAACATATGTGTTTTCCAAATCAATAAAAGTCAAGTGCAAGTCTTTTTTATCCATATAATATTGCTCCATCACACATCGTAGTAAGTAGGTTGTTTCCATGTTAGACCTTCTATGCATAAAACCAAATTGTTTATCAATAAATCTAGTCTATTTTCTTAGTCATCGCTCATTCACCCTTTCTCATAAGTTTAATCCCCTATAATTTGCACAATTTTGTATATCTCCCTTGTTCTTAAAATATGGAATTAGGATGTTTCTCCTCCACTCGTCTAATATTTTATTTGAGCTCATAATCTCATTAAAAAGCTTTGTGAGTAATCCAATACCTCTATCTCCAAGACTTTTACATACCTCAATAGCTATGTTGTCTGGCCAAACTGACTTTCCTTTATCCATCTTTTTAAACGCTTCTTTTACCTCTCGTTCTTGAATCCTATGATACAAGATAAAATTTTGGTATGTTATCCAGTGTACCTACTAGAGCCTAGTATAATCTCGTAAGCTTCATTAAATAATTTTAGGAAATAATTTATCCATTAATCCTTTATATATTTTCCTTGAACCAAAACTTCACAATTCTTCATCATTGATACACTTCACTTGGTCTAAGTCTCTTGTCTTTGTTTCCTTCCTCTTTTCCAACCTATATGCAGATTTTTCTCCCTCTTTGGTACCTAAGACTTGGTATAATCCCTCAAAAGCTTTAGTTCTTGCTTCATCCACCTCCTTATCTTTCTTAGCTTCTTATATTTTTCCCTTCTCAACATTTTTACACCTTGATGACTCTTCATCATATGCATAGTTTTCATTATTTTTAGTCTTATTTATCTTTTATTCATTAGTTAATTTAAGGAGTTATTTGATATATTTTGTTGATTTTAGTTTTTTGATTTAATGAAATATTTATGTTTTTATTTCCTTGATTAAGTAGATATTTTTCGTAGTTTTGCATTATTTCTTTGTTTTAGAGCAGTGCTGAATTTTGGTGAGAAATCAACATGACCTATGTGGAGTAATTCAGTCATATCTGGAGTTGTAGATGTCCAATTGGAGTCAAACCAAGTGCAAATGAAAGCGATCCATAGCTACAACTTTCATGAAGACACCGAAACGCAATTCGGACTCAAAATAGGAAACAAATGCACTAAACGTCAGGAAGAAGATGTTGTACGCTTGAAGCGCGCCCGGAGCGCGCTCGAAGCGCATTTCGCGCTGGCGCCACTGCCGTTGCGCGCCTGGAGCGCGCGACGCGCATAAGAACATATAAAAATGTGTTTTTATCACTTTTTAGGTATCTTTTTGGCTATTGGGAAGTGGGAAGACTTGTGCCCTAGCAGAGAACCTCAAAGACGGCCATTTCTAACACCATTGGAGCAGTTTTATCAAGAATCATTCATGAATACTTCTTGTAATTCTTCTCTAATCTCTATCTTTTATACCTCTGTCATGAGTAACTAAACCCTATTTGTTAGGGATAAGTGTAACAAGATGAAACCCTTATTTTTCTAGTTTGATTTCTAGTTATATGAATGAGTTTATTGAATTATTTTTCTCATCTCTGTGCTTAATGCTTTTTATTACTTGATCAACATTAAAATGTTCTACGATTCGTATTTTGAAACGGAAGTGGACTTTACGAATGTTTGAGATGAGAAATTCATGAATTTGTAGTCTAGGGATAGATGCAAGTCATGAAAACAATTAAATTAGTTGCAAAGGTAATAGTTTAACAAGAGAATTCATGTACGGTAAGACTTAATTCTAATCTTAAATCCACTAAGGAATTAGGGGTTACTTTGGAATTAAAGGTTCTGTCACTAAGACATTAGGGCAAGAATAATAAAGAGAGTTCGGTAATAATTCAAAAAAGGAATTCAGTAACTAGGATCAAATTAGACACCAAGGTTGGATTCGAAGTGAAACTCATCCCTGACATTTTTCCCATTATAAAGGATCAATTTTATTACTGTTTTTAATTTTAAATATTACTTCAATCAATTTGAGAACTTTTTGTTCAATTTTAGTAATTAAATATAATTCGACAGTAAAACGCAATCCTTGAGTTCGACACTCGGTACTACCGTTTTATTATTATTTGCAACGATTCAGTACACTTGCTGAAACGCTATCACACCTAGACCTAGCTTTGAAGCATTACCTTTTTATCTTAACTTTATCCGGGATACTTTCATTCCACCACTAAGATTCTTTACCCCGAGTTCCAAAATCTCTTGATTCACCTGATGTTTCTTTTTCTATCTTTGTAATCCCCTTTGCCATCTTGTACCACATATCATTTTCACTTTCTTGTTGCTCCCAAGAAACCTCACTTTAAAACCTTGTGTTAGAAGATCCTTTGTTTCAAATGCCATCACTTGATCCTTGGAATCCTACTATGGCTATTTTCTCTCCGCTCTCCTCTTAATCTTTACATCCATAATTAGGGCTGGAAATGAGTTGAGTTGAACTTGAGTTCAGCTCGACTCGATAAAAATGAGTTCAGTTCAACACTCGATTCAAGTTCATCACAAACTTATTTTTCAGCTCGAACTCGACTCGATTCAAGTTCATGAGCAATTCGGTTCAGCTCGAATCAAATGAACCAAAAGACAAAAAAACTTAAAGGAACAAATGTGTTCCTTAAACTTTAAGTTAAAATATTAATAAAAAAAATTAGCTACAGCCCATTTAATTAATTTAAATTAAGCTCAACGATCATTCTTCTTAGATAAATTTTCTCATTACTCTTGATCCTCTAATGTGTTGGTGGCGCACTCCTTATATAGGATAGGAGGAGACCATAAAGGAGTATATTTTTTAATGAGTGACTTCAATACTGAAGTTGGAGAGAGTTTCTTTAAGGAATATATAACACTTAAAATAATTTTATTTACCTTCATGGTATAAATAAGAATTAGGTACATTGTTTCTAACTTTTAAATAACACAAATTTTTATCTCAACTTTATAACCTAAAATATTATCACCTGAAGTAGTTGATTTGAGCAAAAATTACAATATTTTCCCTTAAACTTGTCGACAATTTTCATACTATGTTAGAGACCGAATTTGGTTTTCCTATAAACAATGAAGTTGTATGTCTTTTTAATAGCTTTTAAATTATATAAAAAACGTCTTAATATTAGTTTTTCAAATAATTTTATTTCATATCAAAATAACATTTACAATGTGTTCAAGATCGTCTTCAAACCTTTTAATACTTACACCTAAAATTTTTTTTTTACAACTCCCAAGTCAAATTTATTTTATACAAAATCAATTATATATATTTGTCGAGCCGAATAAACGAGTTGAACTATACATAACTCAAGTTCAATTCATTTATTTAGCGAGCTTAATTTTTTTAATTTTTTGATAAACTTAAGTCCAACTCATTTGATTCATAAATCAAGTTTAACGAACTAATAATTAAATCGAATGTCAAATATATTTTTAAATTGGTTCCGTTTATTTCTAGTCCTATCCATAACTAAGACAAGACTCTATCTTTGGTGTTAAACTCTCTTCAGGTATGACTCAAATTGAAACCACTCTTCTATGTGACCCACTCTTCTATTTCAATTGAAACCATAAATTTCAAAATTGGGCTGAAATTGACTCAAATTGACAAGCACCGTATTTTAGCCCCCTTATATTTTGTTAAGTAGTTGTCAAAGAGAGTTGATACGGATTTCATTCTCAAAGTGGCTAACTCCTTATCCATAGCGATGTGTCTATGCTTCAAGAAAGAACAAATATGAGAGTGGCTCTTTTCCTAACTTTTTGTTTATCTTCTGAACACAGCTAAGACAACCAAACACAATAACATGGAATCTAAGAATCTCCCAATCATCGAACAAGAATAATGAAGATTTGTGTACCTGAAATTAACATTTATAGAATAGGACAAACACAACGTGTTTGAATGTTGAAAGTCAACTTGTTGGAATGTGACTTGGCAGAATGAAGAAATGGAAAGGTACATTTTTTATATAACAAAAAAAACTAAATTTCCTTTTTTGTCTCAATTGGCCCTTTTAGTTAAAAAAAAAAAAAAGAAAGTAATTTTACCCTCTTAATTTTAACTATTTTGCAAATTAATGACCTCATTTAATTTGACTTAATCAACGCCAAGGTAACCTTTTTTTTATGATTAGTGGAGCTAACTCATTTTTCAAAAATAAAATAAAATCCATGCTTACTTTTTAATTATTTTTAAAAACATTGCTAGCTCTTATTATTAATTAAAGTAAATAAAAAATAAAATAGAACGATTAAAAGTGCATTTTTACTTTTTAAAAAATCATTATGATTTATTATACACCTTTGAGAAAAAACTTCTGACTCTCTTATTTTATTTTGTGTTTATTTTAATTAATAATCAGAGTTAGAAATTATTTTAAGAAAAAAAATGAGCTAAAAATTTTAAAAAAAATAAGTAGGAAATTTTATTTTAAAAAAAATTGATTGGTAATTTTATTAAAAATAAGTCTATGTAATCATTTAAAAAAAGAAAAAAACAACAACAACGACAATAACGTCAGAGTTAACCGAGACAAAATCAAGGGAAGAGTCATTTGGAAAAGTAATAAAGTTAGGACAAAACTTAGGTACATTTTCTTAAGTACTTTTAGTATGGTTCTTAACTTAATCAACCATGATTTTATCAAATTCATAATTTTCTCAAAGTTTGTTATAACTACAAAAAAATGTGTTTTATGTTCAGAACCATACGAAAAACATCTAAATTTTTTTCTTAAAGTTAAGGGGCTAAAATTGCAATTCTCAAACTAGGGGTCAAAATTCTAAATTATGAAACTTGGGGCCAAAAGGACATTTTAACCTAAAAAAATGAAAATTGGAATTTGGAAAGATACATGTTCGGTTATTATCGTTTACTTACATTAATTTTTTTCATTTCCTAAAATGTGTATTAAATTTATTTAATAACAAAAAGATATTTAATTCTTTTGAAGTGGAATAATTGTTTATATTTATTAAAACAATTAAAATAGTAATGGAGTTTGTTTTAATTATAATCATAAATGAACTATCCATTACTAACATTTTATCTTCTTTTCACCTCAAAAGTTCACTTCAAAAATCTCACATCTTGTTATTACAATTAAACATCATGCATTGCAATAAAACACTTTGTTCTAAAAAACGGTAACCCTAACACACTTGTCGCTCTTCTATGTGCTTTTGTTAGTTTGCTTTTCTTTTGTTTTTCATTCACTAAAGAGAGATGATTTGGAGCTATTTTTTACTCAAAATTATCCCTCTCCATTGTTTTTCTTCTTCATCTTTTTATCTAAATAAGTGATATTTAAATAGTTTTAGTTTTTTCTTGCATTTTTTTGTGAGTTCGTTGTCGGCGTGCGACTTTGTTTTGTTTGTTGTCTTCGTGTAGCTTTTTTTGGTTCTCCGTTTTGTGCGGTGTTTGTGGTTCAAATTGACATATCAGTTCAATCCATTACAAACTATGTTAGTGAGTTGGTCGTCAACACTACAGATCTGAAGGCATGAGTATTACAGTTACTTTGATTAAGTCTAAACATTTGTAGAAATTTTTCCGTTCTATGCTATTAACTTGAACGCTACGAGTTTGTTTGCAGGTTCATCTTTTTTAGTTTTTAGCAACTTTAAATTTATTTTTCTTCAATATACTCTATCACTTAGAATAAATCAATACTTTTTTAATAAAATAAATAAATTACACATCATTCATTCATTCCAAAACCAAAGGCGTGCTAATTAATCAAATACCTTGAAGGTATTTAGAAACAAATCAAATGCCTTATAAGATATACAAATATAGAGCTAAAACAAAATTATAACTCTTTCGAGTTTGTATCCATAAAATAATATGCTAAAATTATACGCATGTTTTTTTAGAAGAGATGCTAAATATCAATATCATCATAATTAATTCATACAATTGTAAGATCTCGAGTTCGAACTCGGAACAAGACGTTCAACTTAATAATATCGATATTTGTCAGTTGAACTAGGACTTAAAAAAAATTAATTGCAAATTATCAAATATTAAAAATAGAAAAAGTAAAATAGAAATATTGCATAATATAATATATTGTAAGATACAAAGGTGAATGGCTCATCATAATATTGACACAAAACTATGAAAAAATATAATTTGTATTATTCATATCCATATTAAATCATCGTAATTAAATACTTTATTTACAGAATACTAACTAATTAATATTATAGACACAAATTTTTTGTATTTTAATATTTTTTTAAACTTAAAATACAAATTAATTAATTATTTTTTGACAAATTAATTCATCAATATTCATACTTTAAGGAAAACAATTATTTTACTTATTTAAATAAAATCAAAATTAATTAATGAACTACGTTACATTATACTCTCAAAATCATAACTTTTTCGTTAAAAACAAAATTCTAAAGAAATATTTTTATTATTAAAATATAATTTTGGTATTATATCTTTGATCTAATATTTATTATAAGGTTTTATCTAATTTTTTTTATTCGTTTTATTCATTACATTTTTTCTTATTCATTTTGATCTTTTATCTTTTATGTAATATTCGTTTTAGTCCTTATTAAAAGAACAAACATGTATAATTTTGTAAAAATAAAAGACTAAAATGACTATTGAATAAAAGATAAATGACTAAAACAAAAAATAAATGACCAAAACTAATTAATAAAAATAAAGAATAAAAACGAATATTAAATAAAAGATTAAAATTATATTTAAGCCTATTATTATCAAATTTATTTAACGCATGGGTAATATTTTTAGTATAATATATAAGGCATCAATTGATATATTGAAAATATTAAAGAAATATTAAATACAAAATATATGTTTTCTAAGTTGGAAGCCGTACGTAAGAGATAGTCTCTTGAAGGAGAGGAAAAAGAAAAGCATTCCCGCTAGACTTCGATTGGATCATATCCACAATAACCTTGGAGTCCATTTCAAACTGAGCCCATTTTAAATCCAAATTTTGTAATAGCAAAGGTCTCCTAGACATAAATTAGGCATAGTGTTTTAAGTGAAATCAAAACTAGTTTAGTCTATATTAGACAGTGAGTGTATGACTTTGTTGATTCTCCTTCTCAATCTCTTGTAAATATTATTTAAATCAGAAAGAGTTCATGAAAAATCATGTTTAAACATTCATAAACTTTGTTACATGTTCATATCATATTGGATGACAAAATACATATATAATATTTTAAGTTACATGAAAAATATCAGATTGATCCTTTAATTTTTTTAACTAGTTTTTTATGTTTTTAAACGTTACATTGCTGAACTATTTTAAGTCCTAACCACATTTTAATTATTTGTAGTTAGAGATTTTTAAAATTTTACTATGAGTTTATCGATCATATAAAGAACAACATGATAAATTTTCAACCGATTTCATGATTTGGATTAAGAGAATTTCATATTTTATTTCAATAATTCTAATATGTATCTCACTTGAATTCTTTATTCTTTAACTATTTTTCTAAAATTTAATTGGTTTATGTTCTTAAGATTAGTGCAATCAAAATCCTATAAGAATTACACAAATTTATTGAAAAAAAATGGGAGCATTTAAGGTTTCAATTTTGCTGATTTGAAATTAGGATCGTCGGTGCAAATACTTACAAACATAAATGACGAACTTGACACAAATAGAAAGTTAAAAGACTAACTTGTTAGAAAAAAAAAAAAAAAAAAAAGAAAGATAAATGACTAATCTTAATTTTCATGTAACTTAAAGGATAGTAGAATGTATTTTGCCTATTAACTAGGCATGGCAACGGGGTGGGCGCGGGGTGGGGGCGGATTTTGCCTCCTCCACCCCCGCACCTGACTAATTGGGAAAAACCCGCACCCGCGCCGTTTCATAGCGGGTGTAGAATTTATGCCCCATCCGCGCCCGCAACGGGGTTCGAGTTTCCCCACCTACACCTGCACCCAATCATATATATATATATATATATATAATTATAAATTTAAAAATCATATCTATTATAATTAATATAATAAAATAATTGTTATTAGACAATTATAAAATAAAAAAAAATATTTTTTTTATAGAGATAAGATTATAATTTTTAATATTTTAAAAAATATTAAGTATATTCAATATGTATATGTATATAAAATTTAAAAATTACATTAATATTACTTGCGAGGCGGGTTCGGGTGTGGGGTGGATATCACCACCCCTAAACCCGTCCCAGTCCACGAATTTTAATTTCGGAGAAAATCCGCACCCGCACTCGCACCTGCACCCAATCAAAGCAAGTTTTCCCCGCCAAATCAAGCGGGTTTGGTTGGGAACCCGCGGGTGCGGGTTATATTGTCATCCCTACTATTAACACATTTTGAAATACATTAAAAAATCTTTTCTAAGAAATTTTTAACTTTGTAAATCGACTTATAAGCTTATGAATCAACTCGCATATTTAAGAACTCAATTTTTTATGTTCCAAACATGTGAATCAACTCATTAGACTTGTGAATCGACTCACCACAAAACATGTAGGTTTGTGAATCGACTTACTCATGTGTAAATCAATTAACATTGCTACAGGTTTTAAAATTGGTTTTCAAAACACATGAATCGACTCATGTGTGAATCTATTCACAAGAGTTGCATACATGATATTTTTACAATTATGTGGCAATTATGATAGTTAAAAAATTATTATTTCACTTGGAAAACATTTATCTTTTGTTGATAATTTTCATGCATCATATATAAGCAATCACAAACCTTTTGAACTTACCAAACCTCATGCATTCAAGATCATATATACATGTTGCAATCGAAGTTTGTGGGAGAAACAACATAGAGCGGTTTTTGTGTTGGGTGTCTATTTGATACATAAACCATTGAGGAAATATTGATTGGTGTTACGTTGAAGAACTGAAGAGGGAGTATCTTCAAGTTTGGTTAATGAGGTGTCTCTAGGGACTATCTTGCAAGGAGTTAAGATGAGTTCTTCTTGAAGATATAGTTCATATTACTTAAGAGGATTGTTCTAAGAATCTGATTTGTGAGCATTTAGGAAGAAGGAATTGGTGTACATTGATGTAACAATTGTCGACGGCCCACATTACTCTGTTCATGACTCATTGTTTTATAGATTAGACGATGATCTGATTAGTATCGATTCAATATGAGATATATTTGTTTTCCTTTATTTTTATCAACTGATATCATTTAAGTCATTATCTCATTCATATAAATAAAAATGACTATTAACATCTACTTCTAAGAGACAACATATGTTGTTAAAGTTTTTAACATTTTTCAAATGCTAATTCATAGTAGACCATGGTTCATATTAGAATATTAGAATTTGTCTAGACTAATAAGTCAAAACATATAAGACAACAAGAAACACAATGGTAAGATCTAATTTATATGGCAAAAGTTAACACTTACTAGTTAAGCATAAAATGTGTTAGTGGTAATTAATAAAGGATTAAATGCACTTTTAGTTCTTCAAATTTCTCAATTGTGCGATTTTAGTCCCTCTAATTTTTTGGGAGCAATTTCGACCCCTTACATTTACCCTCACGTCTGATAATTGCTTCCCCTTTCATTTCCTCTCTTTCCAATTCTCAGCTCAACCCAACTCCTTCATCACTACCAGGTGGACACAAACAAACCAGGTGGACACAAACAAACGAAGATTCTCTCCCTCAAATTATTCATTCACAAATTTCATCTTCATTTCATCCTCTCACCCCACCCCACCCAACCTAGTAACCGTAGTACACTTCCACTATCACTCTCTTTTCTTCAAGCAAGAATGCACTGACCTCAAATCCAAAACAGAGAAACTCACCGCTCTTGTCCGTCAAGTAGCAAGAGCCAACTCCGATCTCAAAGAACATCCAACTAAATGGATAATCGAAGAAACCGAACATGTACTTGACAAAGCTCTTTCCTTAATCCTAAATTGTCGTGCAAACGGTCTCATGAAACATGTCTTCACAATCATCCATGTTGCCGCTTTCCGTAAAACATCTTCCCATCTTGAAAACTCCATCGCAGCGGTGAGTATCTTGGACAGTCCAATCGCCGCCAACAAGCCTATCAGAGTCCTATGAAAGTTCAAGGTGTTATTGCTTGGGATGTTTATGAGCTTGCTGCTTAATACCTTAAATGTCAAGACCTTTTTGCTTAGAACAATACTATAATGTTGCTTGTTGGTCACCTTGATTTTGAAACTGTTGAAGAGAAATTAAAATGAATATAGTTGTTGGCGGCGGAAATATGAGGTCGATTACCACATCAACCATTGGGTGAAAGACCAAAAAATCCATAGACGAAGATGAAGTTTTCAATATTTTTTTCTTTGGGGAATTCTTGTTCATGATCTTTAAATGTTAATGAGTTTTTGCAGGTTGAGGTTGAGTTTCTGGCTTTTCTCTCAGGTTAGATGGAAGAGTTGATGGAGGCCAAGGAAGAGGAGATGTTGGTGAAGATGGTGCAGTTGGGTCGAGGTGAGAAATGGAAAAGGAAGAGATGAAGGGTAAAAATGATTAGATATGAAGGGTGTATGATACTGTCATGAACTTCAACTAAATCCAACCATATATGAGCGGGGGACTAAAAAAATAAAAAATGGGTAAATATGGGGCCAAAATTGCTCAAAAAAAACTAGTGGACCAAAATTGCACAATTGAAAAACTTGAGCTAAAAATGCATTTAAGCCATTAATAAATTAATATTATCAAAAGTAAATTTTACTGTGTTACATCAAAAGTACATCAGTGCATCAATCATCCCCACGACAGAATATAATCAAATAACTACAACAACCAAAATCTTTCCTACTAGACAGGAGTAAGCCACTACATTGATCAAACTATCCCATAATGTCTTGGAAACCACATAAATAAAAAACTCTAAAAGATAAAACATATATGGAAAACATGACAAAATGCTTCCCTTCAAGTAATAACCAACCATATGATCTAAATTTCAAATATAATCATCATAGGCTAAAAGCCATATAGAAACAATGGCAATTAACCTGAGAAGCAGAACCGCTTGATTATGAGGATTCTTCATGATAAAGGTGAAGCCCCAGTCCAAAGCGTGCACAAGCTCTTCGAAACGCCATTGCTTCTGCCTTCTGTACCGGATCTCCATAACTTGTATCATCTACTGAAGCAGTACCAGTTGATTCTCTAAATATCTACACAAATAAATAGCAAGAATGCTGAACAATTCTTCACCCAGTGAGTCAAATACTTTCACATGTTTCAAAAACTATATATGTCATCTACACTTTATGAACAGAGCTAGCTCAAGATTCTTTGATTGTGATTTCTGATTGTTGATTCACTTTCTTGACATCGATTAATTTTTTCAGCAGTTTACTGTCGTGTAAATATTCATCAATCCAATCAAGTAAATATTCCTCAAAAGTCATTCAGCTGACTTATATGCATGATGAAGAAATTGAGTTGTACATAATTTATAAATGAATGAAAGATAGATTGGTCCTTCGTACTGATGGCCCATGAAGGCATTGCTACTGTGTGTTTTGAGGATGGAAGATATCAGATAGCTACTTTTCATTTGAATCAAGACAATATCAGGCAAAGCTTAAAGCCATCAAAAGGCTGTAAAATGTGAGAATCAGTATACTGATTGGTGTTATCGATGGCGGATGGCGGTCCATGTCGAAAAGGCTAATCCCTTAGTTTTTTCCTCCATGGCCGCCATCACGTGCAAAATGGCTGTGGTGGATTGTTGAAATCCTAACACTGTTTTCCGCCATAGCTGCCATTCAATAACCCTGATAGTTACGAAAATAAAAGATTCAATGTGAGTGTTAGGTATGCTATCGAATTTATTAAATCAAGTTTAAAGATTTATCATCAAGTTTCAATCACTTAAAACGTCGAGTAATTTATTAGTGTATGTTTGGACGTGCAATGGTAGAGGAAACAGTAAATCACGATGTCAAGAAGAAAGATTATAGGCAGAAGCTTCTGCAGATCCAAAACCACATTGGTAGCTTCTATCTGCTAAGCCTAATAAAACAGTAAGTCAACTTGTACAGATCTTTGATTGGTAGCTTCTATCTGCTAAGCCTAATAAAACAGTAGGTCAACTTGTACAGATCTTTGATTTTTCTATCAAGAAAGGAAGCACCCAAGTTATAATGCTGCTCCTAATATACAAAACCTAGAAATATGTAACCAAATAACCCGATGAGCTATGACAACTAATTTGAAATTTAGAATCAAGATAATAAAAACTTGTTCAAGTTATACTAAAAAATAGTGTTTATTGATAGAAAATTACATTTAAAATTTTCAAGAAAACTCTTTCCTAGGATGGTATGGGTATACGTCAATAATATAAAAATTGTTCAAACGCCAACAAAACACCACAATAAAAACACTATATTTGTTCAACATGGCTATAGGTATCACATTCTAACAACATCAATATCACAATTATTATCAATAACAACTTAGACCGTGTTTGGATAAACAACTCAATTAAGCAATTATGACATAATCGCTTATCATAGTGCTTATGTATAAGTTATTTTCTATAATAAAAGATAAAATACAGTCAAACTGTTTTCATATAAAGTATAAGCTATTTTTATAAGCTATCCTGGAAAGCTTATGGAAATAAGTTTAAAACAGCTTATGGACATGTCATAAGCTCTTCCAATCAGTTTCACAAGTGCTTATATAGGTCAATCCAAACAGACACTGGTTTGGCTAGAGACATATGCAGGAAGTCCAGGGTTTTCAATCCCTACTACTAACATTTACCTCTTCCACTACTAATTACTAATTAGTAACATTTGCCTATAAAAAAAACCAAAGACAACCCTCTTTGTTATTCTTTTCATCCTATTTATGGGATATATAATGTCTCACTTTCTAGCTAACTCCCTAACTAACAAACCATTCCAGCTAAGCACCAGCAAATAACATCTGCCGTTTTAGACAGATGATTCATGAATAACATATTAGCACCATTAGAGCACTAGAAATGAGAATTGGTCAACTATTTTTGACTAGAATGTAATAAAACACCAAATCCGTTGTGAGATTCTCAAAAATAAAAAGATGTCATGTCATCATCCACTATGAGATTCTCAAAAATGTAGTGTTTAACAATAATAAATATTAGTAAAGATCTTGTACAAGACTGTATACTATGTAGCACCAACACCGACAATTTAGATTGAAAACATGTTCAATATATACACCAATACAACATTGACACATTTAGTTATATCCAAACAATTTCATGTCCGGTGTTTCCTATGCTTCATAATTGCAAATGTATAAAAAAATGACAAAAAACAATAGAACTACTCTTGAATGAAATATAAGCGAAAATAGTATTGGAAAAGTTAATATATCTAATCTTAATTTAAAACCAAATACATCAAATTTTTCAAATACCCTTTTAACTTATATTTATAAAAGTAGATCAATAAAGAGAAGATACATGTAACTACCTCAGCATCGGTCCCATAAAGAGTAACTCGGTAAACAACAGAAACAGTCTTGGCATCAGCAGAATAGGTGATATTACGAACCTCACCAGACCACTCTACCAAAAATTAATTAACTAATTAATTAACAAATAAAACAAAAGAGCATAAATTAAAATGGGGTATGTGTAGGTGTATATATACCAGGAGCGTGTAAGTTCAAAACACGGTTCACAGTATGCCTGCAACAATAATAATAACAATATGAAGAAAGTTATAATAAAGTTTAGTTTATTGGGGTTTAGGGTTAAGGAGTGTACCTACCAGGGAATGTATCTAATGGGAAATCCATCTTTTTCAATGCGAGTTTTAACGAGGGAATCGGGTACTTTCTTGTTCAGCTCTTTCAGTATTTCCGAAAGAGGTCTACAGATTCCTGAAGTTGGTACATCGTCTACAACTTTCTCGAACTCTGCTGATGATGATGATGATGATGATGCATGGTTCAACTTTGAGTAACACCGACTTTGATTTAAATAACACACTGTTCTGCTTAAGTGATTCAATTTCAAGGAAGAAGACAGTGATGATGATGCCATTTCTTCGGTAGTCAAACTACACACACAAAAACAAACGGTCTTTCGAATTTCTATTGTGATGTGAACTGGGCTTAAATAGCTTAGTAACCTAATGGGCCTCACTTTTTTATTTTTTTTATGGGTAATACTATTCACACCCTATTTAGGATGGTTTCTTCTCCCGCCTCCCTATATGTTTTAATTATTTTAGGGAGCGTAAAATATACATTTTGAATTGATCAATTTGAATAAAAATTGAGGGGTTTTTAGAAAACATGGAGGAGAAAAGAAGCTCACTCAATTCACATTTTATATACTTGTTAAAGAAGTTTGATTTCTAAAACATTTGAGAGCTTGATTTATGTTTACTTGGTTGCTCCAAAACTTTCTTTTTATTTTAAATATTGATTAAATATGTTTTTAGTCTCTATAAATATACAATATTTCATTTTTAGTCTCTCTGAAATTTTTCTTCAAATAATGGTCCCCCAAAGAGGTATATTTATAGAGACTAGAGACTATTGTTGCACAAATCCTTAGAAGTGTATGTCCAAATCCTTATAGATACCATTTCTTCAAGTGCATGTTCAACAAAAGGGTATAGATTTTGTTGCACAAATCCTTAAAAGTGTATGTCCAGTGCAAAAATGCTTGCTCGATAACTATTACCAAGTAATACAATTGGTGTCGAAGTTAGGGTTGAAGGTTGATAAGATTAGTTGTTGTAAGAATGTTGTATGTTATATTACAAAGGATGATAGCAAGTTATTTTAGTGCAAAATATGTCATTCTCCTAGGTTCGTTCCTTGTAGGACTGGTATGGGAAAGTACATAGATGTTCCAACAAATAGAATGTTATATTTCCCTATCATTCTCATATTAAAAAGATTGTATGCATCAATTGAGTCTACAACTGAAATGAGACGACATCATGAGAATAGAAAGAGTTCAAACGTCCTTTGCCATATGTCTAATGGAAAAGCATGAAAACACTTTGATTATGTATATCCCGACTTTGCTAGTGACCCTAGAAATGTAAGGTTGGGTTTGTGTAGATGGATTTACTTCTTACATTCAAGTGTCTACTTCTCCATACTCATATTGACCGATTATAGTCATACCATACAATCTTTTCCCTAAAATGTGCATGATCAAACAATACTTATTTTTGACTTGTCTCATACCCGGACATTATAATCCCAAAGAAAAGATAGATGTCTACTTGCAACCATTGATTGATGATTTGCAACGATTATGGTCAAAAGGCATTTTGACTTATGATATATCGACAAAATAAAAGTTCATCATGAAAGCGTGCTTGATGTGGACAATTAATGATTTTCGAGCCTACGGTGTATTATTTGGTTAGGGAACACAAGGTAAGCTGGCATTTCCTCATAGTATGGAAGACACAAAAGCTTTCACCTTGAAATATGACGGGAAGAATTCTTGTTTCGATTGTCATTGTCGGTTCTTGCCATCTGATCACTCTTTCAGAAGAAGTAAAAAAAAGGTTTACAAAAATTAGGGATGACAAATAGGATCAACCTTACATTTACACAAGGCAAGATGTATTGGAGGTGGTGAGTAGTTTACAAGTTGCCCAATCATAACTTTATTGTTTCTTAAGTGACATTTTCTATTTACCTTTTTTACTTTATGAAAACATATGACTAACAAAAGTGGTAGTGATAAAGGAAAGACTCATCCAACTAAGGGTAAACCAAAGATGTTACGACAAGGAAAACTTAATGAGCAATGGGATGTCTTACGTCGCAAGTTATCTACCACCAGACCACTTGATTGATTGTCTCCAGCCCTATCTCAGCCTCTTGCACCAATTCAAACTGTAGCACCTGCTCATACTCTAACACCACATTCCTCCCGACACCATCTCCTATCCATGCCTCAACCATAAGGTATTTGTGTTTATGTCGACTCCAAGTATAAGTCTTTAAACCATGGGTGCATTTTCACAACATATCCCACACGAGGCTCTAGCAGAGGAGGATGTGCAACAAACTTTCCATGATGAGGATAGGGAGGAAAATGGGGACCACAACCCAGATGATGAGGATGTGGGTCAAGAGAATGTTCCCCATCTCGTGTCAATGAGAGATGCAGAGGAGGATGTGCAACAAACTTTCCATGATGAGGATAGGGAGGAAAATGGGGACCACAACCAAGATGATGAGGATGTGGGTCAAGGGAATGTTCCTCATCTCGTGTCAATGAGAGATGCTAATGGGAAAGTCATTATACGACCTTACGATAAAGGGTAAGTTACAACACAACACTCACTTATTTTCTTCAACATCAATCATCAAAAGGTCATGAATTATACTAGAACCATAATTGCAGACACATATTTTATTTACTCAATACTCTATTTCTTTCAATGCTTTGCAGACTCAGTCCTAGCAACGCAGTTGCAGAGGCCATTAGATATGCCATACAAAAATAGTTTTGTGAGTCTATCCATAGTTGGAGTGCAACCACCGATATATTAGAAAAGATTGGTTTAAAAAATTTGGGTAAGCCATTGAATCTAATTATATGTTCACTTCATTGTTTCTAGCCTATTTAGGGAGAATTGTTGCTTACTACAACGTAAGAGTAGAGAGAATTGCATTATATGTTTTGTTAATAGTAGTTAGTACATATATGCTTTTTATTATTTGTAGGAGAAAATGTCCTAGGATCCTCGCAATAATGATGTCGTCAAACACATTTTTGAACAAAAAGTCGATAAGAGACTATTAGATATGCTTACAAAGGTGAGGAAGAAATGGATCCGATCTAATTAGATAGGTGAGGAAGTTTGGATTGGTCTTCAAGCATATTGTGAAGGCATACCATTCTAGTAAATCTCCAACCAAAATAAGACCAATTGAACTTCAACAAGAAGATGAGTTGTCCACACCTCATGCTACAAGGCTTATATTGATGTTGCACTTGAACTCGTATGTATTAAATTAACACTTATTGTCTTGGTAATTTTATACTTGCATTTATAGAGTGTATTATCTAGTATTTACCTAAGATTAATAAAATTGAATATTATGATATCTACTTGTGATCTTAAGTTAATTTGACGGATTATGAATTGTCTTTACATTTTTATATGATCTTGATTTTATCTGTGGTCCAATAATCTTGAGTTTATTTGTAGAGAAATAATCTTCAAAGAGATTTACTCCCCGATGAGTTATTTTTGACAACTCACAAGAGGAAAATGATGTTTATGTTGATAGTCGCACATAATCTACCTACGTAAGTTAGCGGTTGTTTATTTAGAGTTCAATGCATATTATTTAGCATTGCTTATTATTATTGTCTTGAATTGTGGTTTTATCATAGTTTGGTTTTCGTTTGTTACTATGTGGTTTTGGTTGCTATTTATGTTTACATATCTATTTAGTTTATCATGCTAAATTTTTACTTCAGGTTTTTTTTTTTTGCCATTTTACAACACCTTTTACAAGTATCGATGTAAATTAGTATGTTATCTATCTGTTGACCTGTTTGTTTAATTGTAAGTTAGTATGTTATCTATCTATTAACAATCTTCATACATAAGTCTACATTTTCTATTTTAATATGTGAATTCTTATTTTGTTGTTTCATGCAACTATTACCTTTTTAATTTTTTCCATTAAGCGGAGAATATTTCAAAAAAAAAATTGAAGGAAGTAAAAACACAGCTTAGAAAAACAAGTGGAGATGGTGCTAAGAGATAGACGAAGCGACAATAATTAAGTTACGGACGGAGTCTGCAAGGGGTCATACCTGTGGTCGAGTTTATGGTATGGGAGACATGTCTATCAACCTCCAGCACGGGTGCACATCGCTTACACAACAATCCCAAAATCCTTCTAATTTCATGGCTAGGATGTCTTTTGAAGCCGAAAGGACTGCTAGAATTAGAGCTGAACAAATTGCTTAGGATGCAATGGTCCAGTGGCTACCAAGGTCGCCAAAGAGGCTAGGAAGCATTCAAAGAAATTAGATAATGATTTTGATGCATTAAAGCAATGTTTTGTAGATCAAATTGACGTTTTGCAATGTCAATCAGTTGGTGGATCTTGTAGTGCAAACCACCCTCCTTTGCATCCTCATTATGATGATCATTTAGACAACTAGTCACTAGATGAAGCTTTATCTTGTAGTTATGTTTACTTTTTGTAGTCGTTGGACGACAATTACGTATTGTGTGACTTTGTTATTTTGTAATTCTATATTAAGTTATTATTTTGTAGTTTCAGAACAAATGATAATTTATGGTGTGCTTCTTATATTGTTAATGCAATATGACAATGTGTGAAAACATTAAGTATTTTAATGTTTCATAAGTATCAAATATTTTAGTAAGCATAAAAATATGATTGTGCAGATACAAAACAAAACAAAAAACAGTCATATGGATTGACGTTATATGTTTTGTTGACTTTTCAAATGTTCACTGTAGTTTCAGACAAATCGACGCTATGTTATTTATAGATTTGACTTTCATTTTATTTATAATTTATGTTAGTTGACTTTAGCGCCGACATAGCCCATTTTACATGTTATGTTGACTAAAAATTTTTGAATTTAGTGTTGGCTTCCCGACTCTAATATTTTCTCAATTGACGTAGCAATGGAGTAATACTAGCATCAGACGTTCTGTTTTTAACGGTTCTGTCGGATTTGGGTTGGTTTGGGCGATGCTATTGTAGCGTCGAACGTCATTTGACCGACGCTAGTGTTTAACTTTAAGTGCTTTAGCCTTGACCTGACACCGACTCTAAATCATCGTTACTGTTGGTTTTTTGCCCTTTAATGTAGGCTTTCAACCGACGCTAATAACAACTTTTCTAGTAGTGATAGTTGCGGTACTATCGCAATGGATCAACACAGTTGGCATCAATTTTTCCCACAAAAGGATCTCAACTACAAAGTATCTCAACCAAATCATTTCTTCACTAGTGGTTGCTAGTGTTATCATTTCAGACTCCATCGTGGATTGAACAAATATCGTATTTTCTTCTATTTCCAAGATATAACCCATCCAACTATGTTAAATATATAGCCACTAGTTGTTTTGGAGTCATCTGATAAAATGTTCCAATTAGCATCACTATATCCTTCAAGGACAACATAAAATCTTTGATAATGTAATCCGAGATTCATGGCTCTTTTGAGGTATCTCACGACTCTCTCAATGGCATGTCAATGCTCCATACTAGGTCTATTGGTAAACCTGCACAATAGTTCCACAGCGTAGGCAATGTCAGGTCTAGTATAGCCAGTGGCATACCTGAGCTTGCCAATGATGCTCGCATATTTAGTTTGTCTAACATCTTCACCATTGTTTTTGAAAATTTTTACACTTGGATCATATGGTGTGCAAGCAGATTTACAGTCAAAGTAATTGTATTTCTTTAAGATCTTTTCAACATACTGAGACTAATCTAAAGAAATTCCATTTTTTGACCTAGTAATTTTGATTCTAACAATTGTATTCGCTTCTCAAAGGTCTTTCATATCAAAGTTTTTAGATAACAATGATTTCACAGTATTTACAACATGAATGTTTGAACTAAATATGACTAAGTCGTCTACATAGAGACAAATGATAATGATAATGCAAATGCAATTTTCAAAATTGTAATAAATACATTTGTCACTTTCATTCACTTTAAACTAATTCGATATAATCTAGTTATCAAACTTTTCATGTCATTGCTTAGGAGCTTGTTTAAGACCATACAAAGATTTATCTAACTTATATACCTTTTTTTCTTGTCCATGAATCCCAAAACCTTCATTTTACTCCATATAGATTTCTTCTTCCAAGTCACTATTTAAAAAAGCTGTTTTGACATCTATTTGATGTACCACCAAGTCATGAATAGAAGCAAGTGAAATTAGTACCATAATGGATGTAATTCTAGTGACCGGTGAAAAAGTGTCGAAGAAATCTATATTTTCTCTTTGCCTAGAACTTTTGCCTATAAGCCGAGCCTTGTATTTATCAAGAATTCCATCGAATTTTAGTTTCTTTTATAAAATCCATTTACAACCTATCAGTCTGCAACCAGGAGGCAAATCTACTAAATGACATGTCCTGTTAGACTCTAGAGAATGCATCTCATTATTTATAGTTTCTTGCCTTATTGGATCTTCTTCTAATATTTAGGCCGTATAATTGGGTCCATAATCTTTAGCAACTCTTACCTCTTTGAGCTTCCACGATTTCATATTTCTTCTTCATAGCATCGCAAACATCTCTAGCAGTATTGCTGGTTTAGCTATTTTGGGAACCACTGAAATGTCATCTTTTTGGCAACCTTTTTCATAGTTAAGAAAACTGGCAACTTTAGTTGCCATCATTTGAAGTGACGTCCCTCGAATCGCAACAGTTTATTGAAATCAGAAGTAGTAGAATCGTATCTAGTAATTGCTTCGCTAGACATGACAGAAAGAAACGTCTTAAAATTGTTGTTTTAAGTTTCAAAAAACTGTTTTAAAATTAATTTTCATCCACCAAAGAGATTACTGGGTTAAGCCGCAAACTAGGTCACTATCGTTGAGACGTTTTGCGGTACTGTTCGAAAATGTGCAAAACAGACGTTCAACCATGACGTCCTTAGGACAAAATAACCCATATGCACTATATCGATTTTCTACTACACTGTAGAAAACCGTTCTAGAATTACATCCTCTAAATATGGCGGATACGACCACTCGAAACTATGATACAACGACCACTCAAAAATTTGAATGGACAATTTTCGATAATGGGACATAAAGAAAATTTGGGACAAAGCAGAAAAACGAGAAGAGAGAAAACTTTTCAAAGTTTTTAATGCAATTTATAAATTGAGCGGCATACTCCATTTATAGAGGAATTTCGCAATAGGTCTGAGCAAAATTATAAAGCGGCATACTCCTCTTTATAAACACTACTAGTATGTGATATCTCTCATATGTAAACTTTTTTATTTCTTCAATTCACACAACACAAACTCTATGTTTCAATATTTAGGGTTTGTTTGGACAAATAACTTATTTAAACTCTTATGGCATGAGAGCTTATCACATAAGAGCTTATACTAGATAAGCTATTTGTGTTTGGATGAGTACCATGACAAGTGTTTACCTAAAAACAAGTGTTGGATGTATAATTCCAAAAGCACTTATAAATTTTTTTAATTTTTAATTTTTTTACTAATAGTTCATATATTAAAAATTACTGAAAAAATATTCATATATTAAAAATAGTAATTTTTTTTAATAAAATATCATGATATATACTACAAAATAACCATTAAAAAATTACGAATCACTGTATCACAAAATTATTATTTAAAATTGTGATTAAAATTAAAAAAATTCAATATTCTTCCATCATCATAAATTATTATCGTGAGAACTGTAGACCAGTATTTATAATGTATATTTCATTTTTGGTTCATTAAATGTGAGAAAAATGTATATTATTTTTTCTCAGTTTTTTTTTAAATTTTAGAAGATATATAAATTCCACTATAATTAACTCATACAATTTTGTAGTTCCACGAATGCAAAACAAGACGTTCAATATAATAATATCGACATTTATTAGTTGAACTATAACTTAAGAACTTTTCGGCTTTAATTGTTATTGTTTCTAATAGCTATAAATAATTTCTAATTATTATCGCTATATAGGTGATACCGATGATGTAGCAGTTCAAATAATTATGTGATTGGATTATAAAAAACTGTCCTAACACACTATTGCTTTAGCATATTGATGATTAGGGGTGATCCTGATAATGCTCCGTGTTTCCGTAAAGGCATAAGCTCCGTGTTTCCGTTAAAGGAATAAGCTCCGTGTTTCCTTTCATAAGCTTAATTTCAAAAGCTTCCGTAAAGGCATAAGCTCTGTGTTTCCTTTCATAAGCTAAATTTCAAAAGTTTATTGGGATGGCTTATGAATTTGGGCTTATCGGAAGTCACAAGCTTATTTAATATTGTGTGCCAAAAAGTACAATAAGCACTTATACAAGTAGATAAGTTCAAAATAAGTCAATTTAAATAGGGTTTAGTTATAAGCACTTATACAAAAAGATAAGTCTAGAAAAGTTTAAAATAAGCCAATTCAAATAGGACCTTAGTGCTTAAGTTCCAACAATATATGTCATAAAATAATGATTGAAAAAAGATATCACATACCAGTTTGACTAAAAAGTTTGAGGTGGCTAACATAAAATTATAATGTATAAATCGAATATGAAAATAATATTATATAGCAAAAAATTAAGTTGTAATAAACACAGTGGAATATCAAATAGTTTAACTATATGAGTTAAAAATACCTTAAAGTAATGATCTACGCTCTTTAATTAACATGAAATTATCAATAGTAGACTCAGAACTAATACTTGCAGCAATTTTCCTTTCAATATAAACTGTCATACTATCTGCCAAAATGTCTGCTTTCATCTTGTTTCTTAATCTAGACTTAATAATTTTTATTGCTGAAAAAATCTTTCATTTGTGGCAGTAGAAATCAGAAGAGTCAGGATAAGACAGAGTAGTCTATCAATCAAGAAGAAATTTTGCACTTTTTCAGTTGCAACCAAACATAAGCATTATTCTTGGATAGTTGATAAACTCTTCAAGTTTAAATCTTGACGAACATCAACCAAGAAATGTTAGAGTTGGAATTTTAAATTAATCTTTTCTTACATATTGAAATCCATAGGGTAATATTTTTCAATTAGAGTGCATGTTAAAAACTTTATAACTATCCTTAGGAGTCAAAGTACAACTCAAAGCACAACTTAGATAAGCTTTACGTATTGCATCCATATGATTTGGTGGATATTCTCAAATTTGATGGCGCTTTCCAAGATCACATTCTAAACATTTCTCAAAGTAATCTTCGAAAACTCTAGGAACCTTGGAAAGATGATTCTCATTTTCTTCAATTATTGGATTCTCATAGATAGTTTCAGATGCAAAAGTTATAATTTCTTCATCTATTTCACTCTCACAAATTTTCCTCTTGAAAAAGAATCAATTCATTTACTCTTCTTCATTCTCACAAACTTCTATAATGCAAATAAAAAATTTAAATAAATCAACAAATTAGAGATTTAATCACAATCAGAATAATACAAAAACAAAGGAAGTCACAAATCAGAGTCACAATCACAAATAAAAATATACTTGTCACAAATAAAAAATTTATCATCAATAAATCAGAGATAATATGCACAAATCAGATTTACAGTCACAAATTAGAGATTCACTATTCACAATAACAAATCAAAGATGCAGCCACAGTCAAAGTAATGCAAAGATCACAAATCAGTTACTCACATCTACAGCGAGTATAGTGATCGGATCGCAAAATACTCTGATTTGAGGCCTAGGCGTGGACCGACGGACGACAGGCGACGAACGACGGCAGTGGTACTGGCGGAGCCGCATAGGTCGTGCGTGCGAGGAGGGAGACGCAACATAGTGAGCAGCGGCGAGCAGAGAGAGACGAAGACGAACCGCGAACGAAACGACAAAGACGACGACAAAGACGAACTAAGATTCTAGAAATGACGCTTATGTCAAAAGGGTGAGAGAGAGTGGACAAGATATAGATTTTAGAGTTTTAAGTATGTTTGTAATATTTCAATTTCAATAAAGATATTTTGATCATTTTACTTATAATTTTTTTTAAATGGTTGCGCCCGTCAAAAACTAAGATCCGCCTATGCGGACCACTAGTCCAATATAACTCGCTGGTTTGGCTACAAGGAATACAAAGGTGTGTAGTAAAACAAATATAGTGACACAAAATTCTCAACGGGGTAAAATTCAATTTATTTTCTTTACATTAATCACATCTGAAAAATGAAAAAGACATTGCTGTATTAGTCTTCTAAGTTTTTTTATGAAATAAAAAGTCTTCTAATAAATGAGCAGATCGACACTCTGCTGTATTAGTTGGATGATGATTTAAGAGGGATAATTATTTAGCAATTAGGCGGACAAATCTTTTGTGCTAATTATTCTCTGAATTCCTAATCAATTTTATCAATTATTTAATTCTTTTGATCACTTACATTTCAATTAAAATCATAAATTTCTTGTTGTAAGGTTTTTAATGAAATAAATGTTTTTTTTAATAAGTTTAATTGCAGTTTTGATCCCTCTATTTTAGCTGAATCATGAAAGTAGTCATGCCATTTTATTTCTCTCCAATTTTAGTCCCCAAACAGAATTTTGATCCAAAACTTGATAAAATGTCATTTTTTTAAAGTCACAACACACCATTTATGATCATCGATTTCATATACAATTGTTGCACCACGTGATCTTAAGGTATGATGTGACTTAAATAAACGCAAAAAAATGACATTTCATCAAGTTTTGGACCAAAATTCTGTTTGGGGGACCAAAACTGAAAAAAATACAATAGCAGGACTATATTCGTGATTCAACTAAAATAGGAGACCAAAACTGTAATTAAGTCTTTTTAATATAGTCTTGAAGTGATAATAGAATTGAAATGTTATTTCTACTGTGTGATGCATTTTCACTCTTATTAAGAAAAAATTGATAGTGCAGTTAATGTGTTAATTTTTCTAAAATAATCTTTAGATTTGAATTTATTAAACTTAACTTTTCGTATTTCAAAAAAATTAGTAGTATTAATAACAGTATGTATGAAAAAAAAATAATAAATGCACTTCGTAAATTAAAATAGTGCTTTACGGATAATTGTTTTTTTAAAGGGTGTTTATAAAAAAAAATTATATGGAATTTTGTTTATAGTAGTATAAATATATTTAAAATCATGAATTTCAAAATTGTGTTCAAATTGACCAAGTTGACAAACACTATGCTCCATTTATTCACTATTATACGCACACAAAAATCTTGAATCTTTGTCATTATTATAATAAAAAATTATCTACTTTTGAACCATTTAACGTTATTATTTTTAATTGATATTTTATTTAATTCAAAATATTTAATGTTGATAGGTGAATGTTAATATTAAAAAATAACAATTTAGTAAATTTAACTTATGTTATAAATGAAATCTAAAAAATTAGTTGCATTAAACTACATTTCTTATTACCTACAAAAAGAGTTTTTTTTCTTATAATAATGGTCACGGTGAGTATTTTCTCCTTATCTTTTGTTAAGTATTCTATCAATCTTATTATAAGTGTCTCATTTGTTATTTTCTTTTGTCTCAAATTATTTTTCATTTTACAATATCAATGTAGCATTAATTATTTTTTTTCCACAAATATATTCTTTTTTATTGTATTTAAACTCATCAAAATTCTCAATTAATTATAATTAGTAAGGGTATTTGAGTAAATGATATTATCTGTCTCATTTTAATTGTCTGATCTGGGTTCTGTGTGGTTCTTAATATAATGATTAACTTTGTTGATTTTAATGATAAAATGAATGTCATTTACTCAAATACTCTTATGAATCGTAGTTAGTTGAAAAATTTTACGAGTTGAAATACAATAAATAAAGATATATTAGTGGAAATAGATAATTAATGTTACATTGGTACTGTAAAATGACAAATAATTTGAAATAGATAACATGAAAAATAAGACATTTAAAATAATACGAAGGAAGTACTTATTTTATCATTGAAATCAATAAAACTAATCATTTTTTTATTTATAAGAAAAATTTGTCCTAAAATAGTTGTCGCTTTGATTTCCAATATAACTTTAATTTCTTTTTACTAATTCTATCCTCTTATAAATACTATATACATCACTTTCAATTATATTTATTATAATTACAATCAACCTATAAATTATAAGAATAGTTTGGTAAAATATTCTTCTCTATTTTATTTATTATACTTTATTAATTTATGTAAAATGATCTATTGGGACAATTATTTTATGATGGTAGAAGTAATTAAAATGAAATGGACGGAGTAATCGTAGTAGTTGTCAAAGAGAGTTGATACGGATTTCATTCTCAAAGAGAGGTGGCTCTTTTCCTAACTTTTTGTTTATCTTTTGAACACAGCTAAAACAACCAAACACAATAATATGGAATCCAAGAATCTCCCAAACATGGAACAAGAATAATGAAGATTAGTGTACCAGAAATTAACAATCTATATAATAGGACAAACACAACGTGTTTGAATCTTGAAAGTTAAAAAAAGTTAAGTTGTTGGAATGTCACTAGATGGAATCATGGAACGAAGAAATGGAAAGGTACAATTTGTATTTTTTTAACAAAAAATGGAAATTGAAATTTGGATAGGTACATGTTCATGTAGTATTGTTTATTTTTCCATTTTTATTTTCATTTAAAATTTGTGTTACATACATTTGATAACAAGAAGATACATAATCTTCAGGTCAATAATTGTCTATATTTGTAAAAATAATTAAAATAATAAAAGAGTTGTTTTTATTATATTCGGTAACGCTCATCCATAATTAACATTTTTTATTTATTTATCACAATGGTTTTTTACTTCAAAATCTGACATTTGCAACAAAATTTTGTTCTTGTTTTATTTTTATTTTCAAAATTCGATGAATATTAATTATTGATTTGTTAATAATATATTTAATTATTTATTGTAGAAAGAAATATATATGAGATAAAACAATAAATGATTAATGATATTATAGGAAAAATGTAAATAATGATATAAAAAATAACAAACTTTATTGTTGTTTTGGTATGAGTAAAAAGTTCAAAAATGACTATTAAAAAAGAACGAAAGGAAAAAATTAAATGGTTAAATAAGTTTTAAATCCTGTAAAAAAATCATATTTTTTAGTCTCTATAAAATTATTTTAAAAATTGTTTTAGTTTTTGGTGAAACAAAACATTCTTCAACTTGTAAATTTTTGAATGACATTTTGCAAACAGTTTTTAATGTGTCTAAATTAATAAATTTCATTCTTTTTAAAACAAAACAGTTTTTAAGGTCATGCAAACATTAAACATTTTTGAAACAAAAATATTTTTTTTTTTGTAAATTTTTGAATGATTTTTTGCAAACATTCTTCAACTTTTGATAAATTAAATTTTTGTCTAAATTAATAAATTTCATGTAAAAAAGAAGTTAAATTTACAAAAAAAAATCCTTTTTAATGTCAACCACACAACTACTAACATTAAATGTACTTGAATTAAATGAATGGGTTATTGGAAATACTAGCATTAAATGGTTCAAAACTAGTTAATTTTTACTTATAATTGTTTGTTAGGAAGATTTGACACTATTGTTTTACTTATAATAGTGACAGAATGGATGAAGTGTGTATGTATGTGTGTAATATATATATATATATATATATATATATATATATATATATATATATGAATTATATCAAATAAGAGGAGATTTACAATGAGAGAGTGAGATGGTTAATTCTTGATCATATAACCATACATGGATGATCAAGATTGGAAGAAAAAGTCATGTGACTTTTTTAAGTGATCATGTATCACTTAAATAACTCTTAATCTTGACCATTCATGCATGATTGTGTGATCAAGATTTTACCCTCTCACCTCTATATATATATATATATATAGAGAGAGAGAGAGAGAGAGAGTTTGTTAATTTACACCCATTCATTTTTTAGTTGGTGTAAATTAGCAATGTGCATCTTTTATATTTGGACTAATATCTCAACTATTTCTATTCAAAACTATTTAATTGAATGTGTATTATGGTAATTTAACTATTTATTTATTTTCTCTCTCTCCCTAAAAATAAATGGAGGGGACGTCGCTATAAGAAAATACACCATTTGCGAGGAACTTTTGTCCTAGGAAATACACTAAATTTCGTCGCAAAAAATATTTTAAAGAATCTTTTTGAGGAACCTAATCAACCCAAATATATGTTGGTCGCACATATTTTTCAAGGAACAAATGTCTTAGAAAACAATTTTCAATAAACAATGTCCTCGCAAAGTTTCCCACAAAAATGCATCCATTTTTTTTGTCAATAGCTTTCTTTTTTTTTTTTTCATTCTAATCTTATTGAACTGTTGTCAGTATGAGTTGATGTTTGGTAAAAACAATTGTGAGGAGGAGGAGGAGGATGAAATGTTGAAGATTGAGTCATGAAAGAATGAAGAAGACGATGTGTTTTATAAAGAAATTTGGTCTAATCATTTTCAATTTTAAAATTCAACATCCCACTCTATTGTATGCTAGGAACAAAGTTCCTTGCAAATCTATAAAATCAAAATTCATTTTCCCTTTGAGACGTTTCCTAAGACAAATGTTTCTCGCAAATCTTAAAATTCAAAATACAATTCTCCGCACAAACGTTTTCTAGGAACTTGATTCTTCGCAAATCTTAAAATTCAAAATACATGTTTCCGCTCAAACATTTTCTAAGAAACATTGTTCCTCGCAAATAAATGAGTTTTTTTATATGATTTTTTAATTCGTTAAAACATTTATTATTTATTTTTAAAATATTTTAATTCCAAATAATTATAAGATGGAATAATTTATTTAAATTAATTGGAATAAATTGTAAAATAAATAGTAAATATGCAACTGTCATATTCAAATATTTGCGAGGAACTACCTCAGAAAGCGCCTGAAAAAGGTTGCACCCACTGCATTACTAACAGTGTCTGCACAATAGTCTTGTTTTTAAGATTTGTAAAGAACTAGTTCTTCGGAAATGACCTGCAATAGTCAAATCAATAGTTTACAAGGAACACGTTTCCCACAATGGCCTTGTATTATGGACATTAAGTACATTTTTCTAAATAGTAATTTCCTATGACAAAGTTCCTCGCAAATACTATTTTCTTTCTTCCGATGATTCTTTTCCTCAGAAATTTTGGACCGAAATTTGAAACTATCTTTTAGTGTTGTAGGTACATTTGCAAATTGATATATTATGGTATTATCAAATCAATTGACTAATAACTTGAATGATGTGAATTTAATAAATCAGTTTGACCAATTTATAGATTTAACGCCACCAAACTATTAAGTTTCGCACTTTGGTTCTCTTTTGATTTGTTATGAGTTTTAATTATAGAAATAATTTATAAAGAGGAAATATCAAATTAAAACGAACAGTTACACTTATAAAAGTTACACTCATTCAATAATATCATGTCAGATAAATATTTTTCAAAATCAACCATTGAATTGAAAACTACTATCATATAGATCATATTTATAAATTTTGACATTAATCTATAATCATTTCTCATGTAATCTTGATGTGTTAATATTGACTTTATATACAATTACACTGTTGACGTTAATCTTAATGTATCAAGATGGCATGAGAAATGATTATAGATTAATGTCAAAGTTTGTATACATGATCTATATAATAGTAGCTTTCTATCAAACAATTGATTTTGAAAAATATTTATCCGAAGAATATTTCTACCAAGGTGAAGAATATTTCATATTTGACTAAGGCTATTTATACGAAGAGGATAACATATGAAAGGGCTAGTTAAACACTGCAATTAGTCAAAGAAACCCAAGATTATCGTTGTGGTAATTGAATCATCAGGGTTTAAGGAATTTTAATCAATTCATAAATCAAGAATAGGATTTACAATCACTACTTTTCTATTTAACGAGTAATGATTAATTACACCATTCATGTAGTAATTGCTATTTGCATCGCAACATCTTTTTAGTTCAATAAACTGATATAAGATGTTCGCCAATAACAGTCAACAATTGAATTCGATTTAGTCTATGTCCAAGTAGCCAAATCTTAGAGTAGTTGAACTAAGAGCAATGGAATACGAGTTAGAAGAATCTTTCTCAAAGTTCAACGATCCCGTACGAGAATTTTTCATTAGCAGTGGAAATACATGCGTGTATAAGGAAAACTGTAGTTCTATGAAGTGGCAGGAAATTGAATGTGGGGCACCAAGTACACCTAGTAATAGACAAAACAACGCACTACCTGCGAGATTAGCCGAATAGAAAAAGTTATGGCTAGATTTTGTAGGGACGATGTTTTAGCAAGTTGAATTAGCTTTGTCTATAAATACTCAAATACGTTTCATTTTAGACACACAATCAATCAAACATATCATTTTCTTGAAATTTATTTTTTATCTATATGCTATGCCTTTTATTTAGGTTTCCATTAGTTTAGTTGATTACAAAAAACCCTACTCCGTACTTAACAATTTTTGGAAGAGTTAAAGAATCTATAGCGAAGGAACACAGTTCTTTCTTTGGTGTATCCTTTGAAGGAAAAAGGGAATCATATTTTAGAGCTATTAATCTATTCTTCGGCTAACTTTCAAGTTCGACAACAGCGTCGATCTATCACTAGTTGAAAAGTGAAGACAAACAACTTCGTCTATAGCACACACGGCTTACCCGAACCCGTTAAGCCATAATAAACTTCTTGCGTGTGAGGGTGGACTGTTTGGAGGGAGCTTCTAGGTTCTTGCCAATTTCAAGCTGACTATCCTATTGTTGGGGGCAGTGGTGATTGATTTTTGATGAATAGAAACAGAATTCAAACCGCACTAAAGTGGCACTGAAAAATACAGAGTGGTTGTAAAGAGAGTAGCAGAGGAAAAAAAATACCGCAATGAAGGCCCAAAAACAAAGGAAACTGCAAATACGGACGACTAAAATTAATGGGGAATTGGTAGATCATAGATCATATAACATGTATAATCGATTAAATCTGTTCTAAACAGTTAGACAAGCAAATTGAATACATTATCTTGGATAGAAAATGATAAAATAGAAATCCTGGTCAAGAATATCCAAATGCACACCTAATAACCTCTAATTGTCTCAACAAAAAGAACACTAAAAATAGGGTTACACTTGTGTCATTTTTCTTTATCATATGGCACAAGGGTAACATTCAAGTGTAAGTGTTTGGGTGTTACACTTGTGCCAACAACCACAAGAAGGATTATTTGCAGGAAAAGCTGAAAGTTAGCGATAACAAGGTGATTTAAGAATGTAGTGAAATTTTTTGATCTTAGAATGAAATTGATTAGACTTAATTGTAGTTTTAGTTTCTCTATTATTACCAATTCACGGAAATGATCCTCCTATTTTAAAATTCGACAGTTTTGGTCCCTCCCTCAGATTTTTGAACTAAAAAATGCAAAATTGACATATTTTTAATGATGTGACATATAATTATATAGAACCATCTAGATGCATTAATTATTCATATGTCATTAATTAAATTAAAAATATGAAAAATTTCCGAAGTTGAAAGCTAAGTTTTTACTGCGTTTTATTCCAATTTCATAGGTGTTAATCATTTTACATTATCGTATCATATGTCATGTTATTTAAAACATCTTATGTCATCATTTTTTAGTTAAAAAATCATAAGGAAGGACCAAAACAGTCGACTTTTAAAATAAGGGGACCAATTTCATGAATCAGTAAAAATAGAAGGACTAAAATTGCAATTAAGCCAATTGATTATCATAAAAAACCACTGCAGCAATATCTGGTTCTGAAGTTTGCAGCAATATCTCCTTCTTAGTTCTTCTTTGTATTTTAAAAAAAAACCCTAATTCCCATATCTTTATTATTCCTAATTCTGTTTTTTTTTCTTCTTTTTTTAATAATAATTAAAAATAGATTAATGGAGTTAATTAGGTGATTAGTAATTTAATTGATGAGTCAACATAAATTATGCTAAGTCACATTTGACACGTCATTCTTTTATATCCATTTCAACAACAAAAAAAATGAAATGAAGGATTAAATTAAGAGTATTTTGAAATTATAAGGTGAAATGGAAAGAGTAATGTTTTATAAGGCCTAAAATCAAAATGACTCTTATTTGCATAGAGCTTTTATATATTTAAGCCTTTATTTTTTTATTGTACCAACTAATTAGTATTATGTATATCCCTTCTAATTTATTATTCTCTCACTTGTATTTATGATAATTGGAACACATCAATGATTAATAAAGATAAGGATAATGTGGGAAAATCACTATTACTATTTATTTATTTATTTTAATTTGTGTAAAATGATCAAATACAACACTTATGTTGGGGATGAAGGATATGGCCAACCCATAGTTCATGAAGGTTGGCCACCGCATAGCCCAAAAATATTATTTATATATTGTCAAAATTTATCAATTATTATATGTGTCAAGTGGTAGAATACGCTATTTTTATGCTGAATGTCTTGAAATCGATACTCAAATTTTTTAAGATTAGAACAATACATTGAAATTGTTTAAGATGCACTACGCGAAAAAACGCATTTTACAGCGCTTTTTCAAAAAAATAAGCGCTGTAGTATCTAGTGCTGTAAAATAGGTGGATATATTGCGCGCTTGTTATACTCGTTTTACAACGCTTTTTTTAAAAAGTGCTGTAAATCCCTGTAGTAGCGTTTTTTAAATCCCTGCAATAGCGCTTCATATGCATGCACCTATTACAACGCTTATTTGAAAAAGCGTTGTAATAGGTGCATTCAATAGATGCATTATTATGCACCTATTACAACGCTTTTTCAAAAAAGCGCTGTAATAGGTGCATTCATATAGATGCATTGTTATGCACCTTTTACAGCGTTTCTTTTATGAGAAAGCGCTGTAAAAAGGTATTTTTTTTTTCTTCTTATTTTAGTTTTATTAAAAATGCTGTAAATTTTAAAAAACGCTTTTTGGTTTTTTATGGCATTTTTTTAGAAAGCGCTGTCTTTTAATTTTTATTCCAAAATCATTTTCATCCAGAATCAGTTCACAATCAGCTCTCACAATTAGTTCACACAATCATTTCACAATCAAATTAACTTTATAACTATACATATTTATACAACCAGTTCACAACAAATTACATAACAGCACAGAACAAATTACAACATATCAGAATACATATTCATAGCTTTTCACATATATACTACATATTCATATCAGAACAAATTACAGATTCATATACATATTCACATATATACTACATATTCACAGCTATTCAAATGTGCCATATTCATATAACTACATATTCATATATATATAACTATCAGAGAAGTACCCCCTTGCAGCATATAACTATCCCTTGCAGCATGTCATTTCCCAGCAAATCAAATAATTTTCATTTCAATCACATACTGACGCCAGTCTTCCTTTATTTCAATTAGATCTCTTTCAGAGTATGTTGGACTGGAATTATCAAAGTATTGTGCGGTATAAAAATTAAACATAAATAAGTTAGAATCAAATATATACATAGTTTATATATGAAAATCAAATAATGAAAATATCGTACCGTTTCTGGGATTATAGTTTGATTCCTATCAACAATCTCCTTCATGAATCGCAATACATAGTACCTACAGTCGATGTTGTAAGTTTGACGAGGGAACTGTAAAATAAAACATATAAGTCAATAATTATTTGTGCATTTATTGTAAATGAAATTTTAAAGGCATATATTTCAAACCTTTATTGGAATCCATGTGATGTTATTTGACTTTTGCTTCGACACTGTAGCACCTCTTTGAGCTCGAAAAACTTGTAAAGCACTATCGAATAAATAAATGTGATTATTATAGCATTAACAAACACATTATTTATATATATATGTAAAAAATAAATGAATATTACTTACGTGTCGAACATAGTCTTTATCTCGGGGTGATTGTTGTAATGGTCGTGCAAGGGATCTAGGTAGTATATAACTTCAGAGGCCGCATTGATTGCAAATAGCACCCAATATGCCCTACAACAACAAAAATTTGGTTTACACAACTAATAAATTAAGATCTCATAAATTAAAAAAGATATCTATAAAGAATATATAATTACGTACTCTGAATTATATGGTGCAAGGAACAACTTATCCTTCTCTTTATTTCCTAATAGTATATCTACAACGTATTTCTTTACATTCACTGGATCGTGTTTAAGCATCGAAATCTTATGCGGAGACAAGAATGAAAATTTATTTGACAATCTGCGCGTGTACACGAACTTCTCATACAAAAACCTTCAATGAAAATTTCAAATTAGATTAATTACCGATAAATTAAATTAATTACAAATAAATGCAATTAAAAGTAATTTTTACCTAATGTATAAGCTGATGACAGTAGCACTCAACTCCTTATGGTCGAGAAGTTCGTATATGTGCTCTTTTTCTAGAAATTCTTCATACTCATCTCCGAATATAGCTTTATCCATGATTATTATTCGTGAATCGTTGTCGCTGCCGATATTTGTTTTTGCCTGTATGTCAAGACACGACCCATATCGAGCAAGTCGTGGCTGACTTATTTTAGGAGTAGGAGCAACAACTGATTTTACACGATCCAGTTTTTGAGCAGCAACTTTGGCCGCTTTATTACACTCCCGCTTTTGCAGTTTGCCAGCTTTATTACCCTCCAATTTTTGAAGTTTGCCGGCTTTATTTTTACCACGAACATCCAGTTGTGGTGCGGCAGCTGGCTTGCTGTGCGGGTGCTTTATTGGGTTGAATCTGAAAAAATGATGTTAATCAGTTTGTTAGTTTATTGAATCTGAAAAAATGACAAACCTTACAGAATAAATGTGACAAACCTTTTCGGGCGATGTGACTGACTCGTTTCTGGGAATCTTCTTATCATTCCCTTTAGACTTTGTTTGAATCTAAATAAATGTGAAATTAAAGTTAACATCGGAAAAAATTCAGCAATTAAATATAATCAATTAAACATACATTTCAGTTAATTAAACATACCTTATCAAGGGCAACAAGATGTTTTGGCCATGCCACATAACTGCCAATTGCTTCGCCCAAATAATTTAGATCTGCATCGTTGTCTGATATAGGCAACGGTGCATTTGGTTCCAAAGCAATAACTGGCGATACTCTGACATGGCCCGTAGGGATCGGTGTGTTGTGCAATACTTCGCCCAGAGTATTGCACAATGTTCCTTTTCCGACCTTCCGATGAGTAGGGGAGGATAAGTATAGCACGCATGGAGTGACACCCTAAATCAATGGTTAATACATAAGTATGTGAAACAATTAGCTTGAAACCAACGTTGCAACTCGCGTTTTCACTCTCTATTTGATTTTCACGTTGGAGCTGATCCGCAAGTTGCTTGTCTTTATTCATCTTCACCAAGAATGCCACTTGTTCTGTTAATACTTTGATCTTCTCTAATACTTCCTCGTTAGTGGATTTTGGCGCTTCTCTTGTGAAAAATAGCTTCTAGGAGTTACGCCAAATCCTTTCCCCCTCACGCGGCCGAAATATTCAAGAACATTAAACACTTTACCTAGTATGTCCCTGCAACTAGCCATGTTGTCCTCTTGATTTTCCGAACTTTGTTCGAGATTCGCTTAAAATGTATACACGTAGGATTAAAAAGATTAGTTCAATATCAATTTTAAAATACAATATTAAAAAATATTAAAGTGATAAATATACTTACACAAAGTTCTATTACTTTTTGAACATTTTCGTTATCAACCACTCCGTCTTTATTTACGCGAGCTTCCTTCCACAATATATGACGACCCAACGGTTGATCGGATTGGGTGTCTTGTAGCTATTCTCGTTAAGATCATAAAAAAATATTAGTTAGAAAGTATAGTTTATAATGTACCACATTATATAAAAGTGATGTTTAATTACTTACAAGTTTTTGCTCTAGACGTGCATATCCCATACGAGATTTCTTGTATGGGTGCGGAATAATTTTTGCCCTCTCGCGATTTGCCTTACTAATATTCTATATAAAAAAAATAACAATCTTGTAAAAATTTAAAATACGCTATGAATATGAATAATAAAACACAAATGCTAATAAATTAATCACTTACAACAAACGCGGGGTCCGAACGTTTTGCTACGAATGCGCTCCATTCCTCATTTGATATATAATGTTTATATATTTTTGGAGCTTTCGCATTCATATTTCCATCTCGGTCTCTTAGATATCAATTTGAAAGGTGAGATCTAAAACCCCGATGTATTTTCCCAGCAACTCTCAGCACGTAACTCTTTCTCACCTCGTCAACATCAAAAGCTGTCTGCAAACCAAATAAAGATATAGTTTGAGTAAAGTACTTCAAAGTAGTCTGTATAAAATTATAAGTAAAAAAGTGGAGTAAAAAATTAGTTGTATATCAGCCCACAATACATCTTTTGCATCCTTCAATGCTTTATCTCTCCAATCATCTATTGTGATGGGGATATTCTAACGAACAACAGCTCCAATATAACTTACAAACATTGAACTGTTGGGGTCAATTGGCTGACCACTCTCATTCCATCCCACCTAATAAACTCATATAGTAAGTACCTCAAATTATAAACAGCAAACAAAGTATAGTATAAACAGCAAACAGAGAAAACAGCAAACAAAGTATACCTCAAATTTGTGCCCAGTACTTCTTGCTTTTATAACATTTTGCATTATGGTTGCACCACGTTTGACTTCATTTTCGTAAGTCTTGGTGTTGCCAACTTCTTCATTTTGACATTCTATATCTTTGTTGGTATGCATTTATCTACAACAAGTTTAACATGCAGTTCAGTATAACCTCAACAAGTTCAACATGCAGTAGTCTAAGTACGTAGCAGTATAAGTTCAACATGCATTTTAGTGAAACAAAAAACTAATAAATACAATACCTGAAATAACGCTTTTTAATACTTAGGGTTACGGGTTCGTAGGGTTCGCTTAGTAACAAAGAAGAACAAGAACAACGCAGAAGACGAACGAAGACGAAACGATCGTAGGGTTACGGGGTTCGCAGAAATACGTAATAAGGGTTACTAAAAATATATGGTTACGTAATGAGAAGGAGCATGAAGATGAGGAGGAAACAAGTGTATGAAGTTTACGTAATGAGGGTTAGTAATGAGGAGGAAACAAGGGTAGGGTTCGTAGGGTTCGCAATGAGAAGGAGAACGAAGAGGAAACTGAAACACTCGTATGAAGTTTACGTAATGAAGATGAAACTGAAGAGGTTTACTGTTATATATAAAACCCTATTACAGCGCTTTTTTGAAAAAGCGCTGTAATAGGTCTCATTATTTTATTTTTTAAAAGCCTACTACAACGCTTTTTTAGAAGCCTTTTAAAGCGCTAGTGAAAAAGCGCTGTAAAAGACCTCCTTATTTTTATTTTTTTAAAAGCTTTTTACAGCGCCCTTTATACAAAGCGCTTTAAAAAGCTTCTTTGTTTTATTATATGCAAACGCTATGTGACCCTTTTACAACGCTTATGCAGAAAGCGCTTTAGAAGACCTCCTTATTTTATTTTTTAAAAATCCTATTACAGCCCTTTTTACAAAAGAGCGATATAATAGGGTTTTATATATAAAATGCCTATTTGTTTTATTATGTCCAAGGGCTGTGTGACCCTTTTACAACGCTTATGAAGAAAGCGCTTTAAAAGACCTCCTTATTTTATTTTTTTAAAACCCTATTACAGCGCTTTCTCATAAGAGCGCTGTAATAGGGCTGTGTGACTTCATTATTTTGGGATGATCAGTTAAGTTCAAGAAAAATTCCAAATAATTTTGTTTTCTTCCAAATAGTTAAATGATTTGTTCTTCCAAATAATAATATTTTTCTTCCAAATTAGTTAAATTAGTTTTTCTTCCAAATTGTATTTTTTTTTCTTCCAAATAATAATTTTTTCTTACAAAATAATAATTTTTTCTTCCAAATAATACCTATATATATATCAATGCTAAATTACATGATCAGCTCATATTGGGATGATCAGTTCAAGTTCAAGAATAATTCCCAGTATATGTAGAAAATCAGTATACAATTACATACAGTATAAGCAGAAAATTACATACAGTTCAAGCTAAATACCAAAATGGTCAATTCTGGCAGATCAAACAATTAAATTACATGAACTCAGTTCAGATTACATGGCTTAAAAACAATTAAACACATTAAGATGCCCTTCTTGTTTTCTTGGTGGGATTCATATTTGTTTGTCCATTAATGATACGAAACGATGGATTAATCCAAATTCTCTCATCATGATCATCTTTAAGATATAAACCATCATCAGTTGAATCAATTTCATGTGGTTGTGATGTTGCAAAGAAAAGATCATTACCAACATCTTCATCATTATTGTTATCATCACTTATTTTATTGGTCGATAGGACAATAGACCATTTATCATCAGCAGGATCAGTGACATAAAACACTTGTTGAGCTTGCGACGCTAAAATAAAAGGCTCATCTTTGTATCCCACCCTATTAAAATCGACAAGCAAGTACCCTGACTCATCAATCCGAACGCCATTATTATTATTGACCCACTTGCAACCAAATATGGGAACACGAAACATTGTGTAGTCTAGCTCCCATATGCGCTCGATAGCCCCAAAATATGATAGATTTGCATATATTAGGTTCTTGTCTTTTGCACTTGAGATATGCATCGCTTTAGCTACGAGAGTGACTCTGCTATTTTGCATAGTGGTTTGATCATCTTGTTCTTTGGTATAAAATGTGTAGCCGTTAATTACATAACCGGTGTAAGAAAAGACATGTAAACTCGGATCATTTGCTAGCCACCTCAATCTCTGTGAAATTGATCCGGGGTCTACATCATACTTTGACTTTATGTGATTTTTTAACCATGTTATGAAACTTCGATTGTGCTCTCGAGTTATCCAATTTTGATTCGTATTCATGTTCAAACTAGATAACTGATCCATGTGTATTGTAACATACGGTTGAATCTCATCATCATTGTGCAGAACATACAATTGTGTCTGCTCCCGTTCTGTCCTTGATATAGTCATTAGTCTCTTTCCAATTATCCCTTCTCCTGATAATCTTCCCGAATGACGAGACATGGGAAGCCCTATGGATTCAACATTGGACAAATATTCAGTACAAAATTCAGCAGCTTCTTCGACAATGTACTGTTCAGCAATACAACCTTCTGGTTGACTTTTACTTTTTACGTACCCTTTTAATATTTTCATATATCGTTCTATCGGGTACATCCATCTCATATAAGCTGGCCCACAAAGATGTGTCTCCTTAACAAGATGAACAGTAAGGTGAACCATTATATCAAAAAAACGAGGGTGGGAAATACATTTCAAGCTCACACAAAGTAACAACAATTTCCCTCTGCAATGTCGGTAATTACTGAGGATCGATCACTTTACTACAAATTTCCCTGAAGAAGAAACATGATTTAGTTATGGCTCGGCGAACTTTTTCAAGTAAAATGGAACGTATACCTATTGGTAGCAAATGCTCCATTAGAATATGACAATCATGGGTATTCAAACCTTTTAACTTGAGGTCTTTCATACAAACTAAAGTTTTAATGTTTGAAGAGTATCCTTCTGGAACATTAACTTCGTGTAGAAATTTACACAAAACAATTTTTTCCTTTCTAGATAGAGTATGAGCGGCTGGAGGTAGATATGTGCGATTTCCTTTCTTTACGGACCCAATTCATTTCTTATTCCCATATCGACCAAGTCCAATCTTGCATTGATGCCATCCTTAGACTTTCCTGGTACATTGAGTAACGTACCAATAACACTGTCAAATACATTTTTCTCAATATGCATCACATCGAGAAAATGTCTTACATACAATGACTTCCAATATTGAAATTCAAAGAAAATTGACATTTTCTTCCACCCAGTTTTGACCAGCTCTCCCGTAAAAGGTTTGCCAAATTTATTGGTCAAACCTTGTACTTTTTCAAGTATTTAATATCCAGTCGGTGCTACAGGAGTTCTATCTTCCTCTGATTTTGCATTGAATACATTTCTCCACCCACGATACTGATGACTATAAGGTAAAAATCTACGATGTCCAAGAAATACATTCTTCTTACAATGTTTCAACCGCATCCAATTTGTACTCTCTTCACATATAGGACATGTACACTGACCTTTAATGCTATATCCTGATAAATTACCATATGCTGGAAAATCATTAATTGTGCCGAACAACATAACCCTGAAATTGAAACATTCTTTCTTATACCCATCATAAACATCCACACCTGTCTCCCACGTAATATTTAAATCTTCAATTAAAGGAGCCAAGTATACGTCGATATCATTCCCCGGCTGTTTGGGTCCAGAAATTAACAGAGACAACATCATAAACTTACACTTCATACATAACCATGGAGGTAGCTTATAAATCAGCCAAATCACAGGCCACGTGCTGTGTGAGATGCTTTGAAGACCATGTGGATTCATTCCATCAGTAGAAAAAGCAAGTTGTAGATTTCTTGACTCTATCTCGAATTCAGGATACTCGTGATCAATTTTTGCCCATTGTGGAGAATCTGCAGGGTGTCAAAACTTTCCATCTCTAATTCTTTCATCTGCATGCCATGTCAAGTGTTTTGAATATTCTTCACTGCGATACATGCGCCTAAATCTTGCTATTATAGGAAAATACCACACGACTTTTGCTGGAGTATATTTTTTCTTCTTATATCGAGAGACATTGCATTTCGGACACGCCTTTAGTAATTCATATTCATTTCGAAATAAAATGCAATCGTTAGGACACGCATGAATCCTTTCGTAACTCATACCAATAGAGAACAAAATTCGTTTAGCCTCGTAGGTTCGATTGGGAAGTTCATTATCATCTCGCAACATATCTTTTAAGAGTGTTAGTAATTATGTGAAGCTTTTATCAGACCATCCATTACTCGATTTTAAGTTGTACAACTTTAATATCACCAACAGTCTTGTGAATTTAGTACAACCATTATATAATGGTTTCTCTGCATCACTCAACAAGCTCTCAAACATTTTAGGACAATCACGAAGATCTTTTTCAATTGTTTTTGCAATCTCCTCAACTCGGTCCGACTCATATGTATCTGTGTCGAAATCAGTTGAAGCATATGTATCTGTGCGGGTGTTTCCATTTATTTTCTCACCATGTCTTATCCAACATGTATAGCTTTGATCAATTCCATACCATACTAAATGTCCCTTCCAATGCAAAGTGCTAACAAAGCACAAAGAGTTACAGAAGAGAATAAATACAAGAGGCTAGAAAGACTAAACTATCTTTATTGTAGTTACAATAAAACTCTATAATTATAACTAAGAACTATAACTCCCTTTAAATTTACGATGCATTAGAAAGGACTATCAAGAGTTTCATTCAAGAAACAAAAACATTTAATTCAATGCATTTTTGCGAACAAGTAAACAATCTCTATGAAAGAAGAGATAAATCGTAAAGTTTTCACATAAAATAAGATTAACAAACTACCATGTGATGCACTGTGAATAGACGAATTATGTTTTATTTTTTAATTATATATTTTTAAAAATTACATAAGATGGTCTTACGGTGATCGGTGCATAACAACTCCTACTTGACCTTGGTATCCTTGAAGTCTCTAATTATTAGAGGAGATTGAATGATCACCAGAATTGGCTCTTGCTAATTCTTTGACTCTTTGAACCTCGTCATGAACCACGAGTTGAACAATTTCAGCTAAATGTTGAGAGACTTGATACATGATGTCATATATCCCCATGTTAATATGTTGTCTGATGAAAGATGTAGTCATTACCACTTGTTGTTGAGGTGTATCAAGCATAGCATTACCAAGTTCATTAGGAGGAGCCACAAAAGTTGGCATTCCTAAGGCTTGTGGTGGATCATGAGGTCGATGATGACTTGACTTTTTTATGTTGATGTTGACCATCAATTCATACTGCTAAGACTTTTACCGGAACGTAAGTTCATATGCCAATCATGATAGTGACCTTGAAAAATTAACCTTTTGATAATGTTGGTCGTAGTATCCCATTAGTTGTGCCAAATGTGATGTATAAATTAAAAGTTAGTTGAGTGATCCGCTAATAACTCTTAGATTTTGATTTTCTTTTACTTTAAACTGATTATGCTGAGAAAAAAAAACTATGTTTAGGGATGGAAATTGGATTCATACCTTTTGGGTACCCGCAAAAAATACTTATAACAGATAGAGTAAAAACTCGTAAGATAGATACAGGTGTGGGCACGAATAACTGCAAGCGGGGTATGAGTGTGGGTACTGGTACCTTAGTACCCACCTGGCCCTACACCCACAAATATCATATATTATTATTATTATTATTATTATTATTATTATTATTATTATTATTATTATTATTGTTATTATTATTATTATTATTATTATTATTATTATTATTATTATTATTATTATTATTATTATACACACAAAAATGCCAAAACAAGGATTGATACGCATGTAGGCACGACTCTGGGTAATTTTTTAAACTACTGGTACGGGGACAACTAGACAAGTACTATAATACACTACCCTTTGTCATCCTTAATTATGTTCCTTAGTTGCGAGTTCCTTAACTCCTCCAAAGAGTTATCTTAGCTAAAAATTCATATGTAAAATAACCAGAACAATAAACGAATAAAAATAATACGAAAGTAGACTTGTTTGATTGATTGTGTCTAAAAATGAAAAGCACATGAGGTATTAATGCGTAAAGCTCATCCTATTGGACAATGCATTGTGACCAATAAAATTCACTCTATTACCGCCTCACTCGGCTATTTCTGCAAGTAATATGTGTTTTCTTCCTATTGTTGGGTGTACTTGGCGCCCCACGATGGCTTGTATTCCTCTATTTTTGTGGAAGCTTTGTTTTGGTTATCTTTGCTTGTGTATTTGCTCAACGTTGCTTCTCTGCAAATATGGTCGTTTATGGTTAGTGACACTTTAAACACGGAACATGAATTTAATAATGAATTGCCAATTTCCATGTGTCTTTGAAGACAACACAATCTTTGTAAACCTTTGTGAAACTAATAAAGACTCGTTTTACTCGCATTCGACTATTCCCAATTCAATTAACCCTTAATTAAACAAACAAAAATCCGGCCAATTGTCTTTCGTGCACGACAAACAACTTATAATATTTCCTGTGTAACGAGAGAGAGAGAGAGAGAGAGAGAGAGAGAGAGAGAGAGAGAGAGAGAGAGAGAGAGAGAGAGAGAGAAGAGAGAGAGAGGGTTAAATAAATTTTTTAGTCTCTGCTTTTAATTCAACTCATGTGTATCATTAGAATTTATATATGATTTTTTGCGGGCATGTTTAGAACATTATAAGAATCTCACATATAAAAATTTAGAATTTTTAGAGGGGCTTAGAATGAAATATGATATATTTTTAAGGACCAAAAACTTATTTAACCATATTTTATATATAGAGAACGCATAAGAATCGAATATAATTCACGGTGCATGGTTATTTTATTTCTTTAATATTTAAATATATTTTTAGTTCCCATAAAATTTTAATTGAACAATTTTAGTTCCTACAAAATAAAACTATCACTTTTAATTCCTACAAAATTATTCAGCAAACAATTTAATCCCTACTGAAAAGAAACATGTTTCATTGTCCTTCAATTTTAAAATATTTAAATGATTTTTTGAGGTATGTTTAGAACATTATAAGAAGTTCTTCCACAAAAAGTTAGAATTTTTTTATCTTGGGATGAATTAAATATGAAATTTTAAATGTAAAAAAGTTTAAGATAAAAGTAATGGAAATTTGGACCTAGAAATTAAATTTTTATCTATTTTTTGTGAAAAAACTTTTAATAACGGTGCTTATATGCCTACAAAAATTAATCCATAAATATGTTGATTTAGCCGTAAGACTAAACTCTATGTATGATAATTTTGTAAGGACTAAAATTTATATTTATATTTTACAAAAACTAAAATTAAAATGTTAAAATTTTATAGAGAATAAAAATATATTTTACCTAATAAAAAAATATGAAAACTAATACCTATACATTATTAACTTCAAATTCAAAGTAACTTAAAATAATTATACTTGAAAATATGTTGTGACGTCTATACATAAATAAAAATATGGTGGGAATCGTGATCTTTTAATACATTATTGTGGTTTTAAATACAAATAAAAATAAATATATTTAATTTAAAATTTAGAATAGATATATTTATTTTTTAATTCTATCGATCACAAGCAAAATCCCGGTATACAGCAATTTGAGTATCCAATGTACATGACGTTACAAAAAGACAAATCAGAAGTTTTCAAAACCAATTAGAAACGAACAAAGTAAGAGCACATGGTTAATTTTCAATCACGGTTCCAAATGGCATATTTCTTTAAATAAAAAAAAGTCAAGGGGCAAACTAGTAAACTACCTTTAGTTTAGAAATGAGTAAATAGTAGGATGAGAACATAATTCGCACACCCGAACCCTCTTGATTTGGGTGGAGAAAACTTACTTTAATTAGGTGTAGATGCAAATTTTCCTCGAAGTTAAAATTCAGGGACATGGATGGGTTTGAGTTTGGTGATATTCACCCTGCACCTGAACCCGCTCCGCAAGTAATATTATTGTAATTTTTAACTTTTATATACATATACATATTGAATATACTTAATATTTTTTTAAATACTAAAAATGATAATCTTATCTTTGTAGAAAATATTTTTTAATTTTATTATTGTCTAATATTAATTATTTTACCATATTGATTATAATAGATATGATTTTTAAATTTATAATTTTATATATATGAATTGGTGCGGGTGTGAGCGGGAAAACCCGAACCCCGTTGCAGCCAAAGATGAAGGCCTAAATTTTACTTCCGCTATGAAACGGAGGCGGGAGAAGGGGTGAAGGGGGCAAAATCCGCTCCCGTCCCGCCCCGTTGCCGGTCTAGTAAACAGCATATCCAAACCAATTACAAAAAGTAACCATAAACTCACAATCTTATTTTATCTCTTCTATTATATATTACTGTATCCGCCCTGAAATATTTATCACATGAGGTGACAACTTTAAACATATTAAGAAAAAAATATATAAATAAAAGGATTAAATAGATTTTTAATCTCTATAAAACTATTGTATTTCTTGTGAGTTTCTATAAACAAATTCACACTTTTTAGTCCATACAAATATCATATTTTCAATTTTAGTCCCTACTATAGAATTAAAATTGAAAACAATAATATTTGTAGGGATTAAAAAGTGCGAAAAAATTTATAAGGATTAAAAGTAAAATAAAATAATTTTATAGGGACTAAAACCTTATTTAACCGTAAATAAAATAAAGAGAATAGTGATTTTATCAAATAAATCTTTATATTCAATGGTTGATTTTTATTATTATAAATGTAAAATAATAATTTGAGAGTGATGTACATAATATTAACTTGACAAGTTAGGCAAGCATAGACGAACTCTTTTACGTCTTTCTTCCTCTTAGGCCATAAAAACATTGTCTTAATCTCATGGTACATTTTGGTAACTCGAGGGTGAATACTCTAACTACTCCTAAGACCTTCCTCCAAGATTAAATTTCTTAGTTATGCCACTACTCACTGATTCGTCAACTCTAACTTATCCAACACAAACAAATCCTTCTTCTAGCTTTCCCTAATCTCATCTAATAATCCACTAGTCACTTTCAGTCTACCCAACTAGGTACTGTTTGGGGGTAACCACACATGCTAGACTAAGGTTTCTAAACTGCTCCAACAACTCACTATGTTTTACTGTTGAAGCTGATACATTAAGACACTTCCTACTTAGAACGTCGACGATCACATTAGCCTCATTGGGTAGTAATTAAGTTCAAAGTAAAAGTCTTTCAAAATTTCTAACCACATACACTGCCTCATATTCAACTCCTTTTGGTTGAAGAGGTACATCAGGCTCTTATGGTCCCTAAAGACTTCAAATCTAAAGCCACACAGGTAGTACCTACATAACTTAAGTCTGAAAAATACAACAGCGAGCTCTAAGTCATGGATGGGGTTATTCCTCATATGTATCTTTAAACATCTAGATGCATAGGCTACTACTTTGCCATCTTGCATAAGAATGTCACCCAATCCTAATCTTGAATTTATCCTAATACACTACAAAGGATTCACTATGATTCGACAATACTAAGATCGATGCATAAGTCAGTCTTTTCTTAATCTCTTGGAAAATGGTGTCACACTCTACATCTTGTATGAATCAGAACTGCTTTTTTTGAGTCGATTTGGTCAATGATAGGGCTACTGTGGAAAATCCTTAATATACCTACAATAATAGCCTGTTAATCCCAAAAAACTCTTAATCTCACTGACCTTGGTGCTTTCCATTCAAGAATTCTCATTGTTTTGGTAGGTCAACTACTATAATGCCTCGAGAAATCACGTGATCTAGGAAACTCAGCTCTTCTAACCAAAACTCCCACTAAGAGATAATTTCATGAACAACATTTTTTCTTTAAGGCTTTGCAATACTATCCTCAAGTGTTTGGTATGCTCTTCTTTACGGATATCATCTTTGAATACTACCACAACGAGTCTAGGTAGGGATGAAAGGTCTTGTTCATGTAATCTATGAAAACAGTTGGTCCGTAGGTCACACCAAGTCATAACTAAGTACTTGTAATGACCATAACGATGTTGGTCAAGAAACACAAGAAATAGAGGGTTTGAATTGTGTTTACAGATTGTAAATATCTCGAGTGGCTTAAAACTGAAGTGATAAAATACAAATGATAGAATAAATGACTCAACAATTTTATCCTGGTTCACTACTAACCTAGTAAGTACGTCTAATCCCTTCCTTTGAAGGCTTTAATCCAATATGATTAGAACTTACATTTGAAAACTTGGATAGCCACAATGATTGTATTCAATCTTTTCACCTCCAACTTTGTACCACCAAGTTGTTGAGGAAAGGGCAACCACTACCCGACTGAGTTTACAAGTTTAACAATTCTTTTCAACTTTCAATTTAGTGTCGTCAAGCCGTTGAGGAACACAATTAGCCACTATTGGGCTTGGTTACAAAGAAAGAGTGTTTGTGTTAGTGTCAACTCTCAGATTTTTCTTTCTTAACACTTAGATAAATTTGACAATTTTTCTGACTCAGTGTTTGTGCTTGCTGATTTGAGATTAATTTACTTTGAATGAATGTTGTAAGTTGTTGTGATTGTGTATGTTGTTTGAATTCAGAATCAAGTTCTATTTATTGAAGCCTTTGCAGCATTGCTTTTGTCCTTCAAAGTATGGTTGAATGTCTTTCAATGAATGGTCTTGATGTCCTTCATGGTATGGTCTGTTTGTTCTTCATCATGGTGTTTCGTTGTCTTCAAAATTATAACCGTTGAGCTCAATTCTATTCGTTGAGCATAAAACTGAAACTTAGAATTTTTTCTATGTGTTTCTGGAATTTCAGTTTTGCTGAAACAGACTGTACTTGATAAGAGGCAAATAACAACTAGAGGCAAGAGCACCAGAGGCACAATTAATGAACTAGAGGTAGGAGCACCAGAGGCACAATTATTGGACCAGAGGAGGCCCAAATAACTAAGTAACATCATTTGCATCCTCTTTGAAATGACTCAATCATTTATCTAGTCTGCCCTTCAATTCTCCATATGTCTTTATGTAGATGACTTACTGATATTTAGTTTAAACATTCATGCTATAAATAGTGTGAAATCATTGTTGTGTAACAACTTTGATATAAAAGACCTCGGAGAAGTGAATGTAATTCTTGGAATCAAGATTACTAGGTCAAAAAAAGGAATTTTTTTGGATCAATCTCACTATGTTGAAAAGATTTTAAAGAAATACCATTACTTTGACTGTAAACCTGCTTGCACACCATATGATCCAAGTGTAAAACTTTTCAAAAACATTAGTGAACGTGTTAGACAAAACTGAATATGCGAGCATCATTGGCAGCCCTATGTATGCCACTAACTTTACAAGACCCGACATTGCCTACGTTGTGGGACTATTGTGCAAGAATATCAGTAGACCTCGTATGGAGCATTGGCATGCTATTGAGAGAATCATGAGATACCTTAAGAGGACCATGAATCTCGGATTATATTATTAAAGATTTTCTGTTGCCCTTAAAGGATACAATGATGCTGATTGGAACACTTTATCAAATGACTCCAAAGCAACTAGTGGTTATATATTTAGCATAGTTGGAGGAGTTGTATCTTGGAAATCAATGAAACAAATGATATTGGCTCAGTCCACTATGGAGTCTGAAATGATAGCAATAGCCACCGCCAGTGAAGAAGCGATATGGTTGAGATGCTTGCTAGCTAAGATCCCTTTATGGGAAACACCGATGCTAGCTATGTTGATCCACTGCAATAGTATTGCGACTGTTGCAAAAATTGAGAATCTTTATTACGATTGTAAGAGACGACAGATATGTCGTAATCACAACACGACAGATCATTTGACGAGAGGATTATCTAGAGAGAAAGCTTAAACACATCCAAAAGGATGAGACTATATCCTATAGATCAATGAGCCACTCATGATGGTAACCTGAGCTAAAAGACTGGAGTGCCAAAGAATTAGGTTCAATGGATAACAACAAGTCGTGAAGTGATATGAGATATTCATGCTATTATAAATAAGAGAAGCGTGATTCCTGAAGCGATGAAAGGATGAGGTAATAAAAACTCTTAATAAAACTCATACTCTATGTGGAGTGGATTACCTAGCTACAAAAATACTCTTCATAGACTCATCTATGTGAATGTGGGAGAAGGGCCGCTTCCTATGGAATTTTTAGGCAGAATTCCTAGTGTGTTCACTATACTGAGATAAACGTGTAGGGCCATTAATGCACAAGCTTTAGAAAATATTCTAATGAAAAGGATGTGTGAGGATTTGATATCATAGATAGAGTATAAGACTATGAGTCACTCTTGTTAAATCTGAATCTTACTTACTATGCAAAGGTTCAAGTCGGAAGACACATCTGTTTATGCACAGTCTTAAAGAAGCGTTTAATGCTATTTTGAAACACTTTTTTAAATTTAAGTGGTGGATTGTTGGAACTTTTGTTGGTAGATAAGTACTAAATGTTGAAAGTTAGAGCTAGTATTGTGAATTTGAAAAGAAAAAAAAAAGTTCAACATAAGAGGAAAATCTTATATTAGTAGTGTTTATAAGGAGGAGATGTGACATTTGGGGTGTATCCCAAGGCGTACCCAATTTTGTGAAGGGGAGAAAACACACTCAAATCGAACACCATATGCGTGCTACCATCTTGTCGGCCGGTTGGGCTAGGCCTGAACTAGGGTTGTGCGGTGTATTATTTTTTAGTACCTAAAAAATAAAATAAAAAATTAATATTTATTTTTAATGGGTGTGTTTTTCTCCCTCTCTGATTTTATGACACATTTTTTTTTTGTTCACCGAGTCTTCCACACTGTTTCATTTCTCCTCGTCAGTTATTATTTGAGTGCATCTTCCTCCACTTCCCTTTAGAACAGTTTTTTTACAATGTAATAGAAAATCAATGTAGTCTATCTAGACTATTTTATGTCGTGGTCTGCCTTGCACAATTTTGAACAATTCATAAAATGTCTTAAAGATAACTACTTAGTGCATGTCTCAATTAAATAATATCTTCCATGGCTAAAAATTATTTTTCAAAACAATATTTTAAAACTCAAAACAGCAAGAACTAAATCACACATCACACACCCATACACACAAATCTGTAAATGTGTATCTATAAAAGAGATCTCTAAAAATGTGTCTGTAAATGTGATTATTTGGAGACGAATCCTTCGCAGCCTTTGAAATCGAGAAAGGTGAATGGAGTTTCAAATGAGTAGCCACCAACTTTGCTTCCTCTTTGTTTACTGAAAAGTCATGTATACACATGTTTTCAAATCAAAAAACAGAAGAATTGTTTGTTTGCGAACCAATTAAGCTTTGATTGTTTTATTAGTTCTGTTCTAAGCAGCAAGAGGAACCATGAAAGTTCTTTTTGGGGTTTGGATTAAGGGTATGCAACTCACGTCTTTCTTTTCAAAACAAGAAATGTTCTTATTACTTTTTTTCATTATATTCCTTCACATCTTCTCTATAATTTTTTTCAAAAAGATCTGATGAAATCGTTTCATTCGAGATTGTGTGATTTGTTTGATAGATTTAGTGTTTATTTTTTAAATTTAGGGATTTTATAAATTTTAAAAGTTTTGATTTTTTTGAGATTTTTATGAAGATAATGATGAAGATGATGACGTAGGTGATGATGACGATAGTTATATTATTTTTTATTTAAAATATTCTTTAAAAAAATTATTAAAAATTTATCTGGTTTTGAAAATATATCATACCAGACTAAGTTTTGAAAGACCTGGCCCACGACCTATCATATTTCTGACTTTTAAAAAAAAATTGAAACCTATTTAAAAGTTTATTTTAAATTAAGGCATTTAAATAATTCATTTTATATTTTTTTTTAAATAGGCTAAACTAGACTTTTATATATAAGGAAAACTAATAAAATAAAAATTTACTCAATAAATACTAAGTTACTAACAAATAACAACGTTAATAAATAATATATATATATATAGGTCGACATATCAAGTCTAATAAGTTTTTTTATAAGTATGAGTGTGACCTATTTAAATTAATAGGTTTTAAGGAAAGTCTTAGCTTAATATTTTTATTAAAAGTATCAGTCCAGACTCGATTTTAAGTAGATCAAATCATAGGCCTCTAACAGGTGATCTAACATATTCTCACTCCTATTTGACACATTGACACATAGTTTTTTTTTTAAAAAAAATAATCAAATTCGAACACTTTAAAACATTAAAAACTACTTTAGAAAAAATAAATAGAAGATCAAACTATTACAGTAAAATAAGAAGTACTCTTATGTGTTACGAACACATATAACACGAAATTTAACAAGTTGGAAAATGGTGATCATACATAGATTCGATGGTAATAAGAAATTGATTGAATAAGATAAAGGTAAGTATATTTTAGTAGCAGTTCATTTCTTACTTTTCGTTAAAATAGTGGTAGTAACAATTAGCATTAATGTAAATATAATTTTACTTAAATTAAATTATTGATTATCCAACAAAACGTTGTGCATAGTGATATTTCCGTGCATAATAATCCATCTAAATAATTACCTAGGAGATATTATTTTTTCGCCAATCATTGGAGACATTTGACTACAAATGAATCTCTACCAATAATTAATCAAGCAAGACATTATAGTAGTATGGAGAACTCATAAGTAATATGCTTTTGAAGGAATCAAAATCTCAGTGTACAACATTAAAAAAATGAAACTAGTAATTTAGTGTCCAATGCACATGACGTTACAAAAAGACAAAACATATAGTTTTTAAAACACCAATAAGAAGTGAACAAAGAAAGAACACATGGTCTGAATTTTCCACCAAAGTTCCCCAATGACATATTTCATTAAATAAACAAAAGTCAAGGGGCAAATTAGTAAACCAAATTAACATTAAAATCCCATATAAACAACATTTCCAATCACAAAAAAGTACCAACAGCCCACAATCTTAATTTCTTCTTATAAACGTTACACAAAAAATGTTTAGTTCCACTAATTTCAATACCTTACACCCTCTTCCAATTTTCACACTAAAATCATCATCATTATCATCTTCATCATCTTCACCTTTTACCTCTTCAAAGATCAAAAACCTTATCCAAACTCTCATAATCTCTCGTTTGTGTCGTATTTTTCGTGCAATATCCAAATTAAAATCTACTTTAGTTGAGATTCTTAATAAGGAAAAAAAATCCAAAAATATTCACTTCCTTTACCCTTCAAATAAAAAACATTGTAGCAAAACAAAGAAGATCATTATGGGGTCATTTAGGCTTCACTACAATTGGTCTTCAAGATCTTCTTCGATTGTTATGCCGGTTCCATCTCGAGTTTATGAAGGGTTGCCTAAAGCTGTTATTTCAGGTAATGGAGATTGTTGTCATGATTCTGAGCTTGCAGGGTATTTGCAGTGGCTTGAGGAGAATGATGATGTTGATGGTGATGGTTATAATATTAAAGTGAGTGATGAAAAGGAAGAGAATATTTTTAATAAGGATGTGGATATGTTGGCTGAAATGTTCATTGCAAATTGTCATGAGAAGTTTAGGGTTGAACGAGAGGAGTCTAATAGAAAGTATCAAGAAATGGTGGCTAGGAGTTTGTGATAAAAAAAACTATGTTTAATATGTTAGTTTATGTTACATATTTTAGAATAATACTTTAAGTCACTTGAAAAATATTATATAATATCCAATGGATGGATCTATGTGTATTGAAGGCATTACATAAGTCTTAGTTCAATCATCGAATGTTGATATTGTTAAACTTGACATCTTTATTTAAGTTTCAATCTGGTATCTTGCAGTTGTATGTGTGAGTTTCAGTGATCTTCCGTCTACAAACTAAAAAATGTGTATTGAAGGCTAGCTGTATATTTGCCTTTTACTTTTAAAATATGAAAAGGGTGAGGAAAGATAGGACTTGGATTGTATGTAATAATAGGTTCACGAAGTAGACAACCTCATCCATTAATTTGAAATCAGATCAAATTACATACTAATAAACTTAGGTATATTGATCTCAATCATCGATTTTAAATCGAACAGTCTCAATCTGTTAAAGCGTCCTATTGTAACGGCGGGAATTTGAATTTGGAAAGGGAGGGGGTTGAACAAACATGGAAAATGTGATGGATGGAGAATTAATACTTTTGTTCATAGTTATGCTGTTATAGTGTAATTTTATGTGTTATTCTATAATGAAATTGCAGTTTTCAAATTAATATACTCTCTGGTCTACATATTTCTATTTCTATTTTATGATTATTTAATATTTATATTTAGCTCATTGTTAGCATATTTGAGTTGGCCAATATTGTTGGTCACGTATCTGAAATGGTCAATCGGATTTGTTCAATAAAAAATTAGACCCATGACTGATCAATTAAGTCAAGTATATAGATCGTTTATATTGCCGAACCAATTAAAATTGAATCAACAAACAATAGAATAAAATTGGTTAATTTGGAATTAATTCGTTCTTAAGTTATAGTTCAACTCATAAATGTTGATATTGTTAGATTGACGTTTTGTCCGAGTTCGAACCTAGAACTTCGCAGTTGTGTGAATTATTTATGGTAGTATTTACCATCTCTTCTAAAAAATAAAAACAATTGGTTAATTTGATTAGTGGTTCAATTGACATGAGTTTGTGATAAAAAAAATTGAGCGGGAGAAATTAATTTTGAATTGAATCCAATAATGCAATAGGGGGTTTTGACTACTGCACGAATAAGGATTGACTCTAACACAAACAATTGACAATAAAAAATTCTTATACATTGTTAAGCATTGTCGACTTTTTCTATAGAAGTAATGTTATACAGTACAAACATGATGCACACGAGATTTGACGATGGTTCTTAAAAGTGAATATACATAGGGTTTGGTGGTAATATAAATAGGATTGAGAGGTTAAAAAGGTAATTGCAATTTTAACTTAGTATTATCCTTGCCTTTCTTCAAAGATAAATTCGCAACGATTAACATTCCTCTTTTTGTAAATAAAACAATTTCGATGAGGTGGATCCATATGACTTAGTAATGTCACGAAAAACTCAAAGTTTAAAAGTGTTTATAGAAGTACTTACATACTATTCAGTAATGACCACGAGGGCTTCTAAAGGTTAAGAAAGCCTCGAAAATTAAAGAACATTAATCGATGTGCTTAAATCTTACCCTTACACCAAAACATAAATCAAGATCAGAACCTTGATCCTTACTATGTGCATCATTATGAGAATCTTTCGACGGTATCTGTGTCACCACCACTATTAGGAGAGAATTACAACGGTTAGACAATGAAAATCAGAAGAGCCTTCGCCTTAACAAAATCATGTTTGTGAATAGATCGATTTAAGTTCTTAAAAAAAATGATTTGAAATTTGATTCACGGGAGAGATGCGTCAATTTGGTGCATTCTTAGATTATCAACTAGGTTAAACCTCAAATTGTTGAAAGTGTGATTTTTATTGAAAACATTGTTGATGTTTGAAACGATCTCAATGATCGAATCATGACTATAGACATAATTCGTGTGGAAACAATCATAATGCAAATCACGAACAAAGCGTTGATCTTTACTATGTGCATCATTTCAAAATCCTTCGAAAGTGTAGGTGTCAGTGCCACTATTAGAAGAGAATTACCATGGTTTGGCAATGAAAATGAGCAGAGCCTTGGCCTTAAAGAAAAAAAAATCATGTTCGTGGTGATTGGATTGATTTAAGTACTATTAGAAAATTATTAGAATTTTGATGCATGAGAGAGATGCAACAATTTGGTGCAATCCTAGATTCTTCATAAAAATGAGCCTCCTTTCTAAAAAATTGTGATTTTCATTGAGAACGTAGTTGATGTTTGGAACAATCTCAAGAATTGATTCATTATTGTAGATATAATTTGTGTGGTACAATTGTATTAGGAAATTTCTAATCAAAAGCAAGGTACATTCAAATTTTGTAAATATTACAATGAATTGAGATCATTATGGAAGGAATTGGATCAGTATAGACCCATGCCTCAATGTACATGTCTCTCAGTTTGTGTTTGTTTTCCAATGTTAAACACTAGAGTATTCAAATTCAAAGATCGAACTATTCAATTCTTGAGTAGGTTGAAGGAAGAATGTACATGTCTCTCAGTTTGTGTTTGTTTGCCAATGTTAAACACTAGAGCATTCAGATTCAAAGATCGAACTATTCAATTCTTGAGTAGGTTGAAGGAAGAATTTTAAGCAGTGGTACCTTTTCTTTCGGTAAACATATTTTACCTCATGGTTGCACAAAAAAGAGATATTTGTAATATGGAGCATGTGACAATGCAAATGCAGTAGAAATCACATAGGAATATGGTGGAGGAAATGCTTTTTAAGAAAGAGTAGAGGAAATGATAGAGTTTGTGCATATTGTGGCTAGTTAGATCCCATTGCAGGAAATTTGAGAGGAGTCGACGTAATTACTATAACGAAAATCTTGCAAGGTAATGTTAATATTACATGCTTAGGTTAAACGGGTGATTGGTGTTTTTGAATGATAAGTTCTTCGTGTGTATTACTTGATTGACTTGGTGTATGTTATTGAAGTTGTAGAATTTTAGAGAAAATAATTAGGGTTTGAATATTATTGGTAATAAATTTATGCCAACTCGATTATAAAAAACTCAATACTAATATCTATTTATAGAGAAACATAGATTGAAACCTAAATCAAGAACAAATCATAATAACAATGAGAAATATTCTAAGATATCTCTATGATTATATATTGATCCTAGAAAATAACTCAAGATACTCTAATATAATATAAAAGATATTATAAGATATTTTTAATATTCTAACACTCCATCTCAAGTTAAAGCTTACTAAGCTTTAGCTTGTTACAAGAAAACAATGTTTTTCTCCGCAAAATATTATAAAAAAAAAGATGGAAAGACAACTCAGGGATGTAGATGAAGTCAGAGAGAATTGCCTTAAATATAGCCTAGCCAGATAGCTAGAATAATCATCAGCATTAGAGAAATTCATGACAAGCAATTGAACAAAGCAAAGTTCGTTCTTCTAAAAAATTGCATTTGGAAGCTTCAAACCAATAATATCGAAGACTCAAAATATTTAAACTTGAATATGCTTCAAGGAGAGAGAGGCGTGCTTTAGGGAGAGAAAGGAAAGGTCAGTACATCTGGGACAAAGATGGGGCCAGTGCATGTGAGACAAATTGCCAAGATAAAGTGATTCATGAAAATATAAGATACCGTCAGAACAACATCAACGGAATAAGAAGTCATCACTAATATAATTCATATTCTGGAAAAGGGACACAACCAGAATGATCATCTGTGGGAATAAAAGTCAATGTTATAATCTATTAGTAATAACTAAATTGCATGACAAACACGGAAGAAGAAGCAATGCGACTCTAATGTATTGAAGTCGTGATCGATCAACAGAATGAGAAAATGCGTCCAAAACAGGAGAGATAACGACTATTTGAACAACGACACACATTTTCGTTGATCAAAATTGGAAATTAAGGTCAGATCTAAAACCGTCAGAGAGAGAATAATCATGCACCAAGAAAGTAAAAAGGAAGTCCAAAATGTTAACCACACCCAACAATAGTAAATAATTTTTCATCCCAATACCTGCTGGTACCTTGCATCTATTTTACTCTTGTCCTTGTTTTGTGCCAAATACAAGAACCCAAATTCCCCAACTATAGCCACGAGTTTCCCCGTTGCTGATGATATTCCATGGCAAGTAGATCAAAATATTGCAGGAAAAATCTCTGCCAACACAACAAATGTGGTAGCATTTGGCCCAAAATTTGCAAAGAAGAAGGTCAATGAATACAATGCGACAAATCTAATACAGTGATTCTTAATAGACCCACTACGCCAAAAATGACATTTTATAGCGCGTCTTTTATAGCGCTTATTAAATACAAGCGCTGTTGTATAATTTTTTAAAAGCGATGTTGTATAATTTTTTTAAAATAACGGAGGATACAACAACGCTTTTTTGACAAGCGCTGTTGTAGGGTCATATAGGGTCACATACGCTTGCACATAATGTTTACAACTCTTTACAGCGCTTTTTTAGAAAGCGCTGTAAATTGAAGCGCTCTCACATAGCTTTTATAGTGCTTTTTGAGCGCTTTAAACACAGGCGCTGTAAAATGTAGCGCTCCCACCTTATGTTACATAGCTTTTAAAGCACTTTTTGTAAAAGGCTTACGCTTTCACATAATTAAATGACCTATTAAAGCGCTTTTTATACAAGCGCTGTAAAAGGCTTGCGCTTTCACATAATTAAAGAACCTATTAGAGCGTTTTTTATACAAGCGCTGTAAAATCATTCACTTTAAATAAAAATCATTCACTTTAAATAAATAAAAACAAATTTAAAATAAATTTAATACGTTGTTCTAACCCTACGAACCATCATCTCCTCTACTCTTCGAACCCTCATTTCCTCTACTGTGCACCCATCTACTGCTCCTCCTTTAAAACAAATTGGATACGTTGTCTCAGGTACTATATTTATTAATTTTTTGTTGTCACTAAAACGGATAAATTGTTACATAATAAATCATATAAAATCTATTCTTTTTTGAAATTTGTTGATATGTTCTGTTTTGAAATCAGACTTGGACCTTGGTTTCCATTTTCCAATATTAGATATGTGTACTATAGATTGGTATAATGTTATCAGTAGCTTATTATTTGTGTAACTACATTTACATAGGTCATATAAAATGGACCGAAAATGGATGTCTGCCAATCGATTGTCAAAAGAGTATGAAAATAGAGTGAACGAGTTTGTTGAGTTTGCAGTGAAGAATGCAAAAGATCCAAATAGAGTCATTTGTCCCTGTTTAAAATGTTGTTTTGGAAAACGCATTAGAGCAGATGAATTGGAAGGACATTTAGTATGGTATGGAATTGATCAAAGCTATACATGTTTGATAAGACCTGGTGAGAAAAAAATGGAAACACCCGCACAGATACATATGCTTCAACTGACTTCGACACAGATACATATGAGCCGAATCGAGTTGAGGAGATTGCAAAAGCAGTTGAAGAAGATCTTCGTGATTGTCCTAAAATGTTTGAGAGCTTGTTGAGTGATACAGAGAAACCATTATATAATGGTTGTACTAAATTCACAAGACTGTCGGCGATATTAAAGTTGTACAACTTAAAAACGAGTAATGGATGGTCTAATAAAAGCTTCACAGAATTACTAACACTCTTAAAAGATATGTTGCCAGATGATAATGAACTTCCCAATCGAACCTACGAGGCTAAACGAACTTTGTGCTCTATTGGTATGAGTTACGAAAGGATTCATACGTGTCCTAACGATTGCATTTTATTTTGAAACGAATATGAATTACTAAAGGCGTGTCCGAAATGCAATGTCTCTCGATATAAGAAGAAAAAATCTACTCTAACAAAAGTCGTGTGGTATTTTCCTATAATACCAAGATTTAAGCGCATGTATTGCAGTGAAGAAGATTCAGAACATTTGACATGGCATGCAGATGAAAGAAGTAGAGATGGAAAGTTTCAACACCCTGCAGATTCTCCACAATGGGCAAAAATTGATCACGAGTATCCTGAATTCAGGATAGAGTCAAGAAATCTACGACTTGCACTTTCTACTAATGGAATGAATTGACATGGTCTTCAAAGCATTTCACACAGCACGTGGCCTGTGATTTGGCTGATTTATAAGTTACCTCCATGGTTATGTATGAAGCGTAAGTTTATGATGTTGTCTCTGTTAATTTCTGGACCCAAACAACCGGGGAATGATATCGACGTATACTTGGCTCCTTTAATTGAAGATTTAAAAATTATGTGGGAGACAGGTGTGGAAGTTTATGATGGGTATTAGAAAGAATGTTTCAATTTGTGGGCTATGTTGTTCGGCACAATTAATGATTTTCCAACATATGGTAATTTATCAGGATATAGCATTAAAGGTCAGTGTACATGTCCTATATATAAAGAGAGTACAAATTGGATGCGGTTGAAACATTGTAAGAAGAATGTATTTCTTGGACATCGTAGATTTTTACCTTATAGTCATCAGTATCGTAGGTGGAGAAATGCATTCAATGGAAAATCAGAGGAAGATAGAGCTCCTGTAGCACCGACTGGATATCAAATACTTGAAAAAGTACAAGGTTTGACCAATAAATTTGGTAAACCTTTTGCGGGAGAGCTGGTCAAAACTGGGTTGAAGAAAAAGTCAATTTTCTTTGAACTGCCATATTGGAAGTCATTGTATGTAAGACATTTTCTCGATGTGATGCATATTGAGAAAAATGTATTTGACAGTGTTATTAGTACGTTACTCAATGTTCCAGGAAAGTCTAAGGATGGCATCAATGCAAGATTGGACTTGGTCGATATGGGAATAAGAAATGAATTGGGTCCCGTAAAGAAAGGAAGTCGCACATATCTACCTCCAGTCGCTCATACTCTATCTAGAAAGGAAAAAATTGTTTAGTGTAAATTTCTACACGAAGTTAAAGTTCCAGAAGGATACTCTTCAAACATTAAAAATTTAGTTTGTATGAAAGACCTCAAGTTAAAAGGTTTGAAGACCCATGATTGTCATACTCTAATGGAGCATTTGCTACCAATAGGTATACGTTCAATTTTACCTGAAAAAGTTCGCGGAGCCATAACTAAATTATGTTTCTTCTTCAGGGAAATTTGTAGTAAAGTGATCGATCCTCAGAAATTACCGAAATTGCAGAGGGAAATTGTTGTTACTTTGTGTAAGCTTGAAATGTATTTCCCACCCTCGTTTTTTGATATAATGGTTCACCTTACTATTCATCTTGTTAAGGAGACACAACTTTGTGGGCCAGCTTAAATGAGATGGATGTATCCGATATAACGATATATGAAAATATTAAAAGGGTACGTAAAAAGTAGAACTCGACCAGAAGGTTGTATTGCTGAACGGTACATTGTCGAAGAAGCTGCTGAATTTTGTACTGAATATCTGTCCAATGTTGAATCCATAGGGTTTCCCATGTCTCGTCATTCGGGAAGAATATCAGGAGAAGGGATAATTGAAAAGATACTAATGACTATATCAAGGACAGAATGGGAGCAGGCACAATTGTATGTTCTGCACAATGATGATGAGGTTCAACCGTATGTTACCATACACATGGATCAGTTATCTAGTTTGAACATGAATAGGAATCAAAATTGGATAACTCGAGAGCACAATCAAATTTTTATAACATGGTTAAAAAATCACATAAAGTCAAAGTTTGATATAGACCCCGGATCAATTTCACAGAGATTGAGGTGGCTAGCAAATGGTCCGAGTTTACATGTCTTTTCTTACACCGGTTATGTAATTAACGGCTACACATTTTATACCAAAGAACAAGATGATCAAACCACTATGCAAAATAGCGGAGTCACTCTCGTAGCTGAAGCGATGCATATCTCAAGTGCAAAAGACAAGAACCCAATATATGCAAATCTATCATACTTTGGGGTTATCCAGCGCATATGGGAGTTAGACTACACAATGTTTTGTGTTCCCATATTTGGTTGCAAGTGGGTCGATAATAATAATGGCGTTCGGATTGATGAGTCAGGGTTCTTGCTTGTCGGTTTTAATAGGGTGGGATACAAAGATGAGCCTTTTATTTTAGCGTAACAAGTGTTTTATGTCACTGATCCTGCTGATGATAAATGGTCTGTTGTCCTATCGACCAATAAAATAAGTGATGATAACAATAATGATGAAGATGTTGGGAATGATCTTTTCTTTGCAACATCACAACCACATGAAATTGATTCAACTGATGATGGTTTATATCTTAGAGATGATCATGATTAGGGAATTTGGATTAATCCATTGTTTCGTATCATTAATGGACAAACAAATGTGAATCCCACCAGGAAAAGAAGAAGGGCATCCTAATGTGTTTAATTGTTTTATAATTGTTGTTGTAGGGCACATTGGGTGCTATTTGCAATCAATGCGACCTTTGAAGTTATACACTATTTAGATCCCTTGCATGGCCATTACAACAATCACTCGGATATAAAGACTATGTTCGACACGTAAGTAATATTCATTTATTTCTTACATATATATATAAATAATGTGCTTGTTAATGCTATAATAATGACATTTATTTATTCGATAGTGCTTTACAAGTTTTCCGAGCTCAAAGAGATGCTACAGTGTCGAAGCAAAAGTCAAATAAGATCACATGGATTCCAATAAAGGTTTGAAATATATGCCTTTAAAATTTCATTTACAATCAATGCACAAATATTTATTGACTGCTTATATGTTTTATTTTATAGTGCCATCGTCAAACTAACAACATAAACTATGGTACTATATATTGCGATTCATGAAGGAGATTGTTGATATAAATCAAACTATAATCCCAGAAACGGTACGGTATTTTCATTATTTGATTTTCATATATAAACTATGTATATATTTGATTCTAACTTATTTATGTTCAATTTTTATATCGCACAGTACTTTGAAAATTCTAGTCCAACATACTCTAAAAGAGTTCTAACTGAAATAAAGGAAAACTGGTATCAGTATGTGATCAAAATGAAGATTATTTGATTTGCTGGGAAATGGCATGCTGCAAGGGATAGTTATATGAATATATGGTAGTTCTGTTTTGTGCTGTAGTTCTGGTAGTTATATGTATATGAATATGTAGTTATATGAATAGGGCACATTTGAAAAGTTGTGAATATGTAGTTATATGAATATGTATATAGTTCTATGGTGTTGTCAATATGTGAATATGTATATGAATATGTATTATGTTCTGTGATGTAATTTGTTGTGAACTGATTGTGTAAATATGTAAAGTTATAAAGTTAAATTATAAAGTTATATAGTTCTGATTGTGTACTAATTGTGAAATGATTGTGATGAACTGATTGTGAATTGATTCTGGATGAAAATGATTTTGAAAAAAAAATTAAAAGACAGCGCTTTCTAAAAAAATGCCATAAAAAACCTCAAACAAGCGTTATTTTAAAAATTCCATTTACAGCATTTTTTAATAAAACTAGAATAAGCACCTATTATAGTGTTTTTTTGAAAAAGCGCTGTAAAACGTGCATAAGAATGCACCTATTACAGCGCTTTTTGCAAAAGCACTGTAAAATGTGCATAATAATGCATCTATTGAATGCACCTATTACAGCGCTTTTTAGAAAAAGCGCTGTAATAGGTGCATAATAATGCATCTATTGAATGCACCTACTACAGCGCTTTTTTGAAAAAGCGCTGTAATAGATGCATAATAATGCACCTATTACAGCGCTTTTTCAAAAAAGCGCTGTAATAAGTGCATAAGAACAAGCAGCGTGTTTGTAGCAGGGATTTAAAGCGTTTTTTCAAAAAAGCGCTATAAAACGAGTATAACAAGCGCACAATATATCCACCTATTTTACAGCGCTTTTTTATTTTAAAAAGCGATGTTGTATCTTTTTACAGCGCTAGATACTAAATCGCTTATTTTTTTGAAAAATCGCTGTAAATGGCTTAAAAAAAGCGCTGTAAAATGCACTTTTTCGCGTAGTGACCATACAATAGGAAACAACACAACAACAAACAACATCGACAAGAAGGAAAATATCTTTCCATGTAACTCAATCATAGCCATAAGAACCGTTAGTAACAACCTGAGCAATGTTAGCAACAATCTGTAACGAAATCACAATCATAAGAACCTTATTTTCCTTATCCTGAAGGAAGGGTTTGAGAAAAGACCAACCAGTACCAATCAATACAATAAGAGTGAAAAGTGAAATTCCTTTAAGGAAACTAAACATGTAGAAAAGTATATCCCAACCATGTGCACTACCAGTGCGCTTAATATACGATTTATCTTCAGCCTCACACAAAAGATTAATAGCTTTCAAAATTATAACAGCAAGCATGAAGTAATGAATTTGAAAAGCGGTTAACCGTTTTTTGTAAAGAACACTGATCCAAACAGCAGCGAGGGTAAAATAGACTAAAGAGAAAAGAAAGTAAACATAGGGAGAATGGTTCTACCAGCAGAAAGATAATCGCGAACGTTATTCTTTCCGTCGAGATTATACATAGCGAATTCAACATCCATGGTGACTTTGAGTTGTTGAGGTTGCATCATGACGTATGGTTGCTGCGGCAGCGGCTGTTGGTACTGCTGTGGTGGCTGTTTCCCCATGCCAGGTCCAGGCTGCATCATCTCTCCCAGTGAATCTAAAATCTTTAGAGAGAGAAAGAGTGAGGGAGTGGGCTAAGAAAGGAGGCGAAGCAGATGAAGTGGTCTTTTGGCGTAAAAGTTGCCGGGAACAATGACAATGACAGCGGTAGGAGCGAACTGAACGGAAAATAAATGAAACTGGTGTCAGAATGTGTCACAGTGGTTTGAAAAATGAATGAAAATATTGAAAAAGAAAACTATGATTATATTCTCAAACTTTTGGGAACTCGGCAACAGAATAGGGATCGTTCAAGGAGGATCCAAATTACCCAAGATTTATTGGTCTTGTGTTGTGTTGCATGTTGTGTTCTACTACTCGTACTAGTAAACAAATCCTTCTGAAGGTTTTATACGATGAACTACCATATTTAAGTGATTTGAAGGTGTTGGAATGTTTGTGTTATGCCTTAACCATTCCATCAAATAGGCATATGTTTGATCCTTGGACAAGAAAATATGCCTTTTTAGGATACAAACAAGGGATGAAGGGTAATGTCCTTCTTGATAGACACACTAGGGAGCTTGTGATTTCTAGAAATATACAATTTTATAACTTGGAATTCCCTTCCCTAACTCGATATTATTTTCTTAAGCACCACATCTATGTGTAGAAGTCTCATGACCCTATCACCCCTTCCATGAGACCTATGGTGGATCCTATAATATTGCAAAAAAATCATGAACTGCAACTGTCACCTACAGCAAATTTCAGTCCTGGTTCTGAACAAGAAGATGACTCTTCCAATCAACAAACAACAATATCAACTCTTTCACTTTTACCTCTTCTAGATGACATTTATTTACCAACCTCATCATCTGAAACAACACCACATCGAAAGTCATATAGAATTCCACATAAACTCATTTATCCTCAAGATTATTTGTATAACAATGTCTCTACCACAACACAATATCCTCGGTAAGTTAACATCTCGTATTCTCATCTTTTTCTTTCCTAGACGACCTGTGCTTTATATATCACTTTCAAGATTAAGTATCTTGTCCAACTTGTTGTGGAGGGAAGAAGTACCAACAATAAGAGAAGTTGATGAGTTAGTAACAAGTTAGTTGGTTTGGTTTTATGTTTTTCTTTCAGTTAAATAGTTTGTTAGAGCTTACTAAGTTGGCATCTATGTTGCTCTTTATATAAATCTTTGGATTGCTGTTTGTTAATCAATGAAGTAGAAAGATTTCATTTCATCACAGTCTTAATTTTTATGCTTCTAGTGGTTACTGTGTTTTTTTTTTTGGGGAAAATTTTCTTTTTTATTTTCAATTCTAAAAGTAGCAATTAAAATGAAATGTCAGTTGGAGAGTCATAAATAGATTTAGTGGTTTGAGGGATATGGAGTAATAAAAAGATCATCAGTTCAACTCATACCTTTAATAAAATTTACAATTAATTACTAAAATTAACTATTTAAAAAAATGTCATTTAAAAGAAAAAGAGAAATTTATTTGATAAGTTTTATGATTTTTTTCACAATTATTATGACTGTATTGGACAAAAAACACGTGATCTATTCTACTTACCAACAAGTGGCATACAATGAAAACTATATTTATAGACATGAATGTTTATTTCACGGAAGGAAAATGACATAAACTGCTATTCAATTCTACATGATTAAGATAAGTTGTAATACCATTATTAAATTTGTATATTTTACATGGTCTAAATAATAAGTAAGTAACTACTAGGCCATTGATTTTAAGTTTTTTAAAAAAGCCATTGATTTTAAGTTTTTTAAAAAAGCCATTGATTTTAGTCAACACAAGAAAAAAATAGTAAATAAATGAGTTTTGGCACTAGTTATTCTTGTATCAGCCCAATATTTTGTGATAATTCAACTCAAATTCTATAAAGTTTTGTTTGTGAATTTAAAGGAGATGAGAAGAGAAGATTTTGATAAAAAAAAAAATAGAAGGTACGAAGAGTTTTCACAGGAGAGGATTTTGATGGTTTTATATTATTCATACTACAAAAAATTTCTATTTTGAGGTATCTCAACAATTGGAAAAGGGTTTTGAAACGTTTAGATAAATTTTTCAAAATTATTTTTATGTTGTTATAATACTTTATAAATTAAACGTATATTAATCATAAATATTTTTTTTATCATTCTCTACAATGTTACTCTCTTAAAAGTTTTAAAAAATTCGAGTTTAGATCATTTTAATTATCTCTATTTCATTTAATTTTACTCTTTTTTTTTCAAATTTTTTTCATCGGATGAAAAGTTTATATCGTATAAATCAAAATTTACACAATATAAAATCATCTGATATGTTATTGAAACTCATAAAGATTAATAGTGTTCAATAAAAGTACATAAAACGTTAATTTTGATATATTTCAATAACATATCAAATAATTTTTGATTTGTACAAAATTTTAAATGTATGTTCTATACAATATAAACATTCAATCCAACAAAAAAAATTTTAAAAACTAATAATATTAAAGGAAATAGATGTTATTGACCAAAATTGAGAGAGATTTGAATTGAGATGATCAAATTTCAAAAATTTATCTATATTTTTCTATTTTCTTCTCCCTTCGAAGTTCTCAATTCTCCTCTCCTCCAAAGTCTCAACAAAGCCTAAGGATTTAAGTTTGAAATTTTGTCGTCGATGTCAAGATTTTCTTGGAAGGCAATATGTAAAAACTTCTATCAATGTTGTTTAAATCTTGAAGGCTTTTGGTAACTTTGGTCAGTCCTCCAAACTCAAATCACTAAACTACTTTTTTTAAAGGTTAAATAAGTTTTTAATCTCTATAAAATTTCAAAATTTTATTTTTAACCCTTAAAACTTCTTCAGCTTTAGTCTCCAAAATGTTTTTCGATTTAATTTTTTGTCATTGCTTTTAAATAAATTCATGTACATCTTTTAAACTTTTAAATGATTTTTTTTTCAATCATATTTAGGGCATCATTAGCATATCTATTTGAAAAATTTAAACTTTTTAACAAATAAATATGAGTTTTTAAGCTTTTGACACTTTTAAAATTTATATTTAATTCATCTCTTGTTAAAAAATTTAAATTTTTGTGAGAGAAACCTCTATAATATTTTGAACATTCATAAAAAAATATCATTCAATAATTTGAATGATAAACATAAATTAGATTGAAAGTATGATCAAAAACAAAACTGTAAACTTTTTGAGATTAAAATTGAAATAAAAATTATATAGACTAAAAATAAAACTTTATAATTTTATAGAAACTAAAAATTATTTTTTTAAAAAATACTATTTTTGAATATATCAATTGATGTGTGAATTTGTGGTAAGTCATCTTTAACGGTATATAATGTGTCCTTCACAACTAGAAAAAAATATACAGTTTGTGAAAATACATAGGGAGTGGTGAAAATTTAAAAAAAAATATTTAGGATATATAAAGCTTTTTGTTTTTCTTTCATGCGCAGGATGTATAAATGTTTGTTTACTTTCACATAACATTGTCTATATATTTTTATTAAATTTATATTAATTTTATTTGTTAATAAATAAATAAATAAACTTTTAAAGTGAATTTAATTTTTGACTTAATATATCAACAAATGTTAGAGTATTATTATATAGAGATCATGGTTTCGCATAAAACACATTTTTAAAAAGGATCATAAAACCATTTTTGTTGTGTGCTTGTGTTTTGGTTAAATCCCAGCTAAGCGGTTAGTGAAAGTAAATGTAAATTTTTAGTAAATATTTGTAAATCTTAAAATATTTTCTATTTTGAAATGAGTTATTGTTTCGTCGCACTAATTTTTTTAATAAAAATAAATAAAAAAAGGTAAATGTGATATTTTTTTCAAAAAATTGTCTTAACCATTTGGTTTCGAAGAAAAAAGGATTTTGATAATATAAAATTCAGTCGAGAGATAAGTAAAGTTTGGTTAATAATTATTTTAATCAGGAATTCAACTTGAATTCTCTTTGATACTTCGTCTCTAATTGAAATTTGTAACTACTTGAATCTGATTATAGTTTTTTTTTAGACTTAAATATAGTTTTAGTTTTTTAACATTTATTTAATATTTATTTTAGTCATTTATTTTTTATAAATGATATATTTTATTCCTTTTCATAATCACAACAAAAGTTATAGTAACATCTTATTATTATAATTTTTTCTAACAATTGTCAATATTTGTTTACTATATTATTCTTTAAAAAAACATCCGTTTAACTCAATAATAGACTTGCATTTGAAAAACTCTTCTTGCATACACTAAAATAGATATAAATTCTTTGAAATTAAGGACATTTATAAGAGTTCTCTATATTTTCATCTCGTTTTTATTAAATTTGTACACTAAACATTATATTAATTCAAGATTAGAGCTCAATAATTCATAATAATAATTATATGTTGTTTAAAATGATTGTGATGAAAATAACTAATATTTATTATTTATAAAAAATACTGGATAAAAATAAATTAAAAAAATATAAAAAATCAAAACAAATATTTGAAGAAAGATAAAAATTCAAAAGTATATTTAAGTTTTTTTTTCGGACCAAGTGTGTGTCCATCTTTTTTGTTGGTAAGTCTACTCCCGACAATAATATCGCTGTGCCTTTCCACAAGATATGGTTCTTGTTAATAATTTTATTTTCCTATTTGATATATATATATATATATATATATATATATATATATATATATATATATTTGTCTTAGAATAAGTGGTTAAAACAATCATAATTAATTAATTTATACAACTGTGAAGTCTCAAATTTAATTAATTAAAACATAATATTTAATTTAACATTATAACATTTGTCAATTAATATAAAACTTAAGAATTATTAATATATATATATATATATATATTTATAATTTATAAAATTATCTCGTAATATTATATATATATATATATATATAATTTATCTTATAAAAACAAAATTAAAAAATATATATATATATATATATATATCTGGTATATTGGCCAGTGGATTGTAACCTGCAATATTTTATTTTTTCACACTTAATGTGTAAGTTTTATTATTGAATTATTTAGAATTATATGTATATATATAAAACAAGAAGAAGAAGCTATTTGAATTCCCCGTCTGTACCCCACCTACCTGCTCCAGTCCTCCTATATGTTTGAGTATTTATCTTTGAATTTGTATTCAAAAACATTTGACTTACAACAAGATAAGTATAAAAGAAAGGTTACAGTCACGAATCACTAATTTGAAAAATTGGACCCTATCATGTTTTTTTATTTGGTCAGTATACTCTGTCAAGTTTTATATGTAAGAAAAAAAAAATTATGTTTACACATTTAAAAAATAATAATTTCATTTAATTTTTTTAAATTAATCAAAAAATAATTGTAATTTTTAAATTACTTCTCACGAGAATTTGTTCAATAATAATAAAAAGGTTTCCTTTACAATTATATTATACACTTTTTTTATTGAGTCCGAAAAATTTCAGAATCAGCCACACGTTATTCAATCAAGATTGAAAGGTGTCAAGTATATGCTAATAACATGAATGAAGGAAATATGCTCCAGAGAGGCAAAATACACTAACAATCTAATAGAGAAAAAAAATTAGTTATTTGATATTTTTTTAATAACTAATGTTATTAATTAATTGTCAATTTTTGTTAAAGATTGAGTTAAATTCGTGAGTTTTTTAGAACTTCAATTTTTATCTTCATCCTCTAATCGCCTTATAACTATCCGTTAAATTGAGAACTAGAAATCTTAAATCTTAATTCCATAGTGATTCTAATAATAATAATAATATTTTATATATTTAAGTCACGGTCCCATTACTATTAGTATTAGGCATTAGATTATTGATACCTAATTACATGAAAATGATGCACACTATGACCCAACAAATAGCTGGACACAAATTATATATAGACGGGTAATTAATATATAATTATTGTGACTTTTTTATACTCATAGATCTAACATTTCGTATGATTTTGCTAAAAGCATTAGTATTTCTTTTATATTTTATTTCTTTTAACTTTGTAGAATCAATTCAAATAAGATTGTTCATGTCTATCCAATTGAATTTAATCATGTTCAAATTAATGCAATGAAATAAACAATTGTCCTTCTTTCTCTTTAACATTGCTTTTCAATAACACAACTCCTACTAATATAAAAAAATTGATCTCTATATCTTACTAGTTACATGAAAAATGATGCACAAAGTACGACCTACCAAGATAATTAAAAATATTTAATTAAATAGTGGCTGATAATATATCAAATTCGGTTGAATATTTTTAATGTGGTTAATCCAAACTCAAATCTTACAAAGTTTAGTCTCAATTTAACTTATTTTTATCCTTAATGTCTGTTACTTGTTCGTCTTAACCGTTATACAAACATTTAAATAATTAAGCTAATTTTTTTTCTATCAAAATAGTTAGTAAAATTATTGTGTTTATCTTGTTGGCTCATGCAAATCATAAATATAAATTTATTTTATAGTCCTTCTCTAAAAATATAACTAATTAATTTTATAAAAGTAGATTAGGAGTCTAGTATAGTCATTGTTCCATTTTGGATGTCATGTATAGTTGAATCCTGAATGGTAGGTATTTTTTATGGAACAATATTGGGCCAAAGGCCCAAAGAGAAAAGGATCAAAGTAAAACTTAACAAGACATGCTAACAAGTTTTGGAAAGAAAATCTTTTTTTTTTTTTTTATAATCATCAAATAATAACTTTCTTCAATTTATTCGAGGAATGGTTATCAAAGGTGAAGAGCTCCACGGATTGAAAACAAAAGTTGTACTTAACACAATTTGCACAATCTTTTTTCCTCTCATCAAGGATGTGCCGATCGTTTCTCACCAATATGGATTTTACGAACTAGCATATATATATCAACACGCGCGCGCATATATATATATATATATATATATAAACTTAGTATAAACACATATGATAGCACAACCGTTAATGATGCATTGCAATCCAACTATGCAATAGTAATCAACTAGCACTTTGATGTGAATACAACTAATATAGATTGATGTGGATAGAGACGTCAACTACTACTCCACAATTCGAAGAATCTCATCAAAGTGACTTATTATTCAACTGGAACGTCTTAGGAGTGTCCCATCTGTTTATAAGATCTTTCTAACAATGTCGACCCAAGGCCACAATAGTCTTCTACTTTGTTTCTATCACAAGATTAATGACACATCTCCCTTAAAATTCTACTTATGAATGCACATACAATAGGATATTTATCATATAATCATGAATTGTCAGTAGGAGTAGATGAACGATGGTACTTATCCCATAGGTATCAGATTCAACTCTCACGAAAGGCAAAAACTCGCTAATTTCTAATAATGCAAAAGGGACGAGAAGATTGAGAATAACAATATTTGTCGTTGGGGTTGGGTTGTTGCAAAAAATAATGTGAAATGTTACGTGTTCGAAATCAGATTGTATCCATGTGACTCCTAAGGTTGACGTGGCGAGGAGTGATAGTTGGTGCACAAGGCATGTACAATGAGAGGCTTTGGGGACACTTATATGCAAAAGGGACACATGAATGAACCAAATCACATCATAATGAGAGGGATCCTAAGGTTGTGTAGGTATGAGACTAAACGGTTGAAGAAAGACTTATAAGGATTGATTGATACTACTTATTGTTATTTTTGAGTTTCGAAAAACTGTTTAAAATCACAATTTATGCCACCGAAGATATTACTGGGTTGAGTCGCGGACTAGGTCGCTCTCTTTAAGACGTTTCGCGGCACTGCCCAAATTGTGCAAGGCAGACTATCAACCACGAAGTCTCCAGGATAAAACAGCCCAGATTCACTGTATCGGAGTTCCACTGCACCGTAGAAAACCGTTCGAGAATTACACCCTCAATATGGCAGTTAAAGTCACTCTCAATATGACGATAAAGTCACTCGCAATATGGTACTATGACCACTCATAAATCAAAAGAACTACGGCACAAAAACCGCTCTAAAAACGAAAGGACTACGGCACAAAAGCCGCTCTAAAAACGAAAGGATTGCGGCATAATAACCGCTCTAAAAACCGAAGGGACTGCAACATAATAACCGCTCTAAAAACCAGAGGGACTGCAGCATAATAACCGCTCTAAAAACCGAAGGGACTGCAACATAATAACCGCTCTAAAACCGAAGGGACAGAAAGAAAGGGGAGAAGTGGCTCGAAAAATAGGCGAGCAGAATAAAAGAGAGAGAAAAGAGAAAGTTGGGAAAAGCATCCAACTTTGGTGTGCTTTTCACAATAGATTGAAACTCATTATATAGTGATGGAAGCAAACTCACATATGATTTCTAACCAATGTGGGACTTTAGTATATTAAGAGTTGAAAACTAAAAATATGAGAGTTTTCCAATGTGAGACTTCAAAAAAAAATCTTTCCAATGTGGGACTTGAATTTTAAAAACATGTTTCATTCCACTTGAATTTACAAAAACAAATTCTTTCCAATGTGGGACTTCAACAATTTTTTTTTAAATTCACACAATATGTTCCAACACTTATACCAACAAGATGCATCTTCTTTTCAGAATCCTAGAACATAAAAACTTCACAGTTAAGCATGCTTGACTTGGAGCACTCTTTGGATTGGTGACCTTCTATGAAGCATCTAGGATGTATGCAAATGATGACAAAGCATGCTAAAAAGACTTGTGTTGGTTTATGGGGATAACAAGAAATCCTTAAAACAATTTTAAGTGTTACATCGTCTTAGACCCGTTGTTAAGAGACCACAACCAATAGTTAAGTGAAAAAATCGATTTTTACGGTATTCTTGGACCTTGGGAATTGGGAAAGACGGAAAAACTCTATGGAAAACCAGAAATTAAAGACGGAAAAGTGATTGAAGATTCAATGGGTCTCCATATGTGCATTTCTTTCTATTTCCTTGAACATGAGTAGTTAAATTTCCATGGGATGAATTGATTTTGGTGAAACCCTTGATGTTGTAATTGTTGAGTCAAAATCCCAAATCCAGTATTTTGAAGATAAACAAACAGTTAATTAATTACTAATCACTAATCATGATTCTGATTGTGTTGTTATTTAACTTGTGTTTTTGAGTGATTTATTCAAAGATATGTGATCAAATACATTCATACAAACAATCTCTTCATGAAATAAATCAAGAACGTCATGTCTTACTTGAATTGGAGATTGATTACAAGAACATTCTGGTTTATCAAAGAACATTCTGGTTTTTATAAAAAAGATCATTTTGGTTATTTCTTTTTAAGGACAAAATTAAAACAGAACGTTCTTTATAGTTAAACCTCAATTTAAATAATATCAAAAATACTCAAATGACTAATCAAGCCCAGATCTCAAGCTGAAGACCCAAAGAAGCAAAACAGCCTCCAGATCGATGACCAAATTGATCTCCAGATTGATGAGTTGTAAGCAAGGACAACAAGGACAATGGTATACTGTTGTTGCACGTTTTGCAGAAAGCTCAACATGCTTCTGAGATAAATGACTGACACTTCATAGTCATTAAAGAAGAACAATTTGGATGGAATAACACATATACCTATTAAAGTTCAACCTGGACAAACATTTTGCTCAAGTTAAGTAATGACTATATTGAGCTTTCCTGACCTTCTCTTCATCTATAAAAAGAACATCAAAGTGAAGACAACTGCAAGAGTTTTTAAAGCAATTATTCCAATACTTTAACAATCATACTCAAGCAACAAAACTCTTCACTCAAGCAAAACTTCAGCTCTCTCTTATTATATTCAAGGATCTCTTTATTGAGTTATTGCTAATAATCAATCTCAAACAAGTATTGATTAGATTTTGATCCCAAAACCTTTTATCATACACATAATTTGAAACTCAAGTTTATCTCTTAAGATAGTTTGAGTAGATTGTAAAAAAAAAAAATTAGTTATTAAAAGGTAACTTGTAAAAATCCTTTTGGACAGAAAGGTAACTATAAAAATTCTTTCAAGGTTGAAAGGTGAATTCTGTAACTGATCAAGAGTTATCAAGAAAGATAGTATGAAAGCAAGAACGTTCTTGTGTCAAGCACATTAGTGGAAAAACTCACAGATTGTGAGGGCTGGATGTAACCCACCTTTGGGTGAACCAGGAACATTATTGTGGGGTGTTCCTATCATTATCCTTATTTATTTCTCACTCACTAATCACATATCACCTAGAAATAATCTCTTTATTCATTTTTAACTCACCTAGAACGTTCTAAACTTTTTGTTTGAAATCAAGATTGATCTTTGGTTAATTTGAATTAGATTCAAGAATTAAGATTTTAAGAATTAAGATTCAAACCCCGATTCCTTGTGATTGATATTGATAATTTAGTAATTAGATTTATGGTTATTTGAAATAGTCTTATTGATTTGTTTTTCTATCTCTATGTTTATTGTTTTTTATCGTTTGATCATCAGTTGAATGATTTACGTTTTGTATTTTAAAACATAAGTGAATTTTATAAATTCTTAAGATAAGAAATTCATAAATTTATACTCTATAAATAGGTACAGACGCGTAAAATCAATTAAGATAGTTGCGGAATCAATAAAGAGAATTTATATTCACTGATGATTAATTATAATCTTGCACTGCCCTGTCAAAGAAATTATAAGACTTTTATAAAACATGAATGAATTGCTCAATAGAGATGTTAAAATCTTTAGAAATCTTAAATTCATTATCTTTGAGAACTGTGGAAAACAAGACGTATTATGCAAAGGTCATTAATTTTTATGTTTCCTTATTCTAAAAGTTATATTAAAATATATTATTTTGAGGAAGATGCTAATGTCTTCTGTTTATGGCTTAGCCTTCTTTTCCTCTATTTTAGCCTTTAAACTATATCTTTCAAGCGGTCGGACTGAAAAAAACCGTAATTCTACGATCTTCCCCCAATCTTAACATGTGCAAAATCCATCATGGTGAAGAGCTAAGAAAAAGAAGAGAGAAATAAGATGAAGAGGAAAAAGAAAAACATAATATATAAAAGTAATATGGGAAATTAGGAAAATAAGTAAGAATAGGTGGTTTTCTTTCATTTTCGATGAAATTTTATTTAGTGTTGTTGTCGAAAAGTTTTTCCCCAATAAAAAGAACAAACTCCCGTATAAAAAAAAATATGATACACTATAATACAATAATAAATGTTATATATTTATATTAAAATAAGAGTTAAATTTTAGTTTCTATGAAATTTCAACATTTTAATTATAGTTCCTGTAAAATAAAAATATAATTTCTAGTCCTACAAAATAATTAATCTCTACAAATTTTTAAACCCATGAAATGTTAAAATGTATAGAAACTAAAAATATATTTAACTATTAAAACAATTATTTAATTGATCCAACCTTGGTCTGACCTCTAAACTTTGAACCGGTACCTTTACTGGTTTAATGGTCTGTTCGAATTTAATTACCTTGAATGTACCTTTTAAACCAATCCACTTCTCTATCCTTCACTTGTCTAAATCCTTATCTACCCTCACCTTAGGATACCCCACACTTTTTATTCAGAATCCATAATCGTTAAGTCATTTAACTACCTACCGAATACATTATTTGTATTCATCTTCTCCAACCACAAAGGAACTATGCGCAAAGAATTGCTAATATACAACCACAAAATGCACAAGAGTCGAAATTGTCAGGCAGAGTAGATATCACTAACAAAAGTGATTTTTATGAGAGAAATATAGTAATGTATATTAGGAGATTGATGTTTCAATTTCTAATGTATTTTACTTTTAATGTAACTGATTTAGAAAGTCCTAAAACAACCTTAAAATTTTATTTTATGTTAACTCATTTTCTTTTTCAACCCTTTTGTAGAAATTGTTACAGTTGTAATATTAATTATGAATTGAATATGTTTATAATGTTAAATTTAATTGTAAAAATTGTTACAGTTGTAATATTAATTATAAGTTTTAGTTCTTTTTATGTTATTTTGCATGTTGTTCTGATCTACTCTTTCTGTTTTTTCTTGGGATCTATTTCCACTCATCTAGCTGATGACTCTCACTTCCGTCTGTATGTCTTAAAAACATAAAGTGAAGTCTTAAGAAATCTATTGTCTTGACTTTTTTCTTTAATTTTGTTTATTTCATTATTATTATTATTATTATTATTATTATTATTATTATTATTATTATTATTATTATTATTATTATTATTATTATTATTATTATTATTATATTTTAACTTTTCCTTCATCTGTAAGTAAAATTTTCCTTGTTTGCTAAACTAGTTCTTTGCATGTCTACTTATTTTTATTAATCATTTACGAAACCTAGTTAAATAACATTGAAATTCAATCTCATCTTATTCGAAAATATGAGCAGAAGGATAATTTTATGAAATTAAGATATCGAACATTTTATGGGCAGATATCTCAAGAAAACTCCTTCCTGTGAATATTTCTGAAATTTTAAGAAAGGATTTAACTATTCACCTTAAAAAATAATGAGTTTAATACCAATCTGGTTGTTAACTCTAGTGACAAAAGCAACTTTCTTTCTTTGCATCTGGTAATCTTGTTATTCGTTTTTCTTCTTATAATCTTGTGCGAGTGTTTGTCTATTTGTTTATTCATCTAGTTGATTATTTGTTTGTCTCTACAATAGTTTGTTGCTTGCGTGTTTGAATACTTGTTCAATTAGTTATATGGTATATTGTATTTTTAATACATATAACGTAGTTAATTACATTTTGTAGAATCCTAATTTTGTCCTATCAAGTAAAAGTTCTAAAAAATAAGTCATATGTTTAATATTTGTCGTAACTATAAAAGATTTAAAAAAAAAAAAATCAAAATGAAATTAATAAATCTGGTCCAAACCTAAATTGATTTATGTGGTTGGCTCTAGTTCGTGGTTGGCTTTGGTTTTGGTTGGCTTTGCTCCGGGTTGCCTTTGGTCCTGGTTACCTTTGATTCTTGGTTGCCTCTGATTTTGGTTGTCTCTGATTCCTGGTTGCCTCTAGTTCTTAATTGCCTCTGGTTTTGGTTTCGGTTGCCTCTGGTCAAGTTTGCCTCTAGTTTGATTTGGGCTCAACTCAGCAAGCAATAGCAGTACTCTCTCTTCCATCTTTAGTCTCGATACACTCCTTTCCGTCTTTTCAGCCTCCTTGCTTTTCTCCTTTTTTTTCTTAATACAACTACAATTTTTTCCATGTATACAATCAAACAAAAAGTCTAGCCACTCTTTTTCCTTTCCATCTCTGCACAATTCCATAGTTTCTGCAAAATAATAGATAATCTACAACTCAATTTTATCTCATTGATAAAAAGATTCACCATTTTAGTCTATAAATTGAGAGCAAAAAAATCAAACAAGGGAGAATTTTTTCTAGAGATAGGAAAAAAAGGCTAAAGAAAGAATAGAAAAGAAAAGAGTAGAAGGAAGAGATTCTAAGAAAAATAAAACTGTAGAGAGTTAGCGAGAGCATGAGCCACACACATCACCACCTTCATCATCCTTCGCAAATCCTCTATGAAACAATCATCAAATCAGCTGTCGCGCACCACCAGTCATCGTAGCCGTCACTAGAGCTGATCACCGTTCAACCACACAACACCACCGCACATTGTTGCCTTCTTCTTCTTCGTCGCGCCATCACATATCTGAGTTAGTGTGTTACTCTCCATATCTCGTGGTTGCTCTCTCCCTCGCCTTCACTTCATTTGCTTCTATTTTTTCTTCTTCCGTAAAACCCATTTTTCTGAAAGGAGGCACACCTAGTCTTATTATTATTATTATTATTATTATTATTATTATTATTATTATTATTATTATTATTATTATTATTATTATTATTATTATTATTATTATTATTTTTGGCTTTATTGAATCAAATTATTTTCATTGTTACTAATTACTATTTGTTGGACAGAGATCTAGGCCCATATTAGTTTTATTTACAGTTTCAATTCTATTTTGCTCTTTTTTAAAATTTAGAGTCCTTTGAATTTTTTTTTTCAAAAAATAACAAAACAGAAACATTAACAATAAATAAATATTGAATTAATTAGATGTGACATTTTTTTAATCCATAAGTTGTACAACTTGTTTATCATAAAACTCGTTTTCATAAACAAATTAAAAAAAAAAACTATTTTTAAATGGGTTAACTAGATGTGACATTTTTTTAGTCCTTTAGTTTTTAAGACACGAGCGGCACAACTTGATAGTCTTAAAACTTTCATTTTAAAATAATTATTCAAATCAAACAAACTTACTTTCTTTCATTTTTTTATCAACAGCAAAATACACTTTCTTTAAAAAATATCAACACATCCATATTTTCTACCCAAGAACTACATAATTTTGATTTATCCATCGCACTTGGAGTACGTAGGAGCAAGATCGCACCCTATGTCAAACACAATAATAAAAAAAAGCTCTCTCTCTCTAGTTTGAGCACTCTTTTATTTCAGCATCACATTTATAAAAAATTATATTTGCATTTAATATGGAGAAATAAATATTTGAAAGTTAACATAAATTTTTGCACAATTAATTAAAGGTAATTGTTTTTAACGGATGTCGTATGGTGCTAATACCTTCCTTATGGATAACCGACTCTCGAACCTTAAATCTGGTTTCAAATACCATTTTTTTAAATGTTTTCTAATATTTTACCTTTTAAAATAAACCTTGGTAGAGACTCACTAAATTCGACAAACACCCAAAATTTTAGGCTACGACACATTTATATCACTCTTTATAGTTTTATTTGTTTCTTTTCTTTACTTGTTTTAATTAACTATGCTTAATCATGCTATAGTAACATATAACTTAGAATAAGTATATTTGATCAAAGTAGAATTGTTTTGGTTTGAGTTTGAGCCATACATTTATGTTAGTTCCACATAATAAGTAGTGTCAATATCCTCTAACGAGTCATAGTTTGGTCAAATAGATTAATCACACGACATGTTGTAAACTCAAGTAGCTTCGAATCTATATAAATGCAATTGGAACATTGTCTGACAAGAAAGTATTCATTAGAAGTCAAGTCAATGCCTCTGGTGTGTAGTAAATGGAAGCCTGCAACTTAACTAATGAAAGGTTTCAACTGAAAACTCAAGTCGAGCCAAGACCTTTGAAAAGCTCGTTCAATGAGTGCCTTCTTAATAAAAGACCTCATGGGTCGGCTGAAAATACTAGAAGTCAAATCTAGAGTAATGGGTGCCATGTTCTCTAGAGATGGCAGTGATGACAATTATGAGCAGGAAGAAATGGAAAAGGCTAATGAATCAAGAGTTTGTAATGTCAAATTATCCCATTTAAATGTTCCAATTAAATGAAAAGTCTCTACCTTTGAGGCTTAAGACCCTTTGGTGGAAGTTAACCTTGGCAGCGCAGAGCAACCAAAGGAGAATAAAATCAACGGCCTGCAAAAAGAGGGAGAAAGACTAAAATTATAGAGCTCATAAAACTCTATAAAGCTTGTGTTGTTAGGGATTATCATGAAATGTCTGGTTTGGCAAATGAATTAGTGGAACACAGACAACCAATTAAGGATGGATATAAGCCACACAAACAGTTGCCACATAGGTTTAATCATCATCTTATGCATCAGATCAAAGTTAAAATTGAGATATGGCTTAAGGCGTGGTTCATTAGGACGACTAGATATGTTAATTGGCTATCTAACATCATTCTAGTAATCTAGAAAAACGACCATGTAAGGGTGTGTATAGATTACAAGAATATGAATCTTGCCAACCCTAAGGACGCATATGGAATGCCAATGGTTGATACACTTGTTGACGTTGCGGATAGCCATGTTGTCTTAACTTATACAAACGGATATTCAAGCTACAATAAGATCTTTGTAGCCAAATAAGACACTCATATGACACCATTCAAATTAAAAAAACGTTGGGGTAATTTACCAAAGGGCTATGAATACCATCTAATATAATCTGATGGACAAAAGCATGGACATATATATCGATGATGTGGTTCTCAAGTCAAAGGATTTCTTGCACCACCAGGAAGATTTTGAACAGGCGTTAGAAAAGATGAGGTTCCATGTGCTCAAAATGAATCATGCCAAATTTGCTTTTGGAGTTTTGACCGGAAATTTCCTTCGTTTTCTAGTCCATCACTAGGGGATTGAGGTAGATAAGACCAAGCCAAGGCTATCTTGGAAACTATACCCCCTAAGTAGCAAGAAGAAGTTACAAAGTCTTATTGGGAAGATCAAATTCTTGAGAAGATTGTTTTCAAACTCAACTAGAAAGATCAAGGCATTTTCTCCATTGTTGAGGTAGAAAGATTTAGAAAAAATGGTCTGGGGAAGGCTTGAGATGAATATTTTGATCAGGTAAAAGAAGCTCTAGCTAATCCTTGGGTTTTGGTGCTTCTAGTTTAGGGAAAATCCCTCAAGTTGTACATTGTTGTTGAAGAGAAATCAATCAGTTTCTTGCTTACCCAAGATGGTGATGATGGAATCAAAAGATGTTAGTACAAAAGTATTTTTAAATACAATCATCTGCTTGATGTTTGAATTATAACAAAATACATATATATAAGGAACAACTATCCCCTAACTGTATATGTTAAGTGTGCAGATTAAAGGAAAAAATTATGATAATAACTATTCAAAGTGACCAAGATTACAAGTATTTTAGAGATCTTCTACTAAAGCAAAATGTAAAAGAAATAATGTGGAAACAAAGGCAACAAAGCATGTCTCGCTATATAAGGTCTATCCTCTGATGACTAGACGAAGGCAAAAGAAACCAAGACTTTACTTCAGCTTGACAACGTAAATTTAGGTGAAACGTGCCCGTGTTGTTGCAAGTTTCAATTGACTCTTGATGTGAGCAACGTAGTACCTCGGCTGCCTCTAATAAACCCAATTGGATATGTTCCTCTACCTCTAATACATAAGCGTAACAAGAATTCTTCTGCCTCTAACTCTGATACGTGTAACAAGAATTATTCTGCCTCTACCTCTAACAAGCGTGACGAGCAAGTGACTGCCTCTACCTCTGATAATCTCACCAAGCATCTGACTCTAAACTATTATGTATCCTTTGGAAAAGTCAATGTTCTCGTCAATGCCTCTAACAAAGTCAACGACTTGAGAAAAGTTAATAATCTGATTATCTGCAAGACATCCTCTAATAATCATCCAGAATCTGTTTTCTCTGAAAAACCTGCATACTCTGATAACCTACTTGCTTTGATAATCTATAAGACAATACTTCAACTGTCTATCCTCTGATCTCGTACTCATTGTTTCCTCTGATTGTCATAAATATTATATGGAACGATTTTCGGGAGTTAGTTTGAGCTCAACAGATAGATTTATTTTCAATGGTTCGATTGTTGAAACCCATGAAGATACTGGTTGTATTTATGTAACTAAAGTACACAAGTCTGACCCTAAAGTACAAAAACTATCCCTAAAAAAACCTCCAACGAAAACATCTCAACAAACACTACCACCTTGTATTTAAGATGAAATGGTTCAATAAAAAAGGTGGGACCTGAGAGAAAAAGTTAACAAAAAATGTAGTTCTTAAAAATCCAAGAACACATCAAAAAGCACGAATGAAAAATCCTTTTACTAGAGAGTTATTAAAATTGATGTAAATCAATCAACGTGTTTTCATACACTTGAACTGATATAGGATTTAATATGTTGTTGGAACCAAGTTGGTTTTATGTTAACAAAAGTATTTTATGAGAACAATATATTTGACTTCAGAGAATATGAAAGAAGATTCATGTTTTTCAAGAAAATCTAAAATAAGATTTGATTTATATTTATGATTGAAGAAAATCTTTGACCAAATTGAAAAGAAGATATGGTCAATGGTTTTTGAAGAATATCTAAAATAAGATTTGATTTACATTTATGATTGAAGAAAATCTTTGACCAAGTTAAAAAGAAGATATGGTCAAATGTTTTTGAAGAAAATATAAAATAAGATTTGATTCTGATTTATGATTGAAGAAAATCTTTGACCAAGTTGAAAAGAACATATGGTAAAGATTTGAAGAAGATTTGATCAAGATTTATCACAAGAAAATATGAATTATTTACAAGAAGATTTGATCAAGATTTATCTACAAAAAAATATGAACAAAATCAATCTGAACAAAATTCGAACAAAATCAATCTGAAGAATTTACAAACTCAATCTGAACAAAATACGAACAAAATCAATATAGAAGAACTGCTCAAATTGGATTCAGAAATAAAGAATTGGCTAAGGAACATATTATCAAAAAAACATATTGTTCGGAACTTTTTTTGAATAAGATCATTGTTGACCAAGCTAGGAATGAAGATACAATTCAGAATTAAACAATGACTAAATTGAAGCCCTAATTTTATCCATAAATAAATACTTATGGCTGAAGAAGAAGATCATCAAAAAATCATAAAAGAGTAGAAGAACTCAAGCTCAAAATTCCAAATTCATCTTAGAGTTCCAAACCTTTGTATTCAAACCCGATACTGGTGTTAGTGTGCCTTCAACAATCTAGGGTTGTCAAGTTGTGTGGAGAAGACTTGGCTGGTAGAGTCAAGGAGTTTGTGTTCCTCAAAAGTCTGGGGTTGTCAGATTGTTTGAGAAGACTTGGCTTGTAGGATCAATGTGGTTAGTTCCTCAAAAGTCTTTTATAGCGCTTACTAAATACAAGCGCTGTTGTATAATTTTTTAAAAATAATGGAGGATACAACAACGCTTTTTGACAAGCGCTGTTGTAGGGTCATATAGGGTCACATTGCGCTTGCACATAACGTTTACAACTCTTTTACAGCGCTTTTTAAAAAAACGTTGTAAATTGAAGCACTCTCACATAGCTTTTACAGCGCTTTTTTAGCGCTTTAAACACAAGCGCTGTAAAATGTAGCGCTCCCACCTTATGTTACATAGCTTTTAAAGCGCTTTTTGTAAAAGCGATGTAAAATACATGCGCTTTCATATAATTAAATGACCTATTAGAGCGCTTTTTATACAAGCGCTATAAAAGGCTTGCACTTTCACATAATTAAAGGACCTATTAGAGCGCTTTTTATACAAGCGTTGTAAAATCATTCACTTTAAATAAAAAGCATTCACTTTAAATAAATAAAAACAAATTTAATACGTTGTCCTAACCCTACGAACTCTCATCTCCTCCACTTTGCGAACCCTCCTCTCCTCTACTGTGCGCCCATCTACAAATTGAATACGTTGCTCCTCCTTTAAAACAAATTGGATACGTTGTCTCTGGTACTGTATTTATTAATTTGTTGTTGTCACTAAAACTGATAAATTGTTACATATTAGATATGTTCTGTTTTGAAATTGTTACATATTAGATATGTTCTCATTATATGTTCTGTTTTGAAATCAGACTTGGACCTTGGTTTCCATTTTCCAATATTAGATATGTGTACTATATATAGATTGGTAAAATGTTATCAGTAGCTTATTATTTGTGTAACTGCATTTATATAGGTCATATAAAATGGACCAGAAATGGATGTCTGTCAATCGATTGACAAAAGAGTATGAAAATGGAGTGAAGGAGTTTGTTGAGTTTGCAGTGAAGAATGCAAAAGATCCAAATAGAGTCGTTTGTCCTTATTTAAAATGTTGTTTTGGAAAACGCGTTAGATTCAAGAAATCTACGAGTATCCTGAATTCGGGATAGAGTCAAGAAATCTACGACTTGCACTTTCTATTGATGGAATGAATCCACATGGTCTTCAAAGCATCTCACACAGCACGTGGCCTGTGATTTTGTTTATTTATAATCTACCTCCATGGTTATGTATGAAGCGTAAGTTTATGATGTTGTCTCTTTTAATTTCTGGACCCAAACAACCGGGGAATAATATCGACGTATACTTGGCTCATTTAATTGAAGATTTAAAAATTATGTGTGAGACAGGTGTGGAAGTTTATGATGGGTATAAGAAAGAATGTTTTAATTTGAGGGCTATGTTGTTCGGCATAATTAATGATTTCCCAGCATATGGTAATTTAGCAGGATATAGCATTAAAGGTCAGTGTGCATGTCCTATATGTGAAGATAGTACAAATTGGATGCTGTTGAAACATTGTAAGAAGAATGTATTTCTTGGACATCGTAGATTTTTACCTTATAGTCATCAGTATCGTGGGTGGAGAAATGCATTCAATGAAAAATCAAAATTGGATAACTCGAGAGCACAATCGAAGTTTTATAACATGGTTAAAAAATAACATAAAGTCAAAGTTTGATGTAGACCCCGGATCCATTTCACAGAGATTGAGGTGGCTAGCAAATGGTCCGAGTTTACATGTCTTTTCTTACACCGGTTATGTAATTAATGGCAACACATTTTATACCAAAGAACAAGATGATCAAACCACTATGCAAAATAGCGAAGTCACTCTCGTAGCTGAAGCGATGCATATCTCAAGTGCAAAAGACAAGAACCCAATATATGCAAATCTATCATATTTTGGGGTTATCGAGCGCATATGGGAGCTAGACTACACAATGTTTCATGTTCCCATATTTGGTTGCAAGTGGGGCGATAATAATAATGGCGTACGGATTGATGAGTCAGTGTTCTTGCTTGTCGATTTTAGTAGGGTGGGATACAAATATGAGCCTTTTATTTTAGCGTCGCAAGCTCAACAAGTGTTTTATGTCACTGATCCTGCTAATGAAAAATGGTCTGTTGTCCTATCGACCACTAAAATAAGTGATGATAACAATAATGATGAAGATATTGGTAATGATCTTTTCTTTGCAACATCACCATCACATGAAATTGATTCAACTGATGATGGTTTATATCTTAGAGATGATCATGATGAGGGAATTTGGATTAATCCATCGTTACGTATCATTAATGGACAAACAAATGTGAATCCCACCAAGAAAAGAAGGGCATCTTAATGTATTTAATTGTTTTATAAGCCATGTAATCTGAATTGAGTTCATTTAATTTAATTGTTTGATCTGTCAGAATTGAGCATTTTAGTATTTAGCTTGAACTGTATTTGATTTTCTGATTATACTGATTTTCTGCTTATATTGAACTTGAAAAAGCTTTGTTTGGTACTGGGAATTTTTCTTGAACTTGAACTGATCATCCCAATATGAGTTGATCATGTAATTTAGCATTGATATATATATATAGGTATTTAACTAATTATTTGGAAGAAAAAAAAATTACTTGGAAAAGGAAGTCACACAGCCCTTGGAAGAAAAAATTATTATTTGGAAGAAAAAATAATTTAACTAATTTGGAAGAAAAAAATTATTATTTTGAAGAAAAAATAATTTAACTAATTATTTGGAAGAAAACAAAATTATTTGAAATTTTTCTTGAACTTAACTGATCATCCCAAAATAGGGAAGTCACACAGCCCTTGGACATAATAAAACAAATAGGTCTTTTAAAGCGCTCTTTTGTAAAAGCGTTGTAAAAGACTTTTTAAAAAATAAAATAAGGAGGTCTTTTAAAGCGCTTTCTGCATAAGCGCTGTAAAAGGGTCACATAGCGTTTGCATATAATAAAACAAATAAGCCTTTTATATATAAAACCCTATTACAGCGTTTTCTTGAAAAAGCACTGTAAAAGGCTTTTAAAAACGTAAAATAAGGAGATCTTTTACAGCGCTTTATCACAAGCGCTTTAAAAGGCTTATAAAAAAGCGTTGTAATAGGCTTTTAAAAAATAAAATAATGAGGTCTTTTACAACGCTTGTTCAAAAAAGCGCTGTAATAGGGTTTTATATATAACAGTAAACTTCTTCAGTTTCCTCTTCATTACGTAAACTTCATACGCTTGTTCATCTTCAGTTTCCTCTTCATTCTCCTTCTCATTGCGAACCCTACGAACCCTACGCTTGTTTCCTCCTCATTACTAACCCTCATTACGTAAACTTCATACGCTTGTTTCCTCCTCATCTTTATTTTCCTTCTCATTGCGAACCAAATATTTTTTACTAACCCTCATTACGTATTTCTGCGAACCCGTAACCTTATGCTCGTTTCCTCTTCGTTTGTATTTTTGCGCTGTTCTTGTTCTTCTTTGTTACTACCCGAACCCTACGAACCCGTAACCCTAAGTATTTCTTCGCACTTTTCAGGTATTGTATTTATTAATTTTTTGTTTCACTACAATGCATGTTGATATTATACTGCTACGTACTTAGACTACTGCATGTTGAACTTGTTGAAGTTATACTGAACTGCATGTTGAACTTGTTGTAGATAAATGGATACCAACAAGGAGTTAGATTGTCAAAATGAAGAAGTTGGCAACACCAAGACTTACGAAAATCAAGTCAAACGTGGTGCAACCATAATGCAAAATGTCATAAAAGCAAGAAGTACTTGGAAAAAATTTGAGGTATACTATACTTTGTTTGCTGTTTATTTTTTATCTTTTTTGAAAAAATTTGAGGTATACTTTGTTTGCTGTTTATAATTTTAGGTACTTACTATATGAGTTTATTAGGTGGAATGGAATGAGAGATAAGGCGTTGAAGGATGCAAAAGATGTATTGTGGACTGATATACAAGTAACTTTTTTACTCCACTTTTTTACTTATAATTTTTTACAAACTGCTTTGAAGTACTTTACTCAAACTATATCTTTATTTGGTTTGCAGACAGCTTTTGATGTTGATGAGGTGAGAAAGAGTTACGTGCTGAGAGTTGCCGGGAAAATACATCGGGGTTTTAGATCTCACCTCTCAAACTGCTATCTAAGAGACCGTGATGGAAATATGAATGCGGAAGCTCCAAAAATATATAAACATTATATATCAAATGAGGAATGGAGCGCATTTGTAGCAAAACGTTCGGACCTTGCGTTTTTTGTAAGTGATTAATTTATTAGCATTTGTGTTTTATTATTCATATTCATAGCGTATTTTAAATTTTTACAAGATTGTTATTTTTTTTTTATATAGAATATTAGTAAGGCAAATCGCGAGAGGGCAAAAAATCCGACCCACCCATACAAGAAATCTCGTATGGGATATGCATGTTTAGAGCAAAAACTTATAAGTAATTAAACATCACTTTTATATAATGTGGTACATTATAAACTATACTTTATAACTAATATTTTGTTTATGATCTTAACGAATAGCTACAAGACACACAATCCGATCAACCGTTGGGTCGTCATATCTTGTGGAAGGAAGCTCGCGTAAATAACGATGGAGTTGTTGATAACGAAAATGTTCAAAAAGTAATAGAACTTTGTGTAAGTATATTTATCACTTTAATATTTTTTAATATTGTATTTTAAAAATGATATTGAACTTATCTTTTTAATCCTACGTGTATTTTAGGCGAATCTCGAACAAAGTTCGGAAAATCAAGAGGACAACAAAGCTAGTTGGAGGGACATACTAGGTAAAGTGTTTAATATTCCTGAATATTTCGGCCGCGTGAGGGGGAAAGGATTTGGCGTAACTCCTAGAAGCTATTTTTCACAAGAGAAGCGCCAAAATCCATCTAATGAGAAAAGTATTAGAGAAGCTCAAATTCCTATCAGAGCAAGTGGCACTCTTGGTGAAGAATAAAGACAAGCAACTTTCGGATCAGCTCCGACGTGAAATAGCAATGAAGAGTGAAAACGCGAGTTGCAACATTGGTCTCAAAAGTCTTCCCGAGGTAATTAATTACTTAATAAAATAAGAAATTCATTCAACCTAATTGTTCACATACTTATGTATTAACCATTGATTTAGGGTGTCACTCCTTGCGTGTTGTACTTATCCTCCCCTACTCATCGCAAGGTCGGAAAAGGAACATTGTACAATACTTTGGGAGAAGTATTGCACAACACACCGATCCCTATGGGCCATGTCAAAGTATCACCAGTTATACCGGACAACGATGCAGATATGAAGTATTTGGGTGAAGCAATTGGTAGTTACGTGGCATGGCCCAAACATCTTGTTGCCCTTGATAAGATGTGTTTAATTAATTGAAATGTATGTTTAATTGATATGTATATTTAATTGCACGATATATGATTATGATTGATTATATTTAATTGCTGATTTTTGTCCGCTGTTAACTTTAATTTCACATTTATTTAGATTCAAACAAAGTCTAAAGGGAATGATAAGAAGATTCCCAGAAACGAGTCAGTCACAACGCCGGAAAAGGTTTGTCACATTTATTCTGTAAGGTTTGTCAGTGTAAAATACATATTTTTGATGAAGACAAAAGACCAATGATGATGATGATCAAAGACAACAAGCTCAAAAAGAAGAAGTCCAAAATATCTTATTGATAAACTTTAATTTAAACATACTAGATGTTTAAATGTAAAGGTAAATGATACAATCACAAGATCAAGTACATGAGAACCATGCATCTTCACATATGCATAAAAAGTATTTTCAAAAGTCAAAATTACATTTACAAAGTGTTAAAATTAATATTTTTGACAAAATACAAAGGTGTATTCGAATACAACATAAGTGTATTCGAATACAGATGAAAGTTGCTAAATCAGTAACAAAAGCCTCTCATCTGTATTCGACTACATCCTGATGTATTCGAATACAACCAACAAGTCAGTGGCAAAATTGATCAATCTGTATTCGACTACATACATGTGTATTCGACTACACAGTGTTAAATTTGAATAAATTTGAACGTTACAAAGAGGTGTATTCGAATACATACATCCTGTATTCAAATACAACTGGAAGCAATGCAATTTTTCAGATCTGAAATGGTTCTAGATCATTGCAATTGTTCCTCAAACCTCTTGGATCAATGGCCACGAATCTGAAGAGATGTTTATGGACTATAAATACACCATAACTTCAGATTCATTGAGACAATCCCACGACCAAACCTTGAACGACTTTGAACAACTTTTCTATTTTTCTCAAAGTCATTTTTCATAATTCAAGTACTTGCATTTCATTTTCATATCCTTGACAAAGGTTCTCAAAGTACTTGAAGCAATATTGGATTGTTATCATTATACCTCTCTTTCTTATTCTTATATCCTTACCAAATTACAGTGTTTGTAAAAAGAAAGTAGTACTTTCTTTGAGTAGTTTTATCTAAGATAGTGGGGTGCTATCTTAGAGGTTTTGTTAGAAGTTTGTAGCAGAGGTCCTAGGGTGGGACTTGTACATTTTCTAACAATAGTGGAGAAATCTCTTGTTGTGTGCAAGAGGACTGGATGTACCCTTGGGTATAAGGGGAACCAGGATAATATTGTTGTGTTCTTTATATTACTGCCATTTACTTTATCTTTTACTATCCGTAAGCGCAAAAATCGATTGCTAATTCGCTGAAAACAAGAAATACTCCTAAACACCTAATTCACCCCCCCCCCCCTCTTAGGTGCACATATGTACTTACAGTCAGTTTTTCAGATTCGATAAACTAACAAACTCATTAACCTCATTTTTTCAGATTCAATCCAATAAACCACCCGCACAGCAAGCCAGTTGCCGCACCACAACTGGATGTTCGTGGTAAAAATAAAACCGGCAAACTTCAAAAATTGGAGGGTAATAAAGCTTGCAAACTGCAAAAGCTAGAGGGTAATAAAGCGGCCAAAGTTGTTGCTCAAAAACTGGATCCGAGAAAATCAGTTGCTGCTCTTGCTCCTAAAATAAGTCAGCCACGCCTTGTTCGATATGGGTCGTGTCTTGACATACAGGCAAAAACAAATATGGGCAGCAACAACAATTCACGAATAATAAGCATGGATAAAGCTATATTTGGAGATGAGTATGAAGAATTTCTAGAAAAAGAGCACATATACGAACTTCTCAACCATAAGGAGCTGAGTGCTACTGTCATCAGCTTATACATTAGGTAAAAATTACGTTTACTTGCATTTATTGGTAATTAATTTAATTTATTGGTAATTAATCTAATTTGAAATTTTCATTGAAGGTATTTGTATGAGAAGTTTGTATGCACGCACAGATTGTCAAATAGATTTTCATTCTTGTCTCCGCATAAGCTTTCGATGTTTAAGCTCGATCCAGTGAATGTAAAGAAATACATTATAGATATCCTATTAGGAAATAAAGAGAAGGATAAGTTGTTCCTTGCACCATATAATTCAGGGTACGTAATTATATATTCTTTATTTATATCTTTTTTAATTTATGAGATCTTAATTTATTAGTTGTGTAAACAAATTTTTTGTTGTTGTATGATACATTGGGTGCTATTTGCAATCAATGCGACCTTTGAAGTTATATACTATTTAGATCTCTTGCACGGCCATTACAACAATCACTACGATATAAAGACTATGTTCGACACGTAAGTAATATTCATTTATTTCTTACATATATATATAAATAATGTGTTTGTTAATGATATGATAATCACATTTATTTATTCTATAGTGTTTTACAAGTTTTTCGAGCTCAAAGAGTTGCTACAGTGTCGAAGCAAAAGTCAAATAACATCACATGGATTCCAATAAAGGTTTGAAATATATGCCTTTAAAATTTCATTTACAATCAATGCACAAATATTTATTGACTTATATGTTTTATTTTATAGTGCCCTCGTCAAACTAACAACATCGACTGTGGGTACTATATATTGCGATTCATGAAGGAGATTGTTGATATGAATCAAACTATAATCCCAGAAACGGTACGCTATTTTCATTATTTGATTTTCATATATAAACTATGTATATATTTGATTCTAACTTATTTATGTTCAATTTTTATATCGCGCAGTACTTTGACAATTCCAGTCCAACATACTCTGAAAGAGATCTAACAGAAATAAAGGAAGATTGGTGTCAGTATGTGATTGAAATGAAGATTACTTGATTTGCTGGGAAATGGCATGCTGCAAGGGATATGGTAGTTCTGTGCTGTTGTGAATATGTAGTTGTGAACTGATAGTTGTGAATATGAATATGTAGTTGTATGAATATGATAGTGAATCTGATAGTTATATGAATATGTAGTTGTGAATATATAGTTCTGGGCTGTTGTGAATATGGTAGTTCTGTTCTGTGCAAGGGATTGTTGTGAGTATCTAGTTCTGTGCTGTTGTGAACTGATTGTGTAAATATGTAAAGTTATAAAGTTATATTATAAAGTTATATAGTTTTGTTGTTGTGTACTGATTTTGTGAAATGATTGTGAACTGATTCTGGATGAAAATGATTTTGGAAAAAAAATTAAAAGACAGTGCTTTCTAAAAAAATGCCATAAAAAACCAAAAAGCGTTTTTTAAAAATTCCATTTACAACATTTTTTAATAAAACTAAAATAAAAAAAAATAAAAAAAAAACACCTATTAAGCGCTTTTTTGAAATAGTGTTGTAAAACGTGCATTAGAATGCACCTACTACAACGCTTTTTTGAAAAAGCGTTGTAAAAGGTGCATAACAATGCATCTGTTGAATGCACCTACTACAGTGCTTTTTTGAAAAAGCGCTGTAAAAGGTGCATAATAATGCATCTATTGAATGCACCTACTACAGTGCTTTTTTGAAAAAGCGCTGTAAAAGGTGCATAACAATGCATTTATTTGAATGCACCTATTACAGCGCTTTTTTGAAAAAGCGCTGTAATAGGTGCATAATAATGCATCTATTGAATGCACCTACTACAGCGCTATTTTGCAAAAGCGCTGTAATAAGTGCATAATAATGCATCTATTGAAACACCTATTACAGCGCTTTTTCAAATAAGCGCTGTAATAGGTGCATGCATAATTAGCGCTATTGCAGGGATTTAAAAAGCGCTATTACAGGGATTTACAGCGCTTTTTCATAAAAGCGCTGTAAAGCGAGTATAACAAGCGCGCAATATATCCACCTATTTTATAGCGCTTTTTTATTTTAAAAAGCGCTGTTGTATCTTTTTACAACGCTAGATACTACAGCGCTTATTTTTTTGAAAAAGCGCTGTAAATGGCTTAAAAAAACAGATGTAAGATGCGTTTTTTCGTGTAGTCTCTAAATATTTATGCTTTCATTGTTGTCAAGTTGTGTGGAGAAGACTTGGCTGGTAGAATCAAGGTGTTTGCGTTCCTCAAAAGTATGGGGTTGTCAGACTGTTTGAGAAGACTTGGCTTGTAGGATCGAGGTGGTTAGTTCCTCAAAAGTCTGGGGTTGTCAGACTGTTTGGGATGACTTGCTTTGAGGGTCAGGTGCTTTGTAACTCAAGTATTTGAATTGTGGATTAAAGCCTTCTGAATGTGGGAACTAGATGTAGCCAAGTTAGTGGTGAACCAGGATAAATATATGTGTCTAAATATTTATGCTTTCATTGTTTGATGCCTCTGAACCTTATTGTTTCTTATCTAAGTAATTCATAAAAACCAACACACCTTCATCAAATTAGCAAAAAGTTATCAACTTTGTCAAACACAATTCAACCCCTTTTCTCATGTTTGCACCTTCATATGTAACATCCTTTTAATAAAAGTAAGAATCCTAGAAATATATTTTGTGTCACATTAGACACAAACTAGAACTGATGTAAATTAGCCAGATAGTGGCACAACTCTCTCACTCTCAAAGAGGTACCTGAAAAGGTACACAACCCTCATAAACCTTAATGGCACGATGCCAGTATGTTGAAGAACGGTTCTAGGAACAAAAGCCTGGACAGGCTATAGAAAAATACTCAAAACCTGAAGAGGCAAAGTAAAGAATACTTGTACAACTACCTAATGGAAATAGTGGATTAAGCCCTCGACTGTACTGAGGCAAAATCTCTTTGTAATGGGAGGACTAAAGGTAGCAACAAGTTCTGTACTAGTATAAAAATATAAGTGTCTTTTTAGTCTCTTTTATTTATTGCCTTTTTAGTTCTTTATGATTCAACCTTACTCTCGCTAAACCTCTTTTAATAGTAAGTTGAATGTTTTGATAAAGGATGATCTTTGTAAGAAAAGCAAATAGTTGTTTTAAAAACAGAAAACACAATTCAAACCCCATTTCTTGTGTTTTCAGCACCTTCAAAAGAGTAGTGTAGAACCTTAGCCGAATCTCAAATTGTGTAGAAACCTGTTATTCTCCAATTGAGAAGCTATGTTTATCATTATTCCATGCATGTTCAAAACTTGAATATTATTTATTGCTAAGAGAAGTTTCAGATTTGTGCAAGATTGATATCATTAGATATTTGCTCAATAGGTCTATGTAATGGGGTCATCTCATTAAGTGGGTCATTAAGTTAAATGTCTTTGTCCTCAAATATGTACCCATGCGAGCATTTAAGGGAAAAGCTCTGGCTGATTTCTAAGCCCAACACATGTGTGTTTAGGTATAGATCCGTTTGTCGAACCTAGTCTACCTGTTATGTTAAAACCATGATTTTTTATGATTGATGGTTCTAGGACTCATAAATGGGTGGGGTTGGAATATCAATCACTAATCCATGTGGAAAAACTTGGATGTTTAGGTCTTAGTTATATCCTAAGCTAAATATGAAGCCTTGATCTTGGGACTAAGGATTCTATCTACGTTGACAATCAATGCAAATCACGTGTAGATTATCGATGATTCACATCTAGTGATTAATGAAATCACCAAGGGAATATACGTGTTTAAGCCCAAAACCGTAACTTTGCTATGAAATGGTGAATAGGCTATTAAAGTTATTTGTTGATAAAATAGTATTGCATGTATTTAGAGAGGAAATGAGAATTCCAATGATTTGGCACAACAAGCATCTAGGCATAAAGAAACACCATCAAAAGTATTCTTATACTAGTTCACAACAACTGTTACTACATCTAGTTCTCTCTTTACAGAGATTTCATCTTCTTCACTCAAAGGACTTAATCCAATAATATCAAATTGGCTAAGCAATGAGTATATTAACCACCTCTCTAAGTATTTCACATTGTTTGCCAAAGCCTCATCAGACTCCCTATATTATGATGTCTCAACAAGCAACCAAAAGTACCATATCTGAATTCCTAGAGAATACAGGCTTCAATCGCCTCTTGAGCTGAGTATTCTTTACTATGCCTCTTGAATCAAAGTATTGGAATTGATGTAAATCAGTCAAAGTGTTTTCACATTGAGACTAATATGTAACATCCTCTCAATGAGAGTTAGAATTCTAGAAACAAACTTTGTGTCAATTTAGACACAAACTAGAACTGATGTAAACCAGTCTGATAGTGGCAACAACTCTGTCACTCCTAAGAGGTACTTGAAAAGGTACAACAACACTCATGAACATCAACGTCAGGTTGCTAGAAAGTTGAAGAAGTGTTATGATGATGATAGCTTAGAGAGGCTAGAGAAAAATACTCAAAGCTTGAAGAGGCAGAGTAAACAATATTTGTATGCTATTAATTGAAATAGTGGATTAAGTCATCGACTTTACTGAGGCAAAATATCTCTATAAGGAGAGGACTAAATGTAGCATAAGTTTGTTGTGAACTAGTATAAAAATATATGTGTTTCCTTTATCTCTTTATATTTCTCTCATTTTAGTTCTTTATGATTCAACCTTATTACGACTAAACCTGTTTTATAAGAGTAAGTTGAATATTTTGTTAAAGAACAGTTTTATGTAAAGCAATCGAAGTATCTTTCAGAAATGGCAATAACAATTCAAACCCATTTTTCTTGTGCTTTCCAGTACCTTTAGGAGTGACCTACGATGACAAGGGGATTAAGGTAAATGTGAGGCTTGATAACCTAGTGATTTATGTACATAATATTAGACAATGTGAATGTTTAATAACTCAATGTTTGGGGAAGTACAATATGAAGAGCTTGATAATAGAGGTCAACACAGTTGAGTCTTCAAGATGATGTAGGTTACAAGTGATGCTTAGGTTTGAGGTAGCAGACGCAATTTTGAAAATTTAAGGATTTACCATTAGTTATGTATTGTTGGGATCTCTTCGAACGTCTTTGTTATGGCATTCCTAACTATAATAGAAGACATCATTATATAATTAATTAATTATTTTCGTTAGAGTATTTTGAATTATCATATACTAGCTTAAAAACTTTTTGGAAAATCACATTTATCTGTTGTTAACTGTTATTAAACTAAATATAAATTGGCGTGAAATATTATTTTAGGGTTTATCATGTCACATCGAACATCACATTAATCATATATTAGGCTCTTGGTACACACAATTTATATTAGATTTAAAACATGTAAATTTGATATTTTTCTAATAGATGTTATCTATTAAAAAATTAATTTATAGTAATTTGATATTTTTCTATCAGATATGATCTATTAAAATATTAATTTATAGTAATTTTATAATATATTTTTAGTCTTAATTTTTCTGATCGAAAGTCATCTATTTCATTACCATTTACATAAGAGACATAATATAATTAGGGGCACTACCATCAACCTAATAACAAGATTTAGAGGAGACCTCCTTGCTAAAGAATAAGTGGCATCGTTAGCTCGTCTCTTTTAAAAAAACAATTTTGTTAAGTTGGCTAAAAGAATATATAGAGGATTTATAAAACATAAACAACGAACAAACCATGGGAGGTAACTATCCATATTCTCTTATTTCGTTGGATAGCATAAAAAAGGTTTGTTTGTAAAATTTCCTAAAGTTGCACTGATTTAAAAACCTTGGCAGCAGCACCATAATCCCATTCATAACTACTTTCATCTAAAATGTTCCCTACTTTCAAGTGGATAATGAACATTTTGAAGTAGCATTATCAATCACAATGAAGAGGGTTTGAATTGTGATCCTTTTTTAAAATTTTAATTCCTGAACTTAATTCAAATTAACTCAAGATCAATCTTGGTCTCAAACAAAAATTCCATAACATTCTGGGTAAGTTAGGTGATATGTGATCAGTGACTAAAAATAAATGAGGACAAGAAGATCACACAATAATGTATCCTAGTTCACCCAATGTGAGCTATGTCCAGTCGTCACAATCTATAAGATTTTCCACTAATGTGTTAAGTACCAAAATGTTTTTGCTTTCACATTATCTTTCTTGATTAGTTTAAGAATTCACCTTTCATCCTTGAAATGATTTTTACAATTATTTTTAAGTCTAGAAAGGATTTTTACGATTTACCTTTTAATAACTAAAATGATTTTTACAACATACTCAACCTATCTTAAGAGATAGACTTGAGTTACAAATGATGTGTATGATAAAATAGTTTAGAATAAGAGACAGTTGGAGTTTTGCTTAAGAGAGAGTTTTGTTGCTTGAGTATAATTATTTATATATGGAATGATTTCCTTTTAAATTCTTGTATTTGTCCTCAAAACACTTGATTTGGGATTTTGCCACAACAATCTCCTCATTTTTTATGATGACAAACATGTTAATTAGATTTTATTTTGATTCTGATTTAATTATGATATTATAGACAGTATGTTTATTTAAAAGCTCCCCCTAAATTTTTGCATCTATTAACATGTATTTTTGAACCAAAACATTTTTTCTTCATTAATCAAAATATCAAAAGAGTTCATACATATGGTTCAAGAAAAAAGAAACAGAAAATTAAAACAAAGAAGTACATAAGGAGTTCAAAAATACTTCTTTAAATTTGGAATCTAATTCTTCTTCTCCTCCTTTGTTACAACAAAAAGAGGCAGGAGGAAACCATAATCGAGCGATTAGAAGAATTGAGATGTAGAAGAACCATCAGAGAATGAAGAAATTGAGGGCCTTGACATATATGGAAAGGATGGAGAAGGATTTCGAAGAGTTGCTACAAGTCCCAGTTTTGGAGAAAGTTGGGTAACCATCCAATCCCTCATAATCACGTTTTCCCTATCTTGATGAATTTGTTGATCATTGATAGTTTGAAAAGTGATAAAGATATTTGAGATATCCTTACTTGTCTTGGAAGGTGTCCTTCTCAATCTTAGTTCGTTCTGGGAGACGGGGATCTTCATTAACATTCAGAGAAGCTGGAGACGATTGACTGGAGGAAGGAACAACGCTAGTGCAGAAAGAGGAAAGAGTGGCAAAAGGAGAGCCAACGGTAGGGAGAATGTCAGACATAGTATGTTCTTGAAGAATGGTTGGGCTGGATAAGTCTATATCAGGAAATGCAAGGTACTTGTTAATATAAAAAATGGAAAACATGGTATTCTGAGGAGAGACAAAAGCTGGAGACATTTGAGAAACCATCTCAAAATGGATAAGGGAGCATAGATAACTTTGAAGGATATGATTCTATAATGAGTGTTGGGTTGGGGTACCAAAAGCATAAGCATTATCAATTGGAGTGGATTTAGATTGATTGGTAGTAGAGTGAAAAATGTTGTTTTGGAAAGGAGAACATTCTTGAGGAAGGTTCACATCAAAATTTTGAGTATTTGGGTTCAAAAAGTTTTCCTTTCAAAATATTTTCTTTTGTTTGGACCCAAACTATTGGAGATTAATCTTCTAGGAGAGGGACATGTAGAGTGTGTGGAAGAGATGGGTCTTTTTTAATATGAGAAAATTTCTTGGAAGTGAACTTGGAGATTTTTATAAATGATTGTTCATTTTTCAAAGAAACATTGAAGTATTTGAAGATTTTTGTAAGAACCATACCATAGGGGACAATTTTTCTTTTGTAGTTACGAGTAGTGGATGCTATCATATTCTAAATGATGATGTAGGGCAGGTTCAATATTTTGCAGTGAAGAAGGTGATAGATGGCATCATTGTAAGAAACATATCCATGACTGCCACAATGTGGGACAATGGAATGCGCACTAATATTGTTGAAGATTTTGGGGAGAGGTTTTAATTATGTAGAGACAAAATTGGTTGAGCCTGGAGTGAAAAGTTCATTGAAGACTACATCTTTTTGGACATTGAGAGCAGTATACCTTTATTTTCCAAAGATGGTTGGTCCTTTAGTAGGGAGATGCAGAATTTCAGCCAAAATGGCAGGAGTTAGACGGATTTCAACCCCTTTTGGACTTGTGACAAGCAAAGCTTAGTCAAGAATGGTTTGGGCTTTGCAATAGAAGGCACGAATGACATCTGGATAGCAAGAATATGAGATTTCCAGGAACTTGGACCAGCCTAAAGCATCAGAGTATTGTTTGATTGAAGTTCCATCAAAAAGAAGATTATCAAACACTAAAACTTGTCCCATCCCAATTGGTCTTTCAGATTATTTTTTTTGGTAGATTTTTTTATATTTGGATGATAGAAGTAATGGGATGAGGATTTTGGAAGTTGTTTTCTCAGGTAGTTTTGTGGGGTTTCTATTTTGCGCGATCGTTCGTCTGACTTGGGTGTAGGGGCGAAAGACTAATCGAACCGTCTAATAGTTGGTTCCCTCCGAAGTTTCCCTCAGGATAGCTGGAGCCCGAGGGCGAGTTCTATCGGGTAAAGCCAATGATTAGAGGAATCGGGGGAGCAACACCTTGGAAGGATGAGTCTAGATAGAGAACGTTCTGTACTTTTGATTTTTTTAGCAGATTGTTTAGAGAGCTGTGGATTTTTAATTTTTTTCTTTTGCCAAAAAAAAAGTGATAGAGTGGGTGATGACTTAGCAGTTGATTTGGAGGGTGAAGTCAATGGTTTTTGTGAGGGTGATTTAGAAATGGGGAAAATGGCGTTTTACTGATTTTGAGGGTGAAGTGGAGGGTTTAGAGGATTTTGGTGGTGATTTAGAAAGAGTGGCAAATTGTTTGAGTGGAGAATGGGAACCAAATTCATCATCAAAGATGGTGTAGATAGTTGTGTCCACACTTTTTGATTTTTGGGAGGTGTCACCACCAGCCATGATTGCATGGATCGTCGTTTGGTTGGAAAATTTTACGATTGAGTTCGTTAAGATTGTTTTTGGAAATGTAGTGGTGCTTGGTTGGTGTTTGGAGGAATACATTGAAAGAGGGAAAGAAGTACAGTATTGAGTGGAGCTAGGGAAATATGAGGTGGGTTAGGCCCACAAGAGGATGAGAGGTAATTAGAAAATGTTTTATCAAAGGGAGAAGCTTTTGGAGGAGTAGGACGAGGTGGAGGAGATGGAATCGAGGTGGTGAAGGTGTTGGAGTTTTTTGGATTTGGGATTTTCTTTCTAGTGCATTTAATACAACCATGAAGTTTGAGAAAGAAGGGAAAAAAATTGAAGGTTTTGAAAATGGAGGTTTTGATGAAGGGAAGTTTGAGGTAGAAGAAGCAGTTTTTAGGGAGAGATGAGGGAAAGAGTGACACGCGTGGGAAGTTATAGGAGTTGGTGGTTGAGAAGTGACTATTGATATTGGGAAGGAGGAATATAGGTTATGATAGGGCTAGAGTAGTCGCTTTTTGAAGAATGAAAGGAAGGAGCTTTCCCCTTTGTCGTTTTAATTTTTTTGTTTTTGTTTTTTTTTAAAAATTGAATAAAAACATAAACTACCTCAAAAGGAAGAAATATACGGAGAAGAAGGACACAAAGACCGTTACCACAACATTATGGACAGTTTTTTGTCAAGGAGATTATTTGGATTTTTGATGTTTTTTCAGTTTTTCTTTAATAAAATTAAAATGATCTTCCACTAAGGGTTTAGTAACGATGTCAACAAATTGATTTTTTGTGCCAACAAAAATTAATTCAACTTTTTTCTTGTTAACATGATATCTAATAAAATGATGTTTTATTTCAATATGTTTTGATCTTGAGTGTTGAATGGGATTTTTTGACAAATTTATTCCACTTGTAATATCATAGTAAATTGGAATGTTTATGTAACTTACAGAAAATCTTTAAGTTGATTTTTGATCAATATGACTTGAGAACAACAATTTGCAGCTGAGACATATTGAACTTAAATTATTGACAAAACAATTGTATTTTGTTTTCTACATGACCAGTTTATCAGGGCTTCTCCAAGAAGTTGACATGCGCCACTTGTGTTTTCTCTTTCAATTTTATCCCCAACATAATCAACATCACAATAGGCTACAAGATCAAAATGAGTTCCCTTGCTATATCAAAGGCCAATATCACTAGTACCAACAAGATATCCAAAAATTCTTTTTACAGTAGATAGATGAGACTCTTTAGGTAGAGATTAAAATCTCAACAACAATATTTGGTCTGCTTGCAGTTAGGTATAACAATGAACTTTGTATTCTTTTTCAGAAATGGATTTTCTTTGTTCATCTTTGTCAAAATTTGAAGATGGATGCATGGGAGTTGTCATTGTTTTGCCTTCATTTATTTTGTATTTTTTTAGAAGATCTTTGATATATTTTTCTTGACAGATAAAAATTCCATTTTCATATTCTTTGATTTGCAAGCCAAGAAAAAACCTCAATTCTCCCATCATTGTCATTTCAAATTCATTTTGCATGAGATTTGAAAATTCTTTACACATTTTTTCATTTGTTGAACCAAAGACGATATCATCAACATACACTTCAACTATTAATAAATTAGTTTGATCAATTTTCTAAAAAGTGTGGTATCAATCTTGCATCTGGAAAAACCATTTTTGATTAAAAATGAACTTAGTCTTTCATATCAGACTCTAGGGGCTTGTTTCAGTCCGTATAGAACTTTAGTAAGTTTAAAGACATGGTTTGGTTTCTTTTTTTCTTCGAAATCAGAAGGTTGATGAACACATACTTGTTCATTTAGAAAACCATTTAAGAAGATACTTTTAACATCTATTTGAAAGAGTTTAATAAGCTTATGGGATGCATATATAAGAAGAATTATTATTGCTTCTCACCTTGCAATTAGAGCAAATGTTTCATCATAATCAATATTTTCTTGTTGATTATAGCCTTGAGCTACAAGTCTTACTTTATTTCTAATTACTTTTCCTTCTACATCCAATTTGTTTTTGAACACCCATCTTGTTCCAATAACTGTTTGAGTTTAAGGATTTGGAACAAAAGTCTAGACTTGGTTTTTCTCAAATTGGAGAAGTTCATCTTGCATTGCTTTAACCCATGAGTTATCAACTATGACTTCTTTGATTGATTTTGGTTAAAATTGAGAGATCATTGCCATGTTGTTGTTGTTGTCGTCTTTGAAAGACACTCTTGTTCTAATGCCATCAGATGTGTTTCCAATTATTTGATTTTGTCAATGATATCCTAAAGTTTTCCAACTTCATTGAGGAGTTTGAGATGGAGATTGATGATCAATCTCGTTTTTCTGAGGAACGATATGTTGTTGTTGTTGCTGAGATCGTTCTTCTTCCTCATCATTTATCTTTTGTACATCAAGATCATCAAATAACACATGCCTACTTACATCCACTGTTTTTGTTCTTAGATTATGTATTCTATAACCTTTGGAATTAGTGGAATATCCTACAAAGATAGCTTTGTCTGATTTTGCATCAAACTTTCCTAGATTTTCTTTGCTATTTAGGATATAGCGGTAACAACCAAAGACATGAAAATATGAGATATTTGGCCTTCTATTTTTCCATAATTCATAAGGTGTTTTGTTGCGAATTTTTCCTATTGAGACATGATTTAAAATGTAACAATAAGTGTTAATTCCTTCCGCCCAAAAATATTTCTCAATGTTTGATTCTTCCAAGATGGTTCTGGCCATTTCTTGTAAAGTCTTGTTCTTTCTTTCAACAACTACTTCACATAAGATGGTACTTGCACAAGAAAAATTGTGAGAAATACCATTTTCATCAAAAAAAGGGTTTTAAAGAAGAATTTATGAATTTTCCTCCATGATAACTTCTTACAGAGATGATGTTAGAGTTTTTTTTTCATTTTGGACCTTTTTACAAAAGATTTGAAACGTTTCAAAGGAGTCATCTTTCTATTTTAAAAATAGCATCCATGTGAGTCTTGAAAAATCATCAACAAGTACAAAGTCATATCTCATTCTTTCTAGACTTGTAGTTTTGATAGGACCAAAGAGATCAATGTGAAGTAGTTCACGAGGTTTTTTAGTTGAAACAAAGTCTTTTGAATAGAAACTACTCTTGACTTGTTTTCCTTTACCACATCCTTCACATATTTTATCTTGGTCAAAATTGATCTTTGGCAGGCCTCTAACAAGATCAAGTTAGGATATTTTTGAAATATTTTTCATGTTGACATGCCCAGTTTATTTGTGTCATATCCACTTATCTTTGTTTATAGTCATAAAACATGATTCATTGGGTAATTCTTCTAAATATAAGACATACAAATTTTTCATACTTGACCCAGAAAAGAAATTTTTTCTACAAGACGCTTGCTTGACTTCACATATGTTTGGTTTAAAAACAACTTCAAAGCCATTGTCACACAATTGATTAATGCTTAGTAGATTATGTTTTAAACCTTCAACATATTGAACATCAGCTATTTTTGCAGAGTTTTCTTTACCTATAATACCTTACCTTTGATCTTTGTTTGATCATAATTTCCAAAGGTTATAGATCCTCCATCCTTCTTGACAAAAGAGAGAAATCATTGTTTATCTCATGTCATATGTCTTGAGCAACCATTATCCAAGTACCATGGCTTTTTCTTGACATTTTGAAAATCGACCTGCATTAGATATTAATAAGTTCTTAGGTACCCATTTGATCTTGGGGTCCTTGAGGGTTAGTTTTTCTTTAAGGATAGATTTTTTCTTAAGTTAGCAATTTGGTTCAACATAACCAATCTTTGAACAATAGGAACACTTTCTTATTGTTTTTGAATAAAGTTTGGATATGATACCAAAACGTTCTTCCTTTTTGTGAAATCGTCTTGCTTTGAACGTTTCATCCCTTTTTTTGTAAAAACATGTGGAATCAAGATGTCCAGTTTTATTACAATAAAAACATTTTGTTTTGCATTTATCTTATTTTCTTTCTGACACAAAAAAGTTTTCATAGAGTTTTTGCTTTTGAGTTTTTCAAAACTAACTCCAGCTTTATCAAAGATTTCTACTTGAGATCCCATTATTTTTTGGAAAGTTTTAGTGGATTTAATTAAGTTTGACAAATCATTTTTAAGATTCTCAATTTCTCTTTTGAGCAAAATATTCTTCCATTGGGTTGTAGAACGTTTTTGACACTTGTTCTTAGTGGTTTCAATTTGTTTTTCAAATATTTTGAAATGTGATTCCTAAAGGCTTTGAATGACCTTTTTGAGTTCATCATTCATAGCTTGGGCTTTCTTTTTATCTTTACAAACTTGTTCTTTTAATGAACCACATTGTTTAGCAAGAAATTTTGAATCACTTAAAAGATTATCAAATTTTTTTTTCATTTGTTCACATAGAGAATAGAGTTCAAATATGGTTACCTCATCGTTTTCTAAGTTTTCCATTAGGCACATTTTGTCTTCTTCATTATCTTATGTGTCTAATTCTTCAGAACCATCCCAAGTGACCATCATAGATCTTTTCTTGAATGGAAATCTTTTTGGTGCATTTTTGCACCCATAACATGTGATTTTGCTTTTATCTATTTCAGTTTAAGAGTTTTCCCTTTTGCTTGGAAAACTTATTTTGATTTGATCTCTTCTTCTCGTCATTCTTTGAATTTTTCTTGTGAGAAGAACTACTTCCTCATCAGCTACTTCTTGACTAATTTCTCTTTCCTCTGAATCTTCTTTTTCATCATGTTGTGAGGATGAGCCTTCTTGAAGGTCTTCTGAAGCCTTTATGGCTATTATTTCGCCTTTTTTGCTGGTTTATCTTCTTCAAGCAGTACTTCATGTGCTCTTAAAGTTCCAATAAATTCTTCTAATTCGAGTGTCTCAAGATTTTTGGCTTGACTTATGGTTGTGACTATTGGTTCATATGTTGAGGAGACATCTCAGAATTTTTCTTACTTTGTCTTGGACTAAGTATACATTGCCAATGGAGTGCATTTCATTTACATGGTTGTGAATTTTGAATACATTTTATCAATAGTTTCTTCTTCATTCATCTTGAATAGTTCAAATTTTTGTACACCAATATTAATTCTTGTTTCTCTGACATGGCTTGTTCCTTCATGATGAGCTTGTAATGTATCTCATACGTTTTTTGCCATATCACATAACTCTTTCACTTTCCTCCATGCTCAAGGAACAAGACATAAATAATTGAGCTTTAGAGTTCAAAAGTACCTTAACTTTGTCTTCTGTTGTCCAGTCTACTTCTTTCTTTTCAGTAGATGTTGGATCATTTTGATCTACTCTTGGTATAAATTTTCCATTTGTTATGATACGCCACATTCTTGTATCCTGTGATTTAAGGAACAATTGTATTTTACTTTCCAGAAGTAGTAACCTATACCATCAAAATCAGGTGGTTTGTTTGATGATCCTCCTTCAACAATATACTTTACTTTTGACATTGCTTTTTTCTTCTTGAATCTTTTCCACTAACACTTGTTAGGTGCTTAACCTTAGCGGCAAAGCTTTGATGCCAATTGAAGTAGCGATATCAATCACAAGGAAGGGGGTTTGAATTGTGATCTCTTTTTAAAATCTTAATTCCTGAACTTAATTCAAATTAACTCAAGATCAATCTTGATTTCAAATAAAAAGTCCAAAACGCTCTAGGTGAGTTAAAGATAAATAAAACAGATCATTTCTAGGTGATATGTGATTAGTGAGTGAAATCCTCACAATCTGTGAGATTTTCCACACAATGATATATCCTAATTCACTCAAGGTGGGCTATGTCCAATTCTCACAATCTGTGAGATTTTTCACTAATGTGTTTAGCACCAAAACGTTCTCGCTTTCACACTATCTTTCTTGATCACTCTTGATCAGTTTCAGAATTCACCTTTCAACCTTGAAAGGATTTTTACAGTTACCTTTCAGTTCATAAGGATTTTTATAATTTACCTTTTAATAACTAAAAGGATTTTTACAACATACTCAACTATATTAAAAGATAGACTTGAGTTACAAATGATGTGTATCATAAAAAAGTTTATGATCAAAATATACTCAACATTTGTTTGAGATTGATTATCAGCAATAACTCAATAAAGTGATCCTTGAATATAATAAGAGAGAGTTGGAGTTTTGCTTAAGAAAAGAGCTTTGTTGCTTGAGTATGATTGTTTTAAGTAAGGAATGATTGCCTTTTAAAACTCTTGCATTTGCCTTCTCCTTGATGTTCCTTTTATAAATGAGGAGAGGATTTAAAAATGATCAATATAGCCATTATTGGACCTCTACAAGTTGTTGGTTCAGTTTGAAGTCTATTAAACACATGTGATATTTGGTCCAAAATGTTATTATATAAAACTACAATGTTATTGGTTCTGTGTTTTATGGAAAACTTTGATGAGTGATTGAATTGGCTGTAAAGTGTCAATCTTTTGACTTAGAAGGATGCAGAGTTTTATGCAAAAAGGATGCAACAACAGTGTACTCATGTCCTTGTTGTCCTTGCTCACAACTCATCAATCTCGAGATCAATCTGGTCATCGATCTGAAGGTTGTTTTTCTTCTTTGAGCCTTCAACTCGAGTTCTGGGCTTGACTATTGATTTGAGAAATCTTGATACTCTCTAACTTGAGATTTGGACTGTGGAGAATGATTTGTCTTAATTATGTGGAGAATGTTTGTTTGATGATCCTCCTACAACAATATACTTGACTTTTGACATTGCTTTTTTCTTCTTGAATCTTTTCCTCTAACACTTGTTAGGTGCTTAACCTTAGACGCAGAGCTTTGATGCCAATTGAAGTAGCGATATCAATCACAAGTAAGAGGGTTTGAACTGTGATCCCTTTTTAAAATCTTAATTCCAGAACTTAATTCAAATTAACTCAAGATCAATCTTGGTTTCAAATAAAAAGTCAAAAACGCTCTGGGTGAGTTAAAGATAAATAAAATAGATTACTTCTAGGTGATATGTGATTAGTGAGTGAAAAATAAATAAGGATAAGAAGATCACACAATGATATATCCTAATTCACTCAAGGTGGGTTACGTCCAACCCTCACAATCTGTGAGATTTTTCACTAATGTGTTTAGCACCAAAACGTTCTTGCTTTCACACTATCTTTCTTGATCACTTTTGATCAGTTTCAAAATTCACCTTTCAACCTTGAAAGGATTTTACAGTTACCTTTCAGTTCATAAAGGATTTTTATAATTTACCTTTTAATAACTAAAAGGATTTTTAGAACATACTCAACTATCTTAAAAGATAGACTTGACTTACAAATGATGTGTATGATAAAAGAGTTTAGGATCAAAATATACTCAACATTTGTTTGAGATTGATTATCAGCAATAACTCAATAATGTGATTCTTTAATATAATAAGAGAGAGTTGGAGTTTTGCTTAAGAGAAGAGCTTTGTTGCTTGAGTATGATTGTTTAAGTATGGAATGATTGCCTTTTAAAACTCTTGCATTTGTCTTCTCCTTGATGTTCCTTTTTATAAATGAGGAGAGGATTTAAAAATGATCAATATAGCCATTACTGGACCTCTACAAGTTGATGGTTCAGTTTGAAGTCTATTAAACACATGTGATATTTGGTCCAAAATGTTATTTTATAAAACCAAAACGTTATTGGTTATGTGTTTTATAGAAAACATTGATGAGTGATTGAATTGGCTGTAAAATGTCAATCTTTTGACTTAGAAGCGTGCAGAGCTTTCTGCGGAAAGAATGCAACAACAGTGTACTCATGTCCTTGTTGTCCTTGCTCACAACTCATCAATCTCGAGATCAATCTGGTCATTGATCTGGAGGTTGTTTTTCTTCTTTGAGCCTTCACCTCGAGTTCTGGGCTTTAACTTGAGGTTTAGACTATGGAGAATGATTTGTCTTAATTATGTCTTTAAAAGGGAATAACCAAAATGTTCTTCTAATCAATCTTCAGTTCAAGTAATACATGGTGTTTTTGATTTCTTTCACGACGAGATCATTGATTTTTGTAGGTATATATTTGATCACCTATCTTTGAATAAATCACTCAAAAACACAAGTTAAATAGCAACACAATCAGAATCGTGATTAGTGAATAATTAACTGTTTGCTTATCCTCAAAACACTTGATTTGAGATTTTACCTCAACACATTTGTGTTGAAATTGCAGGGATAAGTGTTTCACCATTTTTCAACCAAGTTATCATTCCATAGTCGTTCTATCTCCAATCTTCCATGTATAACCTTCCTTCAAGATAGCTCTTCCATACAAATGTGTCTCCATGAATAGCTTGGATTGTGCCCAACATTGGCCTCCATGAAGTCCTCATCCGAGAAATATTTAGCTTTAAAAATCTTAGATATCATGGCATGAGGTTGAGCCAAAATTCTCCACCCTTGTTTCGCAAGCAATGCTAAATTGAAAGCATAAAGATTTCTGAAACTCATGCACATTATCCTTATGGTTAGAAAGTCATTCCCATAACAACCTTGAGAATTATGTCTCTTCCTGCTTTTGTTAATGTTGGTAATTACCTCAAATTTAATCACTTCCATATCCTCTCTTTGATATACTTGAAGGTGTTCTTGATTCTACCAATTGTGGAAGGGAAACCCAAGTATTTCCTCATTCCAAGGCTTTTATTAACATCCAACATAGATAGGACATGTATTGTCACAATTTTCTTTAATAGTGTTCTGACCGAAAAATATATCAGATTTTCTTAAATTAATAACTTGTCCATATGTCTGTTCATACCTAGTCAATATATTTTAAATACTAGTAGATTTTCAATTATATATCAATATGTTTTAGTACAAAATATTTATCTCTTTATGATATATTTTTATTAGGTGCATCTAATATAAACCTCTCTAAAAATAGGTCCAAAGGTGGACCATTACCATTTTTAGTAAAATAGTTGATTTATAATAATAAAAATGGAAAAGAAGGGTCCACATTTAGACAATTTTTTGGAGTTACATGTTAGAAGCACCAATTTAATTTTACGGGTGAAGCACCCATTCAAATGAAAATAGATACTAATTAAAAAAAAACTTATTTTTTTATAAGAAAAAGCTCATATCATTTCATTAATAATAATGTGATGGACAACTGACATTTATTTCTCATTCACTTAAATGTTGAACTATAAAAATGTTCAATAACTCAATAATATTGTTATCAGTGGTAAATCTTGAACTGAAACATTAGGGTGGTTGAAATTTTAAAAGATAAATAAAAAGTATAATATTATATTGCATATAAGAAATTTAAGTTGTAAATTTACAAAAATATATTGGAGAGAGATAATAGATCAAATTTTAATTTACATTTTTAATAATTAAAAATTACTTGAAATTTAGGTTGAAAATTTTATTTTATTTTATAATTATAGTAGTTGTTTTTGTAATTTTTTTTATAAATTATTCCCTCCGAGTATTTTATAATAGACATCTGGATTATAATTTGGTCTATAAAAATTTATGTATTTGGTCTAAGTCGTCTTAAAGATTTTGGAGACCTGTTTTAATCTTAAAAGTTGAGCCTAATAAAAAAATACAATTTTAATAATTAAAAAAAAAAATTGGTAAAATAAATTTTAGTCCTTCCACACGTACCAATCTACATTATGCAATGAAGATCTACACATACCAATCTGTAAGATACAATCTACATCAAGCATGCCATTTGATTAGGTTAATGCGTATAACAAGAAAATATGCACATATAGCATGTCACCTTCACATAATAGACACAAATACACATCTCGACGACGATAACCCAACAACCACAATTCAACTCATATAAATAATTTTACTCATAAAATACACCAATTATAGATCCCAAAATTACAACAACATACACCACAATATCTATATTAATTAGCATATTTATTAACATATGTCATGTCATGTCTAGTCGAATTCATCATCGGTTAGCATATATTAAACCACAATTATCCTGTAGACTTATATAATTTGATTTTCACAACTTTGTCACAATTAATAATTATTCAATTTTTTTAACATAAATATTTTTGGCTTAATTGCAGTTTTAGTCCCTCTATCATTACCAATTCACGGAAATTGTCCCCTATTTTAGAAGTCGACAGTTTTGGTCCCTTCCTCAGATTTTTGAACTAAAAAATGCGGAATTGACATATTTTTAATGACGTGACATACTATTCTATGATATATAACCATTTAGATGCATTAATTATTCGTAAGTCATTAATTAAATTAAAAATATGAAAAATTTCCGAAGTTTAAAGCTAAGTTTTTACTGCATTTTATTCAAATTTCATGGGTATTAATCATTTTACATTATCGTATCATATGTCACGTTATTTAAAACATCTCACGTCATCATTTTTTAGTTAAAAAATCAGAAAAATGGACTAAAATTGTCGACTTTTAAAATAGGGGGACCAATTTCATGAATCAGTAAAAATAGAGGGACTAAAATTGCAATTAAGCCAATATTTTTTTATATAAAATTTAACTACTTCCATACATTCAATCAAATTCCTCTAAATTATATGTCAAATCACAATTCTATATTTGACTTTAAGAACACTATTCTACACTCATCCTCACAAATATAAAGAAGATAAAGAGGAATGTCTAATAAAATGAGAAGAGTAATTTTAGAACTTATATACAAGTCCGGCGATACATAAAATATATCAAATAAATAAATTTTGGTTGACAAATGAAATGTCTCTAGATAAAATAAAAACAGTATTATTTATAAAAAAATTATTGGAAACTTTAGGATGGCTGTAGCCTTCTTAGCGCTTTGTATTTCAATGTTATTTCAACTAATAAAAAAATTATTTCAATGTTATTTTAATGGGTCAAGAATTGCAACTATTTCGATATAATGTTGATAAATTGAAGACGTGCTTTGTATTTTTAATCGCCACAGTCTCAAATTTATAAAGAAAGCGCATAGAAAATGAAATTCCATCTCTAATAGCATAAATAGTTTGTTTTAGACAATAGTGCAAACATTTTGTTTTAACAAATAATACAAACATTTTTAAACATAATAATAAAGAACTAACTTTACAGAAGAAGTCAAAACACACACTTAGTCTTTGCAAATATAATATTTTTAGTTTTAATTTTTAAAAACTTTTATTTGAATTCTGTCTTTACAAATTAAAAAATTATTGTTTTTAATTCATAATGCTAATTTATTGAATCGGGTGACTATGATTTTATTGAACTACGTATGACGTTAATAATTAAGAACTATCATTTTTAAATTTATAAGAATTAAATTTAAATAAAAAATTTATAATTAAAAATTAAAACTAAAAAATACTATAATTGTAAAATTAAAAATTATATTCAAATTTAAATCTATATTGTATTAAAAAAATAAAAGATTACATTAAAAAAAATTAAGATGATTTTTTTTATAGGAGAAAAATTTAAGATAAATTAGTTGGTGTAATCTTACCTATTTTTATTTAGACTCTTTCCAAGAGGGCCACGACTCACAACACACAAAAAAAGCTAACTTTTTTTTTAGACAGGACACAAAAATAAATACTTAAATAAAAGAACCCTTTTACGAGAATAACCCACCCGATAGCGTGATGAACTCTTTATAAATAGAGACAAACGCGACACGCACCGTTCGCACAATCGCTTCCCATAACAACAACAAAAGACCAACAAATCTATTTTCTTTCTCGTCACCAATTCATTTACACTCTTTGTTCTGTCGAGTATTATCGACTCCACTTGTGTAATGCACGAGGTACACTCTTTCTTCCTCTGAATCTCTCTTTCTCCCTCTAAAACCCTCCCTCTTTCTTTCTTCTCTTAAACCTTCAACCCAGTCTCAAAGGAAACACACGCACTTCTTCGCTGTCTCATTTCTACCATTGCAACGGTGAGTTTTGTTTCTCTTTTCATTCAATTAACATTCTAGGGTTTTTTGTTTGGAGAAGTCTATTATGTTGCCAATTGATATTAAAAAATGATTTTTTTCCCCTCAATTTTTGGATGGATATTGCTTCTTAGGTTATTGTTTGTTTATGTTGAAGATTATTTCTTTTGGAAAATGTTTCTATGAAATTGTATATTGTGATAATTGATGGATAAAATGTGTTGTTAGGGTTTAACATTGAACCCTTCTTCGTGGAGATTTAATTGCTAGCATTGGCACTATTAGAAAACAGAAGAAAATGCATTAGGTTAATTAAAACAAGGTTTAATTCTTTGGATTCAAAAACTGAGGGAGTTATGTTAGAGATAGTACATAGTATACATTTCTGTTTTTTTAGGTCTGTTGATAGAATTTAAAACCACCAGAAATTCACACACACAACTGCAAGATCCTAAGTTTGAACCCGGGACAAGATATTCAACCTAACAATATCGACATTTGTCAGTTGAGCTAGGACTTAAGGACAATATACATTTCTGTTATGAATAAACCGTCAATGTAGTCCCAATAATATCATTATCTCTCCAATTTAGTCTCTAATAAGTAGTTCATGAAGTATATGAAATATGTCAGTGTAGTCCCTAAAGTATACGAAGATCTGGCATTTTAGTTCCTATAATATCTTGATAGCAGGACTAAATTGATGGTTTATTCTATCTGTTATCGTATGGGCTGTGCTCCTATTATGTTATTGGGCCTAAAGCCCAGAGCTGTTAGACAGCTGTGAATTAGTTAAGAGTTGGTTATAACTGTAATATAAATACAGTTTCTCCATCCTGTAATTAGTTACAGAAAAGATCAATCAAATTGAAGTTCAGGAACTCTGCAGTTTTCTATGACTTTCTATAACTTTAGGGTTGCGATTTACAGTGTTCTTGCTTATGTTTACACTGCCAATGTTACTGGTATATATGAATTGTGATGGTGATAATTCAATTAGGGATCCTTCTGTTGGGGCTGGAGTGTCTTAACTAAATATTATTTTGTAATTATCTAACAGTAGAATATAGTGGCTATAGTTACTGTAGTTCCTAGATTGTGCAAGCTGGTAAAGTGGTAGAGCTTGAGCTAGATGTTTGTTAAAATAGGACTTCCTTGATTAGTATTAGTGCATTTAGCACTTATATATCAATGCCTTTAATTGTAATTCATTTGCTCTAGTTAAACAATTGAATTTCTTGAGGGGATTGGTTCTCTGTTAGTGTTTTTCATGTACTTGTAAATTGAATGATTAATGATATAAATTGAATGATATGTTTAGACTTTGAGCCTTTGCCAAGATATGAAAATCCAGTGATATTGATCATTTTAGAGGTGCTCAAAGAATAGCGGCCTTTAGAATGAGAATGAAATGCATAAAGGGGGAGAAAAGGAGGGAAAAATAATTACTTATGCATGAACACAGATACAATTGAAAAAGAATATTTGAAAGTATTATGTTGAATAGAAATTGTAAGAAATCAAGATAAAAGCTTCTGAAAATATTTTCAGAGAAAATATTGTGTAATCATTTCTGTCTATCTCTTCTATGAGGACCAGTATATATAGCAGAGAAACACACAAGAGCGGTTACAGTAGCTAGTTACAAACAGAAAACTGTAAACTGTAATACCTAACCAAACTCTAAGTGATTATTAAACAGTGAACTAACAATGACAAATAAAACCAAGCATCAGACTTATGCAATACAACCTCGATAGGACCATACTCTAATATACCTTTCCGTCAAGCTCAAGGTGGGTGAGAGACTGAAGGAAATGAGTGGAAGAGAAAGGGGTGGTAAGAAGGTTAGGCCACTTATCTTGAGCTGGAACGAGAAGCACCATGAGCTGCATGTGAAGCACCTTTTCACGTGCACAAAAAATATCAACCTCCATGTGCTTGGTTCGTGCATCGAGAGCAGCACTGTGACCGAGACACGACACTTTGGTTGTCACAAATTGATAATAGCTGTAGGAAAGGTAGAGGATGCTTCAAATTTAGAGATCAGGTTCTGATGCCACGGAATTCTGCAGTTGCTTGTGAGAAACTTATGTGTTCAGCCTTGGTGCTTGAGCAGGCCACTACTGTTTGTTTTCTCGACCATCGTGAGACCAGATTCAGGCATAGAAAAATTGCTACACCTGAAGTAGAACACAGCATCGTCCACATCACAAAAGTCCCTTTTAAGTATCTCAAGAAGTGCATATACTTACAATTATTCACAACATAGCTTATTTTGCAGTCTTGTGATGGTTGCATATTGCAAAGCCCCAAAGAAGTTTAGATCATCAAGCTTTTCTGAGATTGTGTGAGTAAAGGTATTCAGATCAGAAGACGACACCCGGAAACAATGAATATTAGGGTGCTGGTGGTCGCAAATTGAACGCAGAACTTGTAATGGTTGAGATTAAGGTGGTGAATGACAGGGGTGGTGGAGGATGTTCACAGACCATTATACCATGTTATGTAAGATAGAAAATGCAAGAAAGAGAGAGAAAAACTTGGGAGAATACTTTCCGAACAACTCCTGTGTATTTGTCTGTCTATCTATGCTATAAGAACCAGTATATATAGCAGAGCAGTTATATAGTCACAAACAGTTACAATAGTTAGTTACAAAAAGAAAACTGTAACACCTAACCAAATAACAGAATCTGGAAGATTCAAGAACTAACAGAAGGAAGATATTTCACATTGAACTACCAATCACAAAGAAAACCAAGCATCAGAGCTTTGTGACACAATCTTGATAGGAGCATACTCTAACAAAAAAGAAGAGTCCTTTGTTTCTTGAACTGAGAAATAGTCTTATCAGCATTCACTTATAAGATCTATTCTATGAGGAATACATGAATCAATATATTTAAATTTGGAAGTTTTCATTGATGTCCTTCTTATATGAGTTCCTTTGTCATGAAGCAATTTAAAGTACCAAGGATAACCTTTCTCCTCCCAAATCCAGATAGAGTTCTGAGAGGTAGCAGTGTTGCAGGCAATGAGCAACCTGCTGTAACTTCTGTTTCACACGGTCGATTGCACAGGAACATGGAGGCTCAAATTCATCAACTTGAACAAGAAGCATACTCTGCTGTCTTGCGTGCTTTTAAAGCTCAGTCCGATGCGCTTACTTGGGTGTGTATATTTAGTTCCCTACAAATCTTTTTTATATTATCTTTAATTATCTTTATGTTGTCTTGTTTTCAAGAATCATCCTCTGTATTTTGTTTTTATGTATTGACCAGGAGAAAGAAGGTTTGATAACTGAGCTCAGAAAAGAATTAAGGGTTTCAGATGACGAACACAGGGAGCTTCTTACCAGGGTTAATTCTGATGAAATAATCCACCGCATAAGGTATTGTATTTATAATTTTTTGAGTAGTTTTAAATACTAAATTGTAATGGCGCAGCTAAAATATATTGACAGTTTCTCAGATTCTTTTCATTTTACAATGTTATCTGACACAAAATGCAATCAGGGAATGGAGACAAACCGGCATTTACCAACCTGCAAGGCGCAGCACATCTCAACCTGTTCATGACATTTTACCGAGTCCAACTGTTTCAGCTTCCCGCAAAAAACAGAAGACATCACATTCGGTACCACCGTCTCTTGTTTTTTATGTGATGCAATTGTAGGAAACAGTTTAGTATCCAGAAACTAAAAGTCGACTAATTCCATTGCACTTAAATTTTTTAATCAAGGATTTCAAAGGAAAGTAATATATTGATGTCTATATGGTTTTTTATTTTCCACCAATTTTGGCATCAGGGTCAGTCATTGCCTGGTTTATCTTCAGTGAAGTCTGTACAGTATGCTTCCACTGGACCCACTGCAAGTAGGCACTTTGCAAATCGCAATTCTTCTAGTGCTCTTGTATCCAATGCAACTGCTGAGGCAGCAGCATTTGATCCATTCATTGGGAAGAAAGTTTGGACTAGATGGCCTGAAGACAACCACTTTTATGAAGCTGTCATAACTGACTACAACCCTACTGAGGTATGTTTAGGTCTTACAAATTGTCAAAATTCAGATTCTTTGTGCTTGGCCTAATTTGTTTTCACATTTTAATCATAAGATGGCTTTTTTTTACAGTTTCAGTTTTGCCATGTTCAGGTTGTAGAGAATAACAAATGTATGAATTTATTTATTTCGTTTAGGATAGGTTGTGTCTTTAACTTTACTAAGGTTTTGGTATCCCCATGTTCAAGTATAGAAAAGTATATTAGAGATTATTTGATAGAGAACTTTAAGAAAAATAAAAGCTATTTTGTATTTATTTAAAATTATAAAAAATAATTTTGTATTTCTTTCTTCTATTAAAATGATTTTCTTCAAAAGCTAATCTAAATAGCTTTCGTATGCAGCATAAAAATCATTTTTTTAACAAATTGATTTTTGAAAAAAGCTTACACAAACATAACTAAAATATCAAAAATAATTTTTTTACTAAAAAGAGTGATTTTCTCCCCAAATATTCTTAAACAAACACACCTTTGATAAAAAAAAAAAAGAGACTCTGAAATAAAAAATGCTCAAATGTTAGGCAGATCATAATCATGGAAAAAAATCAATAACTTTTTAGTAAACTTTTGTTCTTTTTTTTTCTTTGTAGGGCCGACATGCTTTGGTTTATGATATTAACAAAGCAAATGAGACTTGGGAATGGGTTGATCTCAAAGAGGTATTTATTCCCTATGTTTTCTTGCATATTGTGTGAACGTTATGGTGTCGTTTAGAACGTTACGGCGTCGTTTGATCCAAGCTGATCCTACTTAGTGGGATAAGACTTGGTTGTTCTTTTGTTGCTTATTGTAGAGCATTAATTAAGTAGGTTCTAACCTTTACATTGAATGAAGCACCAGCAAACAACATCAAACTATGTGACATGAGTTCGTAGGATAAAATACCTTGAAAGATGGCAACCAAAACAACCTGAAGCAAATGACTTTTTTGCCGCTCTCATCCATCCCCTAAAATGAATTTAGAAGTCAAATTTGTTTTTTGCATATCAGCAGGATGCTGAGAACATATTGAAGGGGTAGCAGAATGAGTGAATGACGACTATTATTTGCTAAAGCTGTCCCTCAGAATGAGTGTATTTTCTTTGTTTGTGGCCTAATACAAAAGCCATTTTCTCCATTATTCCTCTATCAGTCTTTAGATTGCTTAGCTTCTCTAATCTTGAGTTTATGCGGACACATCTTCAATCATATGAATCTTTTTCCTCCCTTATCTGTGACATGCTTCTTTCCCTTGCCTGTGATGCCACTTCGAGAATAAAGGATCACTGCTTAAATGAAGATTATGGCTGGTTAACTTCACAACTTTATTCAAACAGCCTGGCTCAATGGCAAATTAGTGAAATTAGTGTACGGTCTAATATTTAGCTCTTGAATTTGAGAAAGATTTGGGGTTAATAGAGTTAGAAAGAAACTAAAAATGGTTAGTAGGCTGTAACTCATTTTTTTGTCTTAAATATAAGCAAATATAACTTACTTTCACTCTTATTTAATTGTCTATCCTAAAATACCCTTCAACTTATGCAAGTTTTATTTTTCAATGACTCTTTTATTCTCATGAAATAATTCCTATGAAGGACACTTTTAAAAATGTACTTATTTTCTTTGTGAGATCAAGAAGCTTAATCGCATTTAACTAAATTTCTTAATGAGTGTGAATTTAGTTATTCTTAATTATAATCAAGACTAGAGTAGTACATACTCTGTTATATATATTCCTCATTTCCATTCTGTACTCAGAATCAGTTTTAAGATGAATAATATTCAGTTTTCTGTTCCTCTAAAACTCTATTATGGGGAGTGTTCAGAAGAAAAATGTATATTGAGTTATTTTTATTAATTTGAAAGCTTTTAAATTTTAAGATATTTTGTAATCTCAATACAGGTTAAGATTTTGTTTCCTTAATTACTATCTGAATAAGAATTCCAATATTAATATGATTGAATTTAGAATCACTCTTCACATGGCTTTTGGATTGAGATTAGGAGAAGTTGAACCCTAATTTATGTTCATTTTATAACTATGTTTATTACGATATTCACTCTCTGGATCTTTAGCTTATGTTAAGTTTTCTACTGATCATAATCAAGTCGTGGCCATGTCCAAGAGTGATTAATTTCACTTCTAGTTAGAATTTTTCAGACTTCAAGTGTCAGGCTCCTCCTACTTTCCTCACTCAGCCACTTGCCACAATTCTTATACGTAGTCTGGATTATATGTTATCTCGGACTAAGTTGTTGTCTGGTTCCTGACTTTCTAGGATACAAATGTTTAGGGTGATTTTAGTTTAAATGTGCTTTTATTTAGGTAGTAAACTTTTTAATGTGCTGACACCCTCGTACGTTCTGAATATGCAAGCTATTTGTGCCAAATAAACCATGTTTGTTATTATGCTACAAGTTTCTGGTTCAAATAAGATAGAAATGAACTCGTTTTTAACTATTTCTATATCCAAAGTAATCACGTTGCTATGATTAATAGATATATTAATATTCACTAAATGTTCTTTTTTATTTTATGGATACTTTTAATATAGCGTGTTGATTGCAGATATCACCTGAGGATATACGATGGGAAGGTGAAGATCCAGGCATACTCCACAGAGGTGGGCATAGCGGGCAAGGTCGTGGAGCTAACAAATTATTTAATCACGGTGGTGGTACTTATGGTGCTGGAAGAGGGAGAGGACATCCGAGATTTCACCCGAGAAAAGAACTTATCACGCCGCAAAATGGTATTGGAAATAGAGTTCCAGATGAAATTGAGTTGCTGAACACAGATACACTAGTTAAGGAGGTAGATATTGACATGCCTAAGCAACCTCATTGAGAACCGGGGAAAGATAAGGAAATTCTTGAGTTTTTAATATCAATTATGTTATAACAGGTGGAAAGGGTTTTCGCTACAAGTCCTCCAGATTCTGTGGAGCTTGAGAAAGCAAAGCAAATGCTGAAAGTAAAGTCACTAGCCATCGTGAAATTTCTTATTGTCAACCTTCATGCCCCATGGTTATTGTTCACATTCTGATTATTGATTGTACTGTTGTTTAGGAGCATGAGCAGGCTCTTGTCGACGCCATCTCAAGGATTGCAGATGCATCAGATGGTGAAAGTGGTAATAATTAGATGTCTAAATAATATTGCTGCATACTTATTGTATATTGAAACTCAACTTTTCTGATTAGGATAAGTGAAAAGAGTTTACTAATTGTAATTCAATAAAATATAACATTGTATTATACTGTTTGTCCACAAAAACAGATCATAGCAATTCTCTAACATGAAAATAAAACATATTAGCTTTTATGTATTTTGGGTTATTACAGTGCAAGGAGCATGAAACCAAGAAAAAAGGGAAATGAGAGGTAAAGAGAGTAACTAGTGCACTCATTATAGCTAATGTTTGGATTAGTCTATTCTGCAGAAATGAAAGGTTTTATTAATTTTGCACCTTAACGAGGGTTTTGAGGTAAGAATCAAAAAAAGGATGATTTCTCATAATTTTCTCATAATTCATTGCCAACCAAACGAACACCGAGTGCATATTATAGAATCAACAAGTGGTGTTCATTGATATTAGGTTTTTATATTGATTCTAACTTATTCTTATACAATCGGCTTATAAAGTGAGATGTGTCACTCTTTATTTTACTGTATGTGAGACTTGGGTTTTTCTCAATAATTGGTGACCTGGTGTGCACAATTGGTTATACGTGAGGTCTCCATTAAAGTGCTATGGACTAATCACAACAGATTTATGGTGTATGTTTTTCACAAACAAGTATAATAGTTGTAATTGTGTAACTATTTTTTGCCATATTACAGATGGAGAACAACCGTTTATGCATGGACAGTTAATGGACAGAGGATGAGAGCACAGAAACCAGCTGCATGGTGGAGACAATCATGACTCTTGAAGATGACCCTTTGTTCACATGAAGTCACGTATATAGAAGTCTTATTGTGGGTGAAAGCATAGGCAACTAATTCACTTGTAGGATCCTCTACAGCATTCAATGGTCAAGATGGTCTTCTTACATTTGCATATATACTGTCTTTTGTATTTCATTCCCTTCCAGACTAATATTGCTTCTGAAAATGCGCATGACAGTTAAGGATATAGAGACTCGTTATATTATTTGGCACATTGTTTTGACTGAATGCAAATGTAAAAATACTAAACTGAAATGAAAAGTCGTTTGATGCATTTTTCTCTCAATTTGCTTTCTCTTCAGTCATGGTCATTAGCAGATACTGTCAAATGTCTTGAATCCCTTCCTAAACCTTCAGTACCTGCCACACAATTATTGAGACCATAGAATGTTTAAGCATTTGAATGTAATGGAAGGAAGAATAATAAGTTGAGTCCTGTGATCAAGTTTACTATCCAATGATCCTTCATCTCAAAGTTGCTTATAAATGGATTGACAATAATTTGGGCTATAAATTTACACTTGCATTTGTGACAAAATCTCTCCAGTGACCCTTGTGAGAATTGATACAGGTAATGTTAAGTTTTAGGGGCATTCTTAAATGCATATACCACAATTTTCAGTTTCTTAATCAGCTGCAGCTACAAAGATTTTGCTACATTCAACCATTTGGATGTAGACAATTCCTATGTAGTCAATTGGTTGACCCCAATAACACTAGTTTTCGAGTTTAGTAAAACAATTCAAGATATTTATACAGTACACATAAAAGCTTGGAAAAATAATACACCAAATTAAAGACTTATTGGCAACTAATGAATTAAAAGTGGAAGTTCATTGTTACTAATGTTCAAACCTTATAGCAAATAAATTTTAGCCTCTAAGCATTGGTAGAGGGGGAATATTAACTTAACAGTGGGGCCAACCACTTTCAGTCAAAACATCCTATACAGAAGGAGAACCTGAGCTTAACATAACACAGCCTGCACAGAAAGGGTGAACCTGCAATGAATGAGAGCACCAAGAAATTGCATAAACGGTTGCCAGAAAGTCAAACAAGAGTGAGCAGACGGTTGGATTTTGCCATTCCGAAGAAGAAAACAAGTGAGAAGAGACGAGATACACAACCCTATTTTCTATTTCTTCGCCATTCAGGATTTCAAGGCCAAAATGGCCAGAAAGTCCCCAAAATAAAGAGAACAGCTATGAATTGAGAGTATAATCGGGTTTACACTGGGGGGCTTGAACTCAGTCACTACATTGGCTATTTAGTTGTTATTTGTGTCGCTGCAGCCGCTGCTCAAAACTGCAATGTTATGTGTCTTGCACAGCTCCTAGGGATTTCTATACTGCAGTACATTGCGGTAGCAGCTGCTACTGACTACATAAAACAACTCACGTAATAGCAATCGGAATTTAAAGCTTTAAAATAGAAGTAGATATTAGCACTATGAGTAAAATTATCCATTAGACTAGAAAAGGCAGCAAAAGAGCTACCACCATAGCCATGAGAGCATGAAGATTTTGCAGACCAGCAAGTTACAAACACCAAATGCCATCTGGTTCCATAGGGATGAATAACTATAATTACAAATTGTCTATATAGTTTGTTCGAATTCTGCTACACTATCGTTTTGTAGTGTAGCTATAACAATAACGATTTATACTAAATAGTGTATCGCAGAACAATAGCGATTTGTTCAAATTTCGCTACGCTACAACGTTATATTGTAATAATAGCTGCTATTTGACAACACTATTCAATAGTCCAAGTTAGCACAACAATTAAGAACCTTCATTGTGAAATTTCTAAATAGTAAGTCATCCTAAATTTTTTAAATTTTTACTTTTTTACTCATCTCTTTTTATTTGGCTAGTTAGGCTAATTAGAAGGATAGTTATACTTGTTTTTCTTATATAAATATTTTGATTTGACCTCTCGTCTTCCCTCCACCAAAGACAAGTAAATAAGCATTTTTACCAAAACATGACAGTACATAAGAGTTAGTCCTCCTGAAGAAGGAATGAAGGATATTATTTTACCCTACTCTGCATGATAAAGTTGATTCTGTCTGAATTTGAAGGGGATCTTATCTATGTAACGCCAATACTTTAGACTAAAAATGTGTCATGCTCATGTGTTCTACACGCGCCGATATCCAACACCACATTTCCCCGTCACTTTTATTTTCTTAAATTAATGTGTTATATGTTGGTGTTTTCTTAAATTATTACTTGTGTTTTATGTCAGTATTTAGTGTCTCGGTATCCATGTATGGTTGTGTTTGTGTTGGTACTTCAAAGGAAATTATTATATTCACTATCCATCAAGATTTGTGTTAACTACTTTAAATTTCAATCAATAGCTCCCAAATGGAATTGTTCAGTTCAGCACTTTAAGAAACAAAAATAAAAATTATAATATGAAAATCTATTATAGTAGTAGAACCTTCCCCAAAGTATGTGTGGTAATTACATAAACAATCAGAATCCACATGACACAAATTTAATAAATCTAAGATTTTAACTTATGTTAATGACTTGTCAAATGCTGTTATCATCAAAAGACAAGAGCGGTACCTTCAAAATTGAGCAATTCCAAGAGATCTGTGTTGTGCTAAGTCCCTGGAATTGAATCCATCTCAAAACGACGTCGAGTACCGATTAACCTTTGTTTTGCTTTGTTGAAGAATGGAAATGGATTTGGTCTACGATACAATTGATTTATTTACGTTGCAAAATTATAAATGTTTAGATCCAAAATTATTTTGTAGAGATAATTCTACAGATAATTTGGGTTCAAACAAATTCCAACCGATAACAAAATAGGTACTGGATGTTGAAACAGTACAATACGTATAAATTCTCATGGCCCCACAAAACCCATCGTTAACCACGTTATTATGGATTACTATCCTCTCCATTTTCACCATCTTCTTTCCTTTAATTATCACCTTTAATTATCAGTGTTTTGAGAATATGAATATAATTACTGTGATATGTGGTGGATTCAAATATTTCTATATATACTTTAAAATTATAGTAATGATTACTAATAAAGAAGAGAAATAGAGAGAAAAAAAATTGAGAAGATCATTATATAGTATAATACTTTTCTGATTTTATTTTGTTTTTCATTTAATTTATATTCACTTAATTTATTCGATCATAATAGTTAGATCAGCAGAAGATATTTGACTTTTATCAAAATTATTTTTAAAGTCATTCTCGTGATTGATTGTGATTAGACATGGCAACGTGGCGGGTCGGCGACGGATTTTGCCTCCTCCACCCCGCACCCGACTAATCGGGTAAAACCCGCACCCGCACCCGTTTTATACCGGGTGTAAAATTTATACCCCATCCTCACTCACAACGGGGTTCGGGTTTCCCCGCCCACACCCGCACCCATTTATATATATAAAATTATAAATTTAAAAATTATATCTATTATAATTAATATAATAAAATAATTATTATTAGATAATAATAAAATAAAAAATTATTTTCTTTAGAGATAAGATTATAATTTTTAATATTTAAAAAAATATTAAATATATTTGATATGTATATGTATAGAAAATTCAAAAATTACTACAATATTACTTGCGGGGCGGGTTCGGGTGCGGGGGCGGGGTGGATATCATCACCCCCAAACCCGTCTCCGAAATTTAATTTCGGAGAGAATCTACACCCGCACCCAAATCAAGCGGGTTTGGGTGGGTATCCACGGGTGTGGATTATATTGTCATCCCTAGTTGTGATGTGTTAACAGTGTAAACTTTTTATACCGACTTAATTAAATTCTTTTTCTTTTTTACTTAGAGAAATATTTTGTGTTTTTAGTTTATGTAAAAATATAATTTTTGTTCAATTTTGAGATACTGAAAAAATAGTTTTTATATATTTAAATAATTTTGAGGTACTAAAAAAAGTTGAGGTACCAGAGATAAATAGTTTTTAGTTCATTTACCATTCCTAAAACATAATTTTAGTTTTTCATCTACGTAAACATTTACATAGTTTTTAGTCTTTGACTTTTTTATTTTTTTCATATAAATATCATTTTAGTATTACATAAATAAAAAATTCTATAATAGATCAATTCTAATATGAATATGTTTTATAAAGATTAAAAATAAAAAATTATCGAGGACCAAAAAATAAAAACATATTTGCTTAAAAGCAACAAAAAAATATTAGACTAAAGGCAAAATATTGTATATTTATAGAGACAAAATATATATATATATATATATATATATATATATATATATTTAATCTTAAAAATAACAATTATATATGTCAAAAATATAGCGTTTATAACTTCCATGTATTTTTTTAATTTATAACGGTTTTAAAAAATATATATTATAATCTTTTTTTATCCAATAGAAAAATGTAAAATATGCATCAAAATTAGAAAACTAGATTTAAGCTTAGATTTAGCTCGTGCGAAGTTTTAAGTTCGAACACATAACAAGACGTCTAATTTAATAATATCAGCATTTTGTTAGTTGAGTTCGAACACATATAAATTAGTGTGATTTCTTATTCTCTTATTTGTGGTGTATGTTCTCATATAAGATCTTAATGTGTGGGTTTTTTCTCAATACTTCCTACATGTAATACTCTCAACACAAGGGCATAGGGGTATTTCAACTATTTGTATCTTCTCTTTCATTTTTTCTCATCACTCTCTTTTATCTCTCTCTTGATTATTTTTTATTTTTTTACGAAGAGAAAAAAAAATTAAGAGAATGATAAAAAAAAAATAATAATAATAAAAGAGAGTGATTGAGGGAAAGTGAAGAAAATTATCCAAATCTATATTACAATTGATATTTCAAGCATGTTTAGTTCAACACTTGACATGTTTAGTTCAACACATAGAAGGAGAGAAGATAGAGGAATAAAAAAAATTGGTGTATTTGGTTCAATGAGAGAATGGAAAAGATTTCAATGTAAAAAAAATGTAAAATTACAATTTTTATTATATAATATTTAATATCACATTAAATAAAAGATACACTTTCTGATCTAAAATATAAGAGAAAATAAATTATCAAAAATAGATATATTTATTCTAAATTTTGGACCAAATATATCAACTTTATTAATCCAACTTTTTCTTAGATAAAATATGGTAATAATTAACTAATTGGAATTAAGAAGTATTAATCAATCCTCTTGAAATGTCCCAATTTTGGAGGAAAGCTAAAATAGACCCACAAGATATTTTACTCCCTTTTCCTCTTTCTCCTTTAAATAATTGAACCAAGAAACTCAAATTTAAAATAATGTCTCCCGTCTCCTAAACTCTACCGAAAGACACCACGTCCAATGTGTAATAAAGAATCTGAGACGCTACACACTGTCTTTGTTTCTTATGCTGCCATAACCAAACGTTGTATTATCATTTCTGTAATCATGTTGTGTTAAAAAATGTTAGAATTCAACATTTGTTGAATTATTCAAATGGCAACCAATTTATTTCCCTCTAATTGAATTATTTTATTTTTAATGATTGGCCCATTTGCACCAGTCCATTAATGTAAATGGATTTGTCTTATCTGTTGTAATATCTGGCACGAATAGGGTGAACATTTAAATTTCAAATTGACATAATATAAATTCAAATTTGATTCCCTTCCCTCTATAAATCTGAACTGAAAATCTCGAGAAATACATGTAGAAACTAACTATAATATTCTATTTATTGTTGAAAACATACACCACATTCCCTCCTGCTTATTAATTTATGCTCCACTAAAAACAGAACTAATCTTATTTTGCACAAATAAATAAATATCCACTACAAAGACTTGAGTGCAGATTTCTTTAAAACATTGCATCATACCACCCTAAATTTCTAATGTAACACTGATAAGTGACAAGTGACACCAATTTGATTTCAATTTTGTTCCCGCTGTATAGCTGAAACAAAACCAATGCAGAAACTCACTCAACCTGCTTCAGCCAACATTGTCATCACTCAGTTTTAATTGAATAGATAAAAACTACTTATAATTGAATAGAAAAAAGCAAGTGCAAGAACATACTTCAGATATGATAAATCAACCAAAATCAGCATATTACATGATCATCATCATCATCATTTATATGATGTTAAACAAGTAAATTCTCCAATTGCAAAACTGAAGCTAGAAAATTATAACAGAAAAAACACAATTCTATCTCATCAAAAAATATAATTTATAAACAACATTGTGAAATAAAAGCACGGTTTGACAGGAATTCAATCGGACTTAAATGCTCTCTTTCTTAATCTATCGGTCTTTAGGGAACTCAAACGGATTTAAAGGCTCTCTTTCTTAATTCTATCAACCGTTGGCTGCACCATTAAGCCGACTACATAGAATCTATTTTGAATTCAAACTCCAACGGTGGTGGATCCCCTAAACGTCTTCTTCGATTCTTCGATCGCATCAGCCTCAATCGATTTTCCAGGATAACCACTAAAATCCGACCCCAATTTCTTCTCATTCTTTCTTCCATCAAAGCTTTTCCCTTTACCTATACATTCAAATTCTCGCCGGAGATCCTCCACAGCATTCCTCAACAATCCATTCTCCACCTGCAAAACCTCCATCTGCCTCTTCACTGCAAAACAAGTCTCCGCAACCTCACCACTCGCCGGAACACCCAATCCAGCCACAATCTTCCCTTTCTTCAAATCTCCGCACTCCGGCAAATGCTCCACCCCAATCTTATCCATCACAAGAAACGGAACCTTCTGAAACGCACTCTCCCCTTTAACCCCCCCCGGAACCCTAACTCCCCACCGAAAATTCACCGCCGCACGTCCCCTAATCGGCACCGTCGTCCTCGCCGCAACCTCCATACCAGAAAACAAATTCCCAATCGCACCTCTAGCATCCGATCCATTCCCTAAAATCGGAACCTTACCGCACGAAAACGACCCGAAGACCGGCGATTCAACAACCTCAACACCACCATCATCATCACTACCAGAACCAAACCCTAAAACGGCACCGTTTTGAAAACCCTTTTTAGCATCAAAAACCGAAGACTGCGTTTTCTTAAAACTAAAATCACCGAACCTCGGCTTAAAGTGAAGCATAAAAAGAGGGTGGGGTCCACTAGCAGCTTTGTGAAGTAAATTGAACTCGCAACTCATGAGCATGGAACTTGAGAGAGGGGAACCGTAGGGTCCAGTTCCGGTTTTAACGATTAATGAGAAAGGGTTTTGAGAGTCGTTGGGTTTGTAAGAGAGTTTAAGGGATGGACCTGATTCAAAGAAAGTGGAGAGATTGAGTGTTAATTCTTTGGAGTCGCCAGCTACGATTCCTGATTGGAATGGTGTGCCTAAAATACTTAGTGGGACTTTGGCTCTTAATAGTGGTTTCTTTTGTTCGTCACGGAATTTGAGTGAGGCTTTCATTGTGTTTGGGAAGGTGGAACCCTAGGTGAGATTTGAATTGGGAATGATTGGGTAGAGAGAGGGGTTTTAATAAGTTGAATTTGAAATTGAATGTTTGAACATGGGGGAGAGAGATTTGGGATTGTTGGCGGAGGAGATTTCGCCAAAAATCGGTTTTATTTGGATGTTGGAGTGTGGACAGTGATGTTGCTTTGTTTTAATGTGGAAATTGGGATGTGAGACGGTGGGTAATAACGCTGTTGCTTCATTTTTGAGCTGATTATGCGGCTCTGTTATATTTTGTTTGTTACTCATTATTTTTAAATCTATTTAGGGTAAATTAATTTGAGTTGTATAACGTATGAGAAGTGAGTAAATGGATAAGATGGTTTTTCAAATATTAAATTTTAAATTTTATAGTTAGATAAATATATTGTTAAATAGTCATTAAAATTATTTAAATTTTAAGATTTTAAATTTTAAATTTAAAAAAAATATTTTTATTTTATATTTTAAAAAATGGTTTTTATGAAAATTTATTTAATAATAGTAGAAATTTTTTAAATTCATTTGTTATCAATTTAATTTTGACATTTAATAAATTATATATTTATCATTAAAGATTTTAATATGACAAAAATCACATTTTTTTAAAGATATCTTTTAAAAATAATTTTTACGAAGAGCTTCTCAAAATAGTTTTTTATTTTAATCATTTTCTGAAATTTTACGATTCAAAAAAAATTGTAGAAAATGAAATATTTAAAATCATATTTTAAGATAAACTATTTAAACTAATTTTTCATTTGAAGTTTTATTTTTAAAATTTTTTTTAAAAATATTATAACAAAATGATAAAAAATTATTTTTTAAAATTTTTTAAACAAACGGACCTATAGTGAGGTTACATGATAATTGAATATTTGACTAATCACGCTGATCCTATATCAATTTCATCATAACATAGATTATTATTTTTATAAAATTTAAATCTTTCATGGGCTATTTTGTCCATAATCAATTAATAGTTAATGCACAATTACAATTGCTTGCAAATTTATCTTTGAGGTGATAAAATTTCATTTGCAAATTTGTCTTGTAAAATATAACGAAATCAATGTAGATACGTCTTATATTCAATTGCAATGACACATCAAAATATATAAACACAAAAATTATAAAATGACTATTTTGTTTGATATTTTATAATTTCAAATATGTAATTACCAATTCATAAAATTATCGTTCACCTTAACACCATTGTTCTCTTCCTTTTTGTATTAAATTTGAGAAAAATCGTTTTTAATCATAGTGAAAATCTGGATTAAAATTTCACCATCGAAGAGGACAATCACACAATGAAAAAGAGATAGGGGCAATATTGTATGTGGCAACGTGTAACTGTTCTCATTTTTAATTCTAACAAATCTAGACTATTGATTAAATTTAACGGTGTTTTTTTACCGGTTTCAAGGGATTTAACTAACTCTTACTTTAGAAACCACCATTTTATAAATATTAAGAAATTTGACATTGTAATTAAGGTATATATTTTGTATATGGTTATTACTAAATTAATCATCATATGTGAATCATATATATTCAATATATTAAATGTTGATTTATAGGGGTGTACGTGGGTTGAGTTTCGCCGGTTTTGACATAACTCGATATCCGACCCGATCGATTATTTTTGGGTTGAGTTAACTTCTAAACTCGTATTTTTTCATTTAACCTGAACCGACCCGATCAAGAACGGGTTGGGTTGGGTTAACGGGTTATACATAAATAATTAATAACCTGTTTTTTATTTTACTGGAAAATATATTAAATAAAAATATATTTAATACTTGAATGTCTAAAAAACTATAAAATTTCAATCACATCATTCAATTCTTTAAAAAAAGTCATCAATCTCTCACACAAAAAAATAAATTCAACAATTTTCAAATACATAAATAAATTCAACAACAGTAAATCAATAAAATATGAAAATTTATCAATTCTAAGCAATGTTAACTTCAAGTACAAGCACTTAGCAAGTTTCTCAAAGTTTGGAAGAAAACAATTGGGAATCTGCAAAAATAAATATTAACTAGATGCTAACCCGTGCGTTGCGCGAGTATATTTTAATTTATTTAATTTAAATAGATTTTAAAAAAATGAAGTTTTATGTCTCAATTGTCAAATAATTATTGATATAGTAGTTATATGAATAATATATATTCAATTTTATCAATCTAATTTATAGAAGCGAAGTACCCAACAATAAAAGGCATATATAAATAGTCGAAATATATTTTAGAGGTAAGCAAGAGAGACATATGTATTCTCAATTCAGAAGAAACTTCTCATGTTATTAAGTTCAATATTATATATTCTGAAAAGACAAAAAAAAACGTATTGAGTAGCAATGTGGAATTAATGTGAAAGATGTTGGACATGCATTATGAAATAATAATGTGACGTTATGAAATAATAATGTGAGATTAATTTAGAAAAATTTGAGTAGATGTTATGAAATAATATTTAAATAAGAGATATAGTATAAGATAGTGGATGATGTATAGAATTTGTGGAAAAGCTATTTAGAAAATGAAACTCTCTATGAAGACGTACACGTCAGCTTTTTGGCTGAGGTGGAAAATGTTTGCATACGTAGAGGAAATAGTATGACGTGGCAGCAGAGTCTGTTTTAAATATATATAATAGATAATAAAAGTGAGGAGAAAACACATAGCATTGCTACTTGGTCCACCACATTACTTTTATCATTACACATAACCCACCAACCATTTTAGTTTACTAAGCTATCATAATTTTTTAATAGTAGGGCTTCATTTGTTTATAGTTAGAGTACTTACTATTTCCAAATAAAATACTAAAAAAAAGTGTTTAATAGATTTAATGTAAAAAATTTAAACTAAATTCATCATAAACTTTTGCATAAGCATCATTTTTGCTCATAAATAGTATTTAACTAAAAAAATTTGTTTTTAACAAATGTAAAAAATTTAAACTAAATTCATTATAAGCATAAGCTTTCCGTTCATACCTTTATTATGTAAAACTATAACAAAATATAACATTTACATAAATAGTATTTAACTCAAAAATTAAATTGCTCTTTTGAAATAGACAATTCAAAAATTAGATATGAATTTTATGAGTAGGCATATGCGAGATTACAAGGCCAAAACAAATTAAACGGTAAACTGCGAGAAAAATCAGTATTTAGCCTAAACGCATGAACATCTTGCATTAGCATTCATATAAAAATCAGTTATGAGCACCTACGGAACAAAAGAAGAAGGTGGACGGCGGTGTGGCTTCAAGAAGTCTGGAAGAAGGTGGACGGCAACTGAAAATCTGAAAAAGAAGAAGAGTAATGAAATCCTATTGGACTGCTAAGGCTGCCAAACAAAATTTTAAAAAAAATATAATTAGTTACTGGGTCGGGTCGACGGGTTCAAATTGGTAAACCCATTACCCGAACCAAATATAAGCGAATTTCAACGGGTTGAGTTGGGTTGGACCGAAAGTGATCGGGTATGGGTAAAAATCAGGTTGGATTGGGTTGAGTGATCGGGTTGGCGGGTCGACCCGCACCTATGTACACCCCTATTTTCATCGTCCAAGATAAATTTATACCAATAATAATAATAAGAGATATATTTAGAAAAGAAACAATAATGCATATAGTAAATAGCAAAAGGTTTATATTTTTAAGTTTTATTTTAATTGACAAATGCCGATATTGTTAAGTTGGATATTATGTCTCCGACAAAATTATTTCTTTTTTAACTTTTTCATTTGTGTATATGGCCAAATATTTTTAATTTGGAGTCTTGTGAATATAAGACCTATTTGTATAATATAACATAACTTTAATTAATTCAACATGTATACCGCACATAAGATACCATTGCAAACTTTGTTTCTTTTCCTTTCACCCCTCTTTCACTTTAGCTATTTTATAATTAAGACTCGGTTATCTTTAAAAAAAAATTTTGGGTGAATATCTTCAAATGTTTTTAAGTTTAAATACAATTTTTTTACCTAAAGTTCTAAAATTTTAGTGTTTTGGCTATTCCATTTTATTTTTCAAAATTTAAATTTTATTTATCTATTATTTTTATAAATTTGGTCCACACATTTTTTTATTAAGTTTAATTGTAGTACACTAACTATGTAAAGTCACGGAACCATCAAACAATATTTACTTTTTCTACCCTATAATGGGTGAAAATATTTAAAAATTGTTGCATCATTTTTTCATTTAAAAAATAGGTTAATTGAATTAAAAAAAAAACTTAGAATTAAGTGTTAAATTGCATAAGTCATGCAACACATAAATATACACTTAAAAACCCCTATTAAATGTTATAGCCCCTTTTAAGAGCCAACAAGGTGAAAGAGACAAAACAAAAAACAACTTCAAAATCAATAAATCTACATTTAAACAACACCTCTGCACTCTCATCTTTGTGCACAACCCTTATTGCTTCTTTATTCATCTATCATTTATGTATTTCTAGTATTTTTATTTTGTTCTTCGATTGTTTTTTTCTTTTGCCGCAATTTTATTATTTTGTACAATTTTAGTTGTTTTGTATTGTTCTTAGTAAGCTTTTGTATAAGTGATCGTAGATGCAGTTCATTAACCCAATTAAGAGTTGATAGCAAACCAAGAGCAAAGGCTCCTTCTTCATTCCTAATACACGTCCTGATGCCCACTTTATTATTTTGAACTGAAAATGAAGCATCAATATTGCATTTCATCCTATCAGACTCAGATTTTCTCCAACACAATACATTTTCATCTGTGCAGATGTCATAATTAGTGTGTTGTTGCACAACCTTAACAATGTTCCAGTCATGCATTAGTTCCAACGCTCGTGTGAATAACGTGGATTAAGTTGCTATCACATGATTGATGGATCTAACCAAATGGTTTTTTGAAATAAAATAGCAAATGAAAAGGGAAAAATGAACAAAAGATGGGTTAGATTGAGAAGGAAGGCACCACAACCTAGAAGATTGATAAGCCAATGAGGAATTGTCACAAAGATAAGGAAGTCATTGATAAGATTCAAACAAGTTGTAATCTAAGAACTCAAAGAGGAGACATTGCTCACTCAACATTCTCATGAAGAGAAATTCAATTTCATTTCAAAGTTGTCAAATGAGGTCCTTACTAGAGTATTTATAGGAAACATGCTTATATACCTAAAAGACCTAAAAACATAAAATATAAGTCCATTAAATGGGCTTATACCACGCAAACACGAGAAGAGTGGTTGAATAATTCTTAAAAATATTTTCTTAATTCTAATTTTGATTTTGATTTGGCGATTTAACTGTTTGAACTAATTAGAGGCGGCAATAAACAGACAAAACGAAAGTAAAAATAACACACTAGAATTTATCCTAGTTCACCATCAACTTGGTAGCTATGTTTAGTCCCCTCACAAAGAAGTATTTATCCACTAATTCAAAATGTGAATTACAACAACACCTAACCCTATAAGTCAGTCTTCTCAAAACAACCTGAACCTACAGACTTTTTGAGGCAAACCACACATTGACCCTACAAGTCAAGTCTTCTCTACACAACCCGAGATCCATATATTGTTAGAGGCTAACTACCCACTTGACCCTACAAGTCAAGTCTTCTCAACACAACTTGAGATCCACAAATTGCTTGAGGCACACTAAAGCCACTATCGAGCTGGGTTACAGTGAGTTGGAAACTAGTTTGGTTTTGCTTCTACTGAGTAGATTTGATACAATGATTTTCCCAACTACAACACTTAGAATATTTTACTTTGAACAAGTGATTTGATAAAACCTTAAACTCTGAATACTTAAAAAGATTGAGCTCTTGAGGTTTTTTTGAATAACTTTAGTTTTTAGGATTTTTGAGTATGTTGGTTTGTTGAATTCTTCATCATCCTTGAGAGCTATTTAAAGGAAAAATTAGGGCTTCAATTTAGTCTCTTGTGAATTCTGAATTGTATCTTTATTCCAGCTTGGTCAACAAATATTTCTTCCAAATATAATTTTGAAAGATATGTTTTGTGTAAGACCCGTAGTTTTAATTTGTACTTTTTGTTTTTGATGTGTTTTTATGTTGAATTTTGAAGCTTTTTAGCCAATTTTATTGGTATTTCGAATGTTAAATGCCAATGATATTTTATGAGACCGTTTAAAATTATTTGGCGAGAAATAATTTAACTACGTTGCGGAAAATTTATTACTGGACTATTTTGTTAAAAATATCTCTAATTGCTAAAAATTTTACTTGTCAATTGAGTTGCAATGAGAATAAATATTTTTATCAAAATAGTTGAGGTGTGTGTAAGAATATTTAGATATTTATTGATTTGGTTTAATTATAATATATATATATATATATATATATATAATTATTATTATTAAACTAGTAGTATATATATATATATGGAAAACGGAGAAAGAAAGAAAACACATATATTATTATTATTATTAAACTAGTAGTATATATATATATATATATATATATATATATATATATATATATATATAGTGATACAGGAGGAAACAAAAAAGAAAACAAAGAGAGAGAAAGTAAAAAATCAATTTCCTTCTCTTTCTTCACAAAACAAAAAAACCAATCACCCTCCCTCTTTCTTTTTACGTTCATCCCTCTGTTGCTCTCTTTTCTTTGCTTTTTTTCAAATTGTTGGAGGTAGAGAAATATAAACACAAAGCTTCAATTTTTGAAAGATTTAAGTTGAATCACAAGAAAGTTTGTAAATCAAAGTTGGTTGTCTTGCTCTTGTGGTGCTTTTGATTCTTAGTTGAGGTAAGAAAATCCATCTTTCACTTACTCACTTTTTGGGCTGAAATGGGTAGTGTGGGAGGTGGTTAACTCATTGAATTTTTCTAACTCAAATATCTTTATCTAGTGTTAATGATGTTAGATTTTAAAGGATCTAAGTTTTTTTTTTCCTTTTAGCCGTGTTGTAGTGTTGTTGGTATGGGTGGGGTTACAAATTTTGTACTTAAAATCTTTTGATTTATGAAGGTGTTGATAAGGTTGAAAAAGAGAAAAAGATATCCCCTATTCATTGGATGAAAACCGTGGCTTTGTGTGTATGAAGGGAGGTGCATGTTTTGAATTTTTCTTTTGTTACTAATAAAGATGGAGAGATTACTATTGTTAATATTGTTATTGTTTCTGTTTATGATGGACATATTTTTTTTATATTGAAGGAAAAATATTTCAAATACTTTGTCAAAAAAATATATATAAAGAAAAACTTTTAAATATGTTTGAGTAATGTAATGAGTTGATTTTAATTAAATGAGTTTCAACCGGAGTTAGAAATTTAATCAAAAAAAAATTGAAGTTATTATAATAATGAAAACTTTATTAATGTTTATGTGGAGTTTTGAAAAAAAATGTTGATTTCTAAAAATATATTTTTATATGTTGAAAGTGTGTATTATGAATAATAATACTATTAGTCCTTACTCGTTTTAAACTCTTTAGTAAATATACTCTAAGGGGATTAGGAGTAAGAAAGGGTTTGTATGGTAATTAAAGTCTCAAGGACTAATTTGACAAAGTCAAACACTATTTGATTGAAGGTGTCGGCACGAGCGAGATTTTTTGTTGTGTTGGTTTGTGGTAGTGCTAATCGGTTGTTTAAGCTATCGTTGAGGTAAGGACTCCTTCCAAACTTTTAGTTTGCATTTAAGACATTATATGTGATTTTATGGAAAAGAAATTTGGTGTATTTGATGTGTAAAATGGTGAAAATGAATTTAATTCGTTTATGCGTGAATTAGTGGAATTTAAAATTGATGCGGTTGAGGTGTAGTTTGAGACGATTTGTGCGTGATTTGCTGAGATTGAATTAATGTAGATTATTTGGTTGTAAAAGTTTGGTGTGTGAAAAAGATATAATTTTGGATAAATTTTAGTTGTGAACAAATTGTTACAAATATTTATATTTATGTAGTTAGCTCCTTGAGTCTCGAAAAGGAATCGAGGCTGTTGGCACCGAGTTAGCGGTGGGGAGAACTCTGAGATATTAATGTTGTTGTGGTGATTCATGTTTGGTGTGATTGATGTGTTCATAATTAATATTATGAATTTTGATATGTATTTTATGTGTAGATTGGAGGAAAATGAATTTAATGTGTTTATGGGTGAAATTGTGGAAGTTGAATTTAATGTGTTTGAGATGTGGGTTGTGGTGATTTAAGTTTGGTGTGGTTTATGTGTTCATAATTAATATTATGAATTTTTGAGATGTGATTTATGTGTGGATTATGGTTGAAAATTTTGGAGATTAAATTTGGTGGTTTATGTTTGAAAATGTGGAGTTTTAAATTGGTGATTTATGGTTGAAAATTTTGGAGATTAAATTTGGTGATTTATGGTTGAAAATTTTGGAGATTAAATTTGGTGGTTTATGTTTGAAAATGTGGAGTTGTGAATACGGGTGATTCATGATTAAATTTGGTGTGAAATTTTGGAATTTGAATTGATTGAATTTGTTGTCTTTGAGATGTGGATTTGTGGTGAATGTGCGATTGATGTATCCATAATTGATGGCGTATGCGTTATAAATTTTATGGATGAATATATGTTTGAGTATGCTCTGTGAAAAGATTGAAAAATCATTAGTGTTAAATGAGTATTAAAAAAGGGGAATCTTTTAATAGCTGCATTTACTTAATGGTTGTGGTGAAAAGAGTCAGAGTATGCTCATGCATTTCATAGTACATGGTGACCGCGATAGGCCATAGTGATAGTGGTAACCGTGATGGGCAACGAGATGATGCCATGTGAATAGTTGGTTCATCTTATCCTTGCGGGGATTTTCGCGTCGTGCTGATTTGTGAGAGATTGCACTCTTGTAAGTCGTGCTGATCTGTGAGCGATTGCACGCATAGAAAATTGGTACTGGTCTGTGAGAGGCTGTACGATAGTAAATTGTGCTGATCCGTGAGAGATTGCACGTTGATAATTAGTACTGGTCTGTGAGAGACTGTACAATTATGATTTACGCCCTTTCGAGGAGGGTTTTGGTTTGGAATTCCGGAATCATGTGCATTGGCATATACACATTTCATTAGGGTGTTTGGCACGCGAGTCATGTTTGATATACTGTGATGGTTGTATATACATACTCGATTGTGGTTTGTAATTGTGCCGTATTTGATGAGTGTTATTGATTGACTTTATGTGGTAAGCCTTGAATGATATCGAAACATTTTCAAAACTGAAAATTATGCCATTTTCACAGTTGTATTCGGATACAAGGATGCTGTATTCGAATACGACAGTGCAGTTTGTTAAAAACTTCATTTTTCAACTTTGATTATGCATGTGTGGCATATGAAAACCCTTTCTAGATGTATGCTAAGTTGAAAGGTTATTTTGTGCATTTAAAATTTAAATGATATGTGATGTTGTTAATTTCGGTTGGTGACCTTTACAATTATTGTGGGAATCTGGGCTTTGCCCTCAGATGGGAATCAGGATCGTCCTACCAGTTAGTACGCTGGAGATGGGAACGGAGTTAGACTTACCTGACCACTGCTGTGTCAGAAGGATTTCTGTGGGGCGCGTGGAGATCACTTGGGTTATAGTTTTTTTGTAGCATGATCATATTAGATGGCTGTATAGGGGCTAGATGTCTATCTGTTGTGGTTGTATTTATTTGATTCTGAAAGAATGTACCTATACCATATATTGTCAGCTTGACTTTTATTTTGATGGGTCCTTGTACCACTTTTTGATGTGACGTGGGGAAGTTAAAATTCTTGGGGCAGTGCTTTTGTACAGGTGTCTGCCGAGAATACCCCAGGGGTATGAGCTATGTTGGATAGGTCTCATAGCCCCGGTGTATTTTTCTGTTTTAAATATTTTGGATTTTCATTTTAAAACCATTTCCGCTATTTGTAATTATTGTTGACTTTTGTCGTTGTGATACGACTTAAATATTTTATCCAAAGGTATTTCTCTCTTTATTATGAATTTTAATTTGTTTAAAAAAAAAATCGGGCTGTTACATTTTGATAATATGACCATTAGTCAATTCCTTATTTTCGGATCTGATATGAGCAATTCTTCCAAAAAGATATGATGCATATTTACTCTAGATTGCATATGAAAATTATTCAGTTGAGTCTTCCTTCACACTCTTGATTAGATTTTGGGGCGCGAACAAAAACTGGGCATGTTCTTGGACCTTCAAAAATTTTGATACGGCTAAGTGATATTTATCTTTTATCATAATCATTGACTTTCCATTAGAGGCATTGACTTTTCCTCATCACAATATGACTTGATTGTTGGAGGCAAATATTGTATACTTTGCTTTCTTGATAGTTAGAGGCAGACTGCGTGACTTAGAATTAGTGGCTTGGGCAAATCACGTTTGTTACATTATCAGAGTCACTACAACTTCAAAGGTTGCTTATCAGATGTAGCATTCTGGAACATGTTGTAATTATTAGAGCTAGAGGAACATGAGATTCAGAGGCAGGCTTGAACAGTAGACTTCAGAGGCATGCTCAAAATTACTGTTCATCAGAAGCATGATGAAAGTACTGTCCATTAGAGTCATGTAGAAGTATCGTTCATTAGAGGCATGTAGAAGTATTATTCATCAGAGGCATCCAGAAATATTGTTCATCATAGGAATGGAAGCTCCAGAGACACGCTGAATCTTCAAAGGCACATAATTCTTGAAAGGCACGCTGATTTACCAAAAACACATTGAGTTGTCAGAAGCACGTTGAACTACCAGAAGCACGCTGAACTACTAGAAACACGTTGAACTACTAGAAGCACGTTGAACTACCAGAAGCACAATGAACTACCAAAAGCACGCTAGAAGAGGCAGATACGCGTACTTTTCCAGAGTGTGCATTTGTCTGATTTTGAGGATTTTGTTGACTGATTGATTTTGTTTCCTCTGACCTTTTTACTTCCTCTAGTGATATCCTCTGGTGGGATCCTTTGATTTTCCTATTCTAATCCCTACGAACTCAGTGAAGCCATTAGTCTAAACAAATTATTCTAATAAAATGTCTTTGTTAAGGGTTAACATAAAAATCACAAGAGGAAAACCAACTTGGTTCCAATAACATAAACTATGACATTTCAACTTAAACATAAATAAAACTAAAAATTATTCAAAACTCTTGACTTGAATTTTTCCTTGAATTTAGTTCAAATTTATGTTTAGAAGAATTTCGACCTTAAATTTAGTTCCATCATTACCTACATGAGAAAAACGCAAGTTAAAGAAATGAAAAACAATGTAACTTGTACCACCGAGGTCAAATGGAAACTGTGAAAAACGTCAAATATGTCAAGTAAGTGAAACACAATTCCACTTTTTGCATTTAACCGTCCAAGATATTCATTTCCAATGTAAGGAGTTTCAAAGATAGAGAGAAAATTATACCTCTTGAAGTTGACATTAAGAACCAATTTTACCTTCCTTGAATTGTAATTAGAATTGGTGACAAACAAGAAAGTACTTTGTTTTTGCCAAGACTTCAATGCAAGTTGAGCCTCATGGATATTTTCCTCATCACAAATTAATGATGATTCTTTTTGAAACAAGACAAATCCTTCAAACACATTAGGAGTATAATATGAAAGCTTAAAAGACTTAGCAACAATACGTAGTGTAAGGAGAGGTGTAGTAGTGCAACTATCAACCAAATTTCACATGCAAACACTCAGCATTCATAGAAAATCTTAAAATGCTAACTTTATTTTTAACAAAAAAGTAAGTATTCAAGTTAGCATATAATTGTTCCTTAAGAACACATTCTTCAAAAATTATGTCATGAACCAAGTTAACATTAGAAAGCACAACATAACATTTATAAGAAAATCATTCCAGTTTTGGCTCATAATTGTCAAATCAAGTTTAGAAGAATAGTATGGATTGGACACTTCATGGTTTTAACACTCAAAATAGGCTTATGAGAATAACTCAAGTTAGGTATTTCAACATGAAAATTTGCTAACCTAGATAGCATAGGAGGAAGAAATTTTCCAAACAATTTAACAAGAGAGACTTCAATTAAAGTTGTTAGGAATCAAACCAAGTTTTTCCATGCAATTATTCTTTTGAGAAACTTTTGGCTGAACACCTTCAACTTCAACGGATTGTGGACATTCCTCCTTTGGAGATGTATCTTCAAACTATTGAACATAAGAATCAAGAAAGTTAGAGTCAATTTCTTGCTCTTTGTCTCCCAAGTAATTTTCATCTTCAATTTTCTTTTCTTTAAATTTTTCTTTGTCTCTCAATTCTTGTTCCTCTTCCACTTTCTTTTCTTTCTTTTTAATGACATACTCAAGTTTTCTTTCACTTTTTTCTTTCATTTTCTCTCAAAGCCAACTTCTCTACTTTTCTAGCCACTTTTGTATGCCCATTTTCATAAAGATATTTCGCATACTCTGAATTCAATAGAAAATCTCTAATATATCCTTCATGTGATATACTTCTCCTTTTTTTTCTCAACCCTCCATTGTATATTCTATGTATTTTCTCTTTTGCATACTTCATATCCTCCCTCTAAAAATCTATTTGCCTCATTACCTTTTCTCTATCTCTCTTTTCGTACATATTTTCCTCCTCATCTTAATCTCTATATCTTTTTTTTTTCTCTATCTTTCATTTCATACCTCATTTCCTCATCATCATAATCTTCATTTCTTTTTTCTTTTTCTCTAAATCTCCTCTCATAACCTCTATATCTTCTTTCTTTCTCAATTTCAAACTCATCTTCATTTTGAGGTGATCTTCCATGATGAGATCTCTTATCTCTTTGATTCACTAGCTCCTCTCTCAAGGAATTCATTTGAGTAATCAACATTTTTGTAAAATTACCTATAAAAAAATCGTTTCTAGGATAAGAGGTTTGGTTCACTTAAACTCATATTTCAACAACAATAAGTCAACGAGTACCACCATAATCAAGCAAATAACAAGAACAAGTTAAGAAAATAAAAAATAAGGCCATTGCCACTCACTAAATGATTACACTCAAGAAATGTATCACTCGTATATATCACGCAATGATGACTTTTTTAAATGATGTGCACTCTTGTCTTTTTCCACTCAAACTTATCTTGCAAGTTCATAAAAAAAACTCAAGCAAGAATCCAAATCAAAGAATCTAAACACAATGTAACAAGTCTGCAAAAGCTATCAACACAAGAGTTTCAAGAAGGAAAACTCTAAGACATAACTAAGAGAATTTAAAATGAAAAAAAAAAAAGAAAAATTAAGCAAATGAAGACACACTTAAATTGATTATCAAAGAAATAAGAAAGCTTAGAACTAAAAGACTAAGTGATCCAGATATGTGGGAGTTAAGGTACTAAAATCAAATATGCAATGCCCAAAAGAGGTAACAAAAATGCAAAAATATTTTATGTTTCAATATGCACAATTCTGGAATTTTTTGTTTTGCAAAGTTCCATTTTTTTCAAAAGTGTTTTTGTGTAGAATAAGTTTTATGAAGCAATTGTATTTTCAAACTTTTCTCTGCATATTTGCATTACTATCATTTTTTTTAATTAATTTAGACTTTTGAATTTCTAGAATTGAACATGTATAGAAGAAATAACATCAAAAATAAGTTTGCAAGTGAAATTTTGGATCAAACAATTGCAAGCGAAGAAGCTGATGAAACCCAAATTTTTCTCTCTCCGAAAACAGTAACATTGAACTCGAACTTTTACCAAAATAACAGCAAGTACTCACCAAGATTAATATTCTCACACATATTATAACACTTATAAACTAAAAACAACTCAAGATTGAAAAAGATTTGAAACAAAATGAACCAAAAATTTCAAAAATCTCAAGAACACAAAACACTTAAATTGAAAATAATGACAAAGATAGACGCTTGGTAACAAGCTCTAATTACTAAATGATATGGATTTGAGTTGCTCTCACATGATTATGGATCTAGCCAAGTGGTTTCTTGAAATAAAGTAGCAAATGAAATGGGGGAAAGAACAAAAGATGAGTTAGGTCTTGAAGATGGAGAAGGAAGGCGCCATAGCCTAAAAGATTGATAAGTCAATGAGGAATCGCCACAGTGATAAGAAAGTCATTGATAAGATTCAAGTTCTAATCCAAGAACTCAAAGAGGAGACATTTCTCACAAAACATTCTCATGAAGATAAGTTATATTTCATTTCAAAGTTGTTTAATGATGTCTTTACTAGAATAATTATAGGAAAAATGCTTGTATACCTAAAAGGTCTATAAACATAAATATAGGTCCATTAAATGAGTTTACATCACTTAACTAAAATAAAATACAAAATATGACAATACAACTTAAACATAAATAAAACTAAAAATTATTTTAAAGTCTTAGCTTGAAATTTTCCTTGTTTTCCTTATAATTAGCTCCATTTAAACTCTTCTTAATTTCTGATGTTGGATTTCAACAATGTTGTTACAACATTTATGGTTTTGTTGTTTCCAGATGCTCCAAATGATAGATGTGAATTGATTTGACTCCTTTTGTGGTAGCTACAGATGTTCTAGGATGATTATCTCAGATACATTTGATCCGCATCTTCCTCAATAACTTGCATAAATGAATATCATTGTTAAATATTCTTACTTTTAGAACAATTAAAGAAAATATGAGTATTGTCCTCTATTTCTTGTTCCTAAAGTAAGCAATCAATTAGGCATGTAACTCTTTTTTGTTGAAGTCTGACACTAGTCAGGAAGCAATGTCAACAAATGTGCTATTACAAGTTTTTTTTTTTTTTTTATCTTTGGTGGAGTTCTAAGTTTCCAAATCAAGTTCCAAGGTCCAAGAACTCTCAAGTGTGAGGTATCAATATTATTGATAATTCTTTGTCATATGTAAGTTTTTTTTTATTGTTTTTAGTCTTATTTATATTTAATCATTAGCTAGTTTAAGCAATTATTTGATATAGTTTGCCGATTTTGGTTCTTGAATTTAATGACGTGTTTATGATCTTATTTTCTCTTGATTAAGTATAAATTTTTCGTATTTTGTGTTGTTTAATTGTTTTAGTGCAGTGCTGAATTTTGGTGAGAAATCAATATATCTATGTGGAGTTTTTCAACCATACCTGGAGTTGTAGATATCTAAATCGTGTCAAACCAAGTGAAAAGGAAATTTAAGATCCATAGCTACAACTTTTATGGATACATATGAACCAAATTTGGACTTGACAGAGGATAAAAATGCAATAGAAGACAAATCTCAAATGATGTGTGTTGGAGCGCAAATGCCTGCGCGTGGGATACATTTATGTAGTTTTAAACAATTTGTTTATGTCCGAGGATTGTTGGAGCGCCATTGGCATGCGCTGGAACACACGACACACTGCATAATGTATTAAAGTGCGACTTTATGAGTTTTTAGGTATCTTTTGACTGTTTTGAAGTGTAAAGACTTGTGTTCTAGGAGATAAAATTCAAATGAGGTTGGTTATTACAACATTAAAGGAGTTTTATCATTAATCGTTCATGAATATTTCTTGTAATTCTTCTTTAATCTATATCTTTTGTTTCTTTTTCATGGGTAACTAAATCCTCTTTGTTGGGGATGCGTGAATCAAGATGAAACTCTTATTTCTTTGTTTTGATTTCTAGTTATATAAATGAATTTAATGAAATTTTTTCTCATCTCTGTGCTTAATGCTTTTTATTGTTTGATCAACATTAAACTATTTTACGATTCGTATTTTGAAACAGAAGTGAACATTACGATTCATGATATTGTAGTCTACGGATACATGCAAATCATGAAACCAATTGAATTATTTGCATAGACAATAGTTTAATAAGAGAATTCTTGTACTGTAAAGCTTAATTTTGATCTTAAATCTTCTAAGGAAGTAAGGGTTACTTTGGAATGTAAGGTTCTGTCACTAAATAATTAGAGCAAGAATAGTAAAGCAAATTTAGTAATAATTCAATAAAGGAATTCAATAACTTGGATAAAATTAGAAACAAATGTTAGACTCGAAGTGAAGCTCATCCTTAACATTTGTCTCATTATAAATTTCAATACTCTTACTCTTGTTAGTTTGAAAACCTATTAAATTCAGTAACTTTTTGTTCAATTAAGTACTTAAAACATAATTCGATGGTATAATACAATTCTTGAGTTCGACACTCGGTACTACTATTGTAATATTACTAGCAACAATTTAATACACTTGCACAACCGCTATTAATTATCCTAATTACAAAGTTGATATGCATTTTTCATTGAATATTCCTTATTTCTTTATGTAGTCTAAGTCCTCTTATCTGTAGTAAACGAACCAAACAAGGGTGTATGCAATATTTTCCAACAGTGGTTGCATTAAAGAAGGAAAACATGATAGGAACATTCCAAGACTTATTATTAGAGTTAATGTGGTCACCAACGTGAAGGTTGAAGGAGCGTAAACACGAGAAGGGGGTTTGAATTGCGTTTGTCTATTTTTAAAATTTTGTTCTTAATTTTGATTATGATTCTAGTCTGGTGACTTAGCTGTTTGGACTAATCAGAGGTTGCAGTAAACAGACAAAGCAAAGGTAAAAATAATACACCAGATTTTATCCTAGTTCACCACCAACTTGGTAGCTACGTTAAGTCCCCTCACACAGAAAGATTTATCCATTAATTCAAAACTTGAATTACAACAACACCTGATCTTACAAGTCAGTCTTCTCAAAACAACCTGAACCTACAGACTTTTTGGGGCAATACACACATTGGCCCTACAAGTCAAGTCTTATCTACATAACGTGAAACCTACAGATTGTTAGAGGTAAACTACCCACTTGGCCGTACAAGTCAAGTCAAGTCTTCTCATCACCCATTATTGGGCAGGGTTACAATGAGTTGGAAACTGTTTTGGTTTTTGCTTCTACTAAGGAGATCTGATACAATGATTTTCCCACATTACAATGAAGCACTAAGCACTAAATAATATAAAGTTTAACTAGTGCTTTGCGAGAACTTAAAACCTTAAACTTTGAATACTTAGAAAATTGAGCTCTTGAGGTTTTTCTGAATAACTTTGGTTTTTAGGATTTCTGAGTTTGTTGTTCTTTGTGTGTCTTATTTAGCCTTGAGTGCTGTTTATAAGAAAAATTAGGGCTTTAGTTTAATCCCTTGTGAATTCTGAATCGTATCCTTATTCCAGCTTGGTCAACAAATATTTCTTCCAAATGTAATTCTGAAAAATATGTTTTGATAATATTACCATTAGCCAATTCCTTATTTCCAAATTTGATTTGAGAAACTCTTCAAATAAGATATGATGCGTATTTTATCCAGATTGCATTTAGAAATTATTCAGTTGAGTATTCTTTCATACTTTTGATTGGATTTTGGGGCGCAAACAAAAATTGGGCATGTTCTTGGACCTTCAAAATTTCTTATATGGCTAAGTCAAAATTTTCTTTTATCAGACTCGTTGACTTTTCATTATAGACATTGACTTTTCTTCATATAGTATGACTTAATTGTTGGAGTCAGATGTTGTGTTGTTTGAATAGTCATAGTCATAGGCAGTTGCAAAGCTACGTGATTTATAATTAGTGGCATGGGTAACTTCACCTTTAATGCATTATTAGAGTTAGTGCATCTTCAGAGTGTGCTGTGTTTCAGAGGCTACACTTTTGGAACGAGTTGCAGTCTTCAAAGTGAGCAGAATATATGCTTCAAATGTAGACTTGTACGGTGGCTTCAGGTTTCAGAGGCATGCACAAAAATAATGCTCATCACAGGCATGCTAAAAATATTGTTCATCATAGGCATGTTGAAGTTACTTTTCATCAGAGGCATGCTAAAGTTATTGTTCATCAAAGGCATGCTAAAGTTATTGTTGATTAGAAGCATGCTACAGTTATTGTTCATCAGAGGCACAAAAACTCTATAGGCACATTGAATCTTCAGGGGAAAACGCACAGACTCATTGGAGACATGCTAACCAGAAGCACGCTTTAGTCTTTAAAGGCAGACGCCTAATCACGCTGAGCTACCAAAAGCACGTTGAACTACCAGAAGCACGTTATTAGAGGCAGATGTGCAAACTTTTTAGCGAGCACTTAACTGATTTGATTTCATTTCCTCTAACCTTTTTACTTCCTCTGGTGGTATCTTTTGATGGTATTCCTGGTGGTTTCCTCTGATTGTATCCTATGGTGGTTTCCTCTGGTGGTATCTTTTAATGGTGTCCTCTGGTGGTTTTCTCTAATTTTCCTACGGTAATTTTTGCACACTTAATGAAGCCATTAATGCAAATTTATTATTCTCATAAAATACTTTCATTAACATCAAAACTAGAAGTTGAAAACCAACTTGGTTCCAACAAAGGCGTTTAAGAGAAAGCTCCTCATAAGATGTTGCCATCAAAATTGTACATCAACAAGCCCTTTCTCATTCCAAATTGAAATATCATTACCCGAGCCAATGCACTGTTGTATACCCTCTCGAAGAACAAACTTTGCACCACATATGTTTCACCACACAAAGCTCGAACCATGACCAACACTTGAATGTATAAAATGTCCATGAGGAAAATATATTGCTTTAAACAGCCAAGAAATCAAACTTTGAGAGGTGGGAATAAGAAATATACTCAAAACATATGTGTGAATAGCTTGTAAAATTGATTTTATGAAGTTAAAAATGGCTTTCTTGCTGGCTGATCTGTGTACAACGATTTGTTCAAATTTCTTTCTAAAGGATGACAATATCTTTTGTTTATTGCTAATTATGGGGCTCGTTTTGTTTTATTTGTAATTTTTTGAAGGACTTGTTGCAGTTTTCTAATTGTGAAGTTCATTTTGTTTCTTTGTTATTTTTGGAAGGTTGTTGCAAACTTGCTGGTTATAATTTTATTATCTTTCCTTATGCTTTAATGTGAAATAAACTTTTAAATAGGTTTTCAAGTTAGGCCAAACTCTTAAAAAATGTCAGACTAAACCGAAAAAAAAGATTTGATAGGTTGTATGCCAGACTCGAGCCTTTCAAAGTTTGGCCAATGCTGACCTATTCCCACCCTTAGTCGCGAGGCATGTAAGAGCACACTATTGAGATTAATAATGTTACAATAAGACTAAAGTATTTGGGTACGTCAGTGGATGAATTTTTATGGTTCAATTTACTTTGAATTCACTTCTTTCTGAGTATCGAGCGGGATGCTAATCAACTGATTGGAAAGCTCATTCGAGAGGAGAACTAACTAAAGAATATTAAAAGTCATTTTGTCAACCTAATTCATGGAGCTGGAAAAACATTGAACCCAAAAGTCAAGAACTTTAAGTAAAATGAACTTCCTAATATTTATGTGCTAAAGAATGACACTTCCATAAATATTTTCCGAACCGTAAGGTTTGGTTCAAGAAGAAACATATGTAAAGGAAAACGAAACAACACATACAAGGGGACAACATACGAAGCAAAACGTCAATCTCCCTTTGAGAATGACATGACACGAACTCACAGGTTTCAATGAATCTTTGTTCAACAGAAACATTACCGTTAGGACCAACGACCTCCGTCTTCAAAGAAAAGACAAACGCTAAAGAGCATTCCAATCTAAGGCTTTAGAAACACTTAAATCCTTCAATTGAGTATCGAAGTCCCCCATGTTCGAAGAAAATGTCTATTCGACCAGAATAAGAGGAATAAACGGATTATTGTTTCCACAATATCCCCCACCTCTTCGATGAATTGAACATTGTCATTATCAAGCCCCTGCTCGCAAACCACCAACTCGTTTCTTGCCCTCTCAGTTAAAAAATGGAAAACATAATACTTGTCTTTGAAACGACATAGGGAATCCATGTAAGGGACGAAGAAACGCTTAGTATGTATGAAGGAGACCCATATATGCTTGGTAATGTCTTCGTTCCAAAGAAGACCAAAAATAGAGAAGAACACAACCACCTTTAGGATTGCATCCACTTAGCCACAAGGCCATTGGAAATGCTTAAAAGACGCCAATGATTTTAAGTGAATATGTGAGGGACATAGATCGAGGTGTTGAAACACATCTTTCTTAAAATCAGTAAAGGATACCTAAAATCCCATACCCCTAAATATGACCTTGTATAAGGGAATCGAGATCATGGGGTACTCCGAACATATATATATATATGTTGTCTGTCGGAGCTAGCACTTCCCAATCTCCAGCCTCGACAACCCACGTCGGTGAACCTATTCTCGTCGTTGGTAGTAAAAATGGATTGCGGGAACCAAGTTGATTTTATACTTAGAGTTTTGATGTTAACAAAAGTATTTTATGAGATCAATATATTTGACTTCATAGAGTATGAAAGAACATTTGTGTTTTTGAAGATAATCTAAAATAAGATTTGATTCAGATTTATAATTGAAGAAAATCTTTGACCAAGTTAAAAAGAAGATATGGTCAAGATTTGAAGAAGATATGATCAACATCTTATCTACAAGAAGATATGAATTATTTACAAGAAGTTTTGATCAATATTTATAACAAGAAGATATGAATTATTTACAAGAAGATTTGATCAATATTTACCACAAGAAGATATGAATTATTTACAAGAAAAATTGATCAAGATTTATCTACAACAAGATATAAATTGTTTACAAGAAAATATGATCAATAATTGTTTCAAGAAGAAACACTCACAGGAAGATACATTTATTATTTGCAAAGATATGATTCAGATTTTAACACAGGACAAAATATTGAATTAGACTTAGTCATATTCCTACTTGTGAACGTTCAAGAACCGGTCCAACATTATGTTCCTGCCCAGATCATAACAAACAATAAGAAGGAAGTTTCATCTAAAGAATTTGCGAAAGAAATCTTAACAAAATACGAACAGAATCAATCTGAGGAATTGACAAACTCAATCTGAACAAAATACGAACAAAATCAATCTAGAAGAATTGCTCAGATTGGATTCAGAAATAAAGAATTGGTTAAAGAACATATTATCAAAAAACATCTTCTTCAAAATTATTTTTGAATAAGATCATTGTTGACCAAGTTAGGAATGAAGATACAATTCAAAATTAAACAAGGACTAAATTGAAGCTCTAATTTTATCAATAAATAGATACTCACGGCTAAAGAAAAAGATCATCAAAATTTCAAATTTCATCTTAGAGTTCAAAGAGAGAAACACTTGTGCGAATGAGAAATATTTTCTAAGTATTTTCCTTAGAATGTGATAATCATTGTTATAATTAGCTTGTTAGAAGCAACTACTCAAGTTCCAAATCTTTGTATTCAAACCCGATAGTGGTGTTAGTGAGCCTTCAACAATTTGGGGTTGTCATATTGTGTGGAGAAGACTTGGCTGGTAGAGTGAAGGTGTGTGTGTGTTCTTCAAATATCTAGGGTTGTCAGACTCTTTGAGAAGACTGACTTGGAGGGTCAGTTGCTTTGTAATTCAAGTTGTTGAATCAATGGATTAAATCATTATGAGAGAAGGGACTAGATGTAATCAAGTTTGTGGTGAACCAGGATAAATTACTTGTGTCACTTTATTCCTGCACTCCTTAGTTTTGTTATTGCTTCTACTCCAAGTAAATCATCAAGTCTGAACCAGTTTAATTAAATATTGAAAAAGTTATCAATTTAGTCAAACACAATTCAACCCCCCTTCTCGTGTTTGCACCTTCATGGACACCACTCTGAGAGGATCATGAGCTACCCAAGCATAAGTCCTCTCGTCGGGTGGGAGAACCGAGTTGAGTAGAGAGAACGCCTTCTTTACCATGTCAACCTAGAAGGTAGAATCGGCAGGAAATGAATTTGACATCCAAATTCTCTCTTCAATCGTCGTTCCCAAAGCGAAAGGGTCTAAATGCGAGCCACCGTGCCAACATACAACCGACACATTGGAGCAATAGGACCATCATGGGTCACCCCAAATCAGTAAAACATAAAACTCTCTAACCTACGGGTAACCCAAGCAAAGGCAAGACATTCCCTAAAGACATACTACGGCGGATGCAGGAACCTTTGCCTCATCTAAACCCAATACCTATGTCGACAGAGAAGTTCACCCACCACTGTGGGACCACCACCAACCCCCATGGTTTACCATGAAAATGCAGAAAATACAAATATGAAAAAACTCAGAAAAGTAGTAGAAAATGTAATATCATAACAAACAACGACTTATCGGGTACGATCACTACCAACAGAAAAGTAAAAGTGGGGAAGAACTTCACAAAAATTAGAGGAAAAATGAAGAAAAAGATGAAGGAAATGAAAGTCCCTCCAAAACATGAGGTAACCCCTTATATACCTTAAATGATCCAATTGTTGGAGTTCAAAGAGCGCCTACCAGCAGACACGATTACATCTCGAAACAATGCGAAATTAAATTAAGTAGTCTTAGGCACTCGAGTGCCTACACCCATAGGGGACACATGTCACAACAAAAAGACCAAAAGGTATCACATCACGTCATTTCACCAACCTATCAAATCTCCTCAATTGACAAATTAAACCACAAAAAATTAACACGTGGGAATGTGCAAACTTCTAGTGTCGAATACATTCTAGTTGGACTCCCAAAAAATATGACACATTTTATCATGTTGACTAAAAAGGCAGTCGGACACCCCAAAAAGTGTTGAGTATATAGCATAGACAAAAACAAATTATTCCATTCTCTGCCGATAACAAATATCTAGACCACAATCAAATCGAACACAAATTAATGATCAAGACGAAAGTCTGTTGAACATATTCCACAATGAATATGCTTCCATATATTGGAGGACTTCTATACGACTCCTCTAGTTGTTGCCTCGCTTCCTCAACAATGACTTTTGGGGAAACTATTTCAGATTGGCCCAAGCTCAGTAAACATCCTAACACCTACACGATTTGAAACATTACCCAACACAGACAACTAGGGTTCCTTACTCCAACGGTTTAACCTAGTTGTTACGATCCCAAAGCAACATCCCATCGAATTCGCCAACCATAATGGCCATTCATTATGGTTGTATCCCTTAGCATCGGAAATCCCACTTATATAAATAGTGCCTTTGGCTCCCCAAAAGGTACACACACACTTCTCATCCCAATACCTCTTACTTTCCTCGAATCAATACTCATTTGAGCGTTAAAGTGTTTGCAGGTACTACCCCATCAACAGGTTCAAAGTATCGTCCAACCCAACGAAGCCGAACATCATCTGCGGTCCAATTCAAATCAATATTATGTTTAAATAAGTTAACTGGTTGAAAACAAAAACAAATAAAAAAAAATAAGAAAAGGGGTAGTGAAACACCCCACCATTAGAGAGGCTCAAATCAACCACCACACACCACGAGTCATTGTAGTCGTTGCCCCCACAAAAAAAACACAAATCGCGCATCGTTGCAGACCCGTCACCACACCACCACCACACTCAAGGAATGTACTCACTCTCCCTTCCTTTGGGTCTCTTCTTTTTTCTCCTATTCTCCTTTTTTCCCTTCATTTTTCTCTCTCTTTTTCCTTCTTTGTAAGTAGCCACCCCACCCCCACCTTTTTATTTTTGCCTTTGTATCTTATTAATTTTTATTTCTTAATTTATTGTTATTTTTAAACCAAAATTAAGTTGGGTTTTAAAAAAAAAGAAATTAGTTCAAATATAATTAATTTTAAATATAAATTTATATTTTTTAATAGTGTATCTTTTGAAAATCATTTAAATAAAATTATAAATTTGTATTTTTTATAGTGCGTCTTTTGAAAATCATCTAAATAAAAATAAAAATGTAAATAAAATTATAATACATTAATTAAAATTTATTATTAATAAATTATACATGAGACAAGTGTCAGTTTGTAAAAATAATTTATACATGTGCGATCCGTGCCAACACATTTGTTTTTTCTCTCTCTCTAGTTTTTTTATTGTATAAGTGTTATATTGGACAAGCTTATATAGTGTAGATTTCAACAATAACCAAACGCAACACAAACCTATGTATAAGCATGAGTGTTCTACGAGTTGTTCGTAAGTATTAAGTAATCCATTAGAAGTTTATCAAAATTTGAATTATTTATTCTCTCTCTCTTATTTTTGTTGTTGTCTACAATATCATTTTGTAGTAATTGAAGTTGAATAGGAATGGAGAGTTGATATTTTTAAAAGATTGATGTATAAATGTATATTCCAATTCTTAATTTTTTTTAATAGCGTATATTGTGATATGAGAAACATACCTATATTTTTCAAACATTATTCACCAATTTTTTATTTTTGTGTTTTGATATACATGTTTAAATTATACAATATTGATCTATATTTAATGTGATAAAACTATGAATATAAACTTTTTTAAATTGATTTATTTATGTTTAGTTACCAAAACAAGTAATTTTAAGATTATTTAAGAAAGCTAATAGAAAGATCTTATTATACAAATAAATTGTCTTTTTATTTACATAAATTATCATAACCTATATGAAATCAAGTTTTTTAATAACTCCAATGGTTTGACAAGACCTTTCCTACTTTAGATTGAAGTAACATCTCTTTACCCTAACCCTAAAATTTAAGTCAAATATTTTTTATGTAGGTAATTGGATCATTTTTCTTACAAATTGTGTAACACAAACACTTACTCTATAACCACACAAAAAAAAATAGCACTTATCCTATAAATTCTTAACTAAATCATTTATTTTCAGTTTGAACGTCGAAGTTAATTATGGTGAAATTTACAATCTCTTTTAAGACAAAAAAAAAGTTATTTATCTAAACATGACCTAATTATTAAGGGTGGTTGTTCTCATCAATTACTTAACACATAACGTTTGTAATAACATGAATAGAAAACACGTAACAAAAAAAAAAAGACTTAAAAACAAATATTCCACGACTTTCTCGTAATATTAGTCCCATTTAATTAATATTTATTTAAAAAATAATTTATATCGTATTTTATCTTTTTGTTATAATATTTTTTTAAAAATAAAAATTTAAATAGAAAATTTGTTTAAATAGCTTATCTTAAAATATAATTTTAAATATTTTATCAATTTGCTACAATTTGTTTTGGATAATGAAATTTCAAAAAACGATTAAAATGAAAAGCTATTTTGAGAAGCTTTTCATAAGAATTATTTTTGAAAAATATATTTTTTTTAAATGTGATTTTTATCATATTAAAATCTCTAATAATGAATATTTAAGTTAATGAATGTTAGAATGACTTTTTTCAATAATAAATAAATAAATCTAAAACAATCCCTGCTATTTTTAGATATACTTTCACAAAAATCATTTTTAAAAATATAAAGATACACGGTGCGTTTGATAGAAATTTATCATAAAAAAAATCTATTTTTTCACACCAAAAATCATTTTTTATTATTTAAATGGTGTTTGTTTCAATTTTTTTAAAAATCATTTTGTTGAAAAAAAAAATCATATTTTGGCTAAAAATAGCATCTTCTCCCATTTGTCTCGTGCAATAGATAAGAGAGAAAAATGCTACAAAATTTAAAAACACATAACTTACTAATGTAAGAAAATAATGTAATTACCATTATCCTTTTTAAAAAATCCGAAATTGCACTCCATCAATTCATTAGATGCGTTTTCTCCTCCACACACTCACCTGTGTAGAGGTGTGTTGGGTTGGGTCATTTTTGGCCAAATCCGATACTCGAACCGATCAATTTTATTTGGGTTGAGTTGAGCTCTTAAGTCATGATTTTTCCATCAAACCCGAACCGAACCAACCGATAATTAGCGGGTTGGGTTCATGGGTAATAAAAAAAAATATTTTTTTTATTTTAAAAAATGTAATTAAATTTAAATACTTAAACACCTAAAAAATAATAAAAATATATTACAACATATCATTTAATACTTAAAATACATCCACATACACAACAAAACACTTAAATTGATTAAATTAGCAACAAATTTTCAATCATAGTCCAACAACTAAATTTTAACTATACATAAATAGTAAAAAATAAAAAATATATATGCCACGTCAATGAATTGGGTTCGCGGGTTCAAAAAGTTAAATCCGATATGCGAACCAAATATAATTGGGTTTCAATTGGTTGGTTCGAGTTAGACTCGAACTTGAATGGGTTGAGTCAAAATGCGGGATGGATTGGATGAACATGTTTGCGAGTTTAAATGTACCCATGTACACCCCTACACTTGTGGTCGTTTTTCTCCTTCAATGTGAATCTGATCTATGTTTTTGTTGTGCAAAATTCCGCAAATGTACAAATTTTCCAAGTAGTAGTATATAAGATTATCGTATCCACATAGATTAATTTAACAACTACCAAATTAATCAAAGTTTAAAAACATGAATCTTAAAGGCTAGTAGTCTCTTTTTAGCCTATCTGTCCTCATGCTAGCCAATCTCTAACAATTGTTCTATGGCAAAGGGTAATATTCAAGATGTGAACTAATCGGATATGCAAATTCATACAAGATTTGGTGCTCTCTTTGAAATATATGCTTTTATAATATAACTTATTTCATCAAGTAAGTTATCTTCTCCTTTTCAATTTCTCCATATCGTTTTTTTAAAATCATTTTATCTTTACATTATTCATATGTTGATACAAATTTATTTTTGCTTTTGTGTGTTTATTTATTGCTTTTTGATGAGTACGTACATTAATCAATTTTAAAATGAGTTTGAAAAATGGATTAAACTAATATATTTTGAAGTGGGTCTATTGTAATAAATTTCACAACAAATACGTTAAATATTGACACGTAGCATAACAAAAATTCTACGTAATAACTACTCTCTTAATAACTATGGATAATCAAACTATGACGATATATTTATGGTAATTTTAGAAAACAGATAAATTATTGTATTTAAAAAAGTCATGTCTTTTTATAATAATTTTGCAGTTTAAAAGATCACTTCTATAAAATTGTATAAAATCATTCAAAAAAAAAATTATTTTTATGGTAGTAAACAAACGGAAATAAAAAAATTAATTTTAAACAAATCTCTAAAATATGATCCGTAAATTTTCTAAATTAAAAATTATTTCTATTTAATATCATTAAACGCACCCATAGTCACTTTTTTTAAAATCTTAAATAAACATACTCATTAACATGGCTAAAAATCTATTTTCTGTTAATTTGCATTCAGGTGCGTTTATTTAAGATTTTTTCATGAAAAAATCTATTTTTTTAAGTCAAAAATCATTTTGTAGGGTTGGAACGGTGTTTGTTTTAGATTTTTTAAAAATGATTTTTTTTACAAAATCATTTTTGCCTAAAAATGAAAAGCAAAAAACAGTAGTTTCTCACATTTGCACATTTGTAGATGAGAGAGAAAAATGAAACACAGTTAAAAAAACACACGGAACTTAAGTCATTAAGTTTTGTTCTCTTTTTTCATTTTTCTATATCGTGGTGGTTGTGTGTATTTATTTATTGTTTTTTAAGGGTACTCAATTACAGATCAATTTTTAAAATGTGTCTACCAAATCATTAATTTAAAAAAATCATTTTTACAAAATTGTATATAAACAAGTTAAAAATTATTTTTATAATAGTAAACAAACGAAAATTAAAAAATTAATTATTTTTTTAAATCTTTTAAAAAATAATCTCTAAATTATTTAAAATAAAAATTATTTTTATTTAAGTTTAAACCCATATTTATCCGGAGTGCAAAGTCATCGAAAAAAAACCACAAGGCCATTCACCAAAAAAAAATATAGAAAACCACAAGGCCGAAAAAGAAGAAAAATGGAACGAAAAAGAGTGAGGTGTCCTCGAGATTAGTTACGGGCTTAAGAGTTAAGATACATACGAAACGGTGCGTTTTAGCAAGACGAATACGCTGTAGTGTCCACGTCGACCCGTTTAGCTTCTTCTAATTTCCATCATCGTGCTCTTCTAACTTCTTCCTCTTCGTTAGGTTTTTTCTCAGTTATTACACTTTCTCCATTCTCAACCGCTCCGGTTCTTCACTCACACTCGTTTCTTCTTCTTCAAAAACTATTTCACCGTATTCTTCGCAACCTCCATCGATTTCTACTTTTTCGCGCTTCAAGGTACGATTCCTTCGTTTTTTCTTAATGTCATTTGTAACGCCTTTCATGTTTCTTCACGCATCGCATTCAGTTATTTATTATTTCGAGTTTTATCAATTTTTTTAATTTTTTTTTAATTTTTAATTTTATTTTACGAAATAGATATGTTAGATGCTTGAGTTGTGGTGAACGCGATGGCGTCTAAAGGTCCCAGGTCTAAGTTTGATCATGAGTATAAAGCTAAACGGCATAAGGTTAGTTCATGCTTCTTTTTCTTTCTCGTCGTTTATGTATTTTTTATTTTTTATTTTTGTTTTCTGTCTCTGTCTCTCCGTCTCTCCGTGTGTTTGTTTTATTTTTTATTTTTTCGTTCATGCATTGATTTTTTTGGAAGAATATTATAGTTTCTGATTTTGATTTCTTGCTCTACTTGGCTTGTGATCCTTTTCAACATTTATATTCAACAAATGGTTACTTAACGGTTGGACTGAGAAGTTAGGATGTGATGAAATTAACTGAAATAGCACTTATAGTGATTGGTGGATTAGAACTAGGTTCTTGTTTGAATAAACAACTTAATTAAGTGCTTATAAGCTTATTTTATAAGAACTCATATTGTGTATAAGCTATTTATATAAAAAATATAAAATAAAGTCAAATTGTTCTGTTTTCATAAGCTATCTTAGAGAACATATGGAAATAAGCTGAAACCAACTTATGAACATATCATAAGCTGTTTTTATAAGTTTTTCCAAACAGTCTAAAAAATGTTTTAGTCAGTTGATAAACTCAAATATGTCAATCCGAACAGATCTTTGATTAATGCGAAAAAAGATATTATTAGAAGAGAAAAAGTAGAGGTATGAAATTGAGCCTAGATTTTACTTGTATGGATAAAACATGCAAAGGTAGTTACTCATTAATATGTTAACAACATAGGTTGCAAAGATGAATCCTTTGCTTAATGGATTAACTCATTCTTTGGCATGAAAGGTTGATCTTTATTCCCTTCCTTAGGGATGTGTGACTAAAATTAAAATTTTTGCTTTTGTGAAAGAATTCAGTACAGGCAAGAAAGTGACAGAAAAATGAAAGAAAGTTATGATTATGATTGGGAGCAGAGAGAAATTAAAATCTGTAAAATTGATCTGAACTGATTTAATTATTATTGTTATGATTTTTTATTGTTGTTGTTGTTGAATTGGTATATAGTCATCTCAGCTGTACCTTCTCTAACAGACCATTACAGAATCTGACAACTCTATAACAGAACAATGAACTGACAGCTGGTTTTATGACAACCTGTAATTGAATTTTACACTGTATACATGCAGTACAATTGAGCTATAAGCTAAGCTAAGCTAATTACTATAACATTCCCTCTTAAAACTCGGGGTAGGTGAATCAAGGAAAAATGACCGACCACTCTGAGTTTGTCCCCAAGATACATATTTTAGTGTGGAGAATGCCTTGTAGCATGGTTGGTTTAGATTATCCTCACCTCCCAATGCACTTTTGGCCAAAGGTAAAAAATTTCTCTTTTGCCAATTTGCCATTTGATGATACAAGGATTCTAAAACAAAACAACCATTGGTCTGATTTCGTTTGGCTAATTAGTAGTTCCAAGGTGAAACACCTTCAAACATTTGTTCAAGACCTCCTCTTGGACATATACAAACAAGTTCTAATTATGTTTATATGAACTTCAAAATCCAAATCATAAATCAAAGGAAGAGTAGCAAAAACACAACAGAACAGCATGTGGAAAGAGAGAGTATGTTGGGACCAAAGAGAGAGCACTATCTTTGAACAAGACAGAGGGGATCGAATAGCAGAGGAGAAGGGAGGGTGCGGAGCACTTTGTAGACATGAAGGATGAAACATCGCATTTTATGAGGGAGTGTGAACTAAAGTCGCAATGTGCTTGATTTGTTTGTTTGTGAATCTGACTTGGGTTATTTGAAAAGCTTGACTGTGGCCGATTTATGATCCATTTGCAAAAAATTTGAAAAGAAATAACAACACAAACACGCCTTTCGGAAAACTGATAGCATAATTTGCCTCGTTTATGGGGTGCACCCAAGATGGAATTTGTAACGTGTGATTCAACAAGATTCACGATTCATGAGATTCATATGGCGACAAGCAATGATTGATGAAAGTAATGACTGGATTGGAGTCGAGTTGTACATGGAAGCTTGTTCCACTTTCTCCTAAGAAATCTACCGTTGGTTGTAGGTAGATCTTTGTTATTAAAGTAGGGCAAGATGGAAAAGTGGCTCCGTTGAAAGCTCGACTACAGCAAAAGGATACACCCAAGTTTATGGTCTCTCGACTACAGTGATACTGATACCTTATCTCTGATTGCAAAAATGGCCTTTTTTCTTTTCTTGTCAATGGCTGCTATGAAAATTGGCCTTTGTATCAACTTGATATTAAAAATGCCTTCTTGTATGAAGATTAAGAAGAGGAGATTTATATGGAGCAACTATCTGACTTTGTTGCCAAAAAAAGAATTTGGTCTTGTTTGCAAGTGACAAAAATCATATTATGGTCTAAAGCAATCACCTTGAGCTTGCTTCGGGAAATTCAGCAATGTTATTCAGTAGTTTGGCATGATTCGTTGTGAGGCAGATCATTTTGCGTTCTTTAGACATTCATATTTGAACAAAGTCATTTATCTTGTGTATGTAGATGACAATGTAATTACTGGTGATGATCAAGCAACATTTATGCAACCATTTTTAGACCAAAGTTAGGTCAATTGTGTTATTTTCTTGGGATTTAAGTAGCTAAATCATAGGCAGACATTGCTATTGCTCATAGAAAACATGTTCTCGATATTTTGGAATAGACAAAGATGTTTAACTGTAAACCAGATGATACTCCTATGGACTTCAATATGAAGCTTCTACAGAATCAGGAGGAGCCTGGCCCAGGCATATACAAGACGTATGGAAACTGAATTATCTCACTATGACCAGACCAGATATTGCGTTTGCTATCAGCGTTGTGAGTCAATTTCTAAACACACCTTGTGAAAGCCATTAGAATGTTGTGGTTCGGACAACGGCCATACTCATATTGTCAGATACTTAGATGTAGATTGGGCAGGTGATGTGAATGATAGAAGGACTACCTCAGGTCATTGTGTTTTGATTGGAGGAAGCTTAATTTCATGGAAAAGTCAAAAGAAAACTGTTGTTGCAAGGTCAAATACAAAGGCAAGGTATTGTGCTATGGCCCACACTACTTGTTATATGGTTGAAATACTTGTTGCAAGAGTTGAATTTTTGCGAACTAGGTCCTATGGAACTTATGTGTGATAACTTGCCAGCATTGTATCTTTCTTCAAATTTCATTTTTCATGAGAGGACTAAACACATAGAAGTTGATTGCTACTTATCAAAAAGAGGATCCTTTATGGCATCATTTAAACCTCTTTAATGAGCTCCAAAAATCAGTTGACTGATATCTTCACCAAACCTCTACAAGGACCTTAGATTGATTGTATATGCAACAAATTGGATGCATATGATATATATGTTCCAGCTTGAGAGCGAATGTTGATTATAGTCATAAATATTATTCCCTATTTATTATCGCTAATATAGTTTCCTTAGTTTTCTATTTTTCCTCTCTTGAGAGATTCTCTATTGTATATAAGTTTGTACAACCTCATTGTGAAATTCAAGTAATTCATTCTAAATTATTCAAGTGTTAACATGTAGCTGTTCAATACTTTGATATGCCGTTTGTTGATTATAGCTATTGATGGAGATTTCCATTCTTTTGAGCCTCGTTGTTAGCATCCAATCTAAAGGTTTTTTAGGTCAATATCTGATGTCAAGTTGATTATTTTGTGGACTGTACATAGACTTGCTTACCAAGCGTTGGAATTTTAATTTTTATTAGAAGAATGGGTGCTACAAGGATCGAGTAGAGGATTGAATATAATGTCCTGAGCCATTAGAGACACATGAATTGTTTTATTTTATATAAAATTGACTGGATGTCAAAGGTTTATTACAATTACATGTACAACCACATGAAGGTCTATAAGATAAAAAGTCATCAAAATCAAAAGAAGGCCTATAACAATTATTACCATAATATAAAACCACTACAATATGTGTAATTTGAACAAGACAACTTGTGTCCACCGTCTTCCTTTACACTAGATATAAATTTCTTAGTCAGTCCTTCAGACAGAGTCTTTTGATAACTCTAATATGATATTAGAGCCTCTATGGCCTCGCGATTATGAGTTCAATTCTTGCCACATGTACTCTTAAAAATGAACGTTAAATTTGAGCAGAATGTAAGTGGGCATATATATGCATTGTACATGCTTCAAGTCTAAGGGGATGTTACATGAAGGGGTGTGTTAGATATAAAACCATTTATTTGCTTTTACTTAACAACTTATGCTTTTGGAATAGTTGGTTCATGATGGGAGTAATAAGAAATGAAGACGAGTAATCCTCCTAGATCAACCTAAACGAAGAAGGAAAAAACCATCAAATGGGAACATTTTTGTTGCTTATTTTTTGACAATTTGCTCTCTTCCCATTTTCTTCTTAAATCATTGACTTTTCCTGTGTCAGGCTCTTGAAGCTCCAAGGGAGCCTCGACGACCCAAAACTCATTGGGACCATGTCTTAGAAGAGATGGTGTGGCTATCAAAGGTATCTACCTGTTTCAATCTCAACATCTGAAATGTTTGATACGGAAGTATTTTAACTTACATGATTTTGCTTGCTATACTTTTTGTTTTGCAGGACTTCGAGTCAGAGAGGAAGTGGAAATTAGCTCAGGCAAAGAAAGTTGCTTTAAAAGCCAGCAAAGGCATGTTAGATCAGGCTACAAGAGGTGAAAAGAAGATAAAGGTTCTGATTTCTCTTCTATAAATAAATTAATTATCTAGAGAAAACATGATACGGTCACTGTGAGCATGTTTTTTACCCCCACTGTACTGTTGTGTAATGAGAACTGCATCTTGTACAGGAAGAAGAGCAGCGGTTACGAAAAGTTGCACTAAATATTTCTAAAGATGTTAAGAAATTCTGGACAAAAATAGAAAAGCTGGTAATGTGATTTATGAAACTGACTTGATTGCTGTCTTAATTTTCATGATTTCTCTTTGATGTCCTTCATTTCATCCTTTGCTGTGTTCCTAGGTTCTTTACAAGCATCAAATGGAACTCGATGAGAAGAAGAAAAAGGAACTTGACAAACAGCTTGAGTTTCTTTTAGGGCAAACTGAGAGGTGGTTTCTTTTTATTTTTTCAATTTTCTTTTGCAGTAACTAGAAGTTCACTTGACTCTGACATTTTATTTTAAATTTCTTTTGTTTTCAGATACTCATCCATGTTGGCCGAGAATCTTGTGGACGCTTCTACACCAGCAGAGAAAAATTCTGCGGAGCATCACATGAGTATTCAATACAAAGTTATAGACGGAGACATTATCAATGAACCTAAGGAAGCTAATGTTGGTGGGTAGAGAGATGCATCTTTAAAAGTTACAAGTAGAAATTATTTCTTTTTCTAACTTCACTCAATCCATTTTGTAGCAGAGTATCAATCCGATGCACCTGATCATGATGAAGAATATGATTTACAATCTGATGATGTATCGGTATATTATTTTCCTGAATACCATTCTCAGATTCCTTCATTTTTTGACATGTTGCCTGTGATGGCAACTCGTTGCTCAGAAACCTGTAAAGTTTCTACTGTTTACTATATATATTTTATATCAAGTGCATGCCATCATCTTAATATGGAATATACTACAGAGCATTCAGGTGCCTAGTGGTGCCACTTTCACTCTGCATGAGCTTTTAACTGGTTTTGATGTTTTGCTAATCTGCACATTGTTTGTTCGACTGAAATCCATGTTTATTGAAAAAACTAAAACGAGATTCCTGCTGCATGATAATTGGAATTGAATATGCTTTTGCATGTATTTTGAAATTTAATTAATACACGGTTTGTTTGCTAGTTTGTTTTTGAAACAATAGTGAAACAACTAGATAGTTCAGATATATAAGGTTCCACTACCACAGGTACTGGTTTATTTTGGCTGTTTAGCAACCAAAGATAATTCTATATTATTATTTCTTTTTATTTTAAAAAAAAATTATATAATGTGCTTTCTGTTTTTTTTCTTTCTAATTGTGACATTTTTTTAACTTATCCATGTATTATGATATCATTTGATTTACGTAGATGATCCCACTTAGTGAGATATTAGCATGGTGGCTGACTTCTTGTTGTTGTTCACATACCATGTACATACTGTTTTATTGTTTTGTATCTTTAAAAGAGCATTATGTAATAGGGTTTCTACATTTTCTAATTAGGAAAATTGTAGTTTAACCATGTGCATACTGAAGAAGTTTCTCAACCATAAATTTTCTTTTGGAAGTTGAACAACATTGTTACTGTCTTTCTCATCTAATTATCATATCTGTTGTTCTAATGGGTGAAGATGGGTCCAAACTCATATATGGACTTATGTTATTGATGGTACTGTTTCCAGGATGATGATGATGAGCAAACCCTTGAGGAAGATGAGGCTCTTATAACTAAAGAAGAAAGGCAAGACGAATTGGAAGCTTTGCACAATGAAATGGATCTTCCAATTGAGGAGTTACTCAAACGTTATGCTGGAGATAAAGGTGATTTTTCTTAAAAGTAAATATTCTATTGGGTGGAGGGATAGGATATGTCAATTTTATTATATCAACCAACCTCTTTTTTTCTCTAGAATGCTGTGTAATTGTCACTTTATGGAAAGCAATATAAACCATATAGAAAATATGTTAAAAGAGCGATAATAGAAAACCATCTGGCGGTCAGCTTCGCCTCGATATATCTAGTGTGGTTGGCTTAATAGACCATTGGATAATTTATTATGCCATTGGTTTCTTTACAATCAGGAGAGTTGGCAGGGCAGGAAAGTAGTCCAGAGCATAGTGAAGATGGCGAAAAAATAGTTAGAACTGCTGAAGCTGATGGTCAGGAAGGACTAGTATCAGGTACGTGGCCCTTTAATTTGCACAAGTTATGCTTGTTTCTGACATAAGGCATCACTTTGCGCAGAAAATGGAGATCACATATCTATCAGCAAAATTGATACAAATGACTCCAGCTTGATCCCCGGTCGACGTTGTGTAAGTTGTATGTGTTTAATTTTACCACTTTGAATGGCATAGTGAGTTAAGGACTTAGTGTAATATGCTCATTTTTCAATTACAGGTTGAAAGTTACAGTGACGTAGCTACACCAACAAACAATCTATCGCAAAATGAGGATCATCAATCTGAAAATCTTAGGGTTCCCAGTGAGACAGCTAATGAAAGTGTTCCCTATGATTTTTCCGATGAAGAGGTGATATTTCATTTTTTTGGCAAACACGTACCCTTGATGCATGTGTGGTTCAAGTTTCATTTTTGTCCCCTGTTTTTTTTGTTACCGATAACTCTTATTAGTTTAAGAATTGTTACATTGCTTTCAAATTTCTAACTCTGATTGGGACAGTAAAGAATCTGGTATCTCTTCATAGTCACTGACACATCAATTACAATATAGAAAAAATCCATCAGATTACCCCTAGTGTTCATTTCTTTGTTTGAACTCTCATAAGTCCATATCTCTGTGTTGACTTTATCTCCCCTTGGTCTCTATCTACCCTCCCCTCACTCTCTCCTGGTTTCTCCTGAAACTCTTCCATGAATTTAGAAAAAATGACTCCAAAATGAAGTCTCATTTAGTCAGTCCTTTGGGAACAGGGAACCATGAGCCAATTAGTACATATAACTTCTCAGTAATGTTAGAATAGAAGAATTGTTCCCACTGCTATCATTGTTGTTGAATTAATCCATTTCTAGTGATATTTTGCAACTTGACCAACCATGGTTCTTGTTTATTTGTTATATAAATTTGATAGAAAAATATCAAGATCATCTCGTCTTGTTTGTTTTTTTTTATTTTTTATTATCTTAGTTTTGATATCAGGCTTTGTGCGGACCTTTAAGCCCTTGGCATGATTGGGTAAAATACAACCATGTTGTGCCAGCAATGTTAGAGATCTGCCCGTGATATGTGGTTTTGCTTGCCAGGAAATTAATGAGTATGTGTTAATGTGTGCTAAAAGCTCTAGCACTAAATATACCAATTACTGGATAACTAGCTTGATTGGAGTACTGTCGTCAAAGTGGCCCCTAACCTGTGAGGCAACCCGTCCCACTGTACCCACAGGTTGAGGCACATTACTTCAGGTCGAGTTGGGCCAACCCGACATACATGATAAAGTATAAAAAATCACTTTTTCCTAAAAAACATATCCGTAATAATAGACTAGTAATATGTACATACGAAGATATCAAGATTCATCCAAACGTCCAGAGCCCGTCTTCAAACACTAGCAGTGCTATGGTTGGTGAGAGAGTGGGTGCTAGCCAAGGAGAGGAAGACTGAGGAGGAAAGGTTGTCACCTGCATCACAACTGTGCATGGCAGGTGGCTGCAGAGATAGGGAAACTGTTTTGCGGCCTTCAGTTCACAACGGCAGGATAGTGAAATTGTGGCTGTGATTGGAGGCACCATGAGGTGCTCTCGCATGCTGTGGCTGGCGGAACCATAGGGTACTCTCGCAGCTCACTTTGCGTTCTACCTGTGGTTAGCCAACCCGAATGGGCTGGGTTGGCCTGCTTTGGAAGCTCTAGCTTTGAGTGCATGAGTGAATATAATGAGACCAACTGTGTTACTTCATAAAGTTGCACTGAGATCTTTGACCTGCTTAACTGCTTTAGTTATATGTACCACACATTGTTGTTTCAATTAATAGGAGCAGTATTCTTCTTGCCTTTAGTTCAACGGTTATCTTTTTAATCTGAGTATATATTATATTACATGCAATTAATAACTAAATCTCAATCCACTTCCTCACTGTTATTATGTTTTTCTCTATTTGCACTTTTCGTTTCCTATTATCAAAGTCCAACTGTTTCCTTATGCTGACTGTGTTCTGTGTCTGTTATGAAATATTGTCAGGAAGATGATGACTTTTTGTTTGGCACAGAGGATAAGGTACTACTATGTGTGAGGACATCATTCTTATATTTCCTTTTTTAAGTTTGTTTCAATTGGTTTTGATCATAAATGAGGTAGGCATGAGTGGTGTAAGGCCATGGTATCTCTCTGTTCCATTCCGTGCATGAGTGAAAAATTTGAACTTGCACATACTTTAAAGTTTATAATTAGATACATTTAAACAGTGGCACATACATAATCTCACAAGTGGTTACTTGGGGATAAAGTATAGCTAAAGCTGTTACTAATGAGTCACAAACAAGGCACCTGAGGATGTGAGACTGGGGACCATTTGGGCATTGTGAGTGTGACTGATAATACTTGATGATTTAAGGAAAAGTTTTAAAATGAAATTCTTGGGCTATAACCTCTGGTACTTGTCAAGACTGAGGATGTGGTAGTGGGGACCATTTGAACATTGTGAGTGCATGTTGATACTTGATGACTCTGAGGGAAAGTTTTAAAATAAAACCCTTGGGTTATAACTTCTTGTACTTGTCAAGACTGGAGGAAGGTTTGGGAACAGTGGGAAGTTAATTGCTAGTAGTTGTGTAACAAATGATGACTAGATGTACAGTCGTCTCCTTGTGACAAGCCTTTGCTTCATTACCAAATTCACATTCAAATTTTGTGTATAAGATTTTTCTAGCCAGAATTCTAGCATTTTTCCATACACATTAAAGTTTGTTCAGAGTCCAGAATTATGTTAGATATAACTGTATCAGACAGTATTTTATATTGAAGAAGTTGTTGACATCGATGGCTGAATAATTTGTTTACCTATTTGGATGGTTTACTAATTACTTGTTTTTCGTTTCTTGGTTGGCAACTTGTGTCTTAACTTCATTACAATGATCAGGATGATGAAACAACCTTATCTGAGGAAGAAAAAATGGAAAGAGTTGATGCAATTGATCCAAATGATGAGGTTAAGAGCTAGTAATCAGCTTATTTTTCGTCTACAATACTTATGAATAATAATTTAGAATTTCAAGAATATTTAACATAAACAGTATATTCAGTCTGCTTTGTTTATATATATTTTATTATCCTCACGGCAAAGCTATTATTTGTAGATTGCATTACTACAAAAAGAGAGTGACATGCCTGTTGAGGAACTGCTCGCGAGGTATAAAAAGGTAGGTAGTATTCATCTCTGGTTGTTACTTTTGGCTTAATTCATTGGTATTAAAACCATCATTTAATTTTTTTCCCCTCTTTTATTTGTTAGGACCTGAGTGATGATGGAGATCAGGAAGATCTGTCAGATTATGCTTCTGCTTCCTCAGAAGACCATCAGAATTCACCAGTCCATGACAATGCTGAGCAGAAAGATCCTGCTGTTTCTGTGGATGAAGATATCAAGTCGGGCGAGCAACTGGCTACTATACAACCCCAGGCAGAAGAACAAGGGGAAGTACCTTGTGAAAATTCAGAGAAAAGAGAAAGTGAGGATATAATTGCTGATGCAGCTGCTGCTGCAAGATCAGCACAACCAACTGGAAACACCTTCTCCACAACTAAAGTGCGTACAAAATTCCCTTTTCTACTCAAGTACTCTCTGCGTGAATATCAGCATATTGGATTGGATTGGCTTGTGACGATGTATGAAAAAAAGCTGAACGGAATTTTGGCAGATGAAATGGGGCTTGGCAAAACTATTATGACTATAGCTTTGCTTGCACATCTTGCCTGTGAAAAGGGGATTTGGGGTCCCCATCTAATTGTGGTGCCAACTAGTGTGATGCTTAACTGGGAGACTGAATTTCTGAAATGGTGTCCTGCTTTTAAAATTTTGACCTACTTCGGAAGCGCAAAGGAGCGAAAACATAAAAGACAAGGATGGTTAAAACCAAACTCGTTTCATGTATGCATAACAACTTATAGATTAGTTATTCAGGATTCCAAAGTTTTCAAGCGCAAAAAGTGGAAATACTTGATCTTAGATGAAGCTCACCTCATAAAAAATTGGAAATCACAAAGGTGGCAGACACTGTTGAATTTCAATTCAAAACGGCGGATTCTGTTGACCGGTACACCGCTACAGAATGATCTCATGGAACTGTGGTCTCTCATGCATTTCTTGATGCCCCATGTTTTCCAGTCTCACCAAGAATTTAAGGATTGGTTTAGCAATCCTATATCAGGGATGGTAGAGGGAGAGGAAAAAGTTAATAAGGAGGTTGTTGATCGCCTGCATAATGTCCTTCGTCCATTCTTACTTCGTCGATTAAAACGAGATGTAGAAAAGCAACTTCCCATGAAACATGAGCATGTCATATTCTGTAGGCTGTCAAAGAGGCAGAGGAATTTGTACGAGGATTTTATTGCTAGCTCAGAGACTCAAGCTACTCTTGCAAATGCCAATTTTTTTGGGATGATTGGTATTATCATGCAACTTCGTAAGGTTTGTAACCATCCTGACCTATTTGAGGGTCGTCCAATTGTCAGTTCTTTTGATATGTGTGGGATTGATGCTCAGTTAAGTTCTTCAGTTTGTTCCATGCTTTTGCCTAGCCCCTTTTCAACTGTTGACTTAGAAGGTTTGGGTCTTTTATTTACTCATCTTGACTATAGCATGACTTCTTGGGAGAGTGATGAGGTGCAAGCTATTGAGACCCCTGCAACTTCAATTATGGAACGCACTGATATGGCTAACCTGGAAGTAATTAAGCCTGGACTGAAATGTCTGAAAAAGCAGCAAGGAACAAACATTTTCGAAGAGATTCAAAGGGCACTTTGGGAAGAAAGGATAAGACAGGCAAAGGAACATGCAGCAGCTACTGCATGGTGGAACTCCTTGAGGTGTAAAAAAAGACCCATCTACTCAACCACTCTAAGGGACCTTGTTACCATAAGGCATCCTGTATATGATATTCATCAAAATAAGGCAAACCCTGTTTCATACTTGTTCCCATCAAAATTGGCTGACATTGTTCTTTCCCCAGTTGAACGATTTCAAAGGATCATTGACGTGGTGGAAAGTTTCATGTTTGCAATCCCTGCTGCTCGAGCATCCCCTCCTGTTTGCTGGTGCAGTAAAAGTGAGACAACTGTGTTTCTGCACCCATCTTTCAAGCAGCGATGTTCTGATATTCTGTCACCATTATTGTCACCAATCAGGCCCGCAATTGTTCGCCGGCAAGTATATTTCCCTGATAGACGGCTTATACAATTTGACTGTGGAAAATTGCAGGAACTAGCAATCTTGTTGAGGAAATTGAAATCAGAAGGTCACCGAGCTCTGATATTCACTCAAATGACTAAGATGCTTGACATATTAGAAGCGTTCATTAATTTGTATGGTTATACTTACATGCGCTTAGATGGGTCAACCCAACCAGAGGAGAGGCAGACCTTAATGCAGCGTTTTAACACAAACCCCAAATATTTTCTTTTCATCTTGTCAACTCGTAGTGGGGGCGTTGGTATCAATCTAGTTGGAGCTGACACAGTTATTTTTTATGATAGTGACTGGAATCCTGCTATGGATCAACAGGCTCAAGATCGGTGCCACAGAATTGGTCAGACACGTGAAGTTCATATATATAGATTGATTAGTGAAAGCACCATTGAGGAGAATATTTTGAAGAAAGCAAAGCAAAAGCGCGCACTTGATGATCTAGTTATACAAAGTGGGGGTTATAATACTGAGTTCTTCAAGAAGCTTGATCCTGTCGAACTATTTTCAGGTCACAGAACACTTCCAATTAAAAATGCACCGAAGGAGAAAAACCAGAACAGTGGAGAAGTTTCTGTAACTAATGCAGATGTGGAAGCTGCATTAAAACATGTTGAAGATGAGGCAGATTATATGGCACTGAAGAAAGTCGAACTGGAAGAAGCCGTGGATAATCAGGAATTTACAGAAGAAGCCAGTGGGAGACTTGAAGAGGATGAGTATGTAAATGAGGATGATGACCCTCCAGAATTAGGTGAATCTGTTTCCAATTTGAATAAAGAGAATGCATTAGTGTTAAATGGAAGTGATCAGATTCCGAAGGAAGATAAACCACCCTCTGTTGTTGACAGAGAAGATGATGCTGACATGCTGGTAGATGTGAAACAGATGGCAGAAGCTGCAGCTGCAGCTGGACATGCTTTATCAGCCTTTGAGAATGAGCTACGCCCTATTGACCGATATGCCATTCGTTTTCTAGAGCTGTGGGATCCAATTATAGATAAAACAGCCTTGGAATCTGAAGTCAGAATTGAGGACACTGAATGGGAATTGGATCGCATTGAAAAGTATAAGGAGGAGATGGAAGCCGAAATTGATGAAGATGAGGAGCCTCTTGTATATGAAAGTATGCACCTCACTGCTCAAATTGAAACTGTTGCTATTTATGTTTATAAATATTGAAGTGGTTGTCATTAGAATAGATTATACTTCATGAAAGTGTGATACATGGATAACAATATCCAAATAAGATATCTCTAGCATAGTTTAATAGATAAATTATAAGACATGCTATAAAATAACATGTAGTTTATGTTCTTCTCTATGTTCATCAGACCTGAAACTATTTATAAATGTATGGAACGTACTTGTCATTTTTCACCGAACTTTAAAATTAAAATTGGTCTAGGATGACTTTCTGTTTTTGCAATGGTTTACTATATCAACTTATTCAGCTATTTGGTTGTCACACATATTAACTCACAAATCTTGGTCTATATATTAGGCTGGGATGCTGATTTTGCAACAACGGCATATCGGCAGCAAGTAGAGGCCTTGGCTCAACATCAGGTCTGTTGGATCAATGTTGATTTCCTTTTGTTTTATTTGTCTTCTTATAGTTATGGTTTAATATGTTTTATTGTCTATGTAGTTAATGGAGGACCTCGAATATGAAGCTAGACAGAAAGAAGAAGCTGAGGAAGAGAAAATGTAAGACACCACTGAACTTTCATTGTTTGCTCCCCTTCACTGGCCTTGAAAAAAAAAATCTGTACCATCTTTTGGAAACAAATTTCGTTACCTTAAAAATGTAATATTCTTTTTATGAACTGTATTTTTGGTGGGGATAGGGTTTTGATATAAATTATGGATTAAAAATCTGCTTAATTCTGATAGTTTCTACTATGGCTTTACTAGTGATATTTTGGAATAATATAGCAATGTAACACTCTAAATATGAAAATACCTGAGAAATCTATATCTTTCATTTTTCAGCAGGGCTCAAGCACGAAGTGATTCAAAGCCCAAGCCTAAAAAGAAACCCAAGAAAACAAAGTTCAAATCTCTGAAGAAAGGATCCTTAACCTCTGGCTTGAGAACTGTGAAAGAAGAGCTACAAGCAGAGCCAATGGCCATAGATGATGAGGTTGCCACTAGTCTTGATTTTGTGACTCCAAATTCAAATCTGCATAAAAAACGCAAGAAGTCTAAACTAACAATTGATGGTGAAGAAGAAAAGAGATCTAAGAAGTCCAAAAAGTTCAAGAGGGATCATCTTGACATTTATGATTCAGATTTAGAATCCAACTCTTTAGATATGCAGGATGAACATGCAGAATCAGAGCCATGTAAGAGTCTGGTTGTGTTGGAACAGAAAACAACTGGCCGGAGTAAGATGGGAGGAAAAATATCAATCACTTCAATGCCTTTGAAACGGATCTTTATGATAAAACCCGAAAAATTGAAGAAGGGGAATATTTGGTCCAAAGATTGTATTCCATCGGCTGATTTTTGGATGCCTCAGGAGGATGCAATATTATGTGCAGTTGTTTATGAGTATGGCCCTAACTGGAGCTTTGTTAGTGAAATGCTTTATAGCATGACTGCTGGCGGGGCATATAGGGGGAGATATCGTCATCCTGCCCATTGCTGTGAGAGGTTCAGAGAATTATTTCAAAAATATGTCTTGTTCTCTATGGACAATGCAAATCATGAGAAAATCAACAATACTGGCTCTGGAAAGGCTTTTAAAGTTACAGAGGTTAGACCAGCAATTTTAACATGTCTTGTATCTTCACTTTTTATTTGTTGCATGTTATAGTGCTGATCTCGTCTATTTTAACTTTCATTTGAACATATTGCAAATTTTATTTACTATGTTGTTTGAACTTAGAAGTTGTTCAAGCAAGAAAATGAGAGAAAATCATAGAAAGCAAAAGGAAAATGTAGAGAGAGATTGGAGAATATAAAGTGTTAAAATTTGAGAGTGTGTATGTTAGGAACCCAAAACTTGGATTCCGAGGATTTAGAGTAAGAACACTAATATTTAAAAAAAGATGAGAAATAATAGGAGAGGTTTTCTCCAAGAGCAAGATAAACTAGAGCGAATACGCTCCTCAAGGACGAATTTACCCAACCGGAATACCAGTGAAGAAAATTATAATTTGCCAAAAGATACTTTCATAAGGGATGTGACCTTTATTTATAGGTTTCATGTACACTTAGGATAATAGGGGGAAATGATCAAAAGCGACTAACCTATCAAAACAGAAAAATAAAAGAAACAAAACAACCTGTCAGCCAACTAACTAACTACCTCTATCAGACTCGCTAATTCTCGTTGCTTACTAATTGGTACCTCCTTTCATCTTGGACCTGTGGAAATAGACTTGTAGGATTTTGGGCTTAGGTTTGGGTCCAGTTGACCAATCAGGGAAACCCTTGAAAGGAGGTCTGTCTTCTTGTTTACCTAAATAAGTTTTAATTCTTTCTCAAACCCTTTTTCTCTTATTTCTCTATCTCCTTTCTTCTCGTCAATCTGTAACATGATCTCCTTTTGCAGGATAACATTCGAATGTTATTAGATGTTGCTTCTGAGCAGGCAAATAGAGAGTTACTACTGCAGAAGCACTTTTTTGCATTGCTTTCGTCTGCCCGGAAGATGGCATCACATGCTGACCGCAGACAAAATCCATATGCCACTTGCAATGGTCTCTATTTTGATCAGAGTTTCTTTGCATCAATTGGCCAGCATTCACAAAATCCCCTGAACAAACCATCTGAAAGGATGACGTTTGCTAATTCGGCACAGAGCAAGAAGTTATTAGCAGCTGCGCTGGATGACACGAGAATTAGTAGGCTAGAGAATGATAAAATATTCCTCTCCAGTCAGGGTGATGACACGGCGGTGAGTGAAGATCAGGTGGATATAATAACTCTGGAGTTCCCGGGAGAGGAAAGTGATTCCTTATCCCCATTTCCATCTGTTATAAACTTATCAATAAAAGGGACTGAAGCACCACCCTCTTTAAATAAGCACACAAGTGATGATCATCTTACAACTTGTTTTTCTCCTGCTGCTGAGGATCGTTTCAGGTATGGCTGAATGCATGCAATGTGTTTTAGTCCATGGTTTTATGTGTTAACGAAGTTTGCAGTATTTTATTTAATTTCATTATAAACAACATTTCGGTTCAGTTGTGTGGTTTGTCGAAATCATGCTAAGACATTATTTTTCTTGAAGTTCGATATTAAATTATACCTTCTAGTTATTTTAGGTTCTTGTTAGTTGCTGGGGCCTGGTCTGCTTTGGTATTTTTTTCCCAAGAAAGTGTCATTTGGCCGGGAACGGTTGACGTATTCAATTATTCATATTGTATTCTTTATTGTTTTTCTGTACCTTGGAGAATTGTTGGTCTTTTTCTTAGTTTATCCGTTGAAATGTATGAATCAGTATTGTGATGAAAATTTGCCTGGAATGGGATGTGACAACAGGATTGATATTGGTAATTGGAGATTGCTATACACTGTCAGTTATAAACTTATTATACTTAATTTCTGTTGCATTAATATGTTGAAGAGAAGCTTTTGAGTTTCAACCTGTGTTTTTAAGTTTGCACTATGCAGTTATGCTTTTCTTGGCTTTAGAGTTGGCACAGTCTAGTTGAATAGTCTTGACTCTTTTGGAAAGATCTGCTCATGTTTTCCTTTTTCCTTAAGCCTACATATATCCTTGTTATGCTGAAACAAAATTACAGTAATTCATATTTTATTGTGTCCAAGTGTGAATGATCCAATGAAGTATATATTCTTTTTTTGCTAGAGACCTCAATGAATGTTACAATTTACACTTGCGAATTTTATGTGCATGTTCAATAAATCTCCATTGTTGCAGTTGGCCATTGTTTGTTTACCTCTACAAAAAAATAGTTCTGTAACGAATGTAGTTTTGATCGACCTGTCAATAAATGCTAAAATTTGTTTCCTGATATCCCTAGTTTACGAAGTGTATATTATTTTTGGTTACTTTTGGAGAGTTGCTTATGGTGTTTCTCTTTTGTTTGAACTTTGAATGTTTTTCCCTCAGGGAAGCAACAAGAGCTTGTGAAGAAGACAGTGCTGGATGGGCTTCGTCAGCATTCCCAACAAATGATGCAAGGTCTCGACCTGGATCCAGGATACAATCTTCTGGAAAGCAAAGATCTTCCACCTCCGACGTCACTAAGCCTTCTAGGTCAAAGACCAAAAGAGCTTCGGTGGATTCTACTGAAATGCATCGCCATCAGGCTGAGCCATTATTCCAGCCAATGCCGCCGCTTCAGGATCTGACAATTGATCTCCCGTCGTCCACTATGGACGAATTTGGAATTAACATGGATAGCAATTTCCTCTTTGATATGAATGGGGAAAGCTCATTGGAAAGGGAAAATTTTGGAGTAGTTCCACATGATTATATAGCTGATTTAATTGCAGACCTTGATAATTGTACAGCATTCCCTGAATATACTGATATTAGATAAGGAGCAAACCAAGCCTGAAATGAAGTTTTAAACGACTCTGCCATTGATTACTTGCACACTCTTGACAAGTTAGTCTTGGTCAGTTCATGAATTACTGTGGGCTTCCAATTGAAAATGTGCATTCTTGAAGTGCGCTCGTGAGCATGTCATTTTTTGGATAAACAGATACAAAGTCAGGTCGAAGTGAACTGGTTTTGCAGATTGATTACTCCTATGAAGTAATGTTGGAAGAGGATTCTAGCAAAGTCAGCAGAAGGTTTCAGGATGTGAAAGTATATGGAGATGTCAGAGTGCTGTCAATGTTCTTACTGGTAATTCCGTGATGGTTTTGGGATCCAGCTCGAATTTGACAGCACCATTTTCCTTTAACCATATGAACAACGTAGGTACTGATTGGCGTAAATGAAAAGGTGAGAAGCCTTCATTTATGTTCTTATCAGACACATAGATGTGCATGAGATGTTGTGCATGCACACGTACATATGTTCTTAATCGGGGCATTCTTTTCTGGTTTAGTGCAAATTAGTCCTTTAGTGGCTCTTCATTAAATCCAATTTAGATCCATCTTCGATTATTTTAATTTTAACGTGAGAAAATGAGTTATACTACCATTTAGTCATTTACTATGCATTGAGTCAGCCCTAGTTTTTTATATTAAAAATTATCAATTTGGGGTCAATGAAAGTTTTATTAAAGTAACTATCATCTCACTAAGTCATCCAAGCCAAGAGGTCTAATCTGATTTCTAAACAAAATGTTTCACTTTTTATTTGGGGGACACGTGATTTAGCATTGAAAATATATAACATTTTGGTTTTCAAAAAAAAGTTTCGTTCATTGTCAAGCTCTTATTAAATTCGAAATGTATATCAGTAAAAAAGCAAAATAGCGGGAGTTGGATCTTTTGCATTTAATTGTACAACCTCAAACGATGAAACTAGGTACTTTGTATCGAACAACAATAACGATGTCACATCACAAGATGCAAGAAAGGTTGTCAAGTCAACTATTTATTTATTTTTTTAATTATTAAAATAGAGACGGAAATATATTAGTCGATATTCTGCCTATACCAAGCAAAAAAAGAGAGAAGATATTGACAATACACGCGATAAAAAGAAATGAATGGCACTAAAAATGATAATAAATACTTCTATGATTGGAATCAAAACCGCACACAATGGGAAGTAAATAATAACCAACAAGCGAGCTCTTAATTTGTATTTTAGTGTTGACCGTAAAATTATTTGGCTGAGGATGTAATTTGTGTTTTTCGCTTGGTTAGCATGTCTTGGTAACCTAGCTTTTTTTGTTTTTTTGACTTCCAAAAAAAAACCAACGAACAAGCACTACAACGGAATACTCCTACAACAAATTAATAGATATTAAATTCAATTGTAACTAACTAGATGGATGGAAAAGTTGCATAACAACCGCTATAACAAAGACTGGGGATTGGAACTGTAGCTATTACCCCATATATGAATGGAAAATTTGAATACTATGTCGTTATGATCCAAAATAGCACAAGAGACAATACACCTATCAAAATAGAATAAATTGATGAAATGGGACACATGTAAATTGTTCCAAGATTTCAAAGAGTTGAAGAATGGTAGAAGAGAGGGAAAGAGTAACAAACTTTTGGCTAGATTCGTTATATAAGGCAAAGCACCCAAGAGTATAGGAAATAAATTATTTAAGAATTTAGATTCTCTCCACTTGATACTTTTAAAAGTAAGAGTTATTTAATTATTTTAAGCTTGAATTTACAAGTCCAAAGTGTGTTTTAAGTATTTAATGTGTTTTTTAATTAAGTTTTAGAATATTTAGTTTAAAATGTCTTAATTGTTGTTTTGGCCCTTTTAGTGCCATTTCAATGAGAATTATGGAGTGTGCAATCCAAATTAGAGTTGTATTTGGAGCTATAACATTCTAGGGTTGGACAAATTTGAGATAACTAGCTTAATCCGACTGATCTATTAAAGAAAAATGGTGATTAGACGGGTTGTAACAGGTGGGGGGAGCGGAGCGGGTGACGTGGACCGTTGTGATTGGGTCTATACGAGCGACTCCAGGTAAGTTAATTTAGACGGGTGGCACTCGAATCCGACCGATCAATATATATAGAAAATAGGTGGGTTATTTTAAATAAAAGGAAGCCCAATTAACCAAGTCCATGACCTAAGTCCAACACATAAATCCTAAGTATAAAAAGCAAGAACTGAAACCCTAGTTTTGTGGACTCGCCTCTAAGTTTTGTTTCTTCGTTCTTGATCTCTCCACCTTTCTCTATTACGTTTTTAATTTCAGTAGATTTTTTCATTCTTAAACTTATAGTAACAATTTGTTTGTGTTTTTCTTTTTATTCTAAACCGAACAATGCTTGAAGTGAAGGATTGAATACAGAGGAACACAATTTGAAAGCTTAGTTCTCTCAAAATCGAACCCTAGTGTCCTTTGAATCTTGTTCTTCCCCTTTCTGTTTTACGTTTTTTTATTTCGGTGTTAGGGTTTTCAATTTTGAACTTATACTAATTTGTTTGTGTTTTTTTTTCTTTTTATTGTAAATAAATCGGATAGGTTCGGAGACTAACAAAGCAACACCATTTTGAAGGTTAGTTTTATAATTTTCGATTTCATGCTTTAATTTATTATTACAGTTTGTGTTATTAATGTATTAGGGTTTTGATTTTTGTCTTTGTTCTAAGTTCTAACTTGTTTATATTTGTATTTTATTTATTTATTTACACACTCTAAACCTGATTAACTTGGAGGGTTGCTTTGAAAATAGAGGAAGATATTAACTTGAAATGTTAGTTTTTAATTATTTTGTTGTGCTTTCATGATTTTTAATTTTTAATTCCATAGCGTTATAAAAACTTATTTAATGATTAGTGATTAGGAATTTTTTTTATATGATGTTATGAAAAATCATTTTCTAAGGTTTTATAGGTCTTCAACTTGCTCTTTTATGGTTGCTTCTAACTTTAGTTAGGATTAAGGGTTTCAAACTACTCTTTTGTGGTTGCTTCTAATTATAATTAGGATTAAGGATTTTATATTGCTTTATGTCTAAAATAGGTCTTATTTATTTATTTTTTATTTTTTTTTACGATTTAGTGTTTAGCTTTTAAGTTTAACAAGTCTGTATATTTTTGAAGATCTATAAATACTTTTTCAACATGCTTGTTTAAGGTTGCATCTATTTAAGAGTTAGGATTTTCTTTTTTTCAATTGAAATTTTGTCTTTAATTTTATGCTTTTTCTAAGACTGGTCTTTTCTTTTTTATTTTATAATGGATGGTTTAGATTCTAATTATAACAACTGTGTAAATTTTTGAAGAACTAAATATTGAAGCAACCTTAAAAAATTATTTTCTAAGGTTTTATTGGTTTCTAATTGTTATTATTTAAAATTAAGGTATACTTTATGGTTATAATCAGACTGTAATTTCTTTTAACCAGAATTAATTTTTTAATTGTAATAGTTGGTTTGCTTTCTATGTTTTAATTTTTTACTTTCTTTTAAAGTTCTTTATGGGTTATTTTTAAAATTTTGTTAAAAATCCATTTCTTAATAAATCTTATAGTTTACGGGCTCTTTTAAATTTCTTTATGGGTTCTTTTAGTAGCAAAAAAATTTACTTTCTTTTAATTCAAAAATTCATTTTTTTTTTAAATTTCTTACTTTCTATGTTTAATTTTTTTTTTCAATTTTGCTAATGCAAGGTTTAACTTCTAATGAGTTCATTTATGTTTTAATTTTCTATTTTTTTTTAATAAAATATATTTTCTTAATGTATGTATTTTTTGAACTATGTTTTGGAAGTAACAAGGTGAGGTACCTAAATTGAATGGAACAACCTGTTGCAACATAGATCAAGGTTCTTGAACTATATTTTGTATAAAATTTATGTGATGTTATTTGATACTTGATAATTGATAATTAAGTGTAATACATGCTATGTATAACTGTTTTATGCTATGTTTTATGTGTCTTAAATGTTATCTTTAAGTTATTGGTACATGTTCATCGGTTACTTCTTTATTCCAAAACCTATGTACATATAAAAGAATGAAAATTGAATAAATACATTTTTCTTTTCATCTCTTTGTAAGTGTCTTATACAATATTTATGAGTCTTAATTTGATTTGTATGCTAAGCTTAGTTTAAGTGTTTTTAAGATCCACATTAGGCTCAAAGTGTTTAAGTGTCTCTTTTTTACATTGAGGATTTTCTTAAATGATATGGTTAAGTGTTTACGTGTCTTAATTTGATATGTATGTTTTATAGTCAAGTGTATTATGTTATGTTTGTCTCTAAAATAATATGTTTAAGTATTTGATGCTATGCTTAAGATTTCTATTATGATATGAATGTTATATTTAATTGTTATATAAATAAGAATACATATTTTATATACTTAAATTATTATTGTAGTGGTAGTAATTGATTGTAACTTAATTGAAGTGTTATTAAGATCCACATCAGATTTAAGCGTAACTTTTTATGTTTTATAAAACTAAAAATATATATTTAATATACTTAAATTAAATTATTAGTGTAGTTGGCAACAATTAACTTTATCTTCATTCTCTTAGTGAAGAAGGAACCTAGTATAAAACCGTCTACTATCCAAACCGAACATTTAACTCATCCCATTGAACAACCAGCAGCCGCAACCAATGTTGTTGAGGCTGGTCTCCCCCTCCTGCAAAGAAGAATAGGAAATAAAATGCTAATGGTCTGAAGAAATCTTCTCGTGCTTGAGAATATTTCAATTCCTATGTCATTCAAAGACTCATGGAACTTCCAATATGCTTAGTCACATGGATAAATGTATCAATAATCTTTTAGTCTTACTTAGGGATCCAAATCAAACTACTCTAACATTTACTAGTGGGGAAGGTGGTAGTTTAGGTGCAACAAGCACAAGGTTCAACGTTGAGGCACGTACGAAAGCTTTGGCTATGTTTTTCATTTTAGATGAACAACCATTTAGGATTATGGAAAGTGAAGGATTTAAGAACATTAGTAGGCAGCTGCAACCCCAATTCTCTATCCATTCAAGACGTACGATTGCAAAAGATTGCTTACAAATATTTGTTGATGAAAAAGCTAAGTTGAAGGCTTTGTTTAGGTTTGATTGTAGTAGAATTGCTCTCACTATTGATTCTTGGGCTTCTGTCCAGAAACTCAACTATTGGACACTTACAACTCATTTTATAGACAATGATTGGAAGTACCAGAAGCATAATATCAGCTTCTCTGTAATACCCAATCATAAATGTGAGACAGTTGGAAGGAAAATTGAGGAGGTTTAAAGAGATTTGGGGCTAAGAAATATTTCTACAATTACTGTTGGCAATGCTTCCTCAAACGATTGGTTGTATTGTATTTTGAAGAAAAAACTTAAAAATTTGGTGATGGATGGTTAATTTTTTCATATGAGGTGTGTTGCCTATATCCTGAATTTGGTGGTCATTGAAGGGTTGAAGGACCACCATATTTCTATAGGAATCATTAGAAATGCGGTGAGATTTGTTCGGTATTCACCTCATAGGACAATCAAGTTTAAAGAGTGTATTGTATTTGTTGAAATTACTTGTAAAAAGTTGTTGTGTCTTGATGATCCCACACGTTGGAACTCCACCTATTTAATGTTGGATGTTGCGGAGAAGTATCAATTAGCCTTTTAGAGGTTGGAAGAAGAGGAATCTAGCTTTGGAGAGTTCTTTTGGGATGCTAGTCCCCCAACTTCATATGATTGGGATAATGTTCGTTCTTTTGTGAGGTTTTTGAAGTTCTGTTATGATACATCAAAGGTGTTTTCATCTTCACAACAAGTCAGTGTGAAAACCTCTTTTATCAACTATTTGCCATTTATTGTGAGTTGAAATTATCATCCTTTAACCTTAATACTATGTTGGCTACTATGGGTATGGAAATGCAAAAAAAGTATGACAAATATTGGGGGTAATGTTGCAAATTTAAACCAACTCCTTTATTTTGGTGTTATCTTTGACCCTAGGTATAAGATGTGTTATATAGAGTGAAAAACCAAACTTTTCCACTTATTTGTCAAAATCAATTAATGAAAATTTATCTAAGATTTTTAATTGGTTATGTCCAGAAAGGGTTTTTTCATTATAAAATTGTCAACCTTTAATTCAAACTATTGGCTAATATTTCTAAAACCCCTTGATGATGACATTTTAAGGAAAATATACATTTTATGCACCTTCATTTTCTTAAGGAACATATCAGTTTTGTGTTTGTAACTGTTTGATGTTACAAATATGTATTGTTTTCTCTGGTTAGAATAGAATTTGCAAATTCAATATACATGTTATGCTCTAATAAATGTTATAATCTGCAGTTTTGTGTAAGTATGTTGGTTGCAAAAATCTAACATACAATTATAAAGACCCTTGAATACTATTTAAGTCTGCTCCATTTAAGTCTGTTTGTTGTATGTCTATGTTATACATTTTGTTTATAATCACAAAGGGGGAGAAAAGAAGAAGAAATGATAATACAATTAAGTGCATCTGCATATATCATTATTATGATAATTGCTTGCAATTTACCTCTATTTTTATGGTTTTAACATCCTCTAAAAACATGAATTGTTCGAATAGACTTAACATCTTAACAAGAACAATTATCCAAAGGCTTCACATCCTGAGGAATTGTGAATTGTCAATCAATAGATTTCATAAGAATCCAAAGGCTTAACATCCTGAGGAATTATGAATTGTCAATCGATAGATTTCATAAGAATCCAAAGGCTTAACATCATAGGAATTTGTGAAATAAAATTGAAAGGATAATGTTGTATTTCTTTCTAAATATTGGATTCAGGGGGAACCTTATTTTTAACCTTCAATTTATGAATTATACATTACTGAATGGTGTTTGGATCCATATATGACATGCCTATGATATATTAAACTTTGCATTTTCTACATGTTCTTTAATATGTCATATTTTGAGTTTTATACTCCTTTTTGTCTGATGACAAAGGGGGAGAAAAGAAAACACTTTGAGATAACAATTTTAAAAATCAATGAGAAAATATTTTGTGAAAATAATTTCCCTTATATACTCTGATGAACTATCTTACATAGGAGAAGAAAATACTTTTGAACAAATCACAATATGCTCTAAGTTAGGGGGAACATCTGATTAATCTATTCTTTATTTACATAAGGGAATAAAATACTTTTGAACAACTCAAAATATGCTCTAAGTTAGGGGGAACATCTGATTAATCTATGCCATATTTGTTTTATTATTAAATTGTTCACAAAATGAGGTTTTGTCATCAACAAAAAGGGAGAGATTGTTGGAATCAAGATGGTTTTGAAGAACAATTCCTTTCTAGTTTTTTTTGATAATTGTAATAGCCCAACTCTTACCGTTAATAACACTATTAATCACGACATTCTCGCCCCTTCCTCTCCATAGGAAATAGTGAGTTTTGCTATATGTGGGAATAACTCGGTACTTAGGGGATAAGTACCGCCGTTCATTCATTCTCGCTACCAATTAATGGTGTGTTTACGAGCTAATTTTCTCTGTTTTAGGGTTGTTAACTTGTAATGAACTTGTTGCCTTTTAATGAAGTATTTTACGTTTTTAGCCTCTTTATCCCTTGGGTTTTTATTCAATATATTCAAATATGAGTTTGATCACCTTAGGATTGAACACAAGTTTATTTTCATTGGCAAATGTTAAATAAATGGAAATCAAGTGGATAATATGGTAGTTTAATTAATAAAAATATTAATTAACCTAGATACTTAGACATAAGGCAACATGGATAATTATAAATTGTAGTAACGAGTATTTAAAAGACCCTAGACATAAGACTACCTTAATATGCTACATTATTTACTAATGTTGTTGGTAGGCACCTACAGATCGCATTTTGCACCCTGAGTTATAGCTCTGACTACTTAATTAAACTAACATATGAAGTTACTAGTGAACCACATCATAACTAGTTTTAATCCATTGTATTAAGCTCTTTCCATAATTATTTACCTCTATTTTTAATACCATATTTAATGTTTTAGAACCAAAATCAGGAATGGCATGATCACCAATTTGCACTCACTAATTAACTTGATTAAATGTATGTTCTATGAAAACCCAACACATCGACACTTGTGGGAACGATACTCTACTTATCACTTTATTACTTGTTAAACTATGTATACTTGCACACATTTTTACATAACACCACTTTCTTCTATTATCCCTCTAAGACAAAAATGATTTCTCCATCCTTTTAGCATAACTCAGTTATTTCCTTTCCTTCCAATGGACTAGTTCCATAAGTCTCTTTTTACCATTATACTTACATCAAAGAGAAAATTCTCTTCTACTGATTTCACATAGATCAATATACGAGACATTTAATAATTTCTTATTTGATTTTACTATTATCCTACTACTGTTAGGGGTTGATCATAGCACTTTGGCACATGTTTCTATCCTTTTGTTTTGGTATTTTTAAAATCACTTTATAGCTTAGAATAATTTTTTAGCTTGTTTCTAAACTTTTGGTTGAAATTGAATTACAATTTTATTATTTGTATATTAACCCCTGCTCGCTCTGTAGGCCATAACTTGAGCTCTGGATATCAGATTGAGGCATGCGAGCAATCGTCGGAAAGCTAAAAATCAGAGCTACAACTTTTGTGTTGGAAAAAAATCTCAATGCCGAAATCTACTGAGCCTAAATTACAGATTTCGTAATCTGGACCTTTGTAATAATTTAAATAGCGGGCTACTTGTTTTAAAATCCCAAAAGCCCGAGCACTATATATTTGGGATTTATTTCCTTTCTGGAGGATATTATTTTCGGACAGAATCATAATATAAACGTATTTTTATTTTCAATTCCATGGAAGGCTAACTTTATCAGATTAATCCACGAATTCAGAGTTTCATCACACTTGGAGGTTCAGGTTATACCGTCGATTTTTGATTCATGATTCTATTTTCGTTCATCTGATTATATTGATTTTCTGATTGTTTAAACTGAATTTCAATAAGATCGATTTAATTTATTTGACAGAATTCGGTTTCAATCTATAATTTAATTGAATTATAATTCTGCGACGCTTGATCGTTAATTGTAATATTTTAATGATTGTGATACTTAATCCAGTCAATGAAACCGAATGTAGGATTGATTGTACGCTTGTTTGATCAATTCTGTAATCAAATAAGAATAGAATCACGAATTAGAAATTAATTAAAACTCATTGATAGAATCTGTGATAGGTCCGAAACTCGAATAAGTGAATTAATCGTTTTGCTTATCTGTCCAAACTAAATCATTATAAAAACCCCCAATACCGAATTTCAACTCGGTTAATATCATTATATTAGGAGTCCTTGTGAAACGACTCGGGTTATTACCCTTTTCTGCACTTATTTTAAATCATATTTGATCTGTGTGCGACAGCGGATCAGGGGTCATACCCTTACATTGGTACTTTTATTGTCACCAAGGCGGCTTTATTTGAGGGCTCTCTCCATGGTGTTGAAAACTTAATTGATAGACTCTAAGACAATCATGTCACTAACAACTCATATATTCCATGGTTGAATCGAATTACAATTATTCCAGGAGTTTGAATTGGGTTTTTGAAATATTTTCATTAAAACATATCAGCTTAAAAGTCTTTTAAAAATCGGAAAACTAAAATAACGAGAGTAAGAAAAGAGAATATCACACAAAAGATTTATAGTAGCTCATTGTCACACTAACCAACAACTACTGGAGTATACTTTTGTCAATTGACTATACTCTAGTCTTCTCAAAATTCTTGCTTAGTGTAGTCAAGTCTTTGAGAAATGCACCACAATTGAAAAAGTTACAAGTTTATCAAGTGTTCGTGAAATACAAGCTTTTTACTCTCAATAGAGAGGATAAAAAGATTTAGCCTGAATTACAATGGATTGACTTTCAAAATAATAGATGTGGAATTTTAGCTTATTCGTTTACTCTCATAATTTTTCTATTATCTTGGTGTTTTGTCCTTCAAATGATTTTTTGTGACGTTTGAAAGTACTTGTAGAGCTTTGAAATAGATGAAAATTTGAATTCTGGAAGAGTTCTTTTCAACTTGTTTGATAATCTTTCTTCAAATATGTAAGGTGTAATTTGTATCATAAAGAAAAATTTTAATAGGATAAAATTACGGCATTTGAACAGATGTCCAAACTCTAACGTCTCTAAGGTTGTATGACCTCGTCCTACAAAACTTTCACAGCTTTCCATGAATTGTTTCTTTCATTCTTACACATCCTCATACTATTATTTCTTTCTTTAATGACATTTGTAGTGTTGTACTTATTGCATCACAAATTCAAACTTGAGGTTGTAATGACCAACAATTCAATGAAATAGTTCTCTAGATGCAGGTAAGAACTTGTGTCACTTGGAGACTGAGTATCTAGTTATACGAGTGAGTCTTTATCAGAAGATATGATAAAACGAAATCATGATTTTACTTGAAATGCTACGCCTACACACTTAACACACATCAGATAATGAATTGTTTTCTTATGTATATTGTTATCATCAAAACTAAATATGGGTCGTTGCTTTTCATACCAATTTCATTGTAACAAAACATGCATTGGTAATTAGATAGTTGTGTAAAATAGTCCTCAACTTAATACAATAAAATATTGATGCTTTAGAATCATAAAATGCACCTCTCTAGAGACCAAATGAGTTACTTCCATCCACAAATCCATCTATCATTCTTAACAAAAATTTATTCATCTATTTAATTTTTCTTTTACCACAACCTCGATGAAAGCTCAATTCGTCAAAGGAATAGACTATATTGGATGTATTATCACAAGTGAGGCATATGCGGTCCTCAATGCATTAATTAATTTTGTATCTAATGGGATTGAAATTAACAATCATATTAATTTGTATATATTTTAAATACATTGTAAATATAACCTTGTGTAGTCTAATTAGACACAAAAATTTCATGGTCTCAATAGTAGTTCATCCTAGTACTTACGTGCATTTTTTGTTGTGCTATTTTACAATCTAGTGCAAAGACACTTTCTAACAATGCCTTAACTAGCTTGCCCTTTACTAGTGTGACCCACCATAGTGCAAAAGCCATTACCCTTCCCTTAACTCTCATCTCACGCGCTGCCAACTTATATGTGTGTGAGAACCACGTGCAACCTACACATTTGTGTGTGCAATCCTCTCACATCACTAACTTCTAGTGCTAATTGTGGCAAGACCCCTTCTTCTACATTTCATGGTTTTTTTCTTCATCTTTGGGTGGTTTTTTTGCAATCTTCCTCTTTAACCTCAGAGATTTAGTCATAAATGATACTAAATCTGTCGTTGTCTCTTTTTCTACTTTCAATTTTCCCACTCTTCCTCTAATCCCTATAAAAAAATTGGCAGGTGTTAACAATTGTATATGTTGGTATGTTGCCATTGATATTTGGTTTCAAGGACAAGATCTTGAAGACCATTTCCTTGAACAATTCAAGGATATCCCCACTAAGGATCAAGTCCAATGGAAATAGTTTATGCTTCCCTCTAAATTTTTATTGGTTCTCAGTCGACGACAATATTCAATCTCAATATCATTAGATAAAGACATGCTATGATGTCTAGCAAAGGAGAATAAGACATATTTTAACAACGTCAACCGTTTATCAACATTGTCTCTAATTTTATCTCCATGAAGAAACAAGACATAGAAATGAAAAGATATTGGAGTAAACTTGATTTTAATTGATGACTTTGATGCACTTATGTCTATTACTAAGAGTATTGAATGTCATATAGAACAATGTTGAAAGTTCTTTATGGTTCTAGCATTTGTTAGTCTTCCATTGTACATATACTCAGTCTCTAACCAAATTATGTCAAGTGCTATTGTTACCTCACATGACAACACTGTTTGAAAATAGTCATTACATCTCTTAGTCCCTCAATCCTTTTCTCAAACACCAACTTACCTCAGTGTTCTAGTTGACTATTCCAACTTGTTTAGCAATGTTAAGGCATAATTTTGACCTCGTTGTGAACAATTGCTCAGGCTGAGGCCTCTAAAACTCGTGAACTTATTCCTCTTTCAATTGTAGAGTTTACATACATCATAAAATATCCTTACTTTTTAAAAGAACCAAAATCTCGGATTCGTTAAAATCGGATTCAATTTGGAATGTTTCTTGATTTCCACATTCATTACCATCCAATTAACAGACTATATAACCATATTTTTTTAGATATCTATATTATCATCTTCTGCTATATAACTTTGGATAGAGATATCACTCATTATATCAAAAAATTGTTTTTTGGATGTGTTCTAGTTATAAGAAATCTCTTGATTTTTGTTTGCTTGGAATGGTGATCTATATCCATAAACATACTATTTTTTCTTATATGCATAATTAAGATATTTATAAGACAAAAGATCTTATTTATATTATTTTTTATTTCTAACAAGTCTATTAGTTTTTTGTAAATAATTAATTGAGTTTTTTTTTCTTCATATGAATCATATTCAATTAAATCTTTATTTTGAGTCGTATGATGTTCATTGATTCTATTTTTCCAATTTTTTGGTAATGAGCACCTCAAGCTCATACTGACAATCATGTTGCCTTTGTTATATAGTCTTTCCCACTTAGATATTAAATTCTTGATTCAATCGTCTTTGATCATATATTTCATAAAAAACTGTTTTTCTCCCATCTCATGACACACCCCTTAGTGTAAATTTGGCTAATGGATCACAAACCAAATGTCAAGGCATCATCCAAACAAGTCCATTACCCTTATGTTGGAATTTGTTACCTTTGTTGATAATTTTATTCTTGTGTAGGACAATGATTACATAAGGGCATGAGTCTTTAGGCTTATATTAACTTTCAACATATACACCACCTATTTCAAGTCCAATCATTGACTCTCCACATATTGTTCATCAACATTTGCGACATACTAACTTTCAAAAGTTACATCTTATGGTTCAAAGTCTCTCAAAAGTACCTTAGAGTGTGAGTTACGTCAATTCATGAAATACACTAAGATTTCCTTTCTCGAAAGAGTTAATAAACTAGTTACTTCTCATTTTGCTTTAGTTGATTTTGTTATTTGGGGTCCAAATCGTGTAGTTTCATGTTTAAATTATCAATATTTTATTATTTTTGTTGATGATTTTTCTAAAATCACTTGGATATTTTAAATGAAACTAGTTTAGATGTTATCTCAATCTTTTAAACATGTTGTTAGAAAATAAACACACAATCTCGTACTAAAATTAAAATATTGCAAAGTGACAATGTTGATAATTTTTTGTCTACATCATTTCAATAACTTTTTACTTGACAAAGTATCCTCCATAAGACTTCATGTACTCAAGCTCCTAAACTTAATGGTGTCACTGAAAGAAATAGCTTACACTCAGTAGAAACATATCCTAATATGCTTTTTCACAACAATGCAACCTGTCATTTATGGGGAAATGTGATCCTCACAATTTGCCACTTATTCAAGTGTATGCCTTCTTATAATTTTAACAACCAAGGAACACACTCCATTTTGTTCCCCCAACAACATATTTACTTTCTACCACTTTGTATCTTGGGATGCACTTGCTTTGGTCATGATCGCACTCCATGGAAGGATAAACATGCAACAACAAAAAAATCCCTCAAATGTGTTTTCCTCAACAACTCCCTTCTAAATATAGGCTATCTGTGTTACTTCCAACATCATTGATGGTACATTACATTTGTAAATGTTAGTTTATTTGAGACTCTTTCATTCTTTTCTTTTACTCCAATGGTGTTTAATGATTTTAGTAAGTCCCAAATTTCCCTTCCATAAGTCCTTAATCTTCCGATTAAACCCACCTATACTTTTAACACCTATCAACGGAGGCCACATCCACCCACCCCCTCTTTTAAATTCTCCTACTTCACATCTTACACCAGAGCTACTAATTGCCTTGTGTAAAGGTAACACCTCTTCTTGAAATCCTAATCTTATTTATATTTGTAATTTGAATTATTGTTTCTTATTTGAACCCTATCATGGTTTTTTTTCCATGGATTATGTGTTTATTCCCAAGAGTACATGTGAAACTATGTCTGGTCCTAGCTAGCAACAAGCAATAGTGAATGAGATGGATGTTTTTCTCTCCAATGGTTCTTTAGATTTGGTACCCTTACGTGTTGGCAAAACCATAGCGGCTTGTCAATGGGCCTATATAGTTACAATTGGACTTAATGGAAAGATTGGTCACTTAAAAGACTACCTTATGAAAAAAGAATGCACATAGATCTTTGACCTCAACTATGAGGATATTGTCTCTCTAGTTGCCAAGATTGCATTTGTTCACCACTTTCTTACCATAACTAGTATTCATCAATTGCCTCTTCATCAATTGGATGTATACAATGTTTTCCTACTTGGTGAGTTACATGAAGATGTGTATATGGAACAACCATTATGCATCAATATTAAATGTTTCCTTTTACTTGGCGTGTCGACTACATCGACCCCTTTATGGATTAAAGCAATTTTCCCGTGTTTGATTTGGGAGGTTTAGAATTATGCTCTAGAAGTATGACATGACTAGATGTGAAGTTAGTTACTCATTCTTCTTCTTGCATTCTCCATGAGTCACTTGCCTCTATCTCCTTGTGTATGTTGATGACATCATCATCACATGTAATGATTTGGTGACATCAATTGTCTCAAATAACATTATTTTCTACACTATCATACTATAGATTTAGGGTTGCTTAAATACTTTTTGGGGATTGAAGTTACTTAGTCTAAGACATATGAATCTATTACTCAATGAAAATATCCTAGACAAAAATAGCATGCTTGATTTTTGATCAAGTGATAGTGTTATGGATCTTAAGGTCAAGCTACTACCAAGTAATATTCTTTGTCACTAATTGTTGTTCCAAGTGTTTTGTGTTCTTTAAGTTCTTGAAAATTTGGCTTCATCTATTGCATTTTAATAGATGATTTTGCACAAAAAAATATTTATAGAAAAATGTATTTTTAAAAAATAATAATAATTCAAAATTGGTTCATTTTGATATATCAATCATTTTTGCCACATTTTGAATGAGAAAATGTAGAAGTTATGAGAAGGAGAATTAAGAAAAGTAGTTATTACATTAAATTAGTTAATAATGTATTTTCTCTTTCCAAAATTATCCTTCAATTATTAAGAAAGAGGACTAGGTATTTTTTAATTGATTTAATTGTAATTTTAGTCCTTCTGTTATTACCAATTCACGGAAATGGTACCCTTATTTTAAAAGTCGACAGTTTTGGTCCCTCCCTCAGATTTTTGAACTAAAAAATGCGGATTTGACATATTTTTAATGACGTGACATACAATTCTATGATATAGAACCATCTAGATGCATTAATTATTTATATGTCATTAATTAAATTAAAAATAAAAAAAAATTCCGAAGTTGAAAGCTAAGTTTTTATTGCGTTTTATTCCAATTTTATGGGTGTTAATCATTTTACATTATCGTATCATATGTTACGTAATTTAAAACATCTAACTTTATCATTTTTTAGTTAAAAAAATCAGAAGGAGGGACCAAAACTGTCGACTTTTAAAATAAAGGGACCAATTTCGTGAATCAGTAAAAATAGAAGGACTAAAATTGCAATTAAGCCTTTTTAATTCTTTACACTTAATTAGGGATATTTTTATATAAAAAAAAACTAATTAATGCTTCTTGTAATTTGAAGATGGTCTTATATAAAGGGACAATTTTTTTAAAATAAAGTGTCTTACATAAAATGACTAGGGTGATATAGAAATGGCAAAAATACACTTTTAGTCATTTAAGTTTAACTTAATTTTTACGTAGGTCCTTTAAGTTTATTTTTTTTCAATAAGGTCTTTTAAGTTACATTCATTTGCACCATTAGTGTTTAAGATATATTAAATTACGCATACAATCTTTTAACTTTGAAGATTTTATCAAATTATTGTAATGAAATGTTAAGATCTAAACAAAACATCACAACAAGTTGATTATCCAAATTATTTTGCATGTGAATGAAGTTAAAGACATTAATTATGTGGATATACCTTTAATACCTTGTTTTTGAGACTATACACGTGTTTACATTTTTGTAGAGAAAATCAAGAAATATAGACTATTTATAAGATTTGATAAGTGTTTTATGAAAGATTACAATGAGAGACATATTGTTACAACATTTGGTAGAGTTTCAAATTATCAAAAGGTTTCAATTGAACTAATTGTTGTCGAATTTGATATAAAAGACTAACGGTGTAAACATAGTACAACTTAAAGGATCAAGTCGGGATAAAATAAACTTAAATGACCTAACTGAGAATTGAGATAAACTTAAAGGACTTTACGTGTATTTTTGTCTATAAAGATTGAGCATACATATTAATACAGTTGATGTTTTTATGCAGTTACGCATATGTAAAATGTTCTATTATTTCTTATTATTCTATTGACATGTTAGAAAAAATCTAGTCATTCAATTTCTTTTGGAATTATTGCAGGTTTTGAAGGATAAAATGAGAAAGGGGAGTCACATGATAGTAGATTTATTTAGTGGGTGTGTTAAGAAATAGTGCAAATTTTTTTTTATTAACCGAATAGTAAGTAATTTTAATTTTTTAGAAAATTGTTGAGGATTAGTTTGGTATTATTGAAAATTGGTTACACCAAGTGCAAGATGATTTTGATTCCGAAGGAAAAATAGCAAATGGTCATGAAGGCATGAGAAAAGCTTGTATACTGCTTTGATAGTTCTTTTTTTTTTATGATTATGTATTGGAGCAATGGTTGAGTTATCATAAGAAAAGATTTGTTGAAGCACAAATAAACAACGTGATGCATTTAAAGAACTCAACAATAAATATAGTCGAGTCTGCACATTGAATTTTAAAGAGGATATTACAAGATAGCATGTGTGATATATGTAGTGTTTGGAAACATTGCCACTTCATCTCAACGTCGACTAGCCACGTGGTCGACATATGATAAGAACAAAAGTAACAATAGGACCACTAGGAATCCTACAATAATATGATATATATCCTCTATCCTCAACACTCTCGTGATAGGGCTCCTCAATGTCATCCACATCTTGCTCATGGTGGTAATTAACGTCTTCCTGTTGTTAGGAAGTTGCAAACATGCTACCATGTCGATGTGAACGTTTAGATGCGATCAACCTCTTACAGACAAATACATTGGTAGATGGGGACAACACAACATGTCTGTCTCAATCAGTAGTAAATGGATACACCATGCCTACACATAGAAAATGTAAATTATTAAAAACAATAAACTGAATTGCGTAAGTTAACTCAATTTATGTAGTCTACACAAACTGAGTTTACGTACCTTACATAAACTGCGATTATGTACGATACATGAACTTAGTTTACGTACGATACGTGAATACAATTGACATAGACTACATGGACTAAGTTAACATATTTGTTAAATTAAATTAGGCATATATGATATGATTTTAGGTAAGCATACATGAACTCTGTTCAAGTAAGGTTGAAAAATAATAATTCGCACAAATTCAATTCTTGTACGTGTACATGAACTAAGTCCATATAGATCCTTGCGAAACAAAAACCAACATATGTTTGTGTTTTACGAAAATCAACTCTAAGGCACCCCAAAATGAATGAATAACACAACCTTTTCACTCAAACATTCAAAAATTGCAACAACAAAAAATGATTCAAAGCATATAAATTTTATAAGCTCTAAGTAAAGGTGAGAATAGGACATGTCAACCGATAGGGGCTTACGGCTTAGCCTACGCTAGACATAGGCTAGGTTAGACTTTTCTTTTAAACAGACAAGACCAAGACTTCTAAAAAAACATATTTAGTTAAAAATATCAGGCTACAAGCCACATAATAAGTCTTTTGGGTCTATTTAAATAAATATAAATAATATATTTTTTTTTACTACTATAATTATTATATTGATTTTTGATCTTTTTGTTAAATATTCAACTTCTAGTAATATACACATGTTAACCTTGTTTAGTTTTTGCCATATTTAAATGTATTATTATTTAAAAGTATGATTACATATTAACTCGTTAATCTACTTAAAGATGTATTTGATTACTTATTCAAAAATATTAAAATGAAATAAACTTTTAAGTAATCTAATAAGCTATATTATGCTTCTATCAAGACTAAATCCATGCCTAAAAGTAAACCTATGACAGGTCATGAGTCATACTTAAGTTTTGAATTTTTTAACAAGTCAGACTCAGACTTAACAAAATCTAATTCGGTCTGGTGTATTTCCACCCCTAGTATGAGAAATCTTGCACTTTGTTTATATTGGGGAAGATTTGAATTGAGAATAATGTAAAAGGCATTGATTGCACTTTTTTCAAAAACAAGGAGATTGAGGGAGTATAATCAGATGAAGGAATGTGGGGGATTGTATGAGATGAAGAAGAAGGGAGTGATTGAGTTCAGGAAATTTTATTTGAATTGGGTATTTTTGTCTTTAAAATGAAAGTGTAACTGTGTAAGTAGAAAATATCAAATATATATTATATTGTTCTTTATAAGAACTATTATATGAGATTAAAGCTATTATTATAAAATATACTTCTTGAAATATATTTAAAATATAAAACTCCAATATTCCATATAAGAAAAGAAAAGAAAGTCTTACTTAAAGCAAAAAACTGATATCATTAGATTGTACATTATATATTAGATTTTATTTTTTGAATAACATTTAATTAGATTTTAGATTTCTATTTAGATTATCAAACATTGGAGGAGTAATTATTATTATTAATAATTAATAACAATATTATCCGCAGTGTCTTTGTTAGCTCTGTATTTTCTTCGGGAACCTTTCTTTTATTCTTCTCTTCCTTCGCCTTCGCCTCTCTCATCCTCTTTCTTTCCCAAAACCCCTCTTCCCCTCCATTCAACTCCAGGGTTAGGGTTTTGCCTCTCTCTCTCTCTCTCTCTCTTCTTCGGATCTCTCTCTCTCTCTAGGGTTTCCTTTCCTTCCGAGGTTATTCTATTCTTTGGATCTCGATCTACTTCATTCTGTTACTGTCATGGATGTCCGTAAGCGAGGAAGGCTTGAAACCACCGTCAACGTTAACGGTTCCTTTAAGAAGAACAAACAAGGTTTTTTTTTTTTTTTCACTTCTCAATTTCTCTTCATTACAAACTTTTTATTCTATTTATTTATTTACTTACTTATTTATATTTGTGTTTATGTATTTGGTTCTTCTTGTAAGGTGTTTGAGTTTGTGGTTCTTGCAAATTTGTATGCAATACTTGTTAAAATCTCAGAAACAATGATTGAAAATTAAAAATACACAACAATAAAGTACTTTAAAAACAATACTTTTTTAATTTTTTTTTGGCGAGTTGATTGATTCATGTTTATGTGGAGATAGATGGTTTTGTTTGCTTATGTGGCTAAACGTTTCCATATAAATGAATTTGAAACTTAAAAATAACAAATACACAAATAAAGTACTTTAAAAATTACTTTTAATTTTTGTTGTTGAGTTGATTGGTTCATGTTTATGTGGAGATAGTTTTGTTTGCTTATTTGGCTAATAGTTTCCATATAAACGAATTTGGTACTGTTTTGGACAACAAAACAAAACAACCTTTCATTGTCATATAATTAGCTAATAGCTAGCTATAATGATTATGTGATTTTTTTGTTTGCCATATTATGCAAGACTCCTTCGGCTTATGGTTATATGAAATTCACCACGTGATTCTTCGATTGAAGTAATTAGCCTCCTCAAAACTTGCAGTATTGTGTAAACAATATCCTCTGAAATTGTGTTATTGAAATAGTCAACGTAATTCGCATCCATTGCTTTTACACTTGGAATCAATAGATTGTAAAATGAAAATCAAGAACTTTCTTGGAAAAACCTCGTTTTCCACTTTCTTTACTTGCAATCGTTGTTAAATGTGAGGGTGGTAATAATTGTTTTTCGGTTTATTTTGAAATACAACCAATTCCTTTTAGTTTTAACAAATTAGCAATGGAGTTGTGTAACTAAGAGTGTTCCATGTTTTAAATGATTGCTTCAATTGGAAACACAAGGGTAAAACATTCACATGACTCTTGAGTTTAATGTTGAACTAGTATAATTTTACTTTCTTTAATTCCAATATATTGTTACACAAAGAAATAATATATTTTTAGATATTTTTGTAATAGTTTTTGGATAGCGTGTACTAGATAAATAACATAGAGAACATTAACTGAGAAAAAATAATTAATTTTTTGCAACAGAAATGGACTTGTTATCAAGTGGTGTAGGAAGCAAATCGAAGCCTTGTACCAAGTTTTTCAGGTTCTAATCTATTCCTATCTAAACAAATATTTTGAACTGCATACTTTGCAATTTTAATAGTATTATAAGTTACTTTAATAATAAAGTGTTTTAGTTGTCGTAATTCATAAAGCTAAATTTTGTAATTCTGCATATTAATTAACTGGGTATTCTAAGCTTTTATCCAGGTACAAACTGTTCATTGACCTAATCAAGTTGTAACAGAATAATTATTTATTAATGGAGTTCGGTAAAGATAATAATTTGCCGGAAGACTGACGGCAATGGGTACACTTAATAAAAAATAATTGATTATTTTTCTCATCCATATAACTTGTTCCTTAATTAGTGTAAATGTTGCTTTCCATTTTAATAATAATGATTTCTCCGCTTTAATCTGTTCTATTCTTTCTGAACCCACCTTACAATTGGTAAGCTATTTACAAGATAATACAATAAGTTCGATGATTGGATTAGGTATTATGTCCAAATTACGTTTATGTATGCCTAAAATGTAATTGTGGATTTGTAACATATTTTCAAGAAAGAAGTTTATTTTTTGTCCCCTATAACTTCAACTAACTAGTTGTATGATTCCATCAAGCTTTTGGTATAAAATTAGAGGTAAGTCTGATCAAGAGTTTCAATATTTTGAACCACCCTCACTAGATCATTATTATGATTAAAAAATCTTTCGTTCCCTCTGCTTCAGAACAATGGTGACTTCTTGATCTGCTTAGCATGGTGATTTCTTTAGTTCTTTTATTTTCAATATAAATGTTGATTTACCGAAAATACTCTCAATATATGTATAATATGATATAAAATTTCTTTAAGACTTTAAGTTATATTCCAGACTTACCTTTGATTGCCTGTTTGCTGTGTTTTTGTAGGACTTAGGCGCATGTACAATGATTCTTGCGGTCAATTAAGAAATAGGGAATTCTTGATAAAAATTCAATTAGGAATAATTAATCATCTAAGTCCATAAAAACCTATTTGTATTAACTTCAAACAGAATGAGTCGATGCCATTTTTTGTTCACCACATAGAACAGGTCATTTGTGGTTGTTCTGTGCCACTGCAGTGTTGTTGTTGTTCTTCTGAGTAGTAGTCATCCTGCTGTTGCCGCTGTTCTGTTCTTGGCTGTACCGTGGTTTTTGATGTATCTAATTTTGAACTTCTGTTCTGCTTTATATACTATAATAATGAAATTTGTTTGGTTCTGTGATGTTATGTCCTTTGTTTTTTGTCAAGAGGACTTTGACCTTCTTTCAACATTGATGCATTGTGTAATCATGCTTCTTTGAATTGATCACGGTTTAAAGGTTATTTTTGTTTGGATTTGGCTCCTTTAACATAAGAGGTGCACTTTAGAGGATATAGTGTAGACTAGAGTTATAACCATTGATTTTTCAACAGATAGATATTTCATTAAAATAATTTTCTACACACATGTATTTTATCACAATTTCAATTGTTAATTTTCCTCTCAACAGTTCTAACTCTGTGCTTCACCCAATAAAGTGTGCCCCTTTAGAAGAGCTACATTCATTTTGCTTATGTATGTTCTTATGCGTGTTCATGTTTGATTTTAAGAATGCTATTGCCGTAGGATTTTTCAATTCGTGTCCCGATTTTTCAATTTATGTGTCTGCCTTCCCATTTGCAATATTTGGCTGGATCTCGATAAACATTGAAATCTGCATAGGAGTGTGGTGGGGCGGGTTATTTTATTCTTGTTATCTCCAATACCAATGGTTGGAGTTGGGAATCTAACATTCTGTTTCTATTTTCTGCCCCCTTATCTCCTCAGTTAAATGCTGACAATGTAGTAAAAAATCTCTCTTCATTGGCAGTAACTTGTCTCTTGAAGTTTTTGTTTATACTGAAGTTGTAAGCATTTAACTGAGGGGACAAGGAACAACAACAGCCACCAAGCCTTATCCTACTAGTGTAGATGGGGTCGACTACGTAGTTCAAATAACGCATAATACTCTATCATATAATTCATACTCATATACTCCATTGATTCTAGGTCTTTCTTGATAGTTTCTCCTATAGTTTTTCTTGATTTTGCTCTGCCTCTTGCAATTGGACTACCCTCCATCTAATCTACTCTGCTTACCATGGAATCTACATGTCTCCCCCCTACACATGCCTAAACCAACTAAGTTTAGATCTGACCATCTTTTCTACAATAGGTGCTACCTCAACCATCATACTAATACTATCATTCTTAATCCTATTTCGTCTACCATACATCTAGTGTAAATGATCACTTTTGCACTAAATTTACCCTAGAAAATTTGAACCCATGAGTAGGGGAACTTAACTTTCTAATTTGAAGGATGCTGCTTGGTTGAACTTTAGCACCCTAGTCAAGCCTAATCTCCTGTTATGGTTGCATCAAATAAAGACTTTCACATCCTGTATGGGAATTCTTACTACTATCTGAAATAGACACCATGAATCGATCTTGTAAGGTTACTGCCAGTGTAGTGATTTAGCATTTTCTATCGTTTGGTGGGTATAATATTCATCAACTTAACACCATTTGGAAACCTACCTTTGGTTTTTCCCATTAGGATATTCAAACCAATGAGATATGATTTGGTTCCTGCGAATTGACTTAGCGTGCGTATGATAGTAATTCAAGAAAGATAATCTATCCTAGTTTTTAGTTAGTTTCTTTATGTCTTGACAACTAATTCATGACCTCTTACTATATTTACATTCCTATATTCTTCTTCGGTTGGAAACTATTTAATTACTTTGTTTATTTTTACTGTAGAAAACAGGAAAGAAAAAGGGGAAGGTTTCTTTTTTCTTGTAACAATTATAATTTGGTATGATGATCTCATTTTGTGCCATAATGTATTTTTTGCAGCATTGCTGGTTGCCCATTTGGTGAGGGCTGTCACTTTTTGCATTATGTTCCCGGTGGCTATAATGCTGTTGCCCAGATGATGAATCTAAAATCTGCTGCTGCACCTCAATTATCCAGAAATGTTGTCGCACCGCCCCCAGTCCCTAACAATGGTTCTGCTCCGTCTGCTGTTAAAAGCCGCATATGTAACAAGTTTAATTCTGCTGAAGGCTGCAAATTTGGTGACAAGTGCCATTTTGCCCATGGGGAATGGGAACTTGGCAAACCTTTTGCTCCATCAATCGAAGATCACCACCGTCCTATGGCACCTATAACAGTTGGTCGTGTGCCTGGTCGAATTGAGGCTCCTTCAGGTCTAGCTGCTACTACTAGCTTTGGTGTTAATTCCACTGCCAAGATCAGTGTAGAAGCTTCATTGGCTGGAGCTATCATTGGAAAGGGTGGCGTGCACTCAAAGCAGATCTGTCGCCAAACAGGAGTAAAGTTTTCAATTCGAGACCATGAATCTGATCCAAATCTTAGAAACATTGAACTTGAGGGAACATTTGATCAAATTGCACAAGCAAGTAACATGGTAAAAGATTTACTTTTAACTCTATCTGCGTCTGCGCCACCTAAATCCAACTCAGGCGTTCCTAGCAGCGGCCCAGCCCCACCCGGAAGAAACATCAAGACCAAGCTGTGTGAGAATTTTGCTAAAGGATCTTGCACATTTGGAGAAAGATGTCACTTTGCACATGGAGCTTCTGAATTGCGCAAGCTAGGAATCTAAAATTCACCTGGGCAGGTGTTTTTTTTCTTCTTTTTTTATTAGCCAGGGCTATTTTATTATTATTATTATTATTGTGCATTGCTACCTCTAGTGGTACTAACATGACTTCTCATGTCATAGTTTTGGCGTTGTATGTTTATTTTCAAATTTATTGGGGTTGCAAATGAGTATACTTTTCTTTTGTTGCCATCTTTTTTCCTTTATGTGAGGCTTTCACAAAATTAGGTCCTTTTTACTTTTAAAAAAAATCATTTTTCAGTTTCATTTTCTAATATATGCGTGTTCCTTTTGATGGAAGACTTGTGTAGTGAATATTTGTGATAGGGAGAAGATAGAAGGATAGCTGGGGATAATACATTTTTAGAAACAATGGAAATAGTATTTTGGCATTTCCATAATTTCTTAAAGTACTGAATATTGCATAAATTGTAGAAGAAAATAGTGAGGGAAGGAGAATCTATATTCTATCATGTTTATTAGTTAAATGATATAGAAAATAAACGGCCCATGCCTTTTAGCTTGTTTTTTCCGAAACTCAATTAGAGAATATTGGCATAAGATTAGTGCTCTGATCAAAACCAAAACTTGTTTCCATTTACTGAAAATTCGGTTATTATTGGCATAAAAGTACTCCCTCCGGTCTCAAAGGTGGAAATGACAGTATTTTTTTCCTTTAAAATGATACACGCTCACATTCTTGCTATTTGTATACTATTCCCTTCGTAATATTTATTAGTACTCGAGACCAAAGGATCTACTGGTTGTGTTATAGAGTTAGTTTTTTTTTATTCAATTGCTACACAATGTTGATTACTCATTGCAATTATTGTTGTTAGGAACATATATGTTTGTATTTCTATATAAAATAAAATAAAACAAATAAAAAATCCCAAAACCTTAAACAACACAAACACACTTTCATTTATTTAATGAAACAAACAGATAGAGCAACTTAACGGCACAAGACGTGCCATGTACCTTACAACATTTGTTCCCATACCTATACATAAAAAGACAAACAACAGGTGTGACTAGTAGCACTAGTACACGAAACTAGACGTTGATTAAACATCAAGAACATACTCACAAATAGACATTCAAATTCAAACTTTAACTAATAATGATGAGGCCCACTCCCAGGGACAGTTTCACCCGCGTGGATATTATGGGCCGCGGTTGTATCTATTCCAGTATTGGTCTCAATTGGGTGTGAGCCCAACATATCTTTTTCATGTCCAAGCCCATACCCAATCCCATGTCCATGGGCAGGCATTGTTGACATATTATGGTCAGTGGCCAATTGTTGTCCGGATCCATACGGACCAATGGTGGAGTATCCAGCAGCGGCAGTCTCAGTGGCGGGCCCACTTGCGGTGTATTGTTGGCCCTCCGTCACGTGACCAGCATTTGCGGACATTTTGGTCGCAGCATTATGCTCACGTGCCTCCTGTTTCCCCATCTCTGCATGGTTGATCCTCTCCTCTTTCTTCTCTGTTGCCATTTGCTTCTGCGTTGGGTCACGTGCACTCATCCTCTCAGTCTACAACCAAAATATTTCAAACATTCATCAACAATTACTAGTATCCCAAATAACATTCATAAATTTCCAAAATTAACATTGATGAGAGTAAATTCCCATAATCACAAAGAAGAACATTTTTTCATTGAAAAAAAGGAAAAACAGATTAAAAAACACCTTCTCCTGAATGGTGGCTTTAGTCTTCTCCAAGCCAGATTTGGCAGAGGCGCCAATGTTGGCTGCGGTTTCCTTAATGGTCTCAACTGCTTTCTTTGCTGCCTGCATTTTCACAAACTCTCAACAATATCAATCAAATTGACACAATTTCTAACTTAATTCTTTTTCTCAATGGGATGGAATGGTTTCAATTTCAACGTTTAGAGAAAATGGTACCTTCCGTTCATATAGATTTTGATGAACGTCTATTTTTTTTACAAGTGTCCAACGCAACACACGTGGCGAGTTACTAAAGGGTATTGAGTATTGAGTTAATCAAGTGAAATAATAACTGCCACGTGTCCCCGACAATTATCAAACAAGCAACTGCCTTTAGGAAGTTAGCAATGGCATGTGGCCAAGCGTATCTTGAGTGGGGCCGATCAAGGCTTACCCAACAAATAATTAATAATTAACGTTTTTTTTATTTCCTTAAATTTAGTATTTTTTTATTTTCAATTTTTATTGCTTTAAAGTGTTTTAGTATTTATTGGACTTTTTTATATATTATTTAAAATTAAAATCTAATTATATATAAGAGTAAAGTTTTTTTACACCTACAATTAATCACAATTATTAGATCCTCAATAATTTTTTATTTTTAACATAACTATTTATAAAATCAGTCACATGATATAATGACTGTAATATTTTTTATATTGAAAATACATACAAATTAAACTCTACTTTTTATTATAATTTTAAATTAATCTGTGTTGTCTATATATATTTTCTTAAAAATAAATATTGCTTAATTGCAATAAGAAAATTAATAAGAAAAAGTATATTGGAAAGAAAAAGAAAGAAATGGTTCAATGTTTAGTTTTCATTTACAATACTAAAACTAAGTTTAGTAATGTAAAATAAGGTTCACGTTAATTTTGATTCAAGATTAATTTTTGTTGATCAAATTAATTTTATTCTAAATTTATTATTAGTAAAAAGTAAGGTAGTTGGTACTTTTTCATTTTTCATTTTACATTTAGACATATTAAAAGGGATTTATTAGTACTATTATTAAATACTTATTTATTCAAAAGTACTAAATTTATTAAATACACATTTATTAAATACACAATTTGTATTTATATACATTGTCAGTGTAAAAAGTTTTTACACTGACAATGTATATAAATAAATATTAAAAAATTTTATTTATGGGCCAAGCATAAATTTATTGTTAGTCAAAAGTTTTTATTTAGTACTATTTATTTATATACATTTCTCTTTTACATAATAAATTTTATTAGTACTATTATTATTATTAAAAACAAGAAGAAAAAAAAAAGAATATATGTTTTAATGTACTTGGCCCATGTGAAGCAAAATAAAAAGGGATTTGGAAATGTCTAAGAAAGGAGAAAAACACCCGTAACAAGAAAAAGAAAACAAGGCAACCGCAATAGTGAGTAAAAGAGAAGAGAAGAAAAATGTTTGGTTCCAGTGGTGGTAACAGGTGTGTAGCAAACTTGTTCCGTTTGATCTACAAATTTAGTGTGTTATTCCTACCACTGAGTTTGTTATTTTAATATATAGTTTGAGTAGTTTTACCTTCTCTAAGAGTTACTTTGGCATACCCACTTTAGTGGAAGGTTGTTATAAGGTTGTTGTTATTGATTGATGTTCCCTATTGTTATTAGGAAGACTCTGATGTACCCATTAATTATTATAGTGGAAATTTTTACTGGACTAGGTCCCGTGGTTTTTATTCTCTCAATTTGACGGAAGTTTTCCACGTTAAAAATTGTGTTTGTCTCATATTTAATTTTCTGCCAATTATGATTGCTCTTGGAATTGTATTTTCTGTTTGGCCATTTATTTGCTCAGGTGGGGGAAAAATATTCCGCATTATTGAGATAGTTATCTTTGATTTTTCCCAACAAAGTGGTATCTAGAGCTCGGTTGATTTGATTTGTGCATTTAAATGGAGGAGGAAAATAAAGGTCCGAATATGATTAAACTCAACTCTTCTAATTATACACTTTGAAAGACTCTCACGGAAGACATGCTATACAGTAAAAATTTATATGATCCTATTGAGGGTAACACTGCTAAACCCACAGATAAATCTGACGCTGACTGAAAGAAGATGAATAGTAAGGCAGTGTCGTTGATTAGATAATGGTTGGATCTAAGTGTATATCCACATTTTGAAACTGAAATAAATGCCAACAAAATGTGGGAGAAATTAAAAGAGTTGTATGAACAAAAGAATGTGCAAAACCAAACATTCTTAATTCAGAAGCTGGTGAACATGAAATACAAAGATGGGGATTCAATGGTAGAACATATGATTATTTTTCAGAATACAGTTAATTAGTTGACAACGACAGATATTAAATTAGATGATGAGTTGCAAGCATTGTTATTGTTGAGTTCCTTGCCTAATAATTGGGAAGTCCTTGTTGTGACGTTGACCAATTCAGCTTCAAGTGGAAAGCTGAAAATGTCAACAGTTAAAGAGAGCATGTTGAATGAAGAAGCTCGAAGAAAGGAACGTGGTTTGATTGGTTCTTCCTCAAAGTTAGAAGCACTAGTTACAGAGTCACGGGGGAGAAGTCAATCTAGAAACTTCCATAGACGCGACAACTCTGAAAGTCGTAGCAAGTCAAGAAGTAAGTCGAGGACTAGAAAAGAAGTGATATGTTATCATTGTGGAAAAACGGGTCACATAAAAAGAAGTTGCAGGTTCCTTAAGAGAGATCAATCAAAGGAAAGAGATGAAGACAAAGAGAAGAAAAATGATAAAGATACAACAACAGTTGCATCTGTTAGTAATGTCTACATTGTTTATGATGATAATTCCATAAACCTTGCATGTCAGGATTCAACTTGGATTATTGATTAGGGTGCCTAATATCATGTTACTGTTAGGCGTGATTTCTTCTCATCTTACAGTGTTGGTGATTTTGGCATGGTAAAAATGGGAGATGAAGGAGTATGTAAAATTATCGGTATGGGAGATGTTTAGGTTGAAACCGGGATTGGTTGCAAGCTTCAATTGAAGAATGTTAGACATGTTCCTGATATTCGTCTAAATTTGATTTCGGTGAAAGCCTTGGATATTGAAGGTTATCACACTTACTTTAGTGGTGGTGGTATATGTAAAATCACCAAAGGATCCCTAGTGGTTGCAAAGGAACAAAGTTCTACTTCTCTCTATAGGATGTCTACGAAGCTGTGCAAGGAAGAAGTGAATGCAATTGAAGATGCATCTTCTGATTTATGGCATATGCGCCTCGGTCACTTGAGTGAGAAAGTACTCAACATACTTGCGAAGAAAAATTTTCTTCCTATGAAAGGTACGTCTCTAAAAAGTTGCACTCATTGTTTTGCTGGAAAACAACATAGAGTTTCTTTTCATAATACTAGTCCTCATAGGAGGCAAACTATTCTTGATTTAGTTCATACTGATGTTTGTATGATGGATAGTAAATCTCTTGGTGGTGCATCATACTTTGTTACTTTTATTGACGATCACTCTAGAAAAGTGTGGGTATTTCCTTTGAAATCTAAAGACCAGGTATTTGGAGTCTTCAAGCATTTTCATGCAAGTGTTGAAAGAGAAAAGGGAAGGAAATTGAAATGTGTTCGATCAGATAACGGTGGTGAATATAGAGGTCCGTTTGAAGAGTATTGTAGAGAACATGAAATCAGGTTTGAGAAAACAGTTCCTAAGACTCCTCAGCATAATGGTGTTGCAGAAAGAATAAATCGTACGATTAATGACAGAATCAGATGTATGCTCTCTCATGCAAAATTATCAAAATCTTTTTGGGGTGAAGCAATGAAAATTGGAGTGGATTTGATCAATCTTTCTCCTTTTATTCCACTTGATGGTGATATTCCAAATAGAGTGTGGACAGGGAAAGATCTTTCTTACCGTCATTTGAGAGTGTTTGGCTGCATATGTTTTGTTCACGTTCCAAAAGATGAGATGTCCAAGCTTAATAGAAAATCCAAACAGTGTATATTCGTCGGTTATGGTGATGAAGAATTTGGTTATAGATTGTGGGATCCAGTTGACAAGAAAATTATCAGAAGCCGAGATGTGATATTTCTTGAAGACCAGACTATTAAAGATTTTGATAAAGCTGAGAAACAGAAACCAAATTCCAGAAGTTACATTGATGTTGCGCCTAAGCCCCCTGCAGAAACTTTTGTTGATGGGGAAGATATACATGTAGATGATAAGAATGTAACTGATGATCATGTACCTCATCATGATGAGCATGTTCTAGCTGAGTCACCAGTCGAGTTTGAGTTGAGAAGATCTATTTGGGAACATCATCCTTCTCAAAGATATCCTCCACATGAGTATGTGATGATCATTGATAATGGAAAGCCAGAGTACTATCAAGAAGCTATTACAAATGTTGATAAAGAAAAGTGGTTGAAGGCCATGCAAGAAGAGATGAATTCCTTTCATGAGAATCACACATTCGGTTTGGTAAAGTTGCATAAGGGTAGAAAAGCACTCAAGAACAAATGGGTATACAAGATAAAGGCAGAAGAGAATAGTTCTCAACCAAGATAGAAAGCAAGATTGGTTGTGAAAGGTTTTAATCAGAGAAAAGGTATTGACTTTGATGAAATTTTTGTGGTGAAGATGTCCTCTATCCGAGTTGTGCTTGGGTTAGCAGCTAGTTTAAACTTAGAAGTTGAACAACTTGATGTGAAAATTGCATTCCTTCATGGCGATTTAGAGGAAGAGATCTATATGGAGCAACCAGAGGGTTTCGAAGTCAAAGGTAAAGAGCAGCTTGTGTGTAAATTAAAGAAAAGCTTGTATGAGCTCAAGCAAGCACCTCGACAATGGTACAAGAAATTTGATTCTTTCATGGAGAAGCATGGGTACGGTAAAACTACTTATGACCATTGTGTGTTTGTCAAGAAATTCACTGATGGTGATTATATTATTCTCTTATTATATGTGAATGACATGTTGATTTTTGGTCATGACACTAAGAAGATTCAATCTCTAAAGAAAGATTTGAACAAGTCTTTTGCAATGAAAGACTTGGGTCCTGCAAAGCAAATTTTGGGCATGAGAATTACTCGTGACAGAAAGCATAATAAATTGTGGTTGTGTCAACACAATTGAGAAAGTGTTAGAGAGGTTCAACATGAACAATTGCAAACCTGTTAGTACTTCACTTGCTACTTATTTTAAATTGAATTCTGATCAATGTCCTACAAGTGAGAAAAAGAAAGAAGAGATGAAGAAGGTTCCTTATGCATCCGCAGTTGGTAGTTTGATGTATGTTATGGTATGCACAAGACCTGATATTGCTCATGCAATTGGCGTTGTCAGTCAGTTTCTCTCTAATCCTGGTAAAGATCATTAGCAAGTAGTGAAGTGGATTCTCAGATACCTCAAAGGCACTTCCAAAGTGTGTTTATGCTATGGAGGTGGTGAACCTGTGTTGGATGGCTACACAGATGCAGATATGGCAGGTAATCTTGATTCTAGAAAATCTACTTCTGGTTATATGATAACGTTTGTAGGGGGAGCTGTGTTTTGGCAATCAAGGTTACAAAAATGTGTTGCTTTATCCACTACTGAAGCTGAGTACATTGCAGCAACTGAAATTCCTACACAAGTTAGGTCTCAAGCAAGACAAGTTTATGTTATTCTGTGACAGTCAAGGTGCGATGCATCTCAGCAAGAATTCGACTTTTCATGCAAAGTTGAAGCATATTGAGGTGCGGTATCATTGGATACTGGATGCATTGGAAATGAAGTCATTTACAATTGAAAATATTCATACCGATGAGAATGGCTCAGATATGATGACGAAGACCTTGCTGTGTCGAAGATGATATACTGTAGAAAGATGGCCGGCATGGTTGACTAGTACCTTCCCAATTGAGTCGTGAGGGAGAGATTTGTTGGGTGGGCTCACTCCCCAAGTGGAACCCACCAATTTTATTAGTACTATTATTATTATTATAAAAAAAAAAAAAGAATATATGTTTTAATGGGCTTGGTCCATGTGAAGCAAAATAAAAAAGGATGTGGAAATCCCTAAGAAAGGACAAAAATAGCCGTAAGAAGAAAAAGAAAACAAGGCAACTGCAACACCGGTGGTGGTAATAGGTGTGTAGCAAACTTGTTCCGTTTGATCTACCAATTTAGTATGTTATTCCTACCACTGATTTTGTTATTTTACTATATAGTCTGAGTAGTTTTACCTTTTCTAAGAGTTACTTTGACATACCCACTCTAGTGGAAGGTTGTTATAAGGTTGTTGTTGTTGATTGATGTTCTCTATTGTTATTAGGAAGACTCTAGTGTACCTATTAATTATTATAGTGGAAGTTTTTACTGGACTACGTCCCGTGGTTTTTATTCTCTCAATTTGAGAGAATTTTTCCACATTAAAAATTGTGTTTGTCTCATATTTAATTTTCTGCCAATTATTATTGCTCTTTAGAATTGTATTTTCTGTTTGGTCATTTATCTGCTCAGGTGGGGGAAAAATATTCCGCATTATTGAGATAATTATCTATGATTTTTTCCAACAATTAATTACTCATTTTCATGGTAGTTAACCCAATCAAGATGAGAGAGATGACTTCCATGAGGATTCTAAGCTTTTCTCCTTTGACTGTCTTTCTAAGCTCTCTTTGTTTTTGTCCCTCAAAAACTGAATATGAAAAGTCCCTATTTTTCTTTTCCAAATTTTCCATTTTATATCACAAGCAAGGAGGTGAATAAGTGTCAAACTTGCATAATGAGTTATGATCGGCTTAGATAGTCCAAGATTTCTTCATGTTTAAGGAATTTGAGTCTTTTGGAACCGTCTCAATTAGCCAACTTTTTTTGCTTAAAATTCTTATTTTACTGTCTTGAATTTGCTTAGCTAGCTTATGTTGACTAAGTAAATTTTGTCATGTTTTTTCTTTCAAACTTTTTTCACTCAATTCTTTTCCTACATGCACAAAGCAAGTAATTAGATGAAATTTCTAATATTTTCTCATGACATAATTACAGCTAAACAACGTTATAAATTTGGAGATAAATCAACATATTCGTTACCAAATTAAATCAAAAAGTAAAATTGACACTTATCATGGGAAATGCTTGATGAGTCATGATAGGGTTGGTTTTAGTACATACACATTTAAAAATACTTTTAGTTATATAATCCAAACAAGTTTCATTTTATAGAATGATATTTGAAGAAAAAACATCTAAACAAAAATTATATTATAAAAACGCATTTTTAACTAAAAGTACGTTTAAAAAATAAAGTTTACTCAAAAGTACATTTGTAAACGTTAATACAAATAATTTTTAGAAGTTTTTGTTTGAGGAATAGTTTTTAGAAGTTAAAAATTAAGAAATTGAGATTTTAAAAAAAAATTGCAAAGAATATGTCTATACTAATAATAAAGACAATACACCAAAATATTTTGGTGCAACCTATTTTTTATTACAAAAATGTACTTTGTAGTTTTTTTTAAAAATAAAATCTTAACTTTCCAATACTTAACTTCTAAAAAACATTTTTTTTAAAACTTATAAACACTACTTCATTTGAGTTATGCTTTTACCATTTGTTTTTTCTTTCCATTGCTTACCTTTTTTCTTATTAATTTTCTCAATTCAATTAAACAATATTTGGTAGGAGATTTATTTAAAAAAATTCAATAAATGATGTATAAAAAAATTCGATAAATGTAAACACAATTTATCATAATAAAAAGCGTAAGTAGTATGTTCTCATGTTGTTGCAGCATGTAAAGTTGCTTTTTTTGTGTGTCAACATTTTTGGCAAATCAACATGAATTGTCTAATTTTAATTATATATAGGTCTTAAATTTTTATAATTAAAATTCAAAAAAATGCATTTATAAATAAATAATTATATGTTTTTTTTGTGTAATTTTGTATTTACAACAGTTAAATTTATCAAACACTTTAATTTAATTGACTAGATTTTCTGTCTCGCTTCCACTAACTTATAGCTTAATTTAAATAAAAAAAAAAAAAACCTAAATTTGTGCATTGCTTGTATTAATATTATCGATTACATAAGATTACACTTTGCTTTTGATTTTTCTGGTTTCATTTTAGTAACTTTCACATTAAAATTTGCTCTATTAAATATGTTTACTATTTATTTTAATCCTTATATAACAACGTACAAACCAAAATATCCTTTAAAGTATCATTATTAGGTCCTTGGTAATATCCTTTACGCATATGTTAAAAGGCAATACCTATATTAGATGTGGCCTTTTAAAATACAATAATATCCTTTACAATATAGGAGTGGACACTATAAGAGTAATTTTCTCCTTATGAAAAGTTGACAACAATAACGGATACTAAACATAATGATACACAAAAATTATTATTCATGATTACCACACGTTAGCACAATAGAAAAACAAGACTAAATATAATGATACTGTTAGTAGGTATTTCAAATAATCATATTACATTCGTTAGTGTTTTAATAGATAAAAGCAAGACAAGAGTTGACTTGTATTTTTAAAGAACTTTGATTATGAAAGCATAAATAATGATTATATAAAAAAATTATACGCAAAATGATACTTAAATAGTTACAAGGGCACCAATTTATTAGTTTGTCTAGGACACACAAAATTTCTAGATTGACCTTGACTGTGTTAATACGCAAATAAATTCAAGTTATTCGTGAACTCGCTCAACATCAAACTCCCCTTATCACATACAAACTCCCCACTGAAATACCCCTATTATCTTTCGATCGTCACTCCAACGCCAAATAAAATCATGTTTCCGGTGATCGTTGGGTTACTTAGCCTTCCTAAACACCAAGAATGCACACACATACATCATATTAGTTATTAAATTGTTATTTATATCACATTGATGTCTTAACCCTCACATATACCACTCCTTACTCCTAGAGGATTATCATGGGCATGAGTCATATATTCTATACATAACATTTCATGAAAATTAATTACTTCATCATATATCATCACATCATCATAAATTGTCATACCATCGCTTAACTATAATTCACTATATAATCACATTTTATCCCATATATCATAAATCATTGTTTCGTAAACAAAATTCATATAATAACTTTTATCATCTAATCATAATCATTAGTCAATCATTTACATATATCACATTGTTCATTAATATTCAACAATATTATTCAAAGTCTCAAAACAACTTATAAACAATTCATATTTTCTATTTACACAAAATTCATAATGTAATCGTCATTCAAGTATAACACAGTTTATCACATTTTCGTAATTCACATTTCAGCAGGTCACAATTAATCATATTACATATTCATAATTCCCATTCAACATGTCATAATCATTCATATCACATATTAATAATGCATAAATATTCCTCTAATAAGGATCAACACATAATGAACAAGATATGATTGAGACAAGATTGACAGTGAAAACACAAGAAATGGGGGTTGAATTGTGTTAGATTGAGTTGGATTCTTTTTGCTAATTTATTTAAAACTGGTTCGCGTTTCGTGACTTACTTAGAATAAAAGTAGTAGCAATCAGGTTAAGTCATCAAAGGCAAAAGTAAAACAAGAATTGCAGAATTAAAGTGACACAAGAATTTATCTTGGTTTGCCACCAACTTGGTAACTACGTTCAGTCGCCTCACTCATAAGGATTTAATCCACTAATTCAAAACTTGAATTACACAACACCTAACACCTACAGACTTTTCGAGGAACACAAATACCTTGACTTTACAAACCAAGTCTTCTCAACACAACCTGAAAACCTACAGATTGCTTGAGGAACACGAAAGCCACTATCAGACCAGATTACAAGAATTTGGAGCAAAATGATTTGCTTCTAACAAGTTGATAGTAACAATGACTCTCACACTAGAAAACACTTAGAAAATAGTTCTTTTGAGCAAGCGTTTCTCTAGACCTTAACCTTATGAACTCTAATGACTTAGGAAATTATGTGCTTGTGAAGTCTCTTGTTTTCTTCTTCAGCCTTGAGTATCTATTTATAGAACATGTTAGAGTTTCTCCTTTGTCCTTGCAAAATCTAAATCATATCTTTACAAATAATAAGTGTATCTTCTTGTGAGTGTTTCTTCATGTAAACAACTCTTGATCATATCTTCTTGTAAATAATTCATATCTTGTTGTAGATTATGATCAACTCTTCTTGTAAATAATTCATATCTTCTTGTGATAAATTTTGATCAAATCTTCTTGTAAATAATTCATATCTTCTTATAGATAAATCTTGATCAATTCTTCTTGTAAATAATTCATATCTTCTTGTATATAAATCTTGATCAAATCTTCTTGTAAATAATTCATATCTTCTTATGATAGATCTTGATCAAATCTTCTTGTAAATAATTCATGTCTTCTTGTTGATAAGATCTTGATCATATCTTCTTCAAATCTTGACCATATCTTCTTTTCAACTTGGTCAAAGATTTTCTTCAATAATAAATCTGAATCAAATCTTATTTTAGATTGTCTTCGAAAACACGAATCTTCTTTCATACTCTTGCTTGATTTGAGTTGGAATGGATTCGGGTTGTCCATGGATCTTTTCATGCTTAATTCTTTCAATTTCAACTGTTGACTTTCTATTAGAGGCATTGACTTTCTTGTTGGAGTGAGATGTTGTGTTTCTTGAATAATGATAGTCAAAGGCATAATTGCATGACTTAGAATTAGTGGCATTGACAAATCACCTTGTCGAACTTTAGAGTCAGTGCAACATTAGAGGCTACATATTAGAGACATCATTTGGAATGTGTTGCACCATTTTGATCAGCGGATTGTGAGCTTTGAATTCATGATTTGAACAATCTCTTCAGAGTTAATTATACCTTAATATGACCTCTTCATAGGCATGCTGAGTTTGTGCACATTAGAGACATGCAAGGGCTTCAGAGACATGCTTCAGACTCAGTTTTAGAGCTATTATTCTTTAAAGGCAATCTTCAGACTTAGACATTAGAGACAATCTTCATAACCTTCAGAGGCACATTAGTTTCAGTGACATATGTTTAGAGGCAGACGCGTATACTTTGTGTTCTTATGATCTCATTATCTGGTCACTTCCTTTGGTGACTTCATTTGATGACTTTCCTCCTGTCACTTCCTCTGGTACCTTTGATTTTCTTTTTCCAATTTTTGCATACTTAATGAAGCCATTATTCCAAATTTATTGTTCTCATAAAATACTTTTGTTAACATCAAAATTATAAGTGGAAAACCAACTTGGTTCCAACAAAGATATGATAAAAAAAAATTGAATAAGGATAATATATGATTGAGACCAAGATATATCATATTAAATGACAAAATTACTTATGTAACAATTACATATTTCTTTTGCCAAATTAACTTACAATACTTTTAAATATTACAAATTAATGAAAAATTAATAGAAATTTAAATAAATAATTCAATAATTTTATATATAACAAATCCATTAACACTAATAAATAAACAATTTCAAACTTTTTAAAAAACCATGAGTAACTAAATAGTTCTATTTTATTTGTTAGATAATCTAAATAAAGTTTTGACATATATTATATGTGAATGGAAAAATGACCATTGTAAGAAAATTATACCCATTTTAAAAATATCAATTAACATTAATATTTTCTTGTTTTGGATACTAATTTATTAAATTAAATAAAGTGACAAAACTACCCCTGTCATTAAATCATACATATTTTTAAAAGTTAATTATTTATATTTGATTTTTAAATTTAATATCCAATTCTATTGTTTTTTAATTTATAATTAATATTTTATTAGATTTCAATTTTGTATATTTTAAATCATATATTTTTTTAACCTCTAGTTCTTAGGGAAATTGAGCTTTAGTAATCCAGAGTTTGACTGAGAGGCAAGTAAAGTCTGACAAATAATTATTTCATCCAGAATTCAAACTCGATTCCGCCGAATGATTTATCATATCCAAGATAAATCGATTCAGTTAAGATAGTGCTTAGTAATAATTTATCATATCATATGAGTTCATCAAACACTTGATTGAGACCTGATACTGTTATGTTGTCAATCAAACAGACAACATATATATACATTTAATAAATTAATTAAATTACTACAAGGACTGTAGCCGTAGCAAATCCAAAGGATACTTGGGGATTACGATTTTTCCATTTTGTCCTACATATATCATATCTACAAATCGATTCAATTAAGACTTGCCCCTAACCTATCCTACAACATCAAAATAGCCCTTACCGACTCTAAACAGAGATAGAGCTCATTCAAGGTGGCTTTCTCCTACTCAAATTCCAGAATCAGGATGGGTTGGTATTTTAAGAATCATAGAAATGAGTTTCACTTAAAATGTTCAAAGATGGTTTCTTACTGTTTCATTCAAAGTCATACTCTTAGAATAGGAGATGATGGAGGATGGTGAAAAAGCTTAAAATTATATTTAGAATACACTTCTTTGTATTCCGAGTTGCGTTTGACACTATGATGTGATGCTCCACATTCATAAAATTGTACTGTCTCACACAACGACTCATATAGCGCTAGGAGACAAATAGAGAGCTCAAATTTGGGAAAAATGGATCTTTGCACTGTGAGACTATGTGTTTACACTGCGATGCAATTCAAAGTTCAGATTTTAAAGTGATGCGTTTCACAGTTCACACTACGGGGCCATGCCTTGAACTACGACACAAAACATATTTCTAAAATTCTTTTAAAAATAAAGTTTAAAATATTAAAATTATTATGAGTGTTTGTTTCATATTTTTTTTATGAAAAATATTATTTTTTCAAATTAAAAATTATTTTTTATTGTTTAAATTGTGTTTGTTTTATTATTTTTTATTGTTTGAATTGTGTGTTTGTTTCACAATCCACTCTCTCATAGATAAGAGAGAAAGATATCACACGCAAATTAATTCACCAGGGAAAAATGATATAATTACTCTTACCTTTTTGAGAAATCCGAAATTGTCCTCCATCAATGGGTTTTCTCCTCCTTCTTCTTTTCATGCAACTCTTATCTATGTTTTCATCAAGTAAGTTTTCTACTCCTTTTCGATTTCTCCACGTCGTTTTTTTGTTGTTTCTATTCTTTTTATTTGAATCATTTTATCTTTCCTTTCATATGTTGATACAAATTTATTTTTGCTTTTGTCGGTTTATTTATTGCTTTTTGATGAGTACTTAAGGTATATTAATCAATTTTAAAATGGGTCTAAGAAATAGATTAAAGTAATAAATTTTGAAATGACCAATTTCAAATATTTCAATTGTTCTGTTATAGTAACTTACTAACAACTATCTTACCGAGGATAATCAAATTATAACAACATGCTTATGGTAATTTTAGAAAAAGATAGAAACTAATGTATTTAGAAAAGTCATGTCCTTAATGATAATTTTGTAGTTTAAAAAATCACTTTTATAAAATTGTATACAAACAGATTAAAAATCATTTAAAAAAAAATCATTTTTATGATAATTAACAAACGAAAATAAAAAAAAATCATTTTAAACAAATTTCTAAAAAAATAATCTCTAAATTATCTAAACTAAAAATTATTTTTATTTAAGCTCAAACAAACGCACTCTATATTATCTATATATATATATATAATCATTTTTAATATTAAATTAACTTTTCAAAACTTCATTTAATTAATAAAATAATTCATTATAAAATTTGAAGTGTTACATTTTACGCATGTGTGATATGTGATTCATCTCGTATTTTAATTTTATATTTTTGTTGATATTGTAATCTTAAAATTTTAATATTTATATAGCTTTTTAGTTTCATTTTCTCGTCACTATTTGAATTTATTTGAATTTTAACTATTGCACTATATTCTCTCCATGTTAATTCCATTTTTTATTTAATGATAATTTATTTAAGTTAATAATTTAATTCTTACTTTCTAATTTAAAATTAAGGAAAATTATTTATTTATTGATCATAACATATATAAAGGGAATACACAATTTTGGTGTAGGTTATTTCAGTTTATGTTGGAACATAGAGTATGTTAGTGCGTGAATTAAAAAATTGTTGATGCCTCACATTGGAAAACTCTCATATATTGAGTAGTTTTCAACTCTGTAAATACTAAAGTCACACATTGGATAGTTAACATATGTGAGTTTGCTTCCATCACTATATAAAGAGTGTCAAACTCTTGTGAAATGTGCACCAAAGTTGGACGCAATTCCCAGCTTTCTATTTTCTCCCTTTTCTGTTCGATGCACTTCCGAGCCATTTCTCCCTTTTCTTTCTGTCCTTTCGATTTTTTGAGCGGTCCTTATACTATTGTCCTTTTAGAGTGGTTTGTATCGTAGTCAAATTCGTTTTTGAGTGGTCTAGTCACAGTACCATATTACGAGTGACTTTAACCGCCATATTGAGAGTGGCTTTAATCGCCTTATTGTGGGTGTAATTCTAGAATGGTTTTCTACGGCGCAGTAGAACTCCGATACAGTTTGTTTGAGCTGTTTTATCCTGGGAACTTCATGGTTGATAGTCTACCTTCTATCATTTGGGCAGTGTCGCGAAACGTCTTAAAGAGAGCGACCTATTCCGCAACTCAACCCAGTGATATCTTTGAATAGCTTAAATTTATTTTGAAATAGTTTTTCGAAACTCAAAACTAACAATTTTAAGACGTTTCTTTCTACCATGCCAACCGAATAAATTACTGGGTTTGGTTCTGCAACTTTTGTTTTCAATAAATTGTTTTGGTTTGAGGGGTGTCATTTCAAACGATGACATTTCAGCTGTCACAAAAACAACTGAACAAACAAAAAATGATAAGAAAACTGTATAATTAACTCAAGAAGAAATAAGGATAAAGAAAGAATTATACTCTTAATGGACTTGCTAATGATTTGTATGACTATTATACTTCCAGCAATAATGCTAGAGATGTTTGAAACGCTCTGAAGAAGAAATATGATATTGAAGAAGCTCGGCCTAAAAAGTATGTTGTGAGCCGCTATCTCAAGTATCAGATGATCGATGACAGATCCGTGAAGGCTCAATCCCATGAAATTCAGAAGACAACTCATGAAATCATCCCTAAAGGTATGACTTTAGATGAACAATTTTTAATTTTTGTTATTATTGACAAACTATCCTTGTTTGGAAGGATTTCAAAAATTGTCTCAGGCAAAAAACAAAAGAATTTTCTCTAGATATTTTGATATCCCGCCTCTAGAGATAAGAAAAAAATCTTGTTTCTGGTTTTCTTCTGAATAAGACAAGGTTTACTCTGTCTATAGAGACATATATGTACACTATTTCTACAATGGTATTTTTATTGTGAAAAGGTATGCCACTGATGTCATGTTTAAATTGAATGTTGAAATCAATAAAATAACTCCTTCTACTTACATGTTGTGTGATTTTAATATTTGGCATGCTAGACTCTGTCATGTGAACAAATGTGTGATTTCAAACTTAAGTAACTTAGGTTTGATTCCAAAGTTATCTTTAAATGATTTTGAAAAATGTGATTTTTGTAGTCAAGCTAAAATAACAAAGAGTTCACATAACTCAATAGTTAGAGAATCTAAGTCTTTAGATTTAATACACTCTGATATACGTGAACTTGATGCGACCTTAACAAGAAAGGAAAAACATTATTTCATAACTTTTATTGACGATTGTTCTGACTATACTTTTGTGTATCTAATGAAAAATAATAGTGAAGCGCTTGACATGTTTAGGATATTTGTAACTGAAATTGAAAATGAATTTAGTAGAAAGATTAAGAGGTTTCATAGTGATAGATGAACCAAGTATGATTCTAATTCATTTAACGAGTTTTACAAATTCCAAGAAATTATACATGAAACTACTGCACCATATTCGCGAGAAATTAATGGAAAAGCTGAAAGAAATAATAGAACTCTTACTGAACTAGTTGTTGCTAATATGCTTAACTCCGGTGCTGCATCTCATTGGTGTGGAGAATTTATTTTAACTGTTTGCTATGTTTTGAATAGAGTTCCTAAATATAAAAATAAAACATCTCCTTATGAGATTTTGAAGAAAAATCAACCGAACTTGTCTTATTTTCGAACTTAGGGTTGCCTAGCTTATGTCAAAATCCAAATCCCAAGAGAGTTAAACTCGCCAGCAGAGCCTACGAATGTGTATCCATTGGGTATGTAGTAAACAACAAGGTGTATAGGTTTTATGACCTAAATGCGAAAGTGATCATAGAGTCAAATGATGTTGACTTCTATGAAAATAAATTCTCTTTTAAATCGAGAAATGGTGGGGGCAGCAAACCAAGTCATGTTCCCTATGACGAGGAGAATTGAAAGCATTAAACAAAGCGAAACAAAATCTCCAAGAAGTAAGAGAGCCATAATTGCTAAAAATTACGGACATGATTATACGACTTGTACTTTTGAAGAGGATCCTGCAAATCTTCAAGAAGCTTTGTCATCATTGGATGTAGATTTGTGGCAAAAAGCTATAAACGATGAGATGGATTCTCTAGAGTCAAATAGGACCTGACATTTAGTAGACTTGCCTTCTGATTACAGACCGATAGATTGTAAATGGATATTGAAAAAGAAACTAAAACCTGATGGAATTGTTGATAAATACAAGACTCGTCTTGTAGCCAAAGATTTTAGACAAAGAGAAAACATAGATTTCTTCGACACTTTTTCACTGGTCACTAGAATTACATCCATTAGGGTACTCATTTCATTAGCTGCGATTCATAACAAGCTCCCAAGCAACGACATGATGAGTTTGATAACTTGATTATATCGAATGAGTTTAAAGTGAATGAAAGTGACAATTGTATTTATTTTAAATCTAAAAAAATGGAATTTGCAATATCATATGTCTCTATGAAGACGACCTACTCATATTTGGTTCAAACGTTCATGCTCTAAATATTGTGAAATCATTGTTGTGTAACAACTTTGATATGAAATATCTTAGAGAAGCAAATCTAATCCTTGGAATCAAGATTACTAGGTTAGAAAATATAATTTCTTTGGATTAGTCTCACTATGTTGAAAAGATCATAAAGAAATACAAATACTTTTACTGTAAATCTGCTTGCACACTAGATGATCCAAGTATAAAACTTTTCAAAAACACTGGTGAAGGTGTTAGATAAATTGAATATGCGAGCATCATTGGCAGCCTCATGTATGCCATTGTCTGTATTAGACCTGACAATGCCTACGTCGTGGGACTATTGTGCAGGTTTACCAGTAGACCAAGTATGGAGCATTGACATGCTACCAAAAGAGTCATGATATACCTTAAAAGGACCATGAGTCTCGGATTACATTATCAAAGATTTTCTACCTTCCTTGAAGGATATAGTGATGCTGATTGGAACACCTTATCATATGACTCTAATGCAACTAATGGCTATATTTTTAGTATAGCTCGTGGTGTTATATCTTGGAAATCGAAGAAATATACGATATTGGCTCAGTCTACTATGGAGTTTGAAATGATAGTACTAGCTACTGCTATTGGAGAAACGAGCTGGTTGAGATACTTGCTAGTTGAGATCTCTTTATGGGGAAAAAACCAATGTCAACTATGTTGATCCACTGTGATAGTACCGTGACTATTGAACAGATTGAGAATCGTTATTACAATAGTAAGAGACGACATATACGTCATAAGCATATCACAATTAGAGAGTTAATTTCTAAAGGAAATGTTATATTGAATCATGTACGGACTGATAAAAATTTAGCAGATCCTTTGACGAAAGGATTAGCTAGAGAGAAAGTCCTAAATACATCCAAAATGATGGAATTATTACCTATAGAGTCACTCATGATGGTAACCCGACCTAATAGAATAGAGATCACAAGAATTAGGTTCAATGGATAATAACAAGTCGTGAAGTGATATGAGATGAACATGTTATTAAAAATTAGAGAAACATGATTCCATAAGTGATGAAATGATAAGGTAATAGAAACTCTTAATGAGATCTATATTCAATGTGGAGTTGAGTACTTAGCTACATGAGTATTCTTGATAGGCTCACCTATGTGAATGTGGAAGTAGGGCCGCTTCCTATGGAATTTTGAGGAAGAATTCCTTGAGCGTTCACTATACTGGGATAGACGTGTAGGGCCATTAATGCATAGGCTTTTGAGAATATACTTTACGAAAATGTTGTGTGTGGTTTTGATGTCAGAGATAGAGTTCAAGACTACGAGTCACTCTTGTTGAATATGAATCTTACTTATTATGCAAATGTTCAAGTCGGAAAACACCTATACTTATGCACAATCTTATAGAAACATTTGACGCTACTTCATAAACATTTTTTTAATTCAAGTGGAGGATTGTTGGAACATAGAGTATGTTAGTGTGTGAATTTAAAAATTGTTGAAGTCCCACATTGGAAAGCTCTCATATATTGAGTAGTTTTCAACTCTATAAATACTAAAGTCTCACATTGGATAGTTAACATATGTGAGTTTGCTTCCATCACTATAGTGTCAAACTCTTGTGAAAAGTGCACCAAAGTTGGATGCAATTCCCAACTTTCTATTTTCTCCCTCTTCTGCGCGATGCACTTATGAGCCACTTCTCCCCTTTCTTTATGTCCCTATGGTATTTTGAGTGGTCCTAATACCACTGTCTGCCGCGAAACGTTTTTAAGAGAGCGACTTAGTCCGCGATTCAATCCAGTAATATCTTCGGTGGCTAAAATTTATTTTAAAACAGTTTTTCAAAACTCAAAACTAACTGTCCCAATTATATCCTTTAAAACTTACAAAACAGTTACAAAAAGAAAAATTAACTTTCTCATTATTACACAAAGAAACTTACGAAAATATGTAGACATGTTTTTTATTGTACAAATAGTAATACATTAATTGAACATATTACAATAAGAAGTAATATTAGATATTGCATTTGTTTAGAAAAATTGTAACTGCATTAGAACACCCATTACATTAATGTATATGCTCAATTTTTCCAAATATATTTAACCAATTTCATTCATTTTATTTTAAATCAAAATTATAAAAATAATTACTGTTCATGATTAACATATAAGTTAGTGCAATAATAAAAAGTAGAAATAGACATATAAGTGTCCGTATATTAATTTATTATACTAGATAATATAAGTTTACGTGTTAATATAAGTTTAATTTCTTTAAAATTATTTGATTTAATTATTTATTTTATTCAATTATATATAGCATTGATAAGAAAATATTGTTTATGCATAAATGTGATCATTTTATAAGGCGCATATGTATTCTTAATTTTTTATTTAGGGTTAGACTATTAACATTTATTTATTTATATTTTATGCAGATATTGACCGTTCGTTCGATTAATTTCATTCCAATTTAAGTTTTTATATTCTTTTATTTATACAAAGATGTATACATCTCTTACAACTGAATCTATACATTTTTTATTCAATGTTTTATTTAATCATTCATCATTTAAAAAGTGTAGCAATAAAATAAATAGGGTCGTGATCAACTCAGTGAGTAACTAATGTTAGTGTTACTCATATAATAGTAAATATTGGATTTTATCGATCTAAATGTTAATTATTTGGTATTATCTTAACCATCATGCATGCCAAACAAATCATAGTATACGTTGAATTGATTTTATTCAATTAAATATCAAATATTTGAAAAATAAATTATAAAAATTTGCAATTTTAATCTATTCAATAAGAAATATTAATTAATTGAATAATTGAAATTCAATTATGTAAAGTGTTATTAAACAGAATAACTTTAACAAAAATTATTTTTGAAGTCAGTTGATTGCATCGAAATACATAATTATTTATATGTCTAACTCGGAAAACTCCACGACAATAAACTAGTGGATATAAAATCCAAGTCTAATTTGTTTATATAATACTAGCATTCAGATGAACACGAGGATACTCATGTGGCTGCCTGTATATTAATCATAAACCATATTTTTGTATAATTTTAACGTTAATTTTAATTTTAAATATTCCTATTCAGTTGTCTTCTGTTCTATTTTTTTTTCTTTGGTGAGTATTTTTGTTCAATAATCATAACTATGTTGGGTGAAGTTAAAAAAAAAAAATTTAAGCGCATTTTTTGGTAGAAAAATAGTTCACACTAAATTTTCCTACTCTTTTATTGTACGTATAAAGTAGATATAGGTATACATTATATAGATAAATTCATTAATTTTGTAAAAAGACAAGTACCATGACCAAATATTGTCCGTGGCAAAATGTGCATGAATGTTGAGAAAGGGAGATATAGAGATGCAAATATGGAGGAAGAGGGGATATGGGAAAAAGTAGTTACATGCGTATGGCCAAACATAGCGGCAATAAAAGGCATATTCAAATTTTATCATAAAAAAAAAGGCAGAGTCAAATATTAGAGTGAGATATAATAGTAGGAAATAGTGTAATTAATTTTTTTTTTAAGAACATAGGAAATAGCGTGATTAAGTATTGGAAAAAAATATGATATTAAGAAGTCCAAAAATGATACTATATCACCGTCCATGAATGGGCCCAATTTCATTTTCAATTGGAAAACGGGATTGGGTAATGATAGCTTAAATACTCCTTCATCTCTAACCCTTCATTCACAATAATTCTTTGTCTTACAACATTTCCCAACCTTTCACAAATTCTGCTCATCAGGTAATTTTCTGTTTTCTTTTTCATTCTTCATTTAGTTTATAGTTTATTTTATTTCATTTTATTTTATTTTTTCTTTTTAGTTTCTAATTGAATAATTACTAGTATTTCTCATGTTGTGGCTCTTAGGACATGTTTACACAATTAGATCGATTAGAATGTTTGTTTGGCTTTATTTTCTTCAATTAGGTCTATCTGAATGTACACGCTTTTAATGGTTCATGTTTTCAAATTCTCTTGAATTTAATCTAAGGACGAATTAAATTTTGTATTTTCGGTAATGTAATGTTGTCATGTGACAATGTTATAACGTATCTGTCTTCCCTTTCATCATATTAATCCTGAACATATCATTTTCTTTGTTAGAATTTGTGAATGCTTCCTTGGTTAATATTGAGCATTTTCCTATATTAAAAATTTGCCCATTGGTTTCCAAGTTCTATTTTTCTTGGCATTTATAAAATGGAATTTCTGTCCAGCTACATCATGCATATATAGTAAAGGCCAACTATGTAATTTACAAAATTTCTGATTGTTTGTGGAGTTTTTAATATGAAAAACAAGCTTACTGTATTGGATTTAATGTAAAGTAATTAACTCGAACATGCTCAAGCTTATTGTACTGTCTATTTTCAAAATTTACAAAAGGAAAATGATATGGAAAAAAAAATTTAATAAATGTTTTTTATGCAAAAATGATATTAATTGTTTTTATAACCCTTAATCAAAGATTATAAAATAAAGATTATAGATAAAATACGTAGTTTTCTTATTTTTGGTCAAATACATGTTTCTTTTGTAGTATTGTTTAACAAGTTATTATTCACCAAGATCTAAATAAGCTTGTAACTATTTTAAATGTTTACCGATTTTTACTTTCTTTGTGATTGTAGTCACTTGTTTTGTAATGCACAATTAAGGAATTTACGTACTAAATGTTCTAATGCTTTTTTAAGGTGGATATCAACGATAAATTTAATTGTTTACTGTTGTTGCATTTAATGCAGCTATAGAGGATCTAAATACTTATTTGTTAGACTGTTTGCGTTGCTTTATCTTTAAATATATACCATAAATTCATCAAAAAGAAAAGTCTATATACCATCATCATTGATACTTTCAAGGTAGAAATACCACCCTTTTTGGATTATTTTTTTTTTCTTGGTAAAAATATAGTATACGAATGGAATTCAATGTAGTACAATCTTACTCTTTTAATTAAAAATGCTTTAACAATGACGTCCTTCTATATAACAAGCAAATACCATTTTGCATTTTATACCATTTTATTAGCTTTTAAGAGACGCAATGTTTGTGATACACTTACTTGTTTAACCTATAATTTGGTGATTAAGATAACATTTCAACAAAATTTACTTTGCAAATCAAGTGATACATAATAATTTTACGGATTTTGCTATACGTATCTTAAGCGATTAAACTTTCTTCTATATTTGATTCTTTAATATTTTATAACTATGTGATTGTTTGGTTTATAGGTTGTGTGAAAATGGGAGTGGGTGGACGAACCTCTAATCCTCCATCACAAAGCAAATCAGAGAATGATGAATATTTGAAGCGGGTCCCAACTACAAAACCACCATTCACTCTTGGTGAAGTCAAAAAAGCAATTCCGCCACATTGTTTTAACCGTTCCTTAATTCGCTCATTTTCCTATGTCATTTCTGACCTTACCATAGCCTCAATCCTCTTCCACATAGCCACAAATTACTTTCCTACCCTTCCTGAAAACCTTTCCTTTTGGGCCTGGCCTATTTACTGGGCCCTCCAAGGTTCTGTCCTAACTGGCGTTTGGGTCATTGCACACGAGTGCGGCCACCATGCATTTAGTGATTACCAATGGATCGATGATTTAGTTGGGCTTATCCTTCACTCATGTCTCTTGGTGCCATACTTTTCGTGGAAATATAGTCATCGTCGCCATCACTCGAACACGGGTTCTCTCGAACGTGATGAAGTTTTTGTTCCGAAGAGAAAATCCGCTATTGGTTGGTACTATAAATACCTTGACAACCCTTTTGGAAGATTTCTCACACTTCTTATCACTCTCACTCTTGGTTGGCCACTTTACTTGGCCTTCAACGTTTCGGGCCGACCCTACGATAGATTCGCTTCACACTATGACCCATATGGGCCCATTTATTCAGACCGTGAAAGGCTTCAAATTTATATCTCGGATGCCGGGGTTATTGCAGCTTCTTACGGGCTTTACCGTCTTGTTTTGGCCCAAGGTTTGAATTGGGTTGTTTGTGTTTATGGAATTCCACTTCTTATTGTTAATGGATTTTTGGTTTTAATCACTTATTTGCAACACACTCACCCTGCTTTGCCACATTATGATTCTAGTGAATGGGATTGGTTAAGAGGAGCTTTGGCTACTGTTGATAGAGATTATGGAATTCTTAATAAAGTTTTTCATAACATAACCGATACTCATGTGGTTCATCATATGTTTTCAACTATGCCTCATTATCATGCTATGGAAGCTACTAAAGCTGTGAAACCAATTTTGGGTGAATATTATCATTTTGATGAGACTCCAGTTTATAAAGCTGTGTGGAGAGAGGCTAAGGAGTGTATTTATGTAGAGCCAGATGAAGGTAGTGAGATTAAAGGGGTTTATTGGTACAAAAATAAGCTGTAATAAGGTCATTGTTGGTTAAGTGTAGTTTGGTTGGGTTAAGTGTTAAATTGGTTTTTCATGACCATTTAGGATGTCGTTTACGTTGTCTCATGTTGAGTCCTTGTTTGTAGTTACTTGTCTTCGGAATAATTGCTATGGTTGGTTATCCATGGAAAATATTGTAATAAAAGGACAGTGCTATAGCTCTTTTGGTAATAATAAAGTTGAGGTCTTGTAGTAGTATAGATAAATTTTAATTGATGGTTTGAAATCTGTTTATGTCTTTCAAATTTTCCTTTTAAATAATTGCTATTTGGTTATTTTATAGATTAAACATGGAGAAGTGATATATCACATGTGTGAACATGTGCCCTAACATATAAAAAGATTTTGTAGTCTTTTACCATATATGATCTACAATTACACGATAATATGCTGTAACTCATTTCGATGAAATTGGAAGTATAGCTTAAAATTAGAAGGTTTCCTGAAAACAGTAGATTTGCCACCAAAATTTATTTAAATAAGAACAACATTGGAAATACTTTAAAGAAGGTCAATGAAACCAAAATTTAGTTTAGCAATCGATTTAATGAAGTGAATGTATTAACATCCTATAACATTTGTTCGAAAATAGTTACCTCTAATAATTAATTGTACAAAATTGATGTAACTTTTAAATATTATTACTTTCCATTTTTTAATAGTCTAATTGGTGAATGTTAATGTCATAGATTGAACATTGGACCTGTTACATATAACATCATCGATGTTCCTTGGGAACATATTTATTTCTTGTATTATCAAGTACAATTTTCAATTGAATATTTTTTTATTAATTTATTATTTTTGAATGAAAGTGTACTATACAATGATCTCATGAAAGTGTAATATAAAACTACTGGTAAAAATTGTCCAAAATAAAACATAACCAAGTGTAGAAAGAGCACAATTCCAACATGCAGAAATAATAAATTCAAAAGAGAGAGTTCAACCCCAAATTGTCACACTAATCTAAGACGACTCTATGAAAATTCTAAATTTATTGATCGATTAACATGTCAACAAACTAACAGAAATAAACAACTATTTATTGCATTGGAAGCCAACCAATCAATATGTCTCTTCTTCTTCATTGGTGATTGCTTCATTTGCGGCCAACTCATCATCTACCTATACACATAGTGTGAAAGTAACCAAAGAGGAAACAAATGAAGGTGATTCATCATCCACAAAATATAATCAAACGCTGCACAGTAAATTTAATGCTCAACCAACATCACAACATATAACACTACAAATGTATGATAATGCGATATGCATTCCTAATAATCAACTACTCTATACTGGATCCATATATCTCCAAATTGATACACGTAGAGAAGTAACCTGCTATCCCACAAACAAGAGTGTATAGTCATGGTGATTCAGTATTCAACGGAACGTTCCATCAATACCCTTCCTTTACATAAGATCTTCCTACTAACAACTCCATCAAGGTCTCTTGAACCGTCGAATTTTGATTCTATCACGACATAATCCCCAACATGTCTAACCATATGAATGAAACACATAACATTCACGACATAATTATCATCATTAACAATCACTATCACTACAAGAAAAACAAAGACTTGTGGGGGCCAAATGCCCTCACAAAAGGAGAAAAGCAGCCACAACAGGAGAATTTGTGGCTGCCTTTGGCAGCCACAAATAAGCTAGTCACAAACGTTTGTGGCGGCCAAAACGGGCACAAATGCCATTTTTTTTTTGTTATCATTTGTGAGGGCTTAAGCCCTAACAAAATTGTGACAGGAAAGTCCGCCAAAAATTTGTGAGGGCTTAGGTCGCCACAAAAGACTATGAATTTAAAACAGTTAGTGTTTGTGAGGGCTTTGGCCACCACAAAATCTGTCCTTTGTGAGGGCTTAGGCCGCCACAAAGGATGACATGACATAAAATGATCAGTTTGTGAGGGCTTTGGCCGCCACAAACTGTCCCATTTGTGGGGGCTTAGGCCGCCACAAATGTGTGACTTTATTAAAAATAAAAAATTTATAAAATTCAAAATTAATATTAAAAAAATGATATTATATTTGAAATTATATTCAATTTAAAATAAATATTATGTATTAAAAAATTATATAAAATTATAAATTTAAATTATATATACCAAACAAAATAAAACATTCCAAAATTAATAAATTATGTCATACAAACCAAAAATTAAACATACCATAGTTAAATAATAATGTATAGCAAATTCATAGAAATCATAAATTCATACAAATCAAAAATAAAAATAGCAAATATTATATAAATACATCAATCATCATAGTAATTGCTCTGATCATTAGCTCCACTCCGTCCATCGTTATTTGATAGAATATTACCCAACGACAAAAGCCCCTCAAAAGTATTATTAATTGGTGTTGGAGACAACATGGTTTGAAATTGCAATTCATCTTCAAGTACACCACCACTAGTCGACAGAGCCATAGTTGGTTGAGGTTGATTTAAATCTGGTCTGATCAAGCCAGCTGTTGGCATAGTTGGTCGGTATGGAGCTGGATCTACTTGAGGTTGAGGAAGCTGCTGTGAAAATGACGGAACATACTGATAATTATTAAAATATCGTTGTTGCTGAAACATTGGTTTCTGCTGTTGTTGTTGGAAGGCGGAGTTTGGAGGCAAATTTTTATTTATCATATATTATGTAAGCAACATAATTTCTAAATTTTTTTTGGGGCAAATATACCAACATTTCGAATGATGAACTTTTTATGTATTTTAAAAATAATATAAAAATATTTTATATTTATGATATTACATATTTTATGATTAGATCATTATTATAAATCTTGTTTTTCATAAGTATTATTTTGTTGCTAAAAAAATTACAATTTCTTAATATAATTATATTTTACTAACATAATAAATCATAATACCAATAATAACTATAATAAAAAAATAGCACTTCATCAACAATTAAAAAATTACTAGATTTTAATTTGAGTATAAATTTTACAATTTAAAATTTTACCAGTAATTTGTTTAACAAAGCTTACTAATATTAAAGTTTAAAAATAATATTATACTCAATTTTAAAAATAATATATTAATCTACATTCTAAAATAAAATATTAAGTCTAAAAATATTTTAAAAAACCATATAACAATAATAATTATATAATTAATAATCTATATTTAAAATGCATTACATACTTGATGCTGAGTAGTGTCTGACTTGACGGTTACAAAGCAGTAACAACTATTCGCAATCACCAAAATAGCACCACTGTCAAAAAAAAAAATTAAATAATATTCATTAAAAAAATAACTTCAAATCAAAAATAACATTAAAAAATAAAATATAAAATAACAACTTACCAAAATTTATCAACTAAAAAAGAAATGTTAGAGAAAAAATATTTGTAGAGAGAAGGTGGAGAGAAAATTTAGAGATAAGGTAGAAATGGAAAATGAGAGGAAGGGTTGTATTTATAGGAGAAAAATAGACTTTTGTGGCGGCCTTTGCAGCCAGAAAAATAGACTTTGTGGCGGCCTTTGGAGCCAGAAAAATGGACTTTGTGGCGGCCTATGCAACTATAAATGCCAACGGTACGCTACTCCCTTTGTGGCGGCTTTTGCAGTCACAAACGAGTACTTTGTGGCGGCCTTTGCAGTCACAAACGAGTGACTTTGTGGCGGCATTTGCCGTCACAAATGTGTGATTTTGTGGCGGCCTAAGCCCTCACAAAGGCCCAACGGTGTAATTTTGTGAAGGCTTTTGCCCTCACAAAATTCTGCTGAAATTCAAATCTATTGTGGGAGCTTTTTCCGCCACAAATAACAACAAATTTGAATTTTAGTATTTGTGAGAGCTTTTTCGGTCAGTAATTTGTGATGGCTTTTTTCAGCCACAAAATAATTTATAAGTTGACCACAAAATGAGTGCTTTCTTGTAGTGTATTTAACAACACTCATCTTATATTTGGGACTAGATGTGCCACAATAGAATAACGTTTATCATTTTCATATCAATAATAGTGACAATGTGATTCATTTTAATTTAAATAATTTAATCAACTTAGTTATAGGTTAATAACCTTACTATACTATCTAACTTTTCATTAGTTACTTAATTAATAATCTAGTTTAGTCATTCTAACTTTGTTTAATCAGTTAATCTCAATCTTTAATCGATTATAATTAATCTCAATATTTCATTACCCATTATATTTATAGAAAAAAAAATAGGTTGAAAGGGTTCTTCACGTTCGATTGTAGTAGGGTGGCCGTTACTACAGACTACTAGACTTCTGTCCAAAATTTTAATTATTTGACCCTCACAACCCACTTTATTGATAAAGAGTGAAATTACCAAAAAGAATCATTAGCTTTAGTGTGGTTCCAAATCATAGAGGTGAGATAATGGCTATGAAGCTTGAGAAGGTATTGAGGGAATGAGGACTTAGAAATGTGTTTATCGTCACGGTTGATAATGCATCATCAAATGATGTTGCAATAGGATTATTGAAGTAAAAGATAAAAACCTAAATAATCTAATGTTCAACGAAGCTTTTTTTTTTCTTCATATGAGGTGTTGTGTTGACATACTCAATTTGGTGGTGACTAAAGGATTGAAGGATATTCTCGGCAGATCTTACTAGAGAAATATGTTTCAGCAACCTAGGCTACATGTGTATCTTCTCTCTTGCCAATAAGATTCAAGCAAAAATCCAAATCCATTTTTCACTCTCCTTTTTACAATATTCAATAGTTAACTTTGTTAAGCTCTTCACTCTAGAGTCTACACAATTATATTTGAAGGTGGAAACACGAGAAGGGGGGTTGAATTGTGTTTAACAAAGTTGATAACCTTTTGCTAATTTGATGAATGTTGATTGGCTTTTATGAATTACTTAGATAAGAAGCAATCGGGTTCAGAGGCAGCAAACAATGAAAGCATAAATAATTTGACACATAGATTTATTCTAGTTCACCACTAACTTGGCTAGATCCAGTTCCCTCATTCAGAAGGCTTTAATCCACTAATTCAAATACCTTGAATTACAAAGCACCTGACCCTCCAAGCTAGTCTTCCCAAACAGTCTGACAACTCCAGACTTTTGAGGAACTAATCACATTGACCTTACAAGTCAAGTCTTCTCCTAACAACATGACAACCTCAGATTGAAGAAGGAACTAAACCACTATCGGGTTGGATACAAAAGATTGAAACTTTAAGTGTTTGCTTCTAACAAAGTTGATAATAGTACTAGCCCTCACAATCTAAGAAAAAACACTTAGAAAATATTTCTTACTTGAACAAGAGTTTCTCTCTTTGAACTCTAAGATGAATTTGAAATTTTGAGCTTATGAGTTCTTCTACTGTTTTCTGATTTTCGATGATCTTCTTCTTAAGTCTTGAGTATCTATTTATAGATAAAATTAAGACTTCAATTTAGTCCTTTGTTTAATTCTGAATTGTATATTCATTCCTAGCTTGGTCAACAATGATGTTATTCAAAAATAATTTTGAACAAGATGTTTTTTGATAATATCTTCTTTAGCCAATTCTTTATTTTAGAATCCAATCTGAGCAGCTCTTCTAGATTGACTATGTTCGTATTTTGTTCAGATTGAGTTTTTAAATTCTTCCGATTGATTATGTTCATATTTTATTTAGATTGAGTTTGTAAATTCTTCAGATTGATATTGTTCATATTTTGTTGTAGATAAATCTTGATCAAATTTTCTTCAAATCTTGACCATATCTTCTTTTCAACTTGGTTAAATATTTTCTTCAATTATAAATCTAAATCAAATCTTATTTTAGATTTTCTTCAAAAAAACGAATCTTCTTTCATATTCTGTGAAGTCAAATATATTGTTCTCATAAAATATTTTTGTTATCATCAAAACTCTAAGTATAAAACCAACTTGGTTCCAACAATATTCACATCTAACATATAGATGTAAACATCTTATGATTTCGTTTATTGTACCAATTTTCGGATTAGGTATGTATGTACACCAAAGCATGTTGCATCAGAATTTGCAGTTGATACTTGATACTCCTATTTTTACTTCTCATGTAAACTCAATTATATTTTATTATGTGTTTGTGTAGTATAGTCTTGGTGCCCTTTTCCCCTCGGTACTTGGTGGAACTTATTTCATAAGTTTTTAGGTGTAGCGAAACAATCATTAGTGAATTTCTTTCTAAGGTTATTAGTGATGCCCCTTTCCTCTATGTACTTTGTGAAACTATCAAGAATTTTTTTAAGCATCTCATTATATTAGGGGTTGGAGTTATTCAGATGGAAAGAAAATATACTGGAAATGCAGAAAGATTATTAAGAATTTTGTAGAGGTGGATTACTAAAAATACTTTATTAGTATAGCGTAAATTAATATTTAGATGTTGATCATCTTTTGTTAGTAGTTCTGTCATTTTTTTGTTGTAATATATTCTCAAGTTATTGTATTTCTTAGTAAAAAAATGATATTTTAAATTTCAACCCAAGTATACTACAACTCAATGTGGAGAAACTACACATATAGTGAAAGATACATCAGGTGTGTTTGTAAATATGAGTAAGTAAAAGTTTCACGAGTTGAAATGGAAACATTTTTTTAATGCATTATACTCTATTCTTTATTTTAAATTGTGTTTTGATATATTGGATTAATCAAATTTGAATTAATTTAAGATATTTTAGAATATATCATAGTTCGATCAAGTTTTTTCTTTCTTACATCTCTATACAAAACTTTGAACCTAACAATGATGGCCTATAGAAGTTTGCAAACAAAGTTTCATGTCTATAGATTATTTAATAAATGTCTTTTTTTATTGTGTTATGTTATAATTTTTTCTATGATTTTAAATTTAGGATATATATTTTATAGACGAAGACCGCTTATTTATGATGGAGAATTTTCTTAAATAGATTTTCTTTCTAACTTCATTGAATTGTTTTGAAATTTTAAATTTAAATTTGATGTTGAGGAATGCCTAATGTGATATTATGATTAATTGTTAAATTTTGTTGTTACTTGATAGCTAAACAAAATAATTTGTAAATCGTTGCCGACGTAATTTCTTTTGACAAATATCTTTTCGTGCATTGCATGAGTCCTCAATACTACTTAGAATTTGATGGAATTGCAAGCAATAAATTGTTGTGTCTTGATGTTCAAATTAGGTGGACCTCAACATATTTGATGTTGGAAGCAGGTGTAAAATTTTAACCAACTATAAAATTTTAACCAACCTTTGAAAAGCTTGAAGATAAGGATGCAAGCTATAGGCAATACGTTGAAGATGCTTCCCCACCCACTAATGATGATTGGAAAAATGTCAAGTGCTTTGTTCAGTTTTTGAAGTATTTTTATGATACAACAAAAGTGTTTTCAAACTCACATCAAACAAGTTTGCATACTGTTTTTCCCCAATTAGCTTCTATCTTTATTGAACTTAATCGCTCATCCATGGACCTCAACACTCGTTTAGCATCGATGACCAAGTACACCAAATATTAAGCAATGAAGTTAACATAGATCATCTGCTTTAGTTTGGTGTTATTTTAGATTCCCAATACAAGTTAAAGTATATGGAGTGGTGCTTCAATGATATGTATGGTGATAAACCAATTAAGAAGGCTTTGTTGGCAAGCATAAGTGCTAATCTTACTAAAGTGCACAACTGATACAAGCATGGTTACGAAATAGAGACATCTTCTAGTGTTATAGCACTTGTTTCCCTTAGTGAAATAGCTGTTGTTGGTCTCGCAAGTGCACACTTACAACAGGAAAATGATTTTAAAAAACATTAAAAGGATAATGATTCAATTGATGTTGAAAATGAGCTTGATAGGTAAACTAATGAGAAGTGTATAGAATTTGTAGAAAAGTTTGAGATTCTAATGTGGTGGAAACACAATGCTTGTCGGTATCTAATTCTATCTAGAATGCTTGTCTATTGTGGCTTAGGAGTGTGCTTTTAGCACCAGAGAGTATGGTTTTAAAGGTATATAGAAATCCCCTAAACCTAAAAATGATGAAGGCTCTAATTTACACCCAAAACTGATTGAAGTCATCTTCTTACCAATTTAAAGACTTCATATTTGATTAGGAGCATGAGATTTCAGAGGATGTACTAGCAGCTCAGCTCTTGGTTTTTTTTATAAATAAAAAATTGCATTCACTATTATTTGTAATATTTATTTGTGTTTAACATGATAATTTACTATTTTTTTTAATGTATCATAGATTTAAATGGAAGCTCAGTTGAAAGTGGCCCATTTCCTTCCTCTCAGACTCAATCACAACTTTTCGTCTATGTTTAAATTATTAAAGGTTGAGTTTTAGTTTTTGCCTTCATAATTATGATATGTTTTTAATTATGTTTAGTTTTAATTATGCTCAGTTTTGTTATTTATTATAGACTGCCTCTTTTTTATTTTTTATTTTTATTTTTTTGGAGTCACACAAAAGTCATCATTAGTTATAGCACAACCTAATAACCAAATAATACTTTTTGAGACATTTTTCTGGCTTGGACTTAGCACTTCAGTCATATCTTTTTGGAACAAAAAAGCTTTGTGGGCAAGGCACTTTATTTAGCTTTATTTTATTGTAAATGATTTCAATGTTCTTTTGGCTGATTTATGATTTATTTTTGTAAGTTATGTTGTTGAATGAGTTAGGTAAGATGGGACAAAGAGCGTTTTGAAGGAGCTTGTTATTGTTTGCAGTAATGAGGTTCTATTTGTAAGTTTTGATTTGATTATCATTTCACCCCATAACTTGTCAATTTAATAAATTACAAACCATCTCTTTGATGTTTTTGTAACACTAGATCATCTTACCATATCTTTGTATCAACTTCTACTTTTGTGACATTAGATCAAAATTAACCAAAGAAAACTCATGTAAGTTCATCTTTGCAACTTTATTGCAATTCAATTGTTGGGTATGCAATGCATATTGAAAACTTGATTTAGTTATTTGTTTAAAATTTGAAACATAGATGCTCTCATGTTGGATTACTATGAGAACTAAACAAGACTAAAATAAATTTATCATTGTTCTTGGGGTATTTTTCTGCAACTTTGTCACTGTTGTTATTTATTTATTTTCTTCTAATTTGAATATTTGTCAATTCCACTACTGTTATTTTTTTTTACTTTTTAATTTGTATTATATGTGTGCAAAAAAACTGTAATTTTTAGGCAAGTCTGTTATAAAAAAGTGTAATTGAAAATAGTGATCTAAAAAACCGTGAAAGTATAAAAAAATATAATATATAATTGGCTGGTTGGACTAGATTTTCTTAATGGCTAAATCATTATTCTACTTAATTGTTTTAAAAAAGAAAATACAAAAAATAATATGTGATCCAATAAAGCTTAATCCGTTTTTATCTACCCATTCACAATCGTGCGTCCAATGACCCAAACCCAACCAGTCTGTAAAAAGACGAACTAAATTAGGTTAATGAGCAACACCCCACCCCATGTCCATCTCTAATTGGAAGCGAAGAAGATCTTTTAAAAGGGAACATGTAACTACTTCAACCAAGTCAGACTCAAAGTAGTTCGTTTTTGTGTGTTTTGTCTTTGATTGGTTGGTTCTGTCCCCGGCACGTCTCCACGTGGCACAATGATTCGATTCGTAATCGTATCAAATTAAATATATATGATGTGGTGTGTATTGTGTGGTCCCCCTGGCTTGGAGCCAGCTGCATGTGAGCCGGCACCACACCACATTCGTGCGCTGTTTGTTTGATGTGATGATGATGAGTTTTGAGATTCGATATATTATTATTACAAAGCCACGTTAAGATCACACGCTTCACATTCAAGACTTGGCACCACGTACGGAGGATCCCTTGCTTCATCTTCTCCAACCGCTACCAACTCCTTTTTCTTTCATTTTCAATATAAGAAATGTGATATAATTTAATTTACAGGAATACTAGCACTAAAAATAGAAATTTAATATTGTAAATTGTACGCCACCTTGGAGTTTTGGGAAGATCAAATACTAATTTGGAGAATTTTAAATAACAAGGATACAATATTAAAAAAAATTGCAAATACGAAAATCAGATTGACCCACAATTATAAAAACAAAAAATACTGTTAATCTTTCATTTAAAAATGAGACTTTAAGAGTTTATATGAAAAAAATGATGACAATATCATAATTGTTTAATTTTTAAAATTGTTGAGAGCTAAAATCGTTTAAAACACTACTACTAACTAATGAGCCAAAAATCGAACATAATAAAAACTTAAGAGATGTAAAGTATAATTAAGTTACTCACTTTGTGGTTAGTATTGTGTATTTGTTGAATAAAAAAAAGTAGTGGATTTCTATATAAAAGAATAACAAATTATTTTTTCCTCCTTTTGTAGAAGTATTGTGCACTCTCAATAAAATAAAAAATCAATTCAATTAAAAATAATTTTTAATAAAATAGAATTCAACTTTTATAGTATATTGAGACTATGTCCTTAACCGGTAAATTCATCGGAAAGCCACATCCACTATACAACATGACAAATTTTTAGGAACATATATATAAATCCATTTGGCTACTTATTAGCCAAATTGGTGCTTGAAATGTCAACAAAACTAAAACATTAACCATAAAACTATATTGATTTTTTTCTTCAAAATATTAAATATTTGCCACTATGTTGAATGCTATGGACATTTCAAGGAAAATTAAAAGAAAAAGTGTCTACATCCATTCTCTCTCTTCAAGATATGCACAATATATATATATAGATTTAAATTGATTGTAGTTAACAACTCTCTCTCACTACAGTGTAGTCAAACATATCTAAATTGTTTAATTAAAATGAGACGATCTAAATTTAAAATTTAAATTCTAAATTTAAAAATAATTAAATTTTGATATTAAAATTTGACCTGTCAAATTTTAATCAAACAATTTGATAATCTGAGTGCAATACAATCAACTATACCTAATCCAAATTCATATAAAATTCACAAATCTATGGCAATTAACATGTCTTTCTTTTATAATAAAATGCATGAGGGGGGCATTGAGTTCTAATATTACTCTATTGACTCTCTCTTTCCAAATGTCAAACCAAGATTCATTTAATCCTTGCTCCCAACTTGTCCCAACAGACAGCTTCTAAAATTTCCCTTTTTCTTTCTCCACTTTTTCCTTTTAAACTATCCTTCTTTTTGGGTATGTGCCTCGTTCTTCTATATATAAGATCCAATTTTTCTCTCTTTCTAACTACTCCACACATACCAACTTCAATAACTCTTCTTATTCCTTTTCTTTAATTTGTACATCAATTTAATTTTTCTCCATGGAAAACAAGCTTAGGAACCATAATTATACATGCATAGCCAAATCAAATAATTCTAATTCCCTAGCCATGCACAAAAACTCCCACACAATATCGAAAATCAAACCAAAGATACGCATAATTCACATATTTGCACCCGAGATCATCAAGACCGACGCTGAAAATTTTAGGGAACTTGTGCAAAAGTTAACCGGAAAACCAAGTGAAGAGAAAAAGTATTGCAAGAAGAAATCAAAAAGTGAAGGAATTAGAGAACAAGAATATTCAAGGAGTACTACAAGTAGTGGTAGTGGTTTATCATCAGAGGATTGTTCAAGAATGATAACAATGAAGAAAAAGGAGGTGAAGATTAATAATGGTGAGTTTTGGGGGTTGGATATGAGAATGGATCATAAAGTGAAAGAAGAAGTAGGAGGATGTGGTGGAAGTAGTGATGAGAGTTGTGGTGGTGGGTATTTGGGAGGGTTTTCAGATTTGGAAGGGTTTATTTCTGAAATTGGTGGATTTCCTTTGTTTCCATTGAATTCCACTCATAATATGCAAGGGTTTGAACAACATCAACTTTTATAGGATATAAATATTTAGATACAAATTTATGCCTTTTTGCTAGATATATACTATATATAGATCTATTTATTTTCTTGATTTATATCTTAATTACAATGTATGTTTGATTATTATTTGTTTTTTTTTTTTTTATTATATAGAATGGCTCACTCATTAATTATATCCTTCAAAATTGTTGTCCCTCTTATGTTTTTGTTTTCATTTCTATGATGAGAGATGAAATTGTGTACATTAATATCTTCAAAGATTTGACGTACATTTACGGTATGATATTACAAGAAAACACGCTATTTGTAAAGAATTTTTGTCTTAGATAATACACTTAAGAAAACACAACTCTTTGTTAAATTTTTACATGCACTAGTTATTGATTGAACCCCTAATCACATATTTTAACTTTGCATTTCATCCGATAACATCCGTTTAGTTTAATATGGCTCCACATTTGATTATACTTTTAAATGAAAAAAATACCGATGATGATTTGTTTGTGTTTTTTGCTTCATTCTATTTATGGTGAATTTAAAGAAATCAGAATATATTATTGATTTCTATATTTACTTTCAATCCAAACATGTAAATCGACGGTGAGTCACCTAGATCTTTCTTCATCCTCTAAATACATATAATTCAATATTGAATGGGAATTGTTTCTTTTTCATTTGAAAGTGGTAACTTGTTATACACGTACTCTCTCGGTAGTTTAGTAATTGGATTAATATATTATTTGAGTTTTGTGAAGAAAATTTGGGGATTGTGTCCCTGCTATTAACAAATTATTATTTTTTTAATTAGTTATTAACTATTAATATTTGCATATAAAAAAAAACCTCTCTCCTCTCTCTCTGACATTAATATTCCAGCTATACATATTTTTTAAACAAATATTAACTTAGCTAACAAGAAAAAACATTCCTAATACAAACAAACATGTAGCCCAAATGTTTATATATATGTTGCTTTTCGTACAAGAACAATGATATTTTTGGTCCAAATGCATGGTTTATTCCCCAAGTCATATATTAGTGATACAAGCCAAAGAAAAAAAAAGAAAACATTGATATTTTGCGCATATTTTTATATTTTACACTCTACTACTTGTTTGAGAATTTTTTTAAAGAAAAGATAAGTATGTTGGAACTTTTTAGTACAATTTTCTTATTTTATTATACATAAATTTCTGGTATGCTTCAATTATAGTTTATTGAAAAAAAAGTTATCTCTAATTGCAAGCATCCATATATATCCAATCGTATCCAAGTTGGAATTCTCTATCAGAACTCGGAACAGTATACTAAGGGTTTTAAAACTTAAAAGGGGTACTTATGGCTTGATTATATACAACTCAACCTTATTAAATGGTTTTGTTTTAAATGGTTTTTTTAACGTTCTTCTATAATGAAATATATAATAATATTTAAAAAGTTGATACATTTAATTAAAAATTAAAATCAAATATTTTACTAAAGTACATCAAATTTTTAAATATTTCTATATAATTAAAGAATAGAATAAGTCTTTATCTTATCACATCAAATACCAAAGCAAATTTGAAGGGATATTTTATACTGAAATATCTTGCATGCCTATAGCTCGAAGGATCGAATCAATTTCGTTAATGAACTAATTTAGGTTATAATTAAGAGGCGGCAAGTGGCATTTTCTTTCGGTAAATAAAAAATGACATTTTCCTTGCCTTCAAAAGAATAAATAAATAAATAAATAAATAAAGAGTAAATATACATTTTAGTCCCTCATAAAAAAATATGCAAAACGGTTGGAACATAGAAAATATGCTAGTGTGCATGAATTTAAAAGTTGGCAAAGTTCCACATTAGAAAGCTTTCACACATAAGTTAGTTTTCAACTTTTTAAGTACTAAAGTGTCACATTGAATAGTTTACATATATGAGATGACTTTTATCACTATATAAAATGTATCAATCTCTTTAGAAAAGCACACCAAAGTTGGAGGATGCAATTATCATTTTTCTTTCTTCCTCTTCTGCTCGATGCACTTTTGAGCCACTTTTCCCCTTTCTGTATGTCCCTTTGATATTTTTAGAGTGGTTCTACTACCACTGTCCCTTCGATTTTTGAGTGATCTTAATACCATTGTCCTTTCGGTTTAGAGGGGTCTTTCTACTGTAGTCCCTTTGATTTTTGAATGGTCTTAGTATCATACTTCTAGATTGGTCGTAATATGTAATTCTAGAACAATTCCTACAATGCAGTGGGACACCGATACGATTTCTAACTAAGTTGTTTTATCTTGAGGACGTTGTGGTTGATATTTTGCTTGCACAATTTTGGGTAGTGCTGCGAAGCATTTTAAAGAGAGCAACCTAGTCCACAACTCAACCAATAATATCTTCGGTAGTTGAAACTTTATTTTAAAATCTATTTTTTGATCCGAAAACAACAATTTTAAGACGTTTCTTTCTTCCATGCCTATCGAAGAGATTACTAGTTCTGGCACAATTGTTTATTACTTCAAAAAACTATTTTGGTTTACGGGATGTCATTTCAAACGATGACAACAAAAGATGCTATTTTTCTCAACTATGAAAAAGTTGTTAGTGTTCTGAAAGATACGATTCTTGTGGTTCCAAAAACAGCAGAACAAAAAGAAAAGGATAAGAAAGCTATAGAATTAATCCGGTGGGAAGAAAACAATTAAAATTTGCAAGAATTATATTCTTAGTGGATTTTCTGATTATTTATATGATTACCGAGGAAACTGGCACTAAGAAGTATGATGTCAGCTGCTACCTCAAATATCATATGACTAATGACCCGTTGAGGTACTATTCCATAAAATTCAGAAGATAGCTCACATAATCATCATTGAGGTATGCCTTTAGATGAGTAATTTTAAGTAGTTTTTATAATAAACAAATTTCCTCTTGCTTGGAAGGATTTCAAAAATCGTTTAAGGCACATGACAGTAATATTTACTAGAGAGTCAACCCGTCTTTGAATTGAGGAAGAATCTCGCAAGCAAGACCAGAAAGATAAAGTCTTTCTAGAGGTGAATGGTAACTCTATATTTCTAAAACCAACAACATTAGTGGTGTGAAACCATGTCATATTTCAAACAACAATTCATTTGGTCTGCATCATGAAACAACAGCAACCAAGTCATGTGACCTTCTTCAGACATGATGAAGCAACCTCAATCGTAAACCTCCATGTTCTCGCTCAAAATACCACAGACAACTATTAATACAAATGATCTTAAGGTGGGGCAAGTTACATAAAAAGAGAAAGAACAACAACATACTCAACAAGACAAAGCTAATACTAACTCAACTGAAAATGATATTTTTTCAGACCATGACAATCCAACAAGATATGAACTAGATGACTATAATCTCATTAGGGACAAAGAAAGAAGAGCATCAAAACTCCCTCGAAGATATGGTTATGTAGACAAGGTCTTTTATGCATTACATGCTGCTAAAGAAATCATACATGAAGATCCTATAAACTTCAATGAAGCTATTAGGTGTCAAGATAAAGACAAATGGCTTTTAGCTGTGACTGAGGAGCTGAACTCACTTGAGAAGAACAACACTTGAGCTCTCATACCTAAGCCTGTCAACTAAAGAACTGTAGGTAGCAAGTGCGTCTTCAAAAGGAAAGAGGGAATTCCAGGAATTGAACCACCTAGGTTCAAAGCTAGACTAGTAGCAAAGGGATTCACTTAAGAGGAATGGGCGGATTACAATGAGATTTTCTCCCCTGTAGTCAAACATGCATCAATAAGAATAATCCTAGCCATGGTAGCACATTTTGACATGGAGTTAGAATAGATGGATGTCAAAACAACCTTTCTCCATGGTGATATCAATGAAACAATCCTAATCCAAAAACCAAATGGCTTTAGGGTTCAGGGAAATGAAGATTGGGTTTGCCTACTAAAGAGATCACTCTATTGGCTAAAGCAATCACCAAGACAATGGTATTTGAGGTTTGATTCATTCATGCTTAGTCAAAATTATGCAAGAAGAAATTTTGATAGTTGTGTGCATTATAAACAATTATCATCAATTGCATACATTTACTTGTTGTTATATGTGGGTGACATGTTAATAGCATCTAAAAGCATGAAAGAAATAAATCAATTGAAAAACCAATTGAAGAAAGAATTTGAGATGAAGGGCTTGGGGCCAGCCAAGAAAATTCTAGGAACGAAAATCATCAGGATCAGGGAGCAAGGAAAAATGATCATTTCCCAAGAGAACTACCTTGGAAAAGTCCTAAATAGGTTAAATATGAGTGAATCAAAAGCTGTCAGCTCTCCACTTGCAGCTCACGTCAAACTTTCTTCATCTTTATCACCAAACACAGTTAAAGGAATGGAAGACATGAATAACATACCATATGTTTGTGCCATAGGAAGCATCGTGTATGTTATGGTATGCTCAAGACTAGACATTTCTTATGTTGTGAGTGTTCCTTGAATTCAATGGAGTCGCTACCAAAGTTTATTTAAAAATAGGAAAAACATTGGGAAAACCCTTAAAAAAGAAAAATGTGATTTGAAACCAAATTTTGAGTTCGAGAGTCGATTATGTGTAGGGAAGATATTAGTACCCTACGATATCCGTTAAAATACAGTTACCTATAATTAATTATGCAAAATTAATATTAGCTTAAATATATTTATTTCTCCTTATTATTAAACATGAATATCAATTGTGTTTTTATGAATGTGATTTTGAAATGTTGGAACATAAAGTATGTTAATGTGTGAATTTAAAAATCGTTGAAGTCCCACAATGGAAAACTCATATTTTGAGTAGTCTTCAACTATATAAATACTAAAGTCCCACATTTGATAGAAAACATATGTGGGTTTGTTTCCATCACTATATAATGAGTTTCAAACTCTTGTGAAAAGTACACCAAAGTTGGATGCATTTCCCAATATTCTCTTTTCTCTCTTTTCTATTCTGCTTGACTTATTTCCGAGCCACATCTCCCATTTCTTTATGTCCCTTCGATATTTATGAGCGGTTTTGTACCATTGTCCCTTCGATTTTTAGAGCGGTTGTTATGCTGTAGTCCATTCGATTTTTAGAGCGGTTGTTATGCCGTAGTTCCATTGATTTTTCAGTGATCCTAATACCACTATCCTTTTAGAGAGGTTTTTATGTCGTAGTTCCGTCGATTCTTTAGTGGTCCTAGTACCACTATGAGCGGTTTTTGTGCCGTAGTCTTTTAGAGAGATTTTTGTACCGTAGTTTTTTAGAGCAGTTTTTTGTGTTTAGTCCTTTTGATTTATGAGTGGTCATAGCACCATAATGCGAGTGACTTTAATCTTCATATTGAGAGTGGCTTTAACCGCCATATTGAGGGTGTAGTTCTAGAACGGTTTTCTACGATGCAGTAGAACTCCGATACAGTTTGTCTGGGCTGTTTTATCCTGGGGACTTTGTGGTTGATAGTTTGCCTTGCACAATTTGGGCAGTGTCGCGAAACGTCTTAAAGAGAGCGACCTAGTCCGTGACTCAACCCAATAATATCTTGGGTGACATAAATTGATTTTGAAACAGTTTTCTAAACTTAAAATTGGTATTTGAAACCAAAATTTAAGTTCAAGAGTTGATTATTTGTGGGGAAGATATTAATACCCTACAATATCCGTTAAAATGCAGTTACCTATAATTAATTGTGCAAAATCAATATTAGCTTAAATATATTTATTTATCCTTATTATTAAACATGAAGATCAATTGTTTTTTTATGAATGTGATTTTGAAATAAAAGTGTGCTTAAAAAAGATAGGGAAAAAAAAGAAATTTTTATTATTGTGCTTAACAAGAGTGTGATCTTGCTCCTACGTATCTCATGGTGCAATGTAGAAATCAAAGCTACGTAGTTCTTGGATAGAAAAGACGGACGTGTTGATTGTTTTTAAAGAAAATTTGTTTTGTTGTTGATAAAAAAAGAAGTTGTTTTGATGAAAGAAAATGAATTTGTTTGATTTGAATAGTTATTTTAAAATGGGAGTTTTAAGACTATCAAATTGTACAACTTGTGTCTTAAAACTAAAGACTAAAAAGACGTCACATTTAGTTAACCCGTTTAAGAATATTTTTATTATTTTGATTATAAAAGGGAGCTTTAAATCCACCAAATCATACAATTTGTGTCTTAAAAACTGAAAGACTAAAAAGATGTCACATCTAATTAATCAAATTTAAAAGTCGATTTTAGATTTATTTATTTATAAAAATGAGTTTTAGAACTATCAAGTTGTATAACTTGTATCCTAACAATTCAAAGGTTAAAAAGATGTCACATCTAGTTACCCTTTAATAAAAGATTTATTTGTATGGTTTGAACTTCAAAATTTTAGAAATATTATAACTTTAAATGGGTTGAACTTCCAAATGAACAGATTTGTTAGGCCCAACTTAATTTTTGTATAACAACAGAGTGATTATAGTGTAAAGAGAAAATATATATATATATATATATATATATATATATATATATATATATATATATATATATATATATATATATATATATATATATATATATATATATATATACCTTAACTCTTCCTGTTTGTTTTTCTATACTACTCCTCTGTTTAGTCCACTGTTTGTTTTCTTCTTCTTCTTTTAGATGTTTTTTTAAGGAAAGTTAGTATTAGATTTCACCCCAAAAAACCTCTTCTGTTGATTGATTTTTTGTCTTAATTTATAGGCTAAAGTGGTGAATCTTTGTGTTCATTAGATAAAATTAAGTTCTGGTTTTTTATTGTTTTGTAGCAAAAATTAAGCAACCTTAAATGATTAGGAAAAAAGTGACTTATCCTTTTGTATTGAGTGCACAAGTAGTGAAAATAATAACCTTGTTAGGCTAAAAAAAACAAAAAATAAAACAAATAAAATAAAAAGCAGGTTTGTAATAGGGAAGCAAAAAGGCAACAGAAGGTAAAAAAGAAACAGAGTAGGAAGGCTAAGGAGGAAAGTGTGTAGTAGAAGCAATTCTCTTTTTCTTTTTTGTTTTATTTTATTTTATTTTTTGTGCTAAATGTAAAGTAACGAAAACAGATATAAATATGGACTCAAAATTGGACCTGGTTTATAAAATGACAATTTTTTAGATTTTATAATAATAATTGTAAAATGTTTATTAAACATATTATTACTTATTTTTTTTGAATTATTTTTAATTAGCCAGACAAAATTGGGGTAATACAGAAACCCAGGTATGAGCCATTGGCAAGCTGTCAAATGGATTCTAGGGTACATAAAAGGAACTCAAAGCTGGTGTTTGGTGTACCGCAAAAGCTCAAAATCATCAAAACTAGTCCAAGGATTTGTTGACTCTGATTATGTTGGTGAGTTAGATAATAGAAGATCCCTCACATGTTATATAATACAGTGTTTAACAACATAATCAGTTGAAAATCTAACCTTCAACACGTAGTGGCATTATCGACAACAAAAGCAGAATATGTTACTCTTGCTGAAGCTGTAAAAGAATGGATTTAGTTAAAAGGATTGGTCACTGAATTGGGAGTTAGACAAGATTCAGTTTGCATAAATTGTGATAGTCAAAGTGCCATTCATTTGAGTAAAAATCAAATGTATCATGAAAGAAACAAACACATAGATGTTAGACTTCATTTCATCAGATATGTCATTGAAAATGGTGAGATCAATGTGGCAAAGGTGCATACAAGTAACAATCCTACTGACATGTTTACAAAAACTGTCACACTTAGAAAATTTAGACATTGTCAAAATTGCTTAGAATCAATTATGATAAATGAGATAGAGGACTAAAAGGATCTGATTTGGAGGATCATAGACTGAAGCTTCTCATTTCGTACCAAGGTGGAGATTTGTTGATAAGTGGTACTCAAAATTGAAGACTTTGGAGCTCATATAATGTTGGTCGCGTGCAAAACAAGCATACTAACTTCTAGCTGTAAGTTGGTTTTATACTTAATGTTTTGATGATAACAAAAGTATTTTATGAGAACAATATATTTGACTTCACATAGTATGAAAGAAGATTCGTTTTTTTGGAGAAAATCTAAAATAAGATTTGATTTAGATTTATAATTGAATAAAATCTAAAATAAGATTTGATTCAGATTTATAATTGAAGAAAATTTAAAATAAGATTTGACTAAGATTTATAATTGAAGAAAATCTTTGACCAAGTTGAAAAGAAGATATGGTCAAGATTTGAAGAAGATTTGATCAAGATTTGCTTACAACAAAATATGAACAATATCAATATGAAGAATTTACAAACTCAATTTGAACAAAATACCAACAAAATCAATTTAAACAATTTACAAACTCAATCTTAACAAAGTACGAACATAATCAGTCTGAAGAATTTACAAACTCAATCTGAATAAAATAGGAACAGAATCAATCTAGAAGAACTCCTCATATTGGATCCATAAATAAAGAATTGGCTAAAGAACATATTATCAAAAAATATCTTGTTCAAAACTATTTTTGAATAAGATCATTGTTGACCAAGCTAGGAATGAAGATACAATTCAGAATTAAATAAGGACTAAATTGAAGCCCTAATTTTATCTATAAATAGATACTCAAGGCTAAAGAAGAAGATCATCGAAAAATCATAAAAGAGTAGAAGAACTCAAGCTCAAATTTAAAATTCATCTTAGAGTTCAAAGAGAGGAACACTTGTTCGAATGAGAAATATTTTCTTAGTGTTTTTTCTTAGAGTGTGAGAGTTATTATTATTATCAGCTTTGTTAGAAGCAAACACTTAAAGTTCCAATCTTTTGTATCCAACCCGATAGTGGTTTAGTTCATTCTTTAATTTAGGGTTGTCAGGTTGTTAGGAGAAGATTTGGCTTGTAGGGTCAAGATGGTTAGTTCCTCAAAAGTTTGGGGTTGTTAAGCTGTTTGGGAAGACTGGCTTGGAGGGTCAAGTGCTTTGTAATTCAAGATATTTGAATTAGTGGATTAAAGCTTTCTGAATTAGGGGACTGGATGTAGCCAAGTTAGTGGTGAACCATAATAAATATGTGTGTCCAATTATTTATGTTTTCATTGTTTATTGCCTCTGAACCCAATTGCTTCTACTCCAAGTAAGTCACCAAATTATCAAAAAGTTATCAACTCTGTCAAACACAATTCAACCCCCCTTCTCGTGTTTGCACCTTCAAGGAGGACTTATGGGGAAATGAATCAAATGATCAAAGTGAAGACTCGGATGATGAAGAACTATCCTTCATCTCAAATAAAATCCAACGCGTGTGGAGAAAAGTTGAAACATTAGTCATGATACTTGGACAATGGATGCTCATGACCCATAATGGGAGAAAAGTTTATGTTCCAAAACTTGATCCTCAAGAAGGAGAATTTGTAGGATTTAGAGGAAATCAGAAGGATAAGATAATACGTTGTAGAACCATAGGTAATGGTTTTCTTCTATCTATTAAAAATGTTTTACTTGTAAAAAGACTAATGCACAACCTACTAAGCATAAGTCAATTAAGTGACAATGGTATTGATGTTGTCTTCAAGCAATTAGTTAAACAAATGGATCCATACTATTTACTAGTTAGAGAAAAAACAATATTTACAAAATAAATTCATCAGATTTTGAAAAACAAGAAGTAAAGTGTCTTGTGTTAGTGAAAGAAGAACAACTGATCTGACACAAGGTTGGGACATATCAACTTGAGATTAATCTCAAACTTGAAAAGAATCAACCTAGTTAGAGGTTTACCAAATTGGTAATATGAATCGTATGTTCTTTGTGAGGCGTGTTAGAAAGGGAAAGAAACAAAATCATCTTTTTCTTCAAAGGATGTTGTTTCCACTTCTAGACCACTTGAACTTTTGCACATTGATTTATTTGGTCCTGTAAGGACTATCTATGCACGTGGTAAAAAGTATTGACTCATTATTATTGATTACTATTACAGATGGACATGATGAAGTTTCTCGAACACAAGGATGAGTCACATAAAGTTTTTAGTATCTTCTACAAACAAGTGCAAAAGGAAAAAAGTTTATGTATAACAACAACTCGTAGTGATCATGGTGGTGAATTTGAAAACAAATCTTTTGAAAACTTCTGTGAAGAGAACATTATTCTATATAATTTTGCGTCTCCTAGAAAACCCTATAAAAATGCATAGTAGAAAGGAAAAACAGATCTCTTTAGAAAATGACACATACCGTGATTCACGAAATGAATATTGCCAAACACTTTTAGACAGAAGTAGTGAATATTGCATGTTACATTCATAATAGAATCTATACAAGACCTATTCTCAAAAAGACTCCTTATGAACTGTTTCATCATTTCATATTTTCATCAATTTGGTTGTATAGGTTATATCTTGAACACCAAATAGAATCTTGGCAAGTTTGATTCACAATCTCAAAAGTGTGCTTTTTGGGATACTCTTAAAGGTCTAAAGTCTATAGAGTATACGATAAATAAACACTAATTGTTGAAAAATCAATGCATGTCAAGTTTCATGACAGAAAGTTGACCATAAAAAGTCAAAGTTAAATGGTGATTTTGCAGATTTATAGATATTAGAGGAACCAGAAATACAATGGGAATCAACAAAGCCTCCCTCTAAAGAACCATAAGATGAATAGGACAACACAAGGACAAGTAATGATGTACCATCTACCAGTCAACGTCATCAGGAACCTAAGCTTCGGTGGAAGTACAAATCATCACATCTAGACTCTCTAATAATCAGAAATATAAATGATCCTCTAAAGACCAGATCTGCTTTTAAAGAAACATTAATGTTTGGACAATTGTCTAAAATTGAACCTACAACAATAGATGAAGCTCTATTAGATGATGGATGGATTGTAGCCATGTAAGAAGAACTAAACCAAATCAAGAGAAATGATGAATGGGATTTGGTAGCCCAAACCTAAATAAACCTATTGGAACCAAGTGGGTTTTCAGAAACAAGTTGAATGAGAAAGGTGAAGTGGTAAAAAGTAAAGCTAGACTTGTAGCTCAAGGCTATAGTTAGTAGGGAGGTATGGATTATAGTAAAACTTTTTCCCCTGTCGTAAGGTTAGGAGCAATCAAAATTTTACTTTCATTTGTAGTTTTCAATAAAATTATCTTATATAAAATGGATGTGAAAAGTGCATTCTTGAATGGTTATATAAATGAAGAAGGGTATGTCAAACAACCTCTTGGCTTTGAAGATAATGATCTTCTAGATTATGTTTTTAAATTAAAAAAATCTCTGAATGGTTTGAAACAGGCACCAAAATCTTGGTTTGACAAAATAAGTAGTTTTCTATTGAAAAACGGTTTTGAAAAAGGTCAGGTTGACCCTACTTAATTTAGAAAGTCATCTAAGAATGACCTTTGTCCAAGTATATGTTAATGATATAGTTTTTGGTTCTTCTAATGCTAAGCATTGTCAAAAGTTTTCTAAGTTAATGCATAATGAATTTGAGATGAGCATGATGGGAAAACTTAAAGTTTTTCTTTGAATCCACATTCATCAAAGCTCAGAAGGACTATTCATTCATCATACCAAATATACAAGAGAACTTCTTAATAAATTCAAAATGGATGAATGCAAACCTATGTTTACACCTATGCATCCCATACGTTCTCTTGATAAGGATGAATCAGGTAAAAAGGTAGATCAAAAGATATACAGAGCGATGATTGACTTTCTCCTCCACTTAACTACTTCTAGATCTGACACTTTGTTTAGTATGTGTGTTTGCAAGATTTTAGTCTGATCCTAAAGAATCCCATTTAACTATGGTTAAAAGGATATTTAGATATCTGGAAACCTCTACTAATCTTGGTCTGTGTTATAAGCCATCCTCTAAGTACATGTTAGTATCTTTATGTGATGCTGACTATATTTGAGATAAGCTAGAAAGAAAACACCATTAGAAGTTGTACATTGTTCTATCCACTATTGAAGCAGAATATATTTTAGTAGTTAGTTGTAGCACTCGACTACTGTGGATGAAATATCAACTAGAAGACTACAAAATACATGAGTAACATGTTTATCTTTTTTGACAATACTTCTACTATATGTTTAACAAAAAATCCTATTTTACATTCAACGAAAAAACATATAAAGATTAAACATCACTTTATAAGAAATTATGTTCAGAAGGGTATTTTAGAAATTAAATTTGTTGATAGTGATCATCAGTGGGCAACTATTTTTACAAAACCACTTGCTGAAGTTAGATTTAATTTTATAAAGCAAAACTTAAATATTCAATTTATAAAAGAGTGACGTTGGAATCATTGTATGCCTTTGCCTCTTGCAAAACAAACTTATTGGTTAACTATGTATCCTCTATTTCTGATAAATTGAATTTATCATCTGCCACTAGTCGATTTAAATTCAATTAATTCTTTATATGAACAGTTCTCTCGAAAGATGTGTGTGTTGTGTAATTTTCCGACATGGGCTATCGTTTGTCTCTTAACGCGTGTGTGGTAGTTATTGTTTTTCACTTTTAGAAAATCAAACGCTTTATCAAAAAGACCAACACTCAAATCACTCACTACCTTCACGTATTTCCCACACTTTTGCTACCCCCTTTCAAACTCTAAAACTATCCTCGATTCTCTAATGGCTTCAAGTTCCACTTATCACTCTACGCTCGGTAACGTTACTTCTGCCTCCACTATGCCATGTAATTTAGACCAATTGGATGTTCTCAATGAACTTCAAATTGATTTCACACGAGTTTGACTTTATCGAAGATTTTGCTAGTATTGGATGGTCTGAGTATTTTAACCTTGATCAACTTTCTACCCTAGATGTTATAGTTAAAGAATTCTGGGGGTTTGCAAATGTAAACAAAGATGGAGAAGTTTCTAGTGTGATTTTTGTGCTTCTTGTCAAGATCACTCAACAAACCACTACTTCTATTATTAGATGTCTAGATGAAGGCATAATAATGGAGAACGACTATGAATCAAAGGTTGGCTCGTAAATCAATAGGGAACTTTTTGAAGATCCAAAGGTGAACTCCAAGTCAGTGCATCTAAAGCCCGAACACAGGGTGTTACTCAAGATTTTGATTGGATGTGTGGTACCTAAAGGTGGCTCTGTTAACCATTCCAACAAAGACTACAAAGGTTTGATGTGGAATATCTCTTAGAAGATCAAGACCAATATGCTAAACTTGGTACTTGAGCACATGAGGTTCTGTATCATCAACTCTAAATCAGGCAAGATCAAGACAGTTCCCTACCCAAGACTTATCACAGATGTGTTGATGAGGACTCCTCTCATTAAAGCACTAGAGGAAGTATGAGAAAAATTTATGGATGACCACTTGGAATCATCTTCTGCACAAGTGTTCAATATCCACAATATCATAAGAATGAAGCTCATTCCTGCCAAGGACGGCCTAAAACTAAACAATGAAGTTAAAAAGCTCACAAGACATTCTAGTGGAACTCAAGACACGCCCGTCCTGGTAGAAGACTCATATGCTCCAATTTTTGAAGAAGACAATAAAGAGGTTATTCAAGAGTACATCAAGGTGTACCAATCTGGTCAAGAGGTGCCCCATGTTTGCTTCCCCCTATAAAGAGTATCTCAAGAGTTTAAAAAGAAATGAAAAAGGGAAATCAAGGTGACTTCTGAGATGGAAGAAGAAGATGATGAAAACGCCAATGAGGATCAAGTTAGCCTCAACTTGAGGAATAGACATAAGTTGAATCACTCTACTGAGCTTATTCACTTTCATGTTGATATTGGTAGTGGTAGTGGTGATGAAATGATTGAACACGAAACTTCAACAATACCATCTAAACTCTTCACTAAACAAAAAAATCCTATTATAGTACACCCTCAAAAAAATCAACCTATCAGACCTTGATTGTTTGATCTTGCTCTGATTCAGATACTAACACCTCAGATGAGATGTTTGAAGCAACCATAACTGAAAGTTTTGCAGCCTTTAGATATAGATTAAACCCTTATCCTCTTAATACCGAATTTCCTACCTCCACACCTTCACCTTCACACACTAAATCTCCACAAACACCTAGACATACAGCCAGTCAAACCTCACCCATTTTTTCTCCACCTGCATCTGACTCTCACTCACCTCTGCTTGCGAATCCTATCCATACAACAATTGAGATTGTAACTGATTTGGTCTCTAAAACATCCTTAGATGACTCACATTCTTCAAACTCAACCCAACCTCAATTTGAATTTGACACTTCCATATCCTCAGACCTATCCCTTTTCATTATATCCATTCCATCTAGCTTTCCCAACATAGACTTATTGCTAAAATTAATATGATTAGGAGTCATAATGCTCAGAGTTTGTATCCTAATGAAGTATCAATTCAGTGGGACAAAGTTCTCTCTTTTGTAACAAACTGGATTAGTGACAACATGGAACATAGAAGGCATCTAGCCATTCAAAATTCAAGTGCTTTCGACATACTACAGAGATCCTCTACCTTTAGGTGTTGCACTTTCAGAAAGCTCATGAAGATCGGACTAGGAGGAGACTGATTGCTACATTAGGCAGTACACCAAGTGAAATTGCTTCTCCCTCTTGGCACCATTGCAGTTTTCCATGATCATTCCACAAGTTGAGATAGCTCAGTTAGACGTTCTTGATGTTATTGCTACGAGATCTAGAGAGTCTGCCTCTAAAGGTTCTTCTGTTATCCTTTTGTACATGTGTTTGACCCCACTCAGTTTGTTAAGAAGCAATATTTTGATCGACTGAAAGCTAAAACTGAGGCGTTCATGAAACAAACAACTAAGAATCAGGAGTTTATTCAGAATACCTTAGGACTGATCTTAGCTAGATTGAGCAATCCTAACCCGTAGTTTACTAATTTCTTATTTTTGGCTTATGAGTACTTGTTTTTGTTCTATCTTTTGAACTCTTAACTCTCTTCGTGAAAATTTTATTCTTACTTTTAACTTTTTTGAGTGATTACAAAAAGGGGAGTATATGTGTTAAGAACAACTACTTTAGGCTTTATGTTTTAAGAACAATTACTTTATGCTTTCCAAATTTTAATTTTAAATCTCCTTTGTCATAATACTACATATGAGTCTCTTTCTTTTAAACTTGCTCTTATTAAAGGGGAGTTCTATTTTGAATTACGTTGAATAGTTTTGCATACATTATATTATTTAAAAGAAAAATTATTCACAAAAATAGATGTTTGTCATCATAGAAAATAGGGAGATTGTTAAAACCAAGTTGGCTTGAAGAATAATGACCCTTAATTTTTTTTTAATGATAAAAAATTGTTTTATAGGAACAATTTATTGCGCTAATAAATTTATTTAAGTGTGCAGATCCTTGTCATGAATTTTAAAAGTGCATACTCTGATGAAAAGATAAGGTAAACAGGGAAATCAAGGCAATGCTCTAAAGAATATGTTAAAGTTTTGTATGACTCTATTAAATATACTCTAAACATGTCTCTACTGAATCTGATTACAAGCTCACTCTGATGATTCTGCGTTTGATAAATCTGGTAAACTAGTTGTCCGTCTTGTCAACACTTCAAGTCAACACTCTGATAAAAAAAGTCAATTTTGCTAAGTCAAATCTTTGGACCTAGAACTTTGAACAAGAAATTAATGATCTTATGAATGTAAGGAATCTAGTGAGGAATAAACTTTATTGTTAAAAATGTAAGGAATGTAGTGTCACTGATATCAACAAAATGCGTTAACACCAATTGCCACCATATATTTTTATGTTGGTTCTTTAATGACCGATTTCAAAGAATTTTATGATAATATATTTAACATCAATGATTTAGGAAACCCTACAAAGTCAGAGACCGTTTTGATTTTCAACAATATACTTAACGAACATTTAACGTCATTTACTAACAGAGGTTAATAGAAGGATGAATTGAGAAATGGTTTACCTAGTCAACACTTAAATTGAAATATTCATATTGTTAGATATCAAATTAAGTGTATTCTACAAAGTCATAGACAATTTTAATGGTTTGGTCCATATGCACTATCTGTTGACATCGATCATTTCTCTTTAAAAAGTTAAAAATGTTCAAAAGTTAATAGAGATTTGAATCAGCGTTAGAGTAATTTGTGTGGTGGCTCTAGCGTAACCTATGTGAAGTTGGGGTGTTTATGGTGTAGTTTGAATTAGTTTTGAGGTGAGAAAACATTTTATTCAAAGATAAAATAACATATGGTTCGGTATAGTTTAAATGACACGTTTTAAAAAATCTGATCATATCCAATAACAAATGGTTTAATTTGGATTATTATCCTTTAGATATCTAAAATACAATTGTAAAAAATATCTTAATGTTAGAAAAACACGTAAAATAGTAGATTTTATCCAAAAGAAAACATATAATATTCTAAAATTTAATATTATGGAATAAAAATGATCTATTATATTTGAAGTATTGAAAATAGAAAAAAAAATAAAAAAGACTAAATTAATCTAATAAATATTATTAGTAAAAAAATAAAAATCCAACAAATAATATATAAATGCAATATATCGTACTTATAAAAAATAAATAAGTATTTAAATTTATGAATGTGGTTTAGTTTGGTTTGATTTTAAAAATGAAATATGATCCGATTTGTGCGGTTTTCACAAAATAACATAAAAAAAAAAATATACATTAATATTAATATTCAATTTTGTATGATTTTTAATTTTTTTTATTGAATTGCTGTTTTATTTTAAATCGATTAAATATGAACACTTCATGAAGTATATGTATGACATTGTAGCAATTTATTTAAATTGTTTTTTTTAATAATGAATCAATTGGTATCAAACTGATTTTTATTATTATTTGATGTCAAAGACTTTCGTATTGCACAAAAATAAGAAAATTCTTTGAAGTAGTGGATGGGCAACTTGTCTTGTACCGATTAAGAGGAAAATTTTGTCAAACAGCACGATGCTTACGCTGGAACATATTCATATTGTCAATACAGTTCACATGTGCCTGTATGCACCCAGTTTTATTTTTGTTTAATTATTTATTTTATGAGAGGTGTTATTTAGTATAAAGAATTGTTAAAAAAATGTAAAAAAAGGATATTTTGATCAGTTAAATTTTGGCTAGCTATACATGAAAATGAGTAGTTACTATTTAGAATTGTTAAATGTTATCATCTTTAATTCTTTTTTAAATTTCGTAACAATATATATATTTTTTATTTTATTTATAGTGACGAACTTCTTTAGAAGTCAACTTGGCATTGTGATAGATTTCAAAATTGGTCATTAGTCTTTTTCACCCATTTCTTTGGAATAAAATTTCTTTGTTTTTCTTTTTAATAAGGTAATTAATAATAAGTTTAATTATAATTTTGATCTTTCTATTTTTACTAATTCATTATGATAATCTTTCTATTTTAAAATCTGACAATTTTATTCTCCTTCTGATTTTTTAACTATAAGATAGTAATATTGTGACATATTTTAAATGACATGACATATGGTACGATGATGTAGAATAACTAACACTTGTGAAATTGCATTAAAATCTTCTAAAAACTCAACTTTTAAAATTATTTATTTTTCTAATTTAATTAATGACATATGAATGACTAATACATCTAAATAATTTTACATCATGAAATCATATGATACGATGATGTAGAATGACTAACACTTGTGAAATTGTATTAAAATCCTCTAAAAACTCAACTTTCAAATTTTAAAATTATTCATTTTTGTAATTTAATTAATGACATATGAATGATTAATACATCTAGATAATTTTACATCATGAAATCATATGCTACGTCATTTAAAATATGCCACATCATAATTTTTTAGTTCAAAATATGAGAGAGATCAAACGTAAGAATTTTAACGTAAGAGGACCAATTTCTTAAATTAATAAAAGTATGAGACCAAAATTGTATTTAAATTTTAATAATTCATAAATATTATTATTATTATTATATTTGTTTTCACATATTTACATATCTTTTTTAATGGTCAGTGACATTCACATATTTGATTTTCCATCCCAACTTAAGGGTGTTTATGTTTTGAGAAAGATAAAGAAGAGAGAATGAGGGAAGAAAGGAAGCACTTCTCTGTTTGGAACAGCATAAAAGAGAAGAAAAAGAGAGAGAAAGACATAATTCTCTTATTTAAAAATTAAAAACATAATTCTCTATTTAAAAATTAAAAAATTTAAAAACTTGTTTGTTAATAATGTTTTGAAAAATTATTTTTAAGAATTGTTTTCAATTTAGTTGTATTTAAAAGCAAAACAACTAAAACATGTTTTCCTTTTCAGTTTTACTTTTTTCCTTTTCAAAATTTCAATTAGACAACACACGGAAAACTATTAGTTTTCATTAATGGCAATTATCTAATAATATTTAATTTTATTCTATTATTATATGAAAGACGTGAGAATGAGTTGCAAATTTTTTCTCAAATGATTTTTCTTTTTTTTAGATCATTGGTTGACCAATGTGTGGAGTCTTATTATGTATGATCTTTTTTTCACCATATCATCCTTAGAAATCTCATACACATATTTTTATTCGGTTGTATCTATGTGTATCATTAGAGCTAAAAATGAGTCGAGCACTTTGACCATATATTAATACAAATGGGTACTTAAAAAAAGAGGCCAAAAAATGAAGGTGATAATTGTTCATCTACTCCAATATTTACTCACAAATACAAAAATATTATCGAAATCACTTTTTCGATAGTCTATTTGGTCCGTATTAGAAATATGATAGGTAGGGCCAGCTCAATGAGCTACAGGCTGACCAATTAAAAAAATGGATTAAATAAGTTTTTTGTCCTTATAAATATACCATATTTTTTGGTATTAATCCCTCTAAAAATTTTCTTTAAACAATGGTTCTTTAAAAAAATTTCATCAACAATTTTGTCCGTGCTTTTAAATCAATTAATGTGGATTTTTGAATGATTTCTTACATGAATGTTTAGAACATTATAATAATCTCTCACACAAAAATTTAAATTTTTTTACCAAGTGATGAATTAAATATGAAATTTTTAAGCTTTTAAAACTTAAAAATTCATATTTAATTCATCTTTTATTAAAAATTTATTAATTTTTGTAGGGAAGATTCATATAATGTTATAAATATATCTACAAAAATTCGAAAGATACACATGAGTTAACTTAAAAGCAGATACCAAAATTGTTGATAGAAAACATCTGAGGAACAATTGTTTGAAGAAAATTTTTAGTGACTAAAAATAAAATATGATATATTTATATGGACAAAAAACTTATTTAACGAAAAAAATATTATGAACAGATTTGGATCGATTCAAATAATGGTTTTTTTTTTCACCTTTTTAATATAGTTCTAAAAAGTAAAAGTAACAAGTCCGAAATTAAGAAAGAAAAACAAAACTAATTTACGAAAAAAAAATCAAAAAAACATATACCAATAAAAGTCAAGAACAACGTAATGTTATAGTGCTTATGCCTTCAACCAAGATAAAGACCTGCGATCCAACACATTCGCCGATTCATCTCTATTTGCAACTATTCTATAAGACCAGCACCAATTGTGACTCCACCCTCTTGCTTTGGAGATCAAATGTAGTCAAGATCTACTTGGTGATATGTGGTGTTTTGTGTTACAAATTAATTTTATCGTTTCTATTGTCATAAGTGATTTAGGATATTTTTATGTTTTAATTTTTTAAATTTTTATTAATTAAATAAAAAAAATATTGAAGAAAAACGGGTTCGAGCAAATAGTTGGCTCGCATGGTCCATATTGAATGGACTAGTCTTGATAAATCACGACACAGCAATAAAGCGGGTCATGATATCATGAATTTCCTATCGTTGTTATATTATTATTATTATTATTATTATTATTATTATTATTATTATTATTATTATTATTATTATTATTATTATTTAATATAATAAGTATATATATATATATTAAAATTTTATGTTATATTAATTAAAAAATAATAATTATATCCAAAAAATTAAAAGAAGTTATTTGTTTATACGTTATATATTAAGATTAAAAGAGAATACTATAAAAATATATATAAACAAGTTTCCTCTTTTAAATTTTCAAAAATATTTAAAATAAATAAATTTACCAAACAAATTTTTTATTTTCTTTTCTTCAAAACAATTTTCAAAATTAAGATAATCAAACAGATTTTGTATTATTTTCTTTTCAAAAATAGTTTATATAATTGAATTAAAAGATAGAATTTAAAAACTAAAAGTAAAACTCATTCAAACAGGCTAAATATACCTGGGTTCTACACCATTTTTCCTTCTCCCTCTAAACTGCAAAGAAAACTTCAAATTTTATTTCGGCACAATTTTGTCTTTGTTTCTTTATAAATTGTGAAAGTATAGAAATACCTCCTTACAACTTTTTCCACAATTAATCGCATCCTAAAAGAAAACACAAATGATGTTTGTTCCGAATGGAAGACACATAACAGACAAAAATAAACTTCAATTAACTGACAATAACTTTTTTAATCTCTTAGCCATTTCTATATTACCTCTTTGCCTCTGTTTGGTTATTAAAACACAACTTGGTCAGATTTCGTGAGAAAAGGTTGGTAATGTATTGGCCTCAAAAGAAAATTACTAAACTCATGGAATGCAAATCTATTTGGGTCCATTTTTCGTGACAAATGGGAAAAGGACACGGGCCCAATTTTTGGGACAAGAATACCTCAACTGCTCCCACTTCACCTGGATTTTAATATCAAGGTCCAAATTTTTATATCCCACGGTCATAGAATATAGGCAAAAATTTATACCAAAAAAATAATATAGGCAAAAATAATTGTACAAAAAAAAGGAATATAGGCAAAAATATATATGCAGTTCATTAATTTGATTATTTGCTCTGATTGGTCTTTTAATTATTATTTTAAGTTGATTATTTTAAGTTTTAAAATTTGCATATCTTGATAATTCTTTTTTAATTTCTGTTTCCATTAAATATAAAGATTTTTTTGTTTGGTCAATCCATTAAGTAAAAAGATTGCGTGGCTATTAGATGTTAAGAGGTTCATCCAAATCAACAAAATATATTTTTTCAATTAATTTTTATTAAAGACAAAATCTCAAATTATTTTGTTTTAAGGTTCTTAAAACCCATAAAAAGAAACCTAAATTTTAATCAACATTCATCATCTTCTTCTGCTCCATCTTTATCATCTCCTTTCATATCATTTTCGTCCAAGTAACATACCTTGCCATTTTGGAATCTCATTTTCTATTTTATGGCTGAGTTTTTTTGGATGAGTGGGAAAAAGATGATATGGATAACGAATTTGAAGGTTAACCAAAACAAAAAAAGAATATGAAGATTAATTAAGGAATCAATCTAGAGGTAGTGTAGGTCTTATTTATTTATTTTGACGGAAGTGTAGGTTTGATTTTGTTGATGCTATTTACTGGATTGATTCCTTTTTGCTTAAAATATATATAACTTCCATATAGCAACATGGTAACTATAGTTTTGTTTGGTTACTTCTGTACTCAGATTCCATTCGTAGCTTATTCAAATGAGCACTAAAGGTGCCTTTAGATAAAATTATTAATTATTTATTAAATAATTAGTACTTGTACCCCGTACGAGATGCACGGCTACATGTTTGAATATAGGTTCATAGTATTACATTAATTTGTAATAGTTTTTACTTTTCAATTTTGATTAAAAAATAAAAAAATAATAATACAAAAATATATTTAGTGAAGATAGATAAATAATGATTAAAATATATTATGGTTGTTACTTTAAATTTTTTTCTAAAATATCCCTTTTTAAAAACTATTTTCCAAAATGCCCTACTTTAAAAAACAGTTACAAGTCGCCATTTGGAATGGCGACTTCTTTAAAGAAGCCCACTTTCCAAACCGCGACTTTCCAAAGGAATTTAAAAAAAAAAAAAAAAATTCAGATTTTTTTTTGAATTTTTATTATATATATATATATATAATTAATATAATTCATAACAAAAATATATATATAATTAATATAATTCATAACAAAAATAACGAAAATATATATATAATTAATATAATTAATAAAAAAAATTCAATTTTTTTTGAATTTTTATTATATGTATAATTAATATAATTCATAACAAAAATAACAAAAAAATATATATAATTAATATAATTGATAAAAAAAATAACAAAAATATATATATAATTAATATAATTCATAAAAAAAATTCAGTTTTTTTTGAATTTTTATTATATATATAATTAATATAATTCATAACAAAAATATATATATAATTAACATAATTCATAACAAAAATAAAAAAAAAAATATATATATATAATTAATATAATTCATAAAAATATAATTCAAATAACAAAAATAATATATATATATATATATATAATTAATATAATTCATAAAAATACATAAATATAAATTTTAAATTACATAGATTGACTAGAGCTGGTTGTAACATTTGGACAATGTTTTCGAGTATGACCACTTAACCGACATAGTCCACATTTTCTTGGTACTTTTTCTTTAACGTCCATTTCAGTTCTAATACGGGTACTATTTAGATGACCTTTTTTAATTCTCCGCATTTCAAGATTGTGATACAATGTTTCACCTTCATATGTGGGCCAATATCCTTCATTGGGTATAGGTGGAAACTCTTCTTTGTAGATGTTAAATACATTAACAACCTTGTACACGTCAGGTAGAAGCACTAAATAGTTTTGACGAGCGTAAGAACATGCGGCTATGACATGTGAACAAGGAACATGTATAGCCTGAAATTTTCCACAATCACACCATTTTCTTTGAAGGTTAACTTCAAAATGACCAATTGGTCGCACCTCTCTTGGGTTTATTATTTCATGCACCATGAAAGAATAACGATTTCGGTCGAATTGCATGACTTGGTGAGTATTAGATTTACCAACTTCATATTTAATCTTGTCCATGCAATCGTCTGTGTATACTCGACCAGAAGCTAAAGATGTCTGATGTTGTTGTCCCCTTTCTGCATATAAAACTCTAAATCTATAGTATGTTGATTGTACCAAAGTAGTGATTGGGAGATTGCGTGTACCCTTGAGCACTGCGTTAATTGACTCTGAAATGTTTGTTATCATGTGTCCCCATCGTCGACCTTGAGAATAAGCCATAGTCCATTATTCTGGGGGGATATTATCGATCCATCTTAAAGCCTCTGGATTTGCCATCCTGATTTCATTGCGGTAATATTTGAATGATGGCTCATTTAATGAATATCCTATTATAAATGATGTAAAAATTATCAAATATGATAAAGTGATAAGTAGAAAATATACTAACAAGAATTAGATCATTACCCATACAAACAAGTTTTCTTTGAGGTTCCTTGTCCTTGAACTCTCTCATGAAATTTTGTGCAATGTGTCGGATGCAGTACACATGTGTTGACAGAGGATTATGCCAACCATTATTTAGATTATTATAAGCACTTTTAATAGATTCGTGTCTATCTGAAATCAAACAAATGTCGACTTGAGGTGTTACATACCTTCTTAGATTTTTCAAAAAAAAGCTCCAAGCACCCCCTGTCTCACCTTCCACAAGTGCATAAGCAATGGGAATTGTATTTTTATTTCCATCTTGTGCAATAGCAAGCAAAAGAGTCCCCTTGTACTTGTCGTACAACCAAGTTTCATCTACTGAGACAAATGGTTTACAAAATTTAAACCCAGATATGCACGGAGGGAAAGCCCAGAATAGTCGTTTGAAAATTTTTGACCCCTATAACAGAGTATTATCAGAATATGCAAGTGATACTTCCATTTCCACAATAGTTCCTGGAAGAAATTTTTGCATAGCCAACAACCACCTTGGAAGGTCATTGTAAGACTTTTCCCAGTTTCCATAAATCGTTTCGATAGCTTTGTTCTTTGCAATCCATGCCTTTTTCTATAGGTGATTGTGTAGTTGTATCGTTCCCGAATATGTGCAATGATCACCTACACTTTTAATTGATGGATCAACTTTCAAAATCGACTTTATGCTTTCGCATATGATGTTAGAGTCAAGCTTGGTATGATCCTGTGACATAGAGGAATTTGCGCAATTGTGGGGCCCCTTCAAACGACCAATCACCCATTGCTTACTTTTTTGGCTTAACGAAGCCCTGCATTTGAACAAGCATTGTGGATTCACACATTTAATTACATACCTGTATTGATTAGATTTCACTACACGGTAAATGAGGGAGTGTTTTATGTGATAATGCTTAATTGCAAGTTGACAATCTGGTTTGCTATTAAACTTCATTTCAATCTCAAGAGATGCATCTAATGGAGGTGGTTCATTAGATGGCATATCAAATTCGAATGATTGGTAAGCATAATCCAAGTTTAGATTACGCATATGGAATGGTGGATCGTATGTCGTTGCAATTACATGAGGTTTTGGCTCTAGATCGTCGCCATTGTGATCGTCCTCGTCCTCCTCCTCGTCAAAGTATGTTTCTTCTTCAATCTCCTCACTTATTTCTTGTTGATCAAAATCGGCCACATCACCTAGTGGAATATACTGTTCAGGTTGAGATGGTTCAGGTTCAGCAGTTTCGGCCTGGTCAAAGTATGGTTCGGGTTGGTATGGTTCAGGTTGGTAAGATTCATAATTTTGAAAAGAATAAGTGTTTTTGTGTTTGAAAATGGTATTCAGGGTGAGGTGTGGTTGAGGATGATGGTTGACCAACATCGTATAATGGATTATCATCCTCAAACGTGACATATATCTTCATCTCATTCATCTCAAAATTTAAGATCACTTAGCCATAAACACGTTGCACCAAATTCTTTAATAGTTCCATTGTTGCATCAAGCCGGGTTTGGTAACGTATCACAAATAGAAAGTTATAAAATAGACAATTCACTTATTACTGCTTTAGTTGAAAGATGGAGACCTGAAACCCATACGTTTCATCTTCCAACGGGTGAATGTACCATAACATTAGAAGATGTTGCACTGCTACTTGGCTTACGTGTTGGGGGTAAAGCAGTAACTGGATCAACTATGGTATCATGGGCAGATGATTTTTTAGATTTGTTAGGAGTCATGTCACCTGAATCTCAAAGAAAAGGGAATTTTATAAAATTAAAATGGCTAAGAGAAACATTTTCAATGTTAACTCCCGAATCATCGAATGAAGAAATAATTATACATTGTAGAGCATACATTTTAGAATTGATTGGCGGCATATTAATGCTTGACAAATCCCACAACAGAGTACATATTATGTGGTTGCACTTGTTGAGAGATTTGCGAGAGACGGGAGAATACAGTTGGGGTTCAGCGTGCTTGGCAACACTTTATAGAGAATTGTGTCGTGCATCTGAACCCATTGTTATGTGTATCGGTGGATGTTCACATCTACTTCAAACTTGGGCATGATACCATATGCCATTTCTTGCACCAATATGTAATCTTGAGCCTCATTTTCCGTTCGCAAAAAGGTAAATATCAAAAAAGGTAAATTTTATATTTATAAAACTATTAATTAATTCACTAACATTCACATTTATTTTCGTAGATATAGTGGAAAGGGTATGAAATTTGGCGATACACCTCGTTTTCATACCGCAGGATATCGATCAAAAATTGATCACATGACCGTTAACAATGTAATATATTAAAACATTACTTTATTTATATTATTTTATTTCTTCTTATGCATATATTACTAACAAACTTGTTATATATCAGTTTCTCTAGAGGCCCTACCTACATCTAACATACAATAATCCAGAAGACAATTGGCTATGGAATGCATCTACATATTTGATTTGTTTCTACATAATATAAATGCATCAAACCAATAGAGTGAAACTACAATCTGGACTACCTCAAGAAATTCCACTTCCCCCAAAGAACATGAAAAAGTATCATAAGGTAGATTTGCATAAACAAGTTGACTATAGTTGGGCATTGTTCTACGAAAATGAGAACAAAGAGTGGAATGAATGAGAGAATCATATTCTTCATGGTCAACCTCTAAATGTTGAATTTAAACCAAGTTATGAATACATGGTTTGATTTTGTAAAAATTCTAAACGATTAATTTCTGTAGAAAACCAATTGGTTGATCCTCGTGTGAATCCACCCCAATCTTCACCCCAACCTCCACCACAATCTAGCCAACATTTTTTTCAGGAATCAATGCCCAACACAACACAACAAAACCAATATTATATACCAACACCTCCTGACACTCAACCGCCTCCTCAAACCTTTACCCAAACACCACATCCTCATACTTTTACCCACACACCATATCAATCTTATGGGTTTACGTCAGGGGAACAATTTAATTTTGACAGCCAACAACCACATCAAGAAGACAATCGTCGAATATCTTTTGCATCAAGCGAAGAGAATTTGTTGTATAACACGTTCAACACTCGTTATAATACACTTGAGTCCGCTACCCAGTTACTGAATAATATGTGTCAACAAAGCTTTCAAATTCCAAGCTTTGGGAATGCATATACTCCGTTGAATCAAATATCCAACTAGACTCAAGGTGGAAGTAGTTCTTCTACAGCACTTCCTCGTAGACATCCTCAACAGCATGAAGATGAAGATCAAGAAGAAGAAGACCAAACTCGTGATGTGCCAAGGCGTCGTCAAAATCCCGTACGTGTGAGAAAACCTCGGCAATGTGGTACTGGAGGTCACCTTCAACATTAATTTTATCGTAATTTTTGTAAACTTTGTGGTTTTTTATGAATAAATTCTGTAATTTAAAATTTTATCGTAATTTAAAATTTTTATTTATGTGGTACTGAATGAATTATTTATGTATTATATTTATTTTTATGTAATTTAAAATTTACATTTATGTATTTTTAGGTATTTTTATGAATTATATTAATTATATATATATATTATTTTTGTTATTTGAATTATATTTTTATGAATTATGTTAATTATATATATATTTTTGTTATGAATTATATTAATTATATATATAATAAAAATTCAAAAAATACTGAATTTTTTTTATGAATTATATTAATTATATATATATTTTTGTTATGAATTATATTAATTATATATATAATAAAAATAAAAAAAAGACTGAATTTTTTTATTATTAATTATATATATATATATTTGTTATTTTTTTTTTTATGAATTATATTAATTATATATATTTTTGTTATAAATTATATTAATTATATATATATATAATAAAAATTAAAAAAAAAACTGAATTTTTTTTTTTAAATTCCTTTGGGAAGTCGCCATTTGGAAAGTGGGCTTCCTTAAGGAAGTCGCCATTCGAAATGGCGACTTGTAACTGTTTTTTAAAGTAGGGCATTTTGGAAAATAGTTTTCAAAATGGGGCATTTTGGAAATTTTTTTTGAAAAGTGAGTTATTAAAAAAAAACCCAAATAAATAATTTGAAATAGTGAAAATATATTTTTTAATGTGGATAAGCCAATTTCCTTCTAAGGTATGGCCAAACTTCTCACAATTTCAATACTATGGTTTGATCTTCACATGAGCATTCCATTGTTGTTGTTTAATATCAACCACGAAGCTTCTTAAATTTATGCAAGTTGGTATCAACTATATGGATTTTGAACATGAACCTCCAAAACATAGAGAATGAAACCGAATAAGCATAATCCAAATAAATAATGCACTAATTATTTAGATTTGTTAATAAGCAATTCTTACAAAAACTTTATAGTACTTGTGGAAGGCTACATATACTGCAAATTGGAGCCTAACAGTTGCACACTCTATGATGAGAAAAGATAAAAGTATATTCATTCAAATAATTAAGTTTTTTCTTTATCAATAGAATGAAAGAAGATGTGGCAAACACTTGATATTTGAGCCACACTATAAATTATACCGAGCCAACTCAAATAAAGTATGCGTAATAAAAATTTTCAAAGGTGCATTCATGAGATTGCACTGACAATATTAGTGCCATTAATCTCTAATCCTGTTCAACTTCAAATATTTCAAGGTCATTGAAAAATGATTTTCCAATTGTGGATCTTCTAGGAACAAACTACATCACATACTAAGAATAAAAAAGTAGAAAATGGTCGAAGAGCACCTGTCAGACAAAGAATAAAAAAGTAGTAAATGTCATTTTATGAGACAAACATTATGACCAAAATACAATTAAAAACCTTGCTGAAGTACAACATGACAATTGGTGCAATAGGATTTTGGTCATTTCACCTAAAATCAACAATTCAACGCAACTTTGCACAAAAACAAAAGGTATATGAAAATGTATAACTCTATGTAACTTGATATAATTATCAATATGATTCAATTAATTTTATCAATATGATTCAATTAATTTTTTTTATGTGTTAGCTGGAGTTTTGGGAAAAGGAAAGGGTTTTCTTTTGGTTGGAAAAGAAAAAGAAGCTGAAGGATTGGGCGGCAGAGATGTTACTTGGGCGGGATCGTGTAACAATTAGGCACCTAATTGCTATTCGCAAATTAATTTTCTAATCATGAGCTGTGGGTGAGATGGTACGATGGAATAATGTGTCGTTATCGAAAGAAGAGGAAGATGGAATATTGTCTGCAATTAAGAGTACCATGATTCAAGCATGTAGACTAAAAAATCCAATGAAAACTCATGATTATGACAAAAGCTCCTTATGTACTTCTTTGCTTTAATATTCTGCAAGTCTACGAATCCTTGTTTGATTAATAAAAAAGATATTTTGGTTGAATAATGATTATTTGCATGCAAAAATTGAGGAGATTTTTGACAAATTAAATCAGAATCAACATTCAAAATCTAATTAATATGTTTGTCATTATAAAAAAAGAAAAGATTGTTGAGACAAAATTTATAATTATTGTTTTGAAGATAATTAAATATTTAATTAAATTGTTAATTATGATTTTAATCATATTAACTTGTTTGTTTGAGTGATTTATTAAAGATAGGAAATCAAACATGAGTTTGCATATTCATGCAAAAATCATGTGGCTCTTTTCAAAGCAATCAAGAAAGTTTTGATCATTATTTGTTGTCTCATATCATGTTTTGTCAAGACAAAAATCCATTTTTGTAAAATCTAAGAGTTTTTGAAGAATTTTCAAAATGATTAAAGAATGGTCAAGAGAACATTTTGGTTGTCCTTTATTGTAGATAAAGTCAAGCCCGATCAGTTTAGGAAGTCCAACTATAAGTTAAGAATGTCAACTTCGCACATAAGGCTTTTGAGATTAAATGAACACTTGAAGGCCCAAATGGTTAAAATAGTCTTCAAATTGATCTCTAGATTGATGAGTTGTGCACGCTTCTGATCAAACACAACACCAACTAACATTTTACAGCTCATTCTCACACTTGTTCACATTTTCCTTCGGGCTCAAAGCAAGAACGTTATGGGTTAGTCAAGAATGTTTTGACCAATAATAGAAACATGTCTTTAATATGTTTAAATCAAATCTACCACTTGGGTGGCTAATGTGTCTAATGGTTATATTCAACTTTATCTAAGTATTTAAGTCTCTCTTCATCTATAAAAGGAAGATCAATCACAAGAAAAATGCAAGAGTTTCCAAAGCAATCAATCTACATTTGATCATTTAATGCTCAAGTTCCACAACTCTAGTTCTCTAACTATATTCGTGGATCATATTGTTGAGTTCTTGTTGTTAATCAATCTCAAGCAAGAGTTGAGAAGTTTTTATATTACAAACACTTTTATCATACACATCATTTTGTAACTCAAGTCTATCTCTTAAGTTAGATTGAGTGTGTTGTAAAAATCATTTTTGGACTAAAAAGTGACTATAGAAATTCCTTTCATGATTGAAAAGGAATGTTGTAATTGATCAAAGTGTGATCAAGAAAGATAGTGCAAGGCAAAACGTTCTAGTGTTGAGCACATTAGTGGAAAATTTCGTAGATTGTAATGATTGGATCTAGCCTACTTTGAGTGAACCAAGATACATCTTTGTGTGATCTTCTTATCTTTTCTCTATAATTATCTTGCACTCACTAATTACATTTCATTTGCTTATAAACTGAACTGTCTTATTTAAACTAACACATTCAGAACGTTCTGGAGATTAATTTCTCTCAACCAAGATTGTTCTTGAGTTAAATTAAGTTAAATGCATGAATTAAATTTTAAAAAAAGATCACAATTCAAACTCCCCTTTCTTGTGATTGATATTGTTAATTCATGAGGAAAATATTCAATGTATATTGGACATAGGTTGGGGGAATGAATAATTCATTAATAGATTCTCTCATGTTAAAGTGGTTCATTTATCTTTCCATGGTTCAGATCATGCTGCAATTTCAATTGGGCTAGAAGCTCGAATTAGTGAAGGTAGAAGAAGGAGGAAGCATGTTTTAAGGTTGGAAGATTGTTGGACGAATGATGAACGATGTGAAGAAGTGATTTGTCAAGCTTGGGCTAATCCACACCAAATGTGCACCACTAAATTGCAAGAACTACAATCACTAGATAGTTTCTTTGAAAAATATAGGTGTGGGAACATTAGGAAGGAAATCAAAAGATTTGAAGGATTCATTAAAGAACAGGATTTATGGGATGTCACTAAAGAAGAGATTGAAAGGGGAAAAGAGCTAGAAAGACACTTGGATGACCTGTTGAAAACGTATGAGATCATTTGGAGGTAAAAGGAGGGGTTAAAAATACCAAAAAAATTCATGGAAAGGCAAATTAGATACGTAAGGTCAATATTATTATGAAGCTAAAAGATGATGACGATGTATGGTGGCAGAAGGAAGATATAGAGCGAATTATGATCTCATATTTTGCTGAAATTTTCTCCTCAATTGGAACCATAGAAGTTGATATGGTGTGTGAGGCCATGAAGAGAAGGCTATCAAATGAAAATGTTGATTGGTGTGTTGCTCGTTTTGAGGAGAATGAAGTGAAAGAAGCTATATTTCAGATGCATCCAATTAAAGCACCAAGTCCATATGGTATTCCTACTTTATTTTACTAGAAGTATATTGACATGGGTGAGGATGTCAAAAAGCTAGCACTAGATATTCTAAATAATGAGAGGAACTTGAAGGACATCAACAAAACCTCCATTTGCTTGATCCCAAAAGGTAAGAATATGAAGTCACTGACGAGTTTAGGCATGTTAGTCTTTGTAACGTTATAATGAAGATAGTCATGAAGACAATTGCAAACAGACTAAAACCAATTCTCCCTGAGGTTATTGATGAAGAGAAAAGTGCCTTAGTAAAAGGTAGATTGATTACTGACGATGTCCTTATTGCAATGGAATGTTTTCATTGGATGAAAAAGAAAAAGAAGGGAAAGAAAGGGATGATGGCGCTAAAACTTGACATGTCCAAGGTCTATGATAAGATGAGTGGAATTTTGTGGAGGGTATGCTCACGGCTATGGATTTTCCAACACACCTTGTGAGTCTACGGTTTCATACTAGAGAGGGGCCTTAGGAAATGTGACTCATTATCCATATATATTTATTATATGTGCTAATATGTTATTTGGATTAGTAGCTGCTTAAGGGAGAAAGGAAAACATCAATGGAATACAAGTGGCAAGATGTGCTCCAAAAATATCTCACATGCTCTTTGCATATGACAAATTTTTTTTGCAAGAGCAAATCTAGGACAAGCAGAGGTCATTTTGAAGATTTTGGCGCCCTACCAAGAAGCTTCTGGACAAATGGTTAACTTGGATATATCATAAGCATCATTTAGTCAAAATGTGTGTGGTTAGGAAACAAATATGATTCGTAATAGGATGGGAATTAAGACTGTGTTGTCTCACACCAAGTACTTGGGTCTCCCGATTGTATTTGGAAGATCCAAGAAGGAGATCTTCTCCTTTGTAATTGACCGAGTCTGGAAGAAGCTTAAGTGTTGAAAGGGGAAATATTTATCAAGGGCGAGTAAAGAAACACCTATTAAAGCAGTTGCTCAAGTCATCCCAAGTTATATCATGAGCTGCTACAAGTTGCCAGAGGGTTGTTGCATGGAGATTGAATCTATGCTAAGCCAAATTTTGGTGGGGTTCTAAGGAGGGGGAGAAGAAAATCCATTGGTTAAGTTGGAATAGGTTGTCCAAATCTAAAAACAAAGGAGGAATAGGTTTTAGAGGAATCCGTGATTTTAACAAGAGAAACATGGGTGGAGACTTGTTAATAGGGAGCATATTTTGATTGGAAGAGTTTTCAAGGCTCGATATTACCCGAGGGGAAATTTTTTGGAGGCAAATGCAGGTTTTCTCCCTAATTATGCATGGAGAAGTATGTTGAATGTGAGAGAGGTCTTAATTGAAGGTAGTTGGTGGAGAATAGCCTAACAGGAAAAAAAGAAAATGTGAGGATTTGGCATGACAGTTGACTACCGTCAGGCCCCAAAGTCCAAAGTCCAATCAGAATTCTAGATCATAATACAATAGTTGTTGAACTGATTGATACGATTTGAGACAATGGAAGAGAGATTTCATCTTTTCTTGTTTCAACCTGTTTGAGGCGAAGATTTGCTAGCATACCATTATCCTTTAGGCTCCCTGCAGATAGGCTAATTTGGAATGGCGAGAAGGACAGTGAGTACTCAATCAGATCGGCGTACCACTTACTGGGGGAAGGTAGAAACAGGGTGCTGCCAAGCTCATCTACGGTGCATGATACTGAGGTTTGGAAAGAAATCTGGCACATATCTCTCCCCAATTCCATCAAGAACTTTTTATGGAGGCTAGCTAGGAACACCCTCCCATCTAGGTGCAATTTGAGGAAAAAAGGTATGATAGTTGATGTCGCATGCCCTGTTTGTAGCACAAATCCCGAAACAGATGACCACCTATTTATGCATTGCACTGCTGCAAAACTAGTATTGTTTGCCTCACCACTGGGAGCTCATGTCCCGGTTGATATTGATTTGAAAACTTGGGGCTTAAGAAATGGATAACTTGCAAGGAACAACTCGGTGCTCAATTATTCTGTACAACGCTATGGAAGATCTGGTCTGAGAGAAATCAAATATTGGTCAAGGAAAAAGTATCCAACCCGGTGGAGGTAGCTAGGAGTGCAAGTGACTGTGTCAGAATTCAACCAGGCCAATCCGAGGACATAGAGGTCTGAAACTTAGCCACAAAACCGATCACAAGTAAATTCTGATGTTGCTGATTTTGTTGCACAGGTGGATCCTGGGTGCCATCATGAGGGGCTGACCACGTGGGGGTGTGTTTTCAAAGACCGGACTGTAGGTGTTACAGTGGCAGTTTGTAGGAAGGAAAGCATAGTTGCAAAACCAAGCTTAGCAGAAGCTCTCGGGGTGCGCTGATGTCTCCAACTGGCAGCACAACAAAACATCCAAAGCGTAGAAATTCAATCGGACAAACTGGTGGTGGTGGAATCTTTGCAAGGAAAACGGTGCATTGCAGCTGTTGATCCTATAATTCAGGACTGCATTGATCTTTTAAGTAATTTTAGGATTGCTTCTGTTATATTTAGCAAAAACGGTAGCACCAAAACATGGCTGGGTTATATCCCAAATGTTTCTGCTGCTGTTCCTGTTTGTATTCCCTCTGTTTTTATCTAATGGAATGGCTTACTGTCCAAAAAAAAAATATCTATTTTTTTGTGCTATATTAAATATCTATTTTTACTATAAGGAATGTAGTTAAATTATTTTCCTACAAGTTGTAAGCTATTTTCATTAGTTATTATGGTGAGTTTATTGAAATAAATTGAAAACAATTTATAAATGTCAAATTAATTTATAAGCTCTCACCAAAGACTTACAAGATAAGTTCAATAAGATGTATAAGCTGTTCCAAATATACCATTAATACGACATAAATTTGTGATAGCAAATCAAAAGAAGTGAAACCAAAAAAAGATTCACATTTGAAAATAACAAAAGTATTTCTAGAATCATTGCCACAGACACAATATGTTGTGTCAGCCATAAATAGTAATAAAAAAACAAGATCGCAACAAAAATACAGGCCAATAATTATATATTTGCAGAATATCTCCATAGATCACAGGCAGATATTTTATTTCACTATTGGTTGTATGAAAAGTATTACTCAAGTTCTACATCACACTTTTGTTGTGATGCTAAAACATGAAATATGGTTTGGTTTACTAAGAAATGGTATCAGCTTCAAATTGAAACTTCAATATTCACATAGGGGGCTTGAAAGGAACAGGAATTTGATTTAACACCTCAAATAAGGAGGAAAAAAAATCACTTTCCATACACAACTTCTAGCTTACATACTCTGGACTTGATTCTCCTAGAGATGACGGCGATGCATCGAGTCTTGTTAATACTTCTGGAATCCCAGATGTGTTCCTTAATATCTGCATCAGAACCAGCATAATCATTCAGATATTGCCGTGATTTGATTTAATTATAGGCAAAAAAAAAGGAATAATACATTAGATCTAAGGCTACTCTTGACTTGACTCACAATTTCAAATTAAAATGAAAAAGAAAAAGTAAAGAACATTTGAATCCTACGATTTTCAAAACTAGCATGGATAAATGATTTGAGACAATATATACACATCAGCGCATACAACAGGCAATAGCTATAATCCAGAACTTTCATCCAGCTATAAAATTAAGAGGATATCTAGGAGAATTATCTATCACTAAATCGATTTTAGTAAGTGGTGCGATATATACTGTAAAACAGCAAAAATAATGTAACTTTCATATCATCTGAGAATGATATAATAACACATGATCATTATTGAGGCCTTCCTTTCAAGACGTAATACACCCTGAGCTGCTTTTCAGTTTCAGCATAAATCATACAAAATGTCAAAGAGGAAAGGTAACCCTACCATGTTTTGAAGGTGTTCAAAAGAGATGCCAGAAACTACACAAAGAGGCATCGAGCAATTTAGTATGACAAAGTTCGGCTTTACACACGACAGGATAAGACTAGTAGGAAATCAAGGTCATAACTCATAACCCAGCATGACCAAAGGTTTAACATACATCACATCTTTTCAGTTGTCAATGGCGGGTAGTGGAATATGGCAGAAGGCAAAAATCCGCCATATAACACCATTATGGCCTATGGCGCTGCCATGGTGGGCATCCCTTCAGAAATTGCCTATGGCGGTTATCAAAAAATCCGCCATGTCATTCTGCCATGGTGGCAACATAGCCACCATTTAACAACACTGCATCCTTTAGCAAATTATCAAAATTTATGTCATCATACTCCAATTTGATAATAATGCAAGAAACACTAATACCCAAAAGACCAATTGCAAAAATTCCCAGTTATGCAAGTCCTATAATTCCAAAAAATGGCCACAACATCATCTCGGATCAGATGCAATGCAAGTAGTATCCATATCTGCCCTTCTTAGTGCATGAATTAAAGTTCGAGATCACACATTAGCTTTATATGCACTGTCATCTATAAGGGAACACGAGCATTAAATTTTTACTAAAATTATTTGCTGAATTTGAAACTTACAAGTATCTCCTCATCAAGATAAGAAATCATGAAGAGTCTCTGAAAGCTTCCACCTTCAAACATGAAAACGACATCAAAAGTGTATATTGAATACAAAGTTTTCCATGAACATAATAATCACTTATCAATTACATAATATCTTTCATGTCCTGTCTTTCTGCACAATTATTTTGCACAAGAAAAACCAGTACATAATATCATGGCAAATATCTCTACCAATATAAGACATTTCAATCCAGGCTAGCCCACAAGTGACTTTCGGTTTTGGTAAAAAGCCATATGTATCTTTATTTATTAACAAAACAGGTAAAAAAAAATCTCAATTATAATTGGAAAATGGCGGTCAATAGCTGCTGGAAAAATAGATTATAAAGGTAGCATAACACATTCTTTAACATGATTAATAATAGAGCCACACATGAATACAGGTCTCTTAGTGATAGGCATTTCCCAACCTATTGCTTCTACAGGTTTCAGGTTTTCAGCATACAATATTGGCGGTGCATAGTGAAACTAAAATTCAACAGATTGAATTATATCTTTCAGAACAATCAAGTCAGCGAAAAATGTTCAGAGGTGAATATTGAAATCAGTGGTAGCTTACTTAGAGGAACTTTTAGCCCATTGGCAAGAGCATCGCGTAAAGGTACTGGAAGCTGTTGTAAAATATTAACTGCCTGCCCAAGTGCACCTTTAAGCTGATTTGGTACTCTCTCTTCTATAACTGTTGGTGACACAAGAATCCCTTCCACGTACTCCTCTTTCATTCTAAGTGGACCCTCCACAGATAACTTGGTTGAGAGAATAACTCTGCTTTCTATCTACAATACTCAACTAAAACAACTTTAAATGAAATATGAAAAGGTGCAAACTCTTTCTAGGCATTATAGTTGCTTTTCTAAAAGTACCTACTAGAAATAAATTCAACTTATAGTTTAAAAAGTTATATTGACGGATTCTTAAACAAACTTTACCCAACTACCACTGAAAACAAGGTGGCACCTCTTTCAAATATGTCTAAACAAAAAGGACGAAATAATTTTACTTTTCTGGAGAATCTGGATTGAAAGTGGAGTGTGACAAACAGAACAGTGAAGTTCTGCTCTATACATAGTATAAAAAGAACAGTTCACTTTTCGATCTTAACCTCCATCATAATATAAAATCAAGGCACTTTTCATCTTTTTATTCTTAAAATATCTAGGAAAAGTCCTAAATGCTTTTCAGAGTTTATATTATTAAATGTTGAGGTTTAACGGTAACTTTTTATTAAAAAATGTTGACAGAAAATACATTAGCATGTATTTATGTGTAATCAAGACCGTTTGTCCCATTCCTAATTTTTCCCACTCTTTGCTGTTTCCCACTTCCCATAGCTTCTTCTGAAACAGAAATTTTATCCTTTTAAAATTTTAGGAACAGCATATAGTTGTGCCTGAACTGCATCAAATCCACCCATATGACTACCATTATTTTCAAGTTGGTTGCTCTTAGGTTTGCATTAGTTATTGATTTCTTGGCAACACATGTCATAAAAGAAATGATAGAAAACATCAAAAAGAAGTTTATCCCCAAAACCTTCTCCAAGTCTATCATTACCATGCCACAACAATGACATTTACATTTTCTTTTTCTTTTCATGATTGCATCAAGACCAAGTTAATAGAAGTAAAAAGTGTAATTAGAAATAAAATGTGTAATTAACATCATTGAGTTCAGGTACATTGACTCGCTCTTACTTGAGATCAACATATGCCTCTGAAAAGCAATATACGAGATACATGATTTGTTGAAATAATTTAATCTTTTTCACGTACTTCTTTAAGATGACCAAAATATTAAACGAATATTAAGATTGCTTCTGAGCATAATTAGTGCCAAAGATATACGCTAAGTTAAGTTTTGTTCAAAGTACAGTATAAAGTATATATTAACATGCTACTCAAGAGGTGAATATGCATGGTTGCTGTTACTTCGCTGCATAATTAGACAACCAATATAAGTTAAAGACCAACCTGAATTCTCCACCCCAAAAGAATTCGAGTTACTAAAACTCATGCAACAGAAAACTACTCAAGACCATGTAATTCACATAGAATTAGTCATTAATCCCTATGAATATTGGAAGAGGAAAAAAGCTTAAAATAAATACAGTATTAATGGGGCAGAGGGGTTCAATTTTCAAGCTGAAAGCAAATTATAAAAGAAGTTTGCAATGCTTTCTGAATGCTGATATAAGATTTATATGAGTAAAAATTTAGACACTACAAAGAAGTACCGAGTTTAAAAACGTAGTGTTTGCAGTAATCTTTGCATTTCCGTCCTTGATAAAGACATCCATTTTTGACAAATTAGCTAAACTTGTAGGAAAATTTCTGCAAACATATAAAGCACGTTGAAGAATTGCAACTCAAAGGTGAGATCCAGCCAAATTTAAGGGCAGATATAGTGGCAAATCCAAAGCTCCAAGAGGAAACTCAAAGATTGACAAGGTAAAAGCAAATCTTCAGATATAGAACTCACTCAAATATAAGCCTAGTCGCAAACAACCCAGGAGATCCAGGACCAAACCACTCAAAGTTCCATCGCCCTTCCAGAAAGGGTGACCTGTAGCAAAAAAGCACATGAATATCTCATTCAAAACGTATAGACATGAATATTTAAAAAAAATGTATAGATATGGAGGTTTTTAGTCCCTTACGTCGTGGGTCGAGGTGTTGGATTAAGCCGCTCAAGACCAGTTATCCTTTCATTCACATCAATTCTTTGATATTCAGTTGTCTTCCCAGAGACTAAGGCCTCAAAACCCCCTGCATCTTTAAACTGAAAGTGTCTCCAGAGTAAATATGTTTAAGTCCAAGTTTGACCATTTGCAAAAACTGTTAGATTGTATGATATACAATATAATCAACTTCACTTCGGTAAAAAAAATATATAATCAACTTCATTTTAATCTTGTTGGGGAAATCGGGGAGCACTGACAGCAACAACAGACTAAAGATATGGACTACCAAGAGACCTAGACAACACATTTCCACCAAAAATCTTAAGACATCGAGTATACGCGTCACCTCTCTTATGTGTCTTTCATTTAGCTCATTCTTAGTCAATATGAAACTAACAATTGACACTTAAATTCCAACAATCTATGTAGTTAGTTCCTTTTAACTGTCATATCGCAATAATCCATTATTGGTAACTGTTTTTTTTTACTTAATAATTCTTTTTATAACCCTTGTGGAAATACTCCACTCTTTTTCAATCTTCAATCATATAATTATATTAGTTTTCAATACTCAAATCCATGACAGAAAAAGAAAACAACAATAACAAATTTCTCCTTATTGAATTTAAAGAAATTAATTTCTATCACAGTTTCCTTCTCTATTTTTTAGCTTCCCTAACAGAATCATAACTCTTTGGGTATGAATATCATGAATTAAGGAGGAAAATGAGAAGTAAAGCAAAATTGAAGCACAACATTCTCTATGTGCAAGATTTTCCTTTTAATTTCACCACAAATAACAATCAAAATAAACAAAAAAACAAATCACTTTTTCGGAATTCAAAAGGGGTAAAGTCAATAACAGGAATGAAAAATGAACCTAGGTCCAAATCCTACCTACTACCTACTCAGTACCTAATAAATGTAAGTAAATTATAATCATTCCAAAATTTCCCCCTTTCTCATAATTTAATTTACTAAAACATACCATAAAAACTAAATAAATAACAAAAATTAAACAATGACGAACACCAATTAGTTAATCAATTAACAAGATTATTAAGGGAAATGAGGGAGTGACTAACAGCGAGGAGAAGCGATTCTTTAGCGGAAAGGCGTTCCATTTCTTTGGCATAAGCGGCGGGTGCACCAGTCTGAATCTGAACCATAGCTCTGCAACAGACACGTTTCTGCCACGTGGAGCGTGAGGATGATGAGGATACTTTCCATGAAGAAGAAGAAGAAGAAGATGATGAAGAAGGGATGCAAGAAGTGGTGATTGTTGAAATACAGAGATGTGAAGCGGAAACAGAAGCAGCCATTGATAAATTGTTTCGGTGAAGAAAAAGGGAATGAATGAGTTCTCAAAATGAAATGAAATCAAAGCGTTGCTCACCACGGGTGCGTGTGTGGTGTTTTTGTTTGTTTGTTTTAACTATTCAGTCTTTACAGTTTTCAGTTTCACTGGATTTGTCCTAATCCTAACCTACAAGCTACAGCGAGCTTCATGCCATGTTCTAAATATCTTTTTTCTTAAAATATTCTAGCTGAGAATTAGTTACTCTAATTTTACCTATTACTTCAAAATTATTGAATCTTCTCTAGAATTAATAGTTCAGCTTGATTGATGTTGAAATATAATATAAATATTTATTTAGCTTAATTGCAGTTTCAGTCTCTCTATTTATACTGATTCACGAAATTGGTCCCCCTATTTTAAAAATCGACAGTTTTGGTCCTCTCTCTGATTTTAAAATAATGATGACGTGAGATGAACATGACATATGATACGATGTTGTAGAGTGATTAACACCCATGAAATTGGAATAAAACGTCGTAAAAACTAAACTTTCAATTTTGAAATTTTTTTCGTATTTTTAATTTAATTAATGACATATGAATAATTAATGGATCTAGATGGTTTTATATGATAGAATTGTATGTCACGTCATTTAAAATATATCAAATCGTCATTTTTTAATTTAAAAATCTGAGGGAGGGACCAAAACTGTCAGACTTTTAAAATAAGGGGACTAATTTCGTGAATCAGTATAAATAGGAGGACTAAAACTGCAATTAAACCTATTTATTTTTGTTTATTTTTAGGTTAGACTTAAAGTTACCTTGGATGAATTATGGGTAACTTACCCTATATATTTGATCAGAAATGTTATTAAAACACATAAATTGATGTAATACAATATTTACTGTTTATCCATATGTGCTAATCCATAAAATATAGGTATCACACACTTTCTTTTCTTCCATTTTCACTTTTTTTTCCTTCTTTTACCAAGAATTGTTTCAACTAATATTCAAACTCGAATTCTCTCGAATAGTTTGTTTTTAAGTGAAACTCATTCACCATTTTAGCTCTATCACTTGGTTATCATAAAAGGTAGTTTTGTTATTTTATATAATCTAATAAATTATTCTTCAAATTTATAAAAATATGAATATTAATTTAAATTTTTAAAATAATTATAATTTTGGCAAAATATCTATCGCGGTCTCTTAACTCAATTTCAAGTAACAATTTAGTCTTATATATATATATATATATATATATATATATATATTTTCAATTTGATCATTTATTTAATGTTAAGTAACAATTTGATCTTTTATGTCTTAAAATGTCAACAATGTTATCTTTTTTTACAGAAATTCAGAAAATTCTTCATCATCTTCAAACAAAACTCTGAAAAATTAGTAATCATCTTCAACAAAATTCATATTTTCATCTCCAACAGCAACAACAAAATCAAATTCATCCAATTAAAAACTCACATTTTAAGATTTAAGTTGGGGATTTGATTTGAAGAAGGATAGAAAGAAGAAGAAGATATTCTCTTGGTAATTTGAGTATCAAATCTTAAAGTGTGAGTTCTTTATTTTATGTTGTTGGAGATGAACATATGGGTTTATTTGAAGAATTGAGTTATGGATTTGATGAATATATGAATTTTCTTAAAATTGATAATGAATTTTTTGAGTTTTGTTTAAAGATGATGATGATGAATTTTCTGAGTTTACGTCAAAAAAAGGATAATATTATTGACATATTAAGACATAAAAAATTAAATCGTTATACTTAAAATTAAATATAAAATCAAATTGGAAAAAAAAAAGATAAATACATGAATTGTTACATGAAATTACGTTAAGGAATCGTAAGATGTATTTTACCTACAATTATTTACAATGATAGCTTTTCCATTTACATATATCATATCTTTAATTTAAATTTTTAAATTTATTTATTTAGTAGTGTCAAGGAATTTTCTTAAATATATAATTATTTCATTATTTATTTAATTTTTTTAGTATGTTTTGTTAATTATAATATTTAAAAGTGTTGTAAGTTAATTGGGAAAAACATTATCTAATCATTCTACAGTGATAATTTTTTCATTTAAATATTATATATATTATATCATGTTATGATGAGATGTATGTCGAACATATGATATAACAAAATAACATTATTTTATATATTATCATGTGCACGTTAATATATGAGATAATAATAATTATTATATCACTATTAATTATTATATCTATCGTATCTTATTTTTATCTAATTTTATATAATTTATTATCTCTATTTTATCTTGCATATTTAACTGACTCTTAATATTATACCATGTTTTTATATTTCAGTAAAATAAAATAAAATTTTAATAATATTCATGTTTACAACGATGCACATACATATTCTAATATTTTATTTAAAAAAAATTCTTTATCTTATTTAAATATATTAGCTTATGAAAATATCATTATTTGATTGTTGGAAATACCGTAGATCCATGATTGACTCGTGGACTTGCTTTGCATTTTCTATTAGATTGGATCAACTACATTTAGTGTAGTGGCGTTTCGCTTAAACTTTGTGGCATGTCCTTGGTTCGATTCTTCTAATGGTCTTCTTTCACATAAATAATGTTATTCTTTTATAAATTTTCTGATTGGAAACATAAAAGTCCATTAATTGACTATGGGGTTAATCTTGACTATGAGGTAAATATGTAAATAACAAAAATTATAATCACTAATAAGAGACGATGCAGTAGTTCTTAGAGTTTTAAACATTTTTTAAATACTAGACTATGGTACAAGTTGTAGTTTTAAATAGAGCTTTAAAGTTTTAAATACTAGACTATGGTACAAGTTGTCTGGCTATTTGAGATGGGAAGGGGATAAGTCGTCCGCTGAGAAGGTAAAGGTTTACTAGAAGTACAATACTCTTGGTAACGGCCCGACGGCTGTCGTTAATACCAATGATGCAGTTATGTGGAGTATGTGGCTGACTCGTAATAATCGTGCATGGGAAAATATAACTGACAACCCACAACAAACTGTCATGTGTGGGATAATGCTGTTAGCGAACTGGGCGAGAGCGCAATTGTCGTTGTAGTTGTAATGAGACAGCAAACATGAGCAACAGGTTCTGTCGTGGCTGCCACCAACACCTTGCAGGCTGAAATGTAATGTCGATATATCATTTTCTCATCATCATAACATAGTTGGATTGGAGATGCGCATTTGCGATGATAGTGGTAGCTTTTTAGCTAAAACAAAATGGTTTGCCTCTATGAGTTCAGTGGATGAAGGCAAAGCGTGTGGTTTGGTATCGACTACTAATTGGGTTCATGATTTGGATCTAGATAATGTGGATTTTGAGCTCGATTCCAAACGAGTGGTGGATAATTTTAATAGGGCCAAACATGACATCTCAAATTTCGGAGCCATAATAAATGATTATAGGCGTCAATTTTGTGATTATTTTCAAAACTCATGTTGATTTTGTTTAGAGACAATCCAATAAGGTTGTTCATAATCTTACAAGAGCGATCACATCTTTAGCTAATCTCCATAGTTTTATGGAAATTCCAATATGTATTGAACAATTATTTAGTAATAAAATGGCTTGAACTTGCTCCTTCCAAAAAAAATAGTTGAGAAGGCAAAAATAACAAAACCATTAATTAGTTTTTCTGAACTAATGAAGAAAATACAATAATTATATCATTAGATCAAGTACTTATGTAATTTTTGTAAAACTAAAATATGAAATAACTTAGAAAAAGCAAGACCGGCAACGTTCAATGTAGTATATAGAAAAGATCATAATTGATGTACCCAAGTTGAGGATGTAGTCCTTGTTGTCGTCATCAAAGTTATTTGAGTTATTTGGTGTTGTTGCAATTAGTTTCGCTTCAACAATCATTTATCATATTTTAGGTAAGATGTTTGAAACATAATTTGAAGTCATTAACAGAGAATGATTTAAATCTTTCAATGGTAAAAGTCTTTTTAAAGTGAGTTGATTGTTTGATTTACAATAAATAAAAAATAATGAGTCCTATTAGATTCTTCGACAATCTCAATGTTTGTTGTGTACATAGTGCGTCCATATAGATTTTTATCATACTATTATAGAATTAACCAAAACGAGAGTAAGATATAGAAGAATAGAGATGAAGGAGAGAAAAATAGAAGAATACGATACTCTTCAAAGTACTTTACATTGTTATAAAAATCTTATTTATAGTACATAAATCTAGTAACTTATAAACACTTGAATGGTCTAACCATAATGTATCATTAACACCCCACTAACATTAAAGGTTAAAGTTTTTAATCATATAAGTTGTAAGGGACACACGTTAAGGGTTATGCAACAACTCCAAACTTCAAAGCTCATTTTATTATAAATTATCTTTTAAAAACACTGTAATTATTATTTTTAAATACATATTTTGTATTATAAAATTGTGTATAGTCATAACATCATTTTCTTTTAATTTTAACTAATTGATAAAGAGGAAAATCTTGTTATATTCATAAATATTAGTATGTTAGTAGACAAATAAAGTATTTTCAAAGGTAGAGAAGTTTGGGGTAAAATTGAGAAAAATAGGGGACAAGGAGGGTAAACTTGTAAATTTTTTACCTATAATAACCTCACCCTCATTCACACTGGAATAAAAATCAAACCTCATCCTCCTCACTTACAAGCTTGGAACACATCATATACACCCACACAAAGACGTCATTAACATCCACACTTATTTCTCTAACCCAATTCCCCTCTTTCGTTCTCTCTTTCACAAACTCACTTTCTTGTCTAATTAAATGATATGCATATTTCCTCTTTTTTTCATATCTATCTTTCATCAAGTCTATAATCAAACCGTGAAAGGAGAAAGAAAAAACAAGTTTTAGAAACTGAAACAAAGGGAAGGTGGCCTAGAGAGGGAAAAAAGAAGAGGAGAAAAGGCCACACTCAGTTCATCAATCAATCTTGAGAAGAAAACACCAATTTTCATGGAGAATGAATGAGAGGGGTGTGAAAGCATAAGGGGAGAAAGGAAATGAAGTTTGAATTAGAGTTAGGGTTTTACTCATAAAAGAAGAAGATGAAAATAAAGTCTTAGATCTCAAATTTAAGTGGCTACCTTGCCTTTTTCCTCTTTGAATATGAATATTTGGGATATTGTTGTCACTTGTTTTGTTTGAAATTTTTAAGGATATCGTGATGTTGTTAATGGTTGATGATTTTAAGATATAAATTGTCTATTTGTTTTGTATGTTACTTTTTGCATGATACTGAAATGAAAATATGCTTTTTTTGGGTTAAATGATGAGGAAAATGGGTTTTGGGAGTTGGAAAAAGAAGAGAATTGTACGAGAATTTGTAACAGCTCGACCCCTCTGGCCGACATTGTACTCACAAACTTCTTGCTCTCTCATTTTCCACTATTAGAAATTAGCGATTTTTTGTTTTCTCTAGGAGTCGAACTCGATACCTTATCGAAGTTCAAGCACAAATAGGTGTTTCAATTATGACGTTTCGAGGTGGTTTGGGTAAGTTAAAACTAACCCACATTATGTTTTGTTGTTGTTTATGCTTGCATGTCTTGGTTAGACACATTCTAACCACGATTTGTTGACGTTTTAGTCCTCGAGTCAAAATATAGGTCGTTTCAGCATAAATGACGATATCGTCAACTCACTTAAGGGTATCGTTAATTGATGGGCAGTGTTGAGTATACACTAAAACACTCTCAAATATCCTTAGGTTGTTAGTGTGCTTTTGTCCGTGGCAAAAAAAAATGACGTTGAAACATTCGATTGTGTTCGTTGTTTGAGGGCAAATACTTTGGACATTGAGAGTAGGGAGTGTTTGGTGTTATTGGTTGCTATTAGTGATTGTTTAAAGTGTTTCTTCTTGTTAGTTTGCTCATATAATGATGGGGTCAAGATTTCGTACTAACCAAGAGGTTCCCACAAACTTCACTAGGGATGTGTAGTTAACACGACTTACATTCATTTAGTGACTCTTTGGAGTAACATTGGATGAATTTAGATTGTGGTTAATCACTCATCATTTGGGATTATAAATGATTATGCTTGAGGTTGATTGTTATATTGTTATTATGGATTATCTGCTTTATGTGATAAGTGATTATATGTGTTATATGATCGTTTTTGTGCTTTGTTGAGTTAATATGTGATTATTATGAACTTATATCATATTAGAGTACACGATTATGGATGAAATGATGGTTGATTGTGTATCAATAAGGATATGACAACTATACTGAAATGAGTTTTGCTGTAAAAAAATATCCTTGTAATTATGCGTATCTTGATACAGAGATCAAAAAAGCAGAGGGTATCAATATCAGAATATGTTACATATACCTTCAGACAAATAACAGATTCAGGGTGTTGAGTAGAGGATACACAAATTTGTCTTCTTCAAAGCATTGACTTTTTATCAGAGTGTTGACTTTCCATAACATTGACTATTCAGAGTGTTAATTTTCTATTAGAATCAGATGATGAGATGCTTGACACGATTATCAGAGATAGACGATCACTTGCTTGTTGTACTTATCAGAGCAAAATAAACATATGCTTGTTGTAGTTAGAGCATTACTTGTATTAATAGAATCACCAGACGCACGTTTCATAGCGCGTTTATCATACTAAGAATACGAATTTTAGAGCGGAGTCTTTAACTTGGTTCAAACATTAGAGGATGTAGCGTAAAGTCATATAAAATAAACCTGATTTGGGAACTGCACACTTAAACAAGCATTAATATTTTAAATTGTTCCCACAAGATAATTGTGTTATCATCAAAACAAGTAAGAGTTATAGTTATTCAAACCAACTTGGTTCTAACAATCTTCCCATTTTTTATGATGACAAACGTCTATTTTTGTAAACACATTTTGATTTTTAAAGGAGTAAAAAAGAATAACATAGAATATCACAACAAGCCCCCCTTAATATATGCATGTTTAAATGTAAGAGGATGAGAGATATTCTAACAAGATAGATTAAAAGCGTTATTAATGGAAAAGGAACTTGAGATTTTCATTAAAATTGTTCAAGATATTCTCCCCTTTTGTCATCAAGAAAAAAGTGTAGAGTAGCCAACTAGTTAAGAAGTAAAAGAAAATACAATTCAGGAAAAAAGTTAGTCTCAAACAAATAAATTTTTTTTAGGGAACTACAAGTTTGGGTTGGGTTGAAAATGACTTGCTTGTTGCGTTTATCAGAGGCAGAATAAACATATGCTTGTTGTAGCCATCAGAGCCAAACTAATTAGACCATTTCTTGTATTAACAGAATAAATAGAGGCACATTTCAAAGAACGTTCATCAGACTCAAAATACGAATGTTAGAGCGGAGTCTTTAACTTGGTTCAAACATTAAAGGATGTACACTTAAACAGAGCATTAGTGCTTTAAAATTTTCCCACAAAATAATTTTGTTATCATCAAAACAAGGGGTCATAACTCTTCAAACCAACTTGGTTCTAATACACATGTGTGGAATATGACGTATACTTATCGGTGTTTGCGCATGGATGACACCCGTTTGACAAATTTTGTTATGATTGTTCAGCACCTACTGCTTCATGTTATATGGGCAACTCACAGAGTGATCCATCACGTTTCGATTTACACTTACTCGTGCAGGACTTGTGGCATTGCTTGCACTTACCAATCTTTATTTTCTCATATTGGACATAGACACGGGGGATGATCGGTTGGGAACAAGGAAACTTCAAGTATGACTTCATCCTCAGCTACATTAAGGGTGTATGATTACACTGTGATGTCACCCTAGTTTAGTTGACATGAAATGGGAAGGATCGATATTGATGCGTAGAAAGTTGGACATGAACCCATCCCTTTTTGAACTTTTTGGCCAATGTAGGGTCCCATTTTCTTTTGGTCTATTGGAGTCATTTGCCTCGTTTGTTATTGTTGGAACCAAGTTGGTTTTACATTTAGAGTTTTGATGTTAACAAAAATATTTTATGAGAACAATATATTTGACTTCAAATAGTATGAAAGAAGATTCATGTTTTTGAAGAAAACCTATAATTAGATTTGATTCAAATTTATAATTGAAGAAAATCTAAAATAAGATTTGATTCCAAATTATAATTGAAGAAAATCTAAAATAAGATTTGATCCAAATTATAATTGATGAAAATCTAAAATAAGATTTGGACATATCAAGTAAGAAAGTTCAAATATGGAGAAAGAGAAACACTAGAGGAAAGATTCCAGACCCAAGAAGAAGAGTATGATGGCTACATGGGATAATTCTGAAGAATCCTGTAACGCTGAACAAGAATATTTGGGTATGATGGCTCATACCAACTCTACCTCTGGATCCAACACAGATTCTAACTCTGGAAGTGAACCGGCAAATGAAGAAATTGAGGTATTTTCTGAATTTACTTGATCTGATTTAATTATTTCTATAAACGATTTTTTAAATATTAATCACAAATTGTCTTTAAAACTGAAAACACTTAGGAAAGAAAATATTAATCTAATTGAAAAAGTTAATATTTTAAAGAATCAAGGTATTGAATTTAAAACAAAAAATACAAATATGAAAACTGATATTACTGAACTTAAAATAGAGAATGCAAATATGAAAACTGATATTACTGAATTTAAGACAGATAACGCAACTCTAAAAACTGATATTATTGAACTTAAAACAAAAAATGCAAATATGAAAACTGATATTGCTGAACATAAGGCTGAAAATCTAACTCTGAAAAGTAATTATAGTTCAACTCTAAGTTTATTCCCTCTGATGATTTATGTACTATTTGCTATAAGAAAGGTCACACTAAAATATCTTGTCCTATGATAACCATATGGAAAGACAAGAAATCATTAAGATCTAACAAACCAGGACCCAACCAAATTTAGGTACCAAAGGATAAAATTGTTTATGTTGCAGATTTTCTAAGCAACCAAATTGAAACACCAGTCATCGTGTCTGGTCAATGGATGCTTGCAATATATGAAGACAAAAAGGTCTATGTTCCAAGACCTAACAAACAGAAGCCAACTAACTCTGGTGGAAGAAGGACTAGTCAGCACAATGCCTATCAGAACCAGAACCATAACCATATGATGAACCAGAAATATATGGAGTATCAACAAACTCAAAACAGGCAGAGAAATCACACATATCAACAGAATTGGAACTACCAGAAGAATCAGAATTACCACTAGAGAAACCCGATACATCAACAGAAACATAAGTGGTAGATTAAAAGTCAGAATCAGGAGACTTCTTTGAACACTCTAATCAAATTCATAAAGACTACAAAACTGGATGGGAATTCAAATCCCTTCATCCAGACTCTCTAATCAGAGAATATGCAAACTCAGAATCTGAAAACTAGAAAAGAAGAACTAAGAGGGTTTTCATAGTGAAACTGAAATTGTTAACATATAGGTGATATCTTTCTTTAAATTTAATTATTGTCTGATATTATGTTTACTGTGATAACAAGAGGCTTGATCATAAAAATCAAAGCTAGATAAGTATTTTGCAGGTTCTGAAAAATTTAAGAGGAATGATGTTTGGGATCTAGTACCTAGACCAAAGAAGAACATTATTGGAACCAAGTGGGTTTTCAAAAACCAGTGAAGTGGTCAGAAACAAGGCAAGAATTGTCACACAAGGCTACAGTCAGCAAAAGGTCATTGGTTACACTGAGACATTTGCTCTAGTGGCCAGGTTATCAGCTATTCGTATTCTACTTTCTTTTGCTGCAAATAATAACATTACATTATTTCAAATGGATGTTAAAAGTGACTTTCTAAATGATTATATTAGCGAAGAAGTTTATGTTAAACAACCCCCAGGTTTTGAAAGTTCTAAATTTCCAAATCATGTTTTTAAACTTAGGAAATCTATGTATGACCTAAAACAAGCACCTAGTGCATGGTATGATAGACTTAGTAACTTTTTGCTTAAAAATAACTTTGAAAGAGGACAAGTTGATAATACACTCTTTAGATGACATTCTTATTATTCAAATTTATGTTGATGACATTATTTTTGGATCTACTAATGGCACTCTTTGCCAAGAATTTTCTAAATTGATGCAGCTTGAATTTCAATTAAGTATGATGGGAGAACTTAAGTTCTTCTTAGGGATATAAATTCAGCAAAGTAAAAAGGGTATATACATTCATCAAACTAAATATACAAAAGAGCTCCGTAGGAAGTTTAAGATGAGTGATTGCAAATCTATGGCTACACCAATGCACCCTACTTGTTCACTTGAAAAAGATGATTCAGGCGAAAAAGTTGACCAAAAACCTATAGAGGAATGATAGGATCCCTACTTTACCTTACCGCTTCCAGACCTGACATCATATTTAATGTGCAAGATTTCAAGTTAACCCTAGTGAATCACATTTAACTGTTGATACCTAAAAGGCACTACCAACCTTACCTTGTTCTACAAGAAATCTCATAAGTACAAACTGAGTGGATACTGTGATTCTGATTATGCTGGAGATAAACTTGAGAGAAAGAGCACTAGGGGAAACTGCATAGTTTTAGGTGACAACTTAATATCCTGATCAAGTAAGAGACAAAATACCATTGCAATGTCAACAGCAGAGGCTTAGTACATTTCAGCAGCTGGCTGCAACTCTCAACTACTTTGGCTGAAGCATCAACTTGAAGACTACAAAATCCTAGAATCCAACATTCCCATCTATTGCGATAACACTTTTGTCATTTTTCTAACAAAAAATCCTATCCTACATTCTAGAGCTAAACACATAGAGATCAAACACCACTTCATTAGGGACTTTGTTCAAAAAAGGGTACTAAACATTCAATTTGTAGAGACTCAACACCAATGAGCTTACATATTCACCAAACCACTACCTGAAGATAGGCTTGACTTCAACGAGAAAAACCTAAACCTTATCTTCATACCTGACTGATGTTGTGATCACTTCAAAGTAGTTTAGTTTTACACTAGTTATTAAATTTTCTTGTATTATGTTATATTTATTTTATTCCTAAAAAAACATAGAGAAAGAAAATATAAATAAATAAATAAATAAATAAATAAAAATTAAAAGCAAAATTAAAAAGGAAAACGAAAAAAAAAGAGAAAAATGAAAAAAAAAAGTTTTACTTTCAAGTATTTTTGTCTGATAACAAAAGGGGGAGAAATATATTTGATAATGTGGGGAGATTATGATACTAAGACTTAGGGGGAGCCCTAAGTTAGGGGGAGTTAAAGAAATATAAAGAAAAATTGTTATAAAAAATACAAGTTTTGTCATCATCAAAAAGGGGGAGATTGTTGGAACCAAGTTGGTTTTACATTTAGAGTTTTGATGTTAACAAAAGTATTTTATGAGAACAATATATTTGACTTCAAAGAGTATGAAAGAAGATTCATGTTTTTCAAGAAAATCTATAATAAGATTTGATTCAAATTTATATTTGAATAAAATCTAAAATAAGATTTGATTCCAAATCATAATTGATGAAAATCTAAAATAAGATTTGATTCAAATTTATAATTGAAGAAAATCTAAAATAAGATTTGATTCAAATTTATAATTGAAGAAAATCTAAAATAAGATTTGATTCATATTTATAATTGAAGAAAATCTTTGACCAAGTTGAAAAGAAGATATGGTCAAGATTTGAAGAATATTTGAAGAAGATTTGAAGAATATTTGATCAACATTTGAAGAAGATTTATTTAAGATTTGAAGAATATTTGATCATGATTTGAAGAAGAATTTACAAACTCAATCTACACAAAATAGGAACATAATCAATCTAAAGAATTTACAAACTCAATCTACAAAAAAATAGAAATAGAATCAATTTGAAGAATTTACAAACTCAATTTGAGCAAGATACAATTCAAAATTAAACAAGGACTAAATTGAAGCCCAAATATTCACTATAAATAGATACTCAAGGCTGAAGTAGAAAAGCCTCAAAAAAGTAGAAAAGAGTAGAAGAACTCAAGCTCAAGATTCCAGATTCATCTTAGAGTTCAAAGAGAGAAACACTTGTTCGAATGAGAAATATTTTCTGAGTGTTTTTTCTTAGAGTGTGAGAGTTATTATTATTATCACCTTTGTTAGAAGCAACTACTCAAGTTTCAATCTTTTGTATCCAACCCGATAGTGGTTTAGTTCTTTCTTCAATCTGGGGTTGTTAGGTTGTTAGGAGAAGACTTGGCTTGTAGGGTCAAGGTGGTTAGTTCCTTAAAAGTCTGGGGTTGTCAGGCTGTTTGGGAAGACTGGCTTGAAGGGTTAGGTGCTTTGTAATTCAAGGTTTTTGAATTAGTGGATTAAAGCCTTCTGAATGAGGGGACTGGATGTAGCCAAGTTAGTGGTGAACTAGGATAAATCTACGCGTCAAATTATTTATGCTTTCATTGCTTGTTGTCTCTAAATTCGATTGCTTCTACTCCAAGTAAGTCACCAAAACCAAACTAATTTTTTAATTATTTATAAATTATCAAAAAGTTGTCAACTTTGTGCAAACACAATTTAACCCCCTTCTCGTGTTCGCACCTTCAGTTGTTATTGCAGAACAAAAAGAACACAAGGAAAAGGGTGTTTGATTAATGTTTTTAAAAACTTTTTACGTGGCTATACTTAAAGTAAATAAGGTAATGTACTTGAATGAAAACAATTATTTATCCTAGTTCCCCACCAACACGGTAGCTAATTCTAGTCCCTTTAACCTAATGGATTTAATCTACTAGTTTATCATTGAACCAGACTTACACTTGAACACCTACTAGTCACACATATTGTGTTCAATCTTCGTAACCTTCTAGCGCACTACAGTCAAGCTATTGAGGAGGGCAGCCGCTACTGGGCTAGGTTACAAGAAAAGGTTTTGGGTTTTCTGAATGAGCTCTCGCAAAAAGTTTTTACAAAAGTATTACTTAAGAAATTCTCTTAGCACTAATGTGAAATATAATAATATTGAGAAAGAGTGCAAATGCGCTTTTTTTGCTTGTTGCTCGAATATTGTATATCTCATCTCTTTCTTCGTTAAAGGAGGCACATCTTTTGTAGAGTACGATTATGATTTCTGGTTGTTTTCCTGATTGCAGAAAATCTGGATAGTCCATGAAGTTTTGCATCATATCTTTGTGGAATTTATTTGTTGGAGTGACTTTCTAGAAATGATTGATCTTGTACTAATTCGGTGTGTCTGATTGAAATAGTTGGGAAACAGAGGGAACGATAATTAGAGAAATTCTTAAGATTTTCAGACAAGTAGCTAATTTAGGATGTGTATCAGAGGATGCCCAATTTGTTTGTCTTCAAGGCGTTGAATTTATCAGAGTGTTGACTTTTTCATAGCATTGACTTTTTAGAGGATATACTAAAGTTCAGAGTCAGACGCTTGGTGTGATTATCAAAGGCAGATGCAGTAACTTGTTTGTCATTCTTATTAGAGGAAGAGGCATATTATGTCTTGTCACACTTATCAAAGGCAGAGGCACAAAATTTCTAGAGGCAGTTGGAACGCAATGTTGTTTCTCGTATCAGACTTAGCGAAACGAAGATAGGAGAAGTTATTTTTTATCTTTGTCTTCGTCCGGTTATCAGAGGATACGCTGATTTTGGACCTGTGCAATTATTCACAACGTTAGAGCATTAAATTGTTCCTTCAAACGATTTTGTTATCATCAAAACAAGTGAGAGGCATATTTTTTCAAATCAACTTGGTTCCAACAATCTCCCATTTTTTGATGATGACAAACATCTATTTTTGTGAATAAATTTTTTTTTTGAGGTAAAGAAAACAAAGAGATAAAATAGTAATAACACGTTACAACAAAGCTCCCTATTAAAATATGCATGTACAATTCATAAGATGAGATATATTCTAATAGAGTGTCAGCATGCATTAAGAAACAAAAGTTCATAAAAAGAAAACAAAAATTATACATTCTCCCCTTTTGTCATCAAACAAAAAGAAAGGAGGGAAAGAAAAAAAACAGAATAAAACACTAAGGGGTGGGATTAGTGAGCCTTGCCATAATTAAATTAAGGGTATTATGAATATCCTCATGATTCTTGGTTGCTTTTCCATAAATGCCCCTGCCTTAGTAGCTAAACGATCAAAATCTTCCTTCTTAACAAACTAAAATGAATCTAGCACGAGGCTAGAGGGAGATGCAAATAGGCTTACGGAGGCAGAATCTGCAGATCCTCGAGCAGCAACAAAAGAAGCATCCAGATAGAGAATCTCAATCTATGGGATGACCACAAGAAGCTGCAATTGTGCGATTGGAACAACCACTAAAGGATCTAGAAGGATATCACCAGAGGGAGAGGGGGCATCCTTAGATGAGCTTGATGAGGCGGTTGTTAGGAGCTTTCTGGATCGATTGCTCTTGGCTCTTTGAAGCGAACTCTTCCATAAGTAGATGATTTCAACTGTTTGTCTAAAAGCTACACCATTCTACAAAGCCATGTGCAGGCCATGATCCTTGTTGTCTTGAATCCGGTTTGTGACAAAGGATAAGACTTTGTTCAACTAGGTTGAAAGATCATTAGGATCTTGACTTTGAGCGTTTTGATTTCTGGTGTGAGAGATTATGGCAGAAAGGGAGGTAAGGAATGTCTAGAGGTCAGGGAAGCTAGATGAAATGGATTGGGTGGAGGGGATGATCGCTAGAGGAATGTAGGAGGTAGTAGAGTCAGTGGGGAAAATGGGAGGGTAATGTTAGAGGAATCTTCTAATGATGTGTCAGATACTAGGTCTGTTGGAACCAAGTTGATTTTACATTTAGAGTTTTGATGTTAACAAAAGTATTTTATGAAAACAATATATTTGACTTCAAAGAGTATGAAAGAAGATTCATGTTTTTGAAGAAAATCTAAAATAAGATTTGATTCCAATTTATAATTGAAGAAAATCTAAAATAAAGATTTGATTCAAATTTATAATTGAAGAAAATCTAAAATAAGATTTGATTCATATTTATAATTGATGAAAATCTAAAATAAGATTTGATTCAAATTTATAATTGATGAAAATCTAAAATAAGATTTGATTCATATTTATAATTGAAAAAAATCTTTGACCAAGTTGAAAAGAAGATATGGTCAAGATTTGAATAATATTTGAAGAAGATTTAATTAAGATTTGAAGAACATTTGAAGAAGATTTAGTGAAGATTTGAAGAAGATTTGATTAACATTTAATGAAGATTTGAAGAATATTTGATCAATATTTAATTGAAGATTTGAAGAATATTTGATCAACATTTAATGAAGATTTGAAGAATACTTAATCTACATTTAATGAAGATTTGAAGAATATTTGATCAACATTTTAATGAAGATTTGAAGAATATTTGATCAACATTTAATGAAGACTTGAAGAATATTTGATATGAAGAATTTACAAAGTCAATCTACACAAAATTGGAACAGAATCATTTTGAAGAATTTACAAAGTCAATCTACACAAAATAGGAACAGAATCAATTTGAAGAATTTACAAACTCAATCTAAACAAGATACAATTCAGAATTAAATAAGGACTAAATTGAAGCCCAAATTTTCACTATAAATAGACACTCAAGGCTGAAGGAGAAAAGCATCAAAAAGTAGAAAAGAGTAGAAGAACTCAAGCTCAAGATTCCAAATTCATCTTAGAGTTCAAAGAGAGAAACACTTGTTCAAATGAGAAATATTTTCTAAGTGTTCTTTTCTTAAAGTGTGAGAGTTATTATTATTATCAGCTTTGTTAGAAGCAACTACTCAAGTTTCAATCTCTTGTATCCAACCCGATAGTGGTTTAGTTCCTTCTTAAATCTGAGGTTGTCAGGTTGTTAGGAGAAGACTTGGCTTGTAGGGTCAAGGTGGTTAGTTCCTTAAAAGTCTGATGTATTCAGGCTGTTTCGGAAGACTGGCTTGGAGGGTCAGGTGTTTTGTAATTCAAGGTTTTTGAATTAGTGGATTAAAGCCTTCTGAATGAGGGGACTGGATGTAGCCAAGTTAGTGGTGAACCAGGATAATTCTACTCGTCAAATTATTTATGCTTTCATTGGTTGCTGCCTCTAAATCTAATTGCTTCTACTCCAAGTAAGTCACCAAAACCAAACTAATTTTTAATTAAATATAAATTATCAAAAAGTTATCAACTTTGTGCAAACACAATTCAACCCCCCTTCTCGTGTTCGCACCTTCAAGGTTGACATCAGTTGGTGCAACAAGCACTACTTTAAGGGGAGAGGGATGTGGAGAATACGATAAGGTGAGGTCAGGTATAGCAGTGGAGGATGGAGAAGGTGATGCTAAGGTTGTGGAGGGGGTAGGTGTTTGAGCAGATGTGCGAGGCTTGTGAAGGAAGAGTTGGGTTACGTATCCGAGTGAAGAAAAGTGCTCAGCTAAGGTGGCTTCAAACATATAACCTGCATATTAGAGTTAGAAGAGGGATGGGTGATGGATGCAGGATCGGAGGAAGGAGGGACAAATTTGGTTGGCTGGGGAGAGAGAACAAGATGGACTGGTTCAAGTTTATGGACAGGGAGAGGGGTAGGATGCTCAAAGTCTGAACTTACCTTTTATTTCTTCCTCTAAAAAAGAGTTTCTGTGTCTTCATCGGTGATGCTTGTGACATCCTCATCCTCTTCAATTCTTAGAGACGTAGCCACTCTTTTCCTTTTCTTTGCAAAAACTTGTTCAGCATAGGGCAGAGGCAAAATGACTGGAGCCACAGGTTAGCCAAACTAGCACATACACAAATATTCCAGAATGACTTCTTTGTTGTTTTTTGCGAATATGGGAGCGATGAAGTCATCAAACTCTGAAAGTGCATCCACATATCCACTTCCTTGACTCGTTGTTCTTCTAGAATCACCACTGGGTTGAATACAGTGCTTGGGCGACATCGGTCTCATTTTGATAAGATTTGAGATGTTGAAAGTGGGAGTAGATGATGATACCAAGTGTTCCTCTTTGGAAGAACCTCCAACTTCTTCCAGAGCCAGAATAAGAGATGTACAAATGAGTATATCAATTGTCAGTTTGGGGTAGGGAATGGTCTTGATCTTGCCTATTTTGGAGTTGATGATGCAGGACCGCATGTGCTCCAAGATGATGTGGGGAAAGTTTGTCTTGATTCCACATAAGATCTTTGTGGTCTTTGGTAACATGGTCTACCGATCCACCATTGGGCACCACACACTCAATAAGGATTTTGAAGAGAACGTGATGCTTAGGTTTATGATGAACAGACTTGGAACTCACCCTTAGCTCCTCGAAAAGTTCCTTGTTGAGTTTGAAGGTGCCAACCCTTGAATCGTACCCATTTTTCAGTATCATCCCTTCATTAAGGCTTCTTCTGATGGCGGCTAGGGATTGTTGAGTGATCTTATTAGGAAGACCCAACACGGTGCTAGAAATCTTCATCCACAACAGTTGAGTGCTGCAATTAGCTGCTGAGATATACTCTGCTGTTGCTATAGATAGTTGTCTTTTGCTTAACAAGTAGATCAGATTGTTACCAAAAAATGTGCAGTTTATACTTGTGCGACATATACTTCTTCATTTATGTAACCATTTAAGAAAGCACTTTTCACATTCATTTGATATAAGGTGATTTTATTAAATACTGCAAATGAAAGTAAAAGTCTGATAGCATCTAACCTTGCAATCGAGGCGAAAGTTTTAGTGTAGTCAATACCTTACTGTTGACTGTAACCTTGGGCTACAAATCTAGCTTTGTTTCTAACCACTTCACCTTTCTCATTGAGTTTGTTTCTAAAAATCCACTTGGTTCCAATTGGCTTCTTTTCTATGGGTTTGGGAACTACATCCCATACGTCATTCCGTTTGAATTGGTAGAGACAAGTGTTTTTCTTAGAGTGTGATAGTCATTGTTACAATCATCTTGTTAGTAGCAAAAACTCAAGTTCAAAACTTTTGAATTCAAACCAGATAGTGGTGTTAGTGTGCCTTCAACAATCTGGGGTTGTTAGGTTGTGTGGAGAAGACTTGGCTGGTAGAGACAAGGTGTTTGTGTTCCTCAAAAGTCTTGGTTGTTAGGATGTTTAAGAAGACTTGTCTTGTACGGTCAAAGTGGTTAGTTCCTCAAAAGTCTGGGGTTTGCCAGGCTGTTTGGGAAGACTGGCTTGGAAGGTCAGATGCTTTGTAATTCAAGTATTTGAATTAGTTGATTAAAGCCCTCTAAATGAGGGGACTGGATGTAGCCAAGTTAGTGGTGAACCAAGATAAAGGGGACTGGATGTAGCCAAGTTAGTGGTGAACCAAGATAAATCTATGTGTAAAATTATTTATACTTTCATTGTTTTCTGCCTCTGAACTCGATTTCTTCTTATCTAAGTAATTCATAAAAACTAACCAGCCTTCATCAAATTAGCAAAAAATTATCAACTTTGTCAAACACAATTATACCCTTTTCTCGTGTTTGCACCTTTAGACTTGTATTTCCATGCAGCTTTGGAATCTCGATGCTCTTGATCTGTGTTGTTAGTTGGATCTTATGATTCACTTTGGACTGTGTTTGACGCTTCTTCAGTATTATCGGTTTCCTCTACAATTTGTAAATCTGCAAAGTCTACGTCTAGCTTTGACTTTTTATGGTCAAGCTTTTTGCTATCAAACTTGACATGGATTGATTCTACAATAATCAATGTTTCTTTGTTGTATACTCTATAGACCTTTCAAAGTATCCTAAAAAGAGACACTTTTGAGATTGTGAGTCAAATTTGCTAAAATTGTCTTTGGTGTTTAAGATATAACAAATACATCCAAACTGATGAAAATATAAAATGTTGGGCTTTATTCCTTTCCTCAATTTATAAAGATTTTTATTGAGAATATGTATAATATAGATTCTATTCTCAATGTAACATGTGGTGTTCACTGCTTCTGCCTAGAAGTGCTTGGCAACGTTCATTTCGTGAATCATGGTGCATGTCATTTCTTGAAGAGATATGTTTTTCCTTTCTATAACACCGTTTTGTTGGGGTGTTCTAGGAGAAGAAAAATTATGTAAGATGTCATTCCTTTCACAGAAAATTTCAAAAACTTTGTTTTCCAATTCACCTCCAAGATCACTACGAGTCGTTGTTATACAAAAACCTTTTTCCTTTTGCACTTGTTTGCATAAGGTAGTGAATACTTTAGATGACTTATATTTTTGTTTTCGGAACTTTACCCATGTCCATCTGGAATACTCATCAACAATAACGAATCGATAATTTTTTACCATTGACAGAAGCAGTCTTTATAGGGCCAAATAGATCAATATTTAAAAGTTCAAGTGGTCTAGATGTTGAAACAACATTTTTAGAAGAAAAAAAAGATTTTGTTTGTTTCCTTTTCTAACATGTCTCACAAAGAACATATGAGTTATACTTAAGATTAGGGAAACCTCTTACTAATTCAAGTCTTTTTAATTTTGTGATTAACCTCATGTTGACATGTCTTAATCTTTTGTGCTATATCAGTTGTTCGTCGCTTATAGACATAAGACACTTGACTTTATGTTTGTTTAAATCTTATAAATTTATTTTGTAAATGTTGTTTTTCCTTTAGCCAATAAATAGTATGGAACCACCTCTTTGACTTATTTCTTTACATGACTTTTGATTGAAGACTACACCATAACCACTATCGCTTAATTGACTTATGCTCAGTAGATTATGCATTATTCCTTTTACAAATAAAACATTCTTAATGAAGGGAAGAGAACCATTACCTATTGTGCTATGTCCAATGAGTTTACCCTTATAATCACCTCCAAGTCCTACGAATCCTCTGTTCTTGAGGGTCACGTCTTAGAAACATAGACTTTTCTCCCATCATGTGTCGTGAGCATCCACTACCCAGGTACCATAACTGGTGTTTCAACTTTGTAGCTAAGGATATCTGCAAGATAGATTATTTTATCTTTAGGTACCCAAATTTGGTTGGGTCCTGGTTTGTTAGTTCTAAAAGGTATCTTGTTTTTTCATGTTTCCAACATAGGACTACTTATTTTGTTGTGACCTTTCTTATGATAGTATGCACAAGCAATATCAGATTGATTGAACCTAGGATTTTCAACCGTTTCTTCAAAGCTTATGTCGCGTTTATTGTTTCTGCTGACACCATAGATCATAGAAGCTTTTTTACTTCTGTCTATGCTTTTAGCTAGAAACTCTTGAAAGGTTGTTTCATACTTTACATAATTGCAGACTATATCCTCTAAGGTTTCTGAAACCTTTTCTTTCAGAGTTAGATTTTTCCTTTTTAGGTTTTCAATATCTTTTTCAAGGGAACTGCATTTGTTTGTTAAGATGTTATGAGCTTTTCTAAGAGACATAAGTTTTGAAGAAACCTTATGAATTTTATTGAGAAACTCATTTAGCATATCTATGAGTTCACTACGAGATAAGTCAGAGAATACCTCAATCTCTTCGTCAACAACTTTAGAGTCAAAGTCATAGTTAGTATCTGTCATTAGAGCCATGTTAGCATGTTTTTCATCTTCATTAGATGATTTATCAAAGTCATCCCAAGTTTTCATAAGACCTTTCTTCTTGGTCTTGAAGTATTTCCTGTGGGATTTTCTTTTCTAAAGTTTAGGACATTCTGATTTGAAATGACCTGGTTCCTTGCATTCATAGCAGATGAGCTTTCTTTTGTCTAGCTTTTCAATTCCTTCTCTACAATTTTGGAATCGTCTGAAATCTCTTTTGGGAAATGATTTCTTTCTATTGTTCCACATGTGTTGGATTTTTCTTGAGATAAAAAACAACTCTTCATCATCTAAATCTTCACTCTTATATTCACTTTCCTTCGAATCTTCAGTTGCTTGTAGAGCCTTAGAACTTGTCTTCTTTTCTTGGGATTTGAGAGCCAGGGATTTTGAATTTTTTTGGGCTCATCTTCAACTAGTTCAATCTCATGGGATTTGAGTGAACTCATTAGGTCTTCCAGAGGTAGTTTGCTTAGATCCTTGGATTCTTGAATAGCTGTTACCTATGGTCTCCACTTGCTGAGAAGACTTCTGAGGATCTTTTTGACATGGTCGGCGATAGTGTAGCTCTATTGGAGAACCTCTAGTCCTTCAACCAAAGTTTGGAATCTAGAAGACATTTTTTCAATGTCATCATCTTCTTCCATATGAAAGATTTTGTACTTTCTAACGAGCAGAGTAGCTTGGGCTTACTATACTTGCTTGTTTCCTTCATAGTTAAGAACCAGAGCATCAAAGATACTCTTATCTTTTTCTTTGTTGTTGCATTTTTCAAACTTCTTGAAGGTGATAACATTCATCATGAAGGTTCTGGATTTATGATACATTTTGTATTGTTTCTTTTGGTCAACATCAAATTTTTTTCTTGATATTTCAATACTAGCAACACCTTTTGGAGCTTCATAGCAATCTTCAACTATATCCCAGAGTTTAGAGCCGTGAGAAATGTAGAAACTTCTAAATATGTCTTTTTAGTACTTGAATCTCTCTCAATCAAACAGGGGAGGCCTGTTAACGTTTCCACTTGTAACTTCTTCACCACAGTTAGCCATAAGGGATAAAGATCTTTACTCAAATCGGTTAAGTGCTCAACTTTGAGACCGAACCCTGATACCAATTGTAAAACGATAAGAACACAAAAAAGGGGAATTTGAATTGTGTTTTTAAAACTTTTTACGTGGCTATACTTAAAGTAAAGAAGGTAATGCACGTGAATGAAAACATATCAGAGAGACATAACGATTTATCCTAGTTCACCACCAACATGGTAGCTATGTCCAGTCCCTTCAACCTGAAGGATTTAATCCACTAGTTTATCACTAAAACAAACTTACACTTGAACACTTACTAGTCACACTGATTGTGTTCAATATTTTCAACCTTCTAGCTTAATACAAATAAGTTGTTGAGGAATACAGCCGCTACTAGGCTAGGTTACAACAAAAGGTTTTGAGTTTTTCTGAATGAGCTCTTGCAGAGAGTGTTTACAAAAGTATTACTTCATAACTTCTCTTAGCACTTATGTGAAATAGAATAATATTGAGCTAGTGTGCATATGTGCTTTTTCGCTTGTTGCTTGTATGTTGTGTATCTGGTGTCTTTCTTCGTTGAAGAAGGCACGTCTTTTATAGAGTACGATTAGGATTACTGGTTGTTGTCCTGATTATAGAAAATCGGGATAATCCATAAAGTTTCGCATCATATCTTTGTCGAATTGATTTGTCATAGAGACTTTCCAAAAAAGACTGATCTTGTACTGATTTGGCGTATCTGTTTGAAACAGTTAGGAAGTCGAGGGAATGATGATCAGAGAAAGTATAATATTTTCAGACAAGTAGTTGATTAAGGATGTGTATCATAGGATGCACAATTGCTTTATCTTTAGAGAATTGAATTTATCAAAGTGTTGACTTTTTTCAAAGCGTTGACTTTTGAAAGGATACACAAAAGTTCAGAGTCAGACACTTGATGTGGTTATCAGAGGCCGAGGCAGTAACTTGCTTGTCACTCTTGTCAGAGGCAAAGATAGATTATTTCTTGTCACGCTTATTAGAGGCAGAGGTAAAAAATTTCTCATTAACTTGTGTATCTGAGCAGAAAAATAGAATCCATGATGAGTTTATCAGAGGCAAATAAACTACAACATGTTTTGTGTTTCCAGAGGCAGTTGGGACGCAACATTGTTTATCACATTAGACTTAGTGAAACGAAGAGAGGAGAAGTCATTTTGTATCTTTGTCTTCGCCCAATTATTAGAGGATATGTTGATTTCAAACCTACACACTTAATCACAACGTTAGAGCATTAAATTGTTCCTTCAAATGATTTTCTTATCATCAAAACAAGTGAGGGGCATATTTCTTCAAATCAACTTGGTTCCAACAGTTATGATCATATCTATGTATTTGGTTTATTTGAAGTACTATATGGTTTGTACTTATGTACTACATTGCTTAAGCCCACAAGACTGTTGGCCTCGTGCCTTTATGTTTATATTCATGTATTATATACATGCTTTTCTATCTATTGTGTTTGCTTATATGTTCTTTAATATTTGTGTTAAAATTTTAATAAGTTAGTACTTTCAACAGGGGAATGTGTTTGAGTTTTATTGAATGAGATTTGAGTCGTCTTGGTGATTTCATAAAACTCTTTTCATAATGGGGGATTTGTTATTCTAGAAAAGAGGACTAGTAATGGATAAGCAAGTGTGACGCTTCTTGCAGTCGATAACTTTTGACCTACCTTACTCATATATTAGTATTTCTTAGGTGATTCACACTTTAGAGAACTAGTACAGAGACTTAAAGATTTTAATATACATATATATAGCTAAGTATATGGTTCAAATAATTAATTGAGTAATACATGTATCATTCTTATTATGTTATAATTAAGTTTATAAAGAATTATTGATGAGATAATATTTTTACATGCTTAGTACACCAAATATTGATGAGATATTTTTATGGTAACTTATTAAGTTGTTGTTGGTGATGTCTCAAGATTTTTAGCATTGAAGAACTAAATAGTTTCATTGGTTTGCTCCTCATATTTTTAATGTAGAATGAAATCACGTTATCAAATCAAAGTCAGAGTCCTAGTCTTAGGATTTATTCTATTTTCATGAGTTTATCATTGAATGTGTACTTTAGTTCATTGTATCAATTTGCTTGGGTAATTTTTAAATGCTCCCTCTGGCCTTTAAATGAAAAGGGAGGTAATTTCATTGAATCAAGTTCTAATTTTCTAATTTTCTAAACATCACAACTTATTTTATTTAAAAACTTTTGAAATTTGAAAACATTACTATATTTTTGTATAAAGCCTGGTTTCAAATTTAGGGGTTACATGTAAAACATTTTACTCATTCAATATTCATCACATATAGTATGTTTCTATGAATTTCACAATTTTGAACAAAAATACATTCAATATTATTTCAATATCATGTTTTCACCACTAACAATAGTATTTACAAATATAGATTCTCTATATTTTTTCAAGTACTTAATCAAACTTTTTACTAGTTCTAAAGTTAAATCAATTCACATGTTTTTTTTTATTACTGTTAACTTTTTGCTAAAATATTCTTCAATAGATTTAATGTTTTATACAATTCAATTAAAATAAGAATGAATAATAAAGATGACTACAATAGCATTAGAATGAGACAAATAACTAGAAAACAAATTGATTGAGTGACATAGGAGGCTTGGACACGGAGTGCAAAAGGATAAGAGAGAAACAAAAATATGAAGAGATATTAAAAAGATAAATAAACTACAAGATTGTAATTTAATTCGAAAAATTTTACCTCAACTCTTAACTATGAAAAAAAAAAACTTTATGTTATTTAGTTCAAATACATTTAATATTTTCAACTCTATTGTAATATATATATATATATATATATATATAAACAATTTTTAAATTTTTTAAACAACATTTATATTTAATTTGTTGAACTCTTTTGCATATTATAGTATTGATATCAAATAAGAGATCAAATTTGGATATTTTGTTTGGAAATTTAATTTTAAAAGTAATCTAAAATTTAAAATTTTATTTTTAATTTAGAAATGTAAGTGCTATGAATTTTAATTAAATAAATATTAAAAAATATAATTTAATCTATCGTTAAAATAAAAAAAATTAATTTTAAATGTTAGATAAAT